>OX101785.1:889690-1514690 GCA_944452715.1 Ophion slaviceki | reverse complement strand
AGACGACTCCGTCGGAGTCTCACCCTCTCGGCAGAGCCGTCGAGGACTTCCCGGGTCGCGATACGTCGCCATGGCAACCAGAGGCCACGGGCAATCCAGTGGGGTGCATTCGTACGTGCGTTTACCCCCCGTAAACCTCGCTTGCTCTTCCACCACTCCACTCTTATCGTTCGTAGCCTCCCTCTCTAGGATTTGGACCGTCTCTGTCTCCCTCGCGCAGGACGCAATGTTGCTCGGTAGATTGAAGAAAAAAAAATCGCACGAAAGACTCACCGAAATGCGCACACTTTTTGTTTGATCGAGTCACGTGGAGGACGATCTCACGTGCATTGCTTTCATTAACCGTATCTCATTCGCGTATTGGGTCCATTATTCGTTTTTTCTCATTATCCACGCGGAATTGAATCCATCCGTCGTTGGCGGCTCGCACAGAGAGCAAGAAGCCACAAAGGCCCCGGGAAAGAGTCCGACATTGGTGCATGATGTCAATGAGCCGACAAATTGATCAATTCTTCATTACGCTTGTAATTGCTTGAATCTTGTTCTCGTCAACTCAGGACGATGCATCGGAATTCGATCCCGGAAGCGGCAAGCCCCATTGGCGGGTACTTTCGGTGGAGTTTCGTCGCTTCGAAGCAACATCATGATCGCGTTAGCGACCAGTCATCCCGTTAACGAATTTATCGAAGTTTTGCGAAAGTCGAAAGCCGCTTCCCGGTGACTTTGGTGGAATGGCTGCACTCGCGATACCCTGGCAGAAGCGGCTGTATAGATGTGTATATTTGTCTGAAAAATATCTTTCAACCTCCGGCTCGGCGAGCACCTTCCTCGTTCGCAATCATTTTTCCGATAAAGTCTCTGGGGGTTGGCTATTAGCGAACTCGCAAATCGGATCACTCTTCGATGCAACGCTCTCTCGTAATATATTTTTTCTTTCTTTCTTATTCAAATGTTTGAACGAGGATCCAATGCTTGAACTGCGAGCACGAACGATGAGGGCTGCGTGCAGATCGAGGCTGCACGTCGACGATGAGGCCGTGTAGAGACACTCGTCTCTTGCTGATAAGGGCAGCGATGCAATTCCGGAACGCTGCATCGATCTAATATTGAGTGTAGAATGCGAAGCCCGAGCGTCGGATTGTAACATGGCGACTCTGAAGCATACCCAATTCCAGTGCAATTTGCATCCGAATGACGGAGCCTGTGAATAGGGCCAATATAGAAGCTATCCATTAAACGCCCAAGGGCTCGCGTCGAGGTGACGGGAACCTTTCATACTGTAACGCTGTTGCTACTTACACTGTTGTCGGTTTATAACAACCAGGGAAGCGAGTGATAACGTCAGGTTTCGTAAGCAGGATACGAACATCACCATAGTCATCATCATCATCACGGTGATCAAACATCTTTTACGGGCAAACTTGTTAGTAGCCTATTTCACGTAAAACGATTATGACAATAATGGCATTTCGTGTACACGCGTAACTTAAGGCGGGATATACATTTAGGCAGGAAAAAAACAAGCAATATTGAGGAATTTTTTAAACTAAGAAATAATTATTTGACAATTATCTAACTTTAGGTACACTTTAATAGTATATTTAAGTATACAAAACAATTTTTTTTAATTCATTCATCATCAAAATGACGGAGCTGTGGCAGAGTATTACAGCAAGGCTGCCGCGGGAGTTGCGAATCGGCGTGCAGTCTAGCTTCCCGTAGACTTTGATTTGCAAATAAGTTCAAACATTTTTTCAGTTAGAACATGTATAGTTTCTCTGTGGCGGTAATTAAAATGAAGAAAATACAAATTAAAAAAAATGGCATTGATGGAAAGTATCAATATTATCAATATTTCTACCAAGTCTCAACTCAATCGGCTTAATAGTTTTTGAGTAATCCTGCACACCAATTTCGATAATGCAGTTTTGAGAAAAACGCGTTTGAAGTTCGCCTTAACATAGATATAGGTCGACTTCTGCTCTGATAAAGCAGTCAATGTTCGGAATATCAGTGCATATAAATACTGCGCCTTTGACGACTCAAAGCAAAAAAAATCATTTCCTTATTCCAAGCTCTTTATAGGAGCTCGGAATGTGTCAAACTACGAAAAACTCGTCGTGTTGCCAACATTCCAAAATCGTACGACAAAAGGTGGAACATCTTTTGTCGTATGATGTTGGTGTAAGCCCTTAAAACTCTAAAAAGACCCTTACATTAGGTATGAGCCCTTAGAAGTCTACAAACAAACCCTTCGATTAGGTATAAGCCCTTAAAACTGTCTGCTGAACACACTAGTCTCAAGACTGTCTTAAAACACCTAGTTGAATTTTTTTATAAATATCGATTTTTAAATTTCGACAGAAATATAACATTTTATTCGTTCATAAGTGAAGGAGTTATGGGCGTTTGTAGGTAGGTTCCGCGAACCGGCGCACAGTAGGAGAAAAGCCCAAAAACCTGGCCAAAACCTCAAATGACCTTTGACGGGAATGAAAATTGGCTTACAGGGGTTTTCAAGGTCGCTGATTACGAATCTGAAAGCCAAATTATCGTAAACAAAATGGCCGATCCAATATGGCTGACATGAATGTTAAAAAGTTGCCAGATGTCGACAAAAATTGGTATTTACGGGTTTTCAAGGTCGCTGATTACGAATCCGCAAGCCAAATTATCGTAAAAAAAATGGCCGATCCAATATGGCCGACATGAACGTTAAAAAGTTACCAGATGTTGACAAAAATTGGTATATACGGGTTTTCAAGGTCGCTGATTACCAATCCGATATCTATTGTTTATAACTTGCAACAAAGAGCTTACAGCAAATTGTTATAAACAAAATGGCCGAGTATCCTGCTAAATAGATAAATTAATATATTTAAGAAAATCATCATAATAAAATAAACGTGAACAGTGTATTCTACGCAATTATTATTTTTATTTCCAAAATACATACGGAACGTTTCAAAAATAGAAAATTTTATTCTTAATCAAAATCGTAATCGGAGTCGGAGTCGGAGTCAGAATCATTATCCGAGTTTGTATCTATTACAACTCCCGGCACGGCTTCAATCTCGGCGCAAAATTCGTCTCTATATATATATATATATATTCAAATATTTTATTTGAATGTTATAACATTTCATTCATATTTAAGAAATTTTTATGTGGTTGATTTTAATATGTATATATATATATGCATACGTATATATCATAATTAAATCACAGAAAATTTATATATATATATATACACATACCTATATATTAAAATAATTTATTTCAAGCGTATAACAGCCGTCTTGTCCGTTATGATGCTACTTCACCCATTCTCAGGTAGAGGCGCAGAGGCTGCTCAATAGTGCCGCGTGCACGCTCGGCTACCGCACGATGCGAAAAAAATCATAACGGACAAGACGCACGTTTTCCGCAGGTAACTCTTGTAAATTTCGAAAGCGTATACATTAAACTAAAGGCCGAGACTAGGAGCTTTGCAAAATGTGACAAAATATATAACTTTTCGGACCGTTGAAAATATAAGTTTTCAAAATTATTCAATTTTATTTATGCCGAAGGCTATACTACATTTCAATCATTTATACATAAACTTTAGATTCAACCGATGTAAAAACATGTTCTACATACCTCCAGAAGTCGTATCCATGTTGCAGAATTGAAATTAAACCCGTCACTTTAAAGTTATGGGTTTTTGAAGTCAGCGTTATTTTCGTCTGTTCAGCGCGTGACACGTACACTCTTCACGAACACTAACTGCCAACTGACGCTGCGGCGCAGGTATACACTTAAAGGGCTTTCCCTTCCACAATAGAATGCAGTTACTAGTCCTCTACCTGAATGACTACTCAACTGACCCTATTTCGAAAATTTATTTTTTGGGGTTTTGGCCAGGTTTTTGGGCTTTTCTCCTACTGTGCGGCGAACTTTGAACGCGTTTTTCTCAAAATGACTTTTCCAGAATTGGTGATCACGATATCTCAAAAACGACTCCACCGATCAACTTCAAATTTTACAAGCTATTTTCACATGTCAAAAAGCAGTGCTTGAACGAAGCAATTTTTTTTCGATGCAATTTTTTTTTCAATCAATGAAAATAGCGCGTTTTTTCACCAAAAAACGATAACTTTACGTTGGACTGCGGCCATTTTTTTCAAGACTCAATACTTTATTAAATTATTCGTTTAAGGGGCAAGGCCACTGTAGAAATTACAAAAAATCGATTGTATTTTTTTTTCTTAAAAGATGCCTCAATATCTTAAAAATGACATACTCAAAGGATTAAGATGGGGAAAATGTCTAAATACTTCTATTTTGAATTTTGACACAGCCCCTCTCAGTCCGAGGCAATTCGTACCGAAAACTTTAAATGCGTTTTTCTCGAAACTACATTTTTCAAATCGGCCGGACTCATAACTCAAACGAATCTTGACCGATTGACTTGAAATTTTAACTGTATATTCACAATTACATTCTGCATAGAAGTACGTAGGATTTTCTCGATATATTACATCATTTTTTTTATAAACAATTTTCGGACGACGTTTTTTTAAGAATTTAAAACTTTTATTTCAAAGACGCGCTGTTTTTGCAAAAATCGATATATAAAAATAATCTTACGTACTTCTGTAGCTATTCACATGTATAATCAAAAAAAAATTTCATTCACTGTAAATAAAAAATTGCAGGTGCTGTTGGTCCATCCGCGCGCCTATGAAAAAAGGCTTCGTCAAAGAAAAGCTGTGCAACCGCCATTTTGTTTTATATTACTTCGAAAAAAAATACTTTATACATTTATGATATGTAAAATAAAGGACCTTTTTCAGAATTTTTATTTATTCCATGATCCCCAAATGCGTTTGATTTGTTTTACCTCGGATGATTTGCTCCCGAGCTGCATTGGTCACCGCGAAGGACATTTTTCAAACAGCGCTCTGCACAAATCATTGTATTGTATACGTTTATAAATTCTTTTCAACACAAAGATTGTAAAAGATACTCAAAACCATACTCTTTAATCTAAAAAAAGCAATTGAAAATCTGTACAAATGTCCTAGAAAACAATCGTGAAAATTCCTCTTTTTTTTCCGGCCACGAGCTGGATGTAAAAGCGTGGTTTCTTTTCATAGCCAATATTACACTTTTCCACTCAGATATATTTATCATATTCTATAGAAAAATATTATTAATCTTAGAGATACTGACACAACCCAGCCTAAACATTAACATATATACAAAGATAAGATGCGTTTAGTTTGAAAGTTTACCTGTACGTAAAAAACCAAAAACTGTATAGCAATGTATATAATTAATAAAAACTTTAATAAAATATTTTTTTTAAGTTCGGTGTAACCTGTCAAAAACGTCACATCTAAAATAACAAAAATTGTTTCGCACGAAGAATACTCTCGTGATCTTAAAGGCGGCTGGAAAAATCGACGAACAATAACAGGTAGGTAGAAGCTGGTGAAAAGCAGCGACGCGATTACCAAAGCCTGGCAAACATGGCGAGGAAACATGGTGTCGTGCATAAAAAGTTTAGCTTCCTTCGGAAAGCGGGTGAAATAGATTTTCTCTACCATTGTGAGCAAGATCTGAATTGTCAAACTTTTCGCTCAGCCATACAACCATGTAGATAAAAATGGGAAGAATTCGCGAAACGGAAAAGACGTAGAAAAGTATATCGAGATAGCTGAACTGTTAGGACGTCTTATTTTCAAATAAGCCCTGAGGATTGACGGTCTTGGTCAATCCTCAGGATGTTTGAGCATGAGAGAGAGAGAAAAGGAGAGAAAACAGAGCGAGAAAGCGGAAGAATTTATGTGCAACGTTATCCTATTACGTGTTGCTATGTGTACAGAAAATTGTGCAAACATTATCGATTCTCTCGAGCCGATTGGTCATCCCTTCAGCTTTGCGGATCGTCGTTTCTCTTTCTTCGTCTCCTCGCACAAAGGACCGAAGGGAGCAAAAAGGGCACAAAGTGTACACAGACTCTTCTTCTACGATTTGTCCCGAGCGAGAACGACGACAGATGTGTGGTCTCGAAGCCGCACTATATACCCGACGTTATCGATTGCCTTTGCGTAACCCACCGTGTGTTTCGTGTTGTCGGGCTGCCTGCCAAGTACGCGCCTCGTACGCACGGTGGCGTGAGCGTGAAGAATCCACACATCTGCGCATTCATCGTCTCTCGTATATTCGGAAAAGCGGAAATGCAGACGCCTTTCACACGCACCAATCGAGCCAAATTTGCCACGTACAGTAAACATATCGATCTTTGAAATTTACGGGCTCAACATTTGGCTATGATACTTGATGAATCTTAACATTTCCCTGCCACATGTGAAGAAGATCAACAAGTCTGGGGAACGAGTCCGAAGTATAGAATTATTGCAATTGCTGCTGATACAAAAGCTCTTTCATTTTCTTACTTGTAGGAAATTTAATCCTTGAGGGCTTATGCCTGATTGTAGAAGTAGAAAAATCATTTTTTTCAAAACCAATATAATTTGACAGTATATTATCTCATAAACGTTCTCCGAAATTTTCGAGCTGATCGAATCAAAAGTGACAGATGTAAAGGCTGTTATTTTCACGCCCGTCGGAATGCTTGAAGTGCCGTTCAAAAGTTTAAACGTTTTTTTCTCGGAAGTACGTTTTCAAAGTCGGTGAGCAAAATATCGGATAAACTACTGCATCGATCTTTCTGACATTTTCAGGGTTTTTTCTAGATGTAAAGATATAGTATTTGTTTCGAACGATTATTTTGTTGTATACTTTCGATTTGATGAACGAAAAATGTAATTTTTTTCCGCAAAAATCAAGACTCACTTTGAACACGCGCTATTAAAAAAAAAGATATTTCGGAAATTCCTTCGATTAATTATAGCATATTAGTGATTAATTTATCATTAATCACTAATATGCTGACGAATTTGTTTGATTTTGATATTACATAACCTGCAATAATATTTTAACACAAAAAAGTACACATCTTCAGATGATACTTTTTCAAATACCTAACTTTTATAGAAATTTATCATCGCGATTTTCTAAAGAAAACATTCCAAAAATGAGCTCTTTTCGACTGTTACAACTAGGCATAACCCGTTGAGTCCTTGATCCTTTATTTCTCGATTTTCATTCAAAGCTGTTGATTCAATTATTCAAATGATTATATGAGTAATCAATCAAATAAGTACAAATTATATGACTAATTGAATAATGAATAATGTCAGTAAAAGGAATTCGGGGAAAACAATGTATCAGGGAGAAAATCTTGATGAAGTAAAGTATATTCTCAAAAATTTATTTAACCGACAGCCCAAATTTAAAGAAAATTATGATACATTGACAATGTGTAGCACTACAAATTTTCCGATGCCCAATGCGACTATCGGACCCGAAGCTATGTAAAAAAATAGACATTTTCCTATTTGATGAGGATGACGTTTGATCCGGATTGAAACCGGACATTTTGTTGGGAATTTACTTGACCGTCGAGAGGCCAAATCTCCCGTATCAGGAAGGGTTGTAGTGCACGTCAAACATTGGTGTACTGGCTTGGGAATTGACGGATACACATTGAATGGCGAAACTGGAGTGATTGCAATGGATCCATTGGAAGAGGTAGGTACACTTACTGCACAAGAGTGAGATTACCCATTTTAACTGCATATAGATGTACACAAGCTCTGGCTGCTCGAATGAATAACGAACCCAGCTCGACGTCCGACTCCAGTTTTATATTCATCTGTTTTCGTGCAACCGTTGTACACATTGGCGTAGCTCATACATCAGGAAGCGATTCCGCAGTTATCCAGTTGGAGTAGCTCGTTGATAGCATTGATCACCAATGAGTACATATCTGACAGTGCATAAGGGTAGTGAATTCATGGTGGATGGAACGTACATCCGTCTTTTTTGTCTCGACTCTCATAGATGCCTGATAGTTTTGAGGGGTCGATGTACGAGAGCGGTGCTACACCCTAACGAAAATCACCACGTGCCAAACGTGCCTTCTTGCCATCCCCAGGTTTATTGCTTTATCAGTCTCCGCTTCTGAGCTCTCTCGCTCTCTGAGTTACGCTAATTTGCATACACCCCGAAAATTGGTAGCAACATGTCCGCAAGACGAAGGCTTCCGAGAGCCCACCAATCCGTCTCGAGCGACACTCGTTTACGACACTTTCACCCGTAAGGAAAATACCTCGCGCCTTTCCGGGTTCCATAATGGAGGGTTGAGTACACCGAGTGCTCTTTGTGGCTCACGGCTTGCTTAGATATCCACGTCGGAGGGTTCAGTCGTCTCTCGGCAAACTTCCCGAAAGCCAATTAGAGTAAGTCACGTCTTGAACGAAGTTTAGGCAGTACGTGGCCCATCAGGGACTCCGGTGGGAAGATTGTGGACGATACGAAGTACCGCGCTAAGATAAAACACGCGGCTCATCATTTCTTTATACGTTTTCTTATTATTACGCTAGACATTTCGTTGCCCGAGGCTAATATTTGCTCTCGTGTCACGACTCTTTTTTCCCAGCCTTTGCATCTTTGATTGCATCAAAACTAATCCAATTTCATGACGAATCTGGAGTACGAATGGAGCTTCGGTACATGAAAATAAACACATTCAGACCTGCACTTCTTGCCACCCGGATTCATCATACAAAACCTCAGTGGAATTTATGAAACGATATTATTATTATATATTACTTACATACACGTGAGGAAAGCCACGGCCAAAAGCCAGGAAGCGTACATACGGAAAGATGATATTGCAGAAAGTCGATTTTCAGGATCGTCCGCATTGTCTCCGTATTCAACATTACGCGAATACGACTGTCTTCAATATTACCTTTCCGCGTATATGTGTACACGGCACGGCAGGATCATTATGGATTCTTTGGTGTTGTCCGTGTGAGTAGAAAACGGCACACGGCAGATGGCACGGGCCAGGGCGCTCTCAGGGGCAGCTGCCCAAAAACTGGTATAGCGTGACAGCATTCTCCGGCAATACGACAAGGGGATACATAAAACATGCGCACACACACACATGTATTCGGGCTCTTGATGCACTCCTGCTCTCCCCTCCGCAGGCTCCCCCCTCTCTCTCTCTCTCTCCCCCTCTCCCTATCGATATCTTGCGCGCTCTTACTCCCTCGCAATCATTTACATTCGCATCGATGCAGCCAATTTGTTTTTCACATACACCTCCATCTCTTCATCGTCCTTTTTTTCGCAATGACAAAATCGAGGAAACCAAATGAATGAGGGCGTGAAGCAATCCGGAGCTCGCAACGGCGTTGAAGAAAGCGAGTAAAGCTATTAGTCGAGGGAATAAGAAATAACCTATTGACGACTGTCGTTCAGGTGAATTGATCGCGGACAATTGGCATCACGGAACGCACCTTGCCCCGCACCGGTTACCGTGACGAAATAAACAGCGATCGCGTGGAAATCGGCGAAGGAAAAAACAGTACAGTTGAGTCATACGTATGCAACGATGACAATTGATTGCTGTTTACGAATACTCGGACCTAAATATCAATTATTCGCGAGTGGGTATCGGATGATCACCATCGGTGCAGGCACTCTCAATTGAATTGGGCTCATACCTCCGGGCTACCGATAGACGATATCAGATCGATTAGGGATAAATGTGTCGATAGGGAAAGTCGGGGAACCTCCTGCTCTTGAATCTCACGATTGAGCATAATTGCCGAGACTTAGGGCGCAATGCGTAATTGGGACACGGTTTTGCCTATTCTTGATCGTACCGATACCGAGAAGGCGTCATAAATGATTCGATTCACGTGTGCCACGAGAGCGACATGTTACGAGCAAGGGTATCTTCCTGAGCAAGTCCTCTCTGCATCGCGTCTCCCTCGCTCTGGTTCTCGGTGGCTGTGGCAGCTGCGGAATACTCGATTCGACGCCCAGCCACAGCTGTCTCAGTTTCAACCTCTTCGCAGACTCCTCTGCTCGATCCTGTTTCTGATCTCTGTCTTTCTTGTCTTCTCTCACTCTCGTACACCCTATTCCTGCTGTTCCAACGAAACAACAGTCACCCCAAAGTCATCAAGAAGACTCGATGAGTTTCCACGTATACGAGCAACCAAATGAATGCCTTCAAAAGGTTTCACGTCGATATCTAGCATAGATCGCGAGGGAAAAAAAACCCGAAGAACGGTCATTTTTGGGCTGTCTTGATGGCAGACTATCGGCTGGAAAGAGAACAGAGACATCCCTTGAAAGCACTACATTGCTAGATGGAAATTCTTGCTGCTTCGGCGTAGTTTCGTCTACGGGATAAGCAAAATTGAGCTGCACGAAGCAGACTTGAACGTAAGCTTCGATTTTATAGTATTTTTTTTATTCCGGTAGGCAGACCACCGGGGGATAATAAAAGCAGTCAATGAGATGCAGAAGCGTGCGCGATGTATGGAAAGGGTGATCTTTGGTTCATTTGCGATTTTTCGACGAGATTAAAGACAGGCTTTTGTTGTTGTTGCTCTCCATGGAGCACCGTATTCATCCGAGGAGACTCAATTCAATCCGCCATACCAGGCTTCAATCCCCAATGAGTATGCATATAGAACGTGGTCGTGTTGCGAGAAGCAACCCTATTTTTGTTCGACTCCCAAATGCAAGGGGGTACAGCAGAGGGGCGGAGTTTGCGAGACTTGCAAATTGGCTTGCGAAATAAAGAAGAAAAAAATTATATTCCCAAAACGATAGAGGCGATACAATGTTATTGTCCGTAGCAAGGATCGACAATAGCTCGTGTGCCACGCAGCTGTTGCCAAATGCCCTGTACCTACCAGCCCCCTTGCCCTTTCTTCCCTTCCCTCCCTCTCTCGCACCAATGCATATGGCATATAACGTTTCGCCTATTCGCCCTTCATCTCTTCTATTCTTTTTATCCCTCATCTCACTCGTACACAGGCGTTTGCGTGTGGGAGAAGGGATCGATCGGAAAGGACTCGTACAGGGGGGGCTTCTGCCATAAGCGCAGCGGCTCTTCTCTCTGCCCCTCTGACCCTTCTCGATCGAAATATTAAATAACGAGACCCAGCGAGAACGAACCAGGAGGGATGGAAGCAACAATAGGCCTGCTGCAGCCACGTGCCAGCTATAGGAATAATATGCCAACGGTCACGTGCCTAACACGCACGGGGCCGTCTCGGTGGTTAAGGGCCTCTTCTCTTCAGCTAGCAACTGGCGGCGTAGGTTTTATCACGTTTTATTTTTTTTCTTCATTTTTATTATCGTTATTATGATTTTTTACCCTCCGTTTCGGTACGCCTCCTACGATGTAAGCGTGTATCTCTTTCGGCTCTCGTTGAACTTTCAATGGACCTGTTCTACAGCAGCAACAGTGCTCGTCTATTAGACGGACACAAAATAACGTGTATGCCTTGGCTCCCTTTTCAATTTGGACCTCTGCCGCGGTGAGAGAAAAGTCTGGGAATTAATTTATCAACATAAGAGTATGCACATCCGCTATGCAAAGTTTAGATTCTAAGGCTTGTTATTTTTAAGGGATAACACCACTCTAGGGTTTTTGGTAAAATAGTTTTTTTGGCTTGAAAAATACTTTGGGGTCATAAAAACGATATGCAATTGGTCCTGCAGCGAAAAAAGGTTTTTAAGGTAGTTCCTCTGCGAAAATCTCAACCAAAAGTTTACATACCATGTTCATGTTTAAAAGATTGATAATTGGTTTAATTAGTAATAAATAAAATTTAAAACTACGCAATATTGACTCGGTACTAGTAGATAATACGATGGATATCATTTATTGCCGTAAAATATATTTTATATTGTGTTTTTGATCTACCATTGCCAGTAAACTTTTTGCCGGGACTGTCCAGGCTTTGCCCCAATTGTTTTTTTTCCAGGCTTTGCCAGGCTTTGCACCGAAATTGTGACGGCTTTTCATGGTTATATCTTGGAAACTAGATGGTGAATCATTCTCATTTTTTTCACATTATTCGTGATATCTTACTTTAGCTTATCCTCGTTTTTTATCAATTTCTTAATTTTAGTTTTGACGGTAAAATTAATGATGCTCTGTTTGCCAATCATAACGCATTTGTTGCGTGTAAACCAAGCCAACTTTAAGTGTAAATATCTCAGGTTTGGGGTGGTAAAACTTATTCAAATTGCACAGATGTTTGGATAATGTATTGAATAACATATAGGGGAGACCGGGGCAAAATGGTATAGCGGGGCAAAACGGTACCGGGGCAAAACGGCACTGGGGCATAATGGGATCGGGGCATAATGGGATAGCAAAAAATGAAGTTTCTTGGTGCTTGATTTGGGGCAAAATGGGATAGGGGCAAAATGGGACAGAGAGGAGTGGAATATCAAATTGGGGCAAAATGGAATCGGGGCAAAATGGGACACAAAAATGAAGTGTCGCAGCCCGCTGAATTTCGGGCAAAATGGGATGACAGGAAAATTCATGCTTCGGCTCTATGAAAGAGCTGTTGAAACATAATCTAATCTAAATGGTGCTTGTGGTTCGTTTCAGTCCACATATACGCAGATAATACGGACTGACCGATATATTTGTCGACACATATCCGTCGATTTCATGGGGAGCGGCGGTCCTAGTTTCATAAAACAATTTACGTAAAAATTGACAAGAGTTAGATTTTCATCAATGGCTTGAAAATCAGTATCAGTAACGTGCAGTTGGCAGAAAATAAATTAAAAAAAAAGAAAGAAAGATAAAAACAAAAAAAAACGATAAATTGCACGCTTCAGATTATAAAAATTACTTGATTATTTAAATAATTAATAACGACAAAGCAATAAAAATTAAACATTGCCACCGTTAAATTATAGTATCGTAAGTAGAGTGTGACCCAAATATCGTGTAACATTCAATAAAACCTGTTTTCACTCATTTATTACCCCTCGTTTTTTACCCCTGCATTTCTTTCGTTTCTGCATCGAATTATTCCACTGTCCCATTTTGCCCCGATCCCGTTTTGCCCCAACCGCCTCTTTCTGAGGAGCCTGATTTTCTCCGGCCCATTTTGCCCCAGTCCCGTTTTGCCCCAATGACGTATTTTCCAGCAGTGTTGATTTTCACTATTCCATTTTGCCCCAAACCCGTTTTGCCCCGGTCCCATTTTGCCCCGGTCCCATTATGCCCCGCTATACCATTCTGCCCCGGTCTCCCCTATGTCAAATTTCAACCATTTCTTAATTCAACTCTTCTGTGGAGGTACTACCTTAAAAGGTTCTATCGTCGATTTTTCCGCAGGGCCTCGGACTTCTTTCAGGCGCCTCGTACAACTTTAAACGCGTTTTTCTCGAAACCACTTTTTCCAAACTAGGAGGACGGGTTACTCGAACACTTTTGCATGGATCGATTTGAAATTTTGATCGTAGCTTCACAATTTTATTCTCTGTGGAAGAACGTACCTGTTTTTTTATTAAATGTAAACTTTTTTCTTATAAATGATTTACTGTTAATTTTTTGGGCAACAGATCGATTTATTTCTTTCGAAGTGCGCCATTTTTTCGAAATTTGATTTAAAAAATCCCTACGTAGTCCCTTAGCTAATCATGTATAGATTATTATTATTTTTTGTTTCGTTCCGGCTCTTATACTATACGAGAAGACCATCCTCCCGTGAAGCTATTGTAAAAAACACGTTTTTCAAGATGGGCTGTGTCACCGCCATTTTGTATGAAAATTATAATTATTTTTTTTTTATAGTTTAATTTGTATTTATTAAACTTTCTCAAAAGAAATCGTATTCCTTTTTTCATACTCCTAAAATAAATTGTCAAAATTAAGCCTTATTTTCTGCCGCTAGAGTGGTGTTATCCCTTAGGGGGACTGGGGAGGCTTGGAAGCTGAAAGATTCGATCCCGAATATTCGGTGCAGCAGAAATGGAATAATGAAGAAAAACATTTTTCCTTCCGATTTCAATTTTTTGTAGTATGCAGAAGGACAAAGTTTTTTTCAGTTTTATCGGACTATCGAATAAGTGTATCAACATAGTTAGTCAAGATGTGAAAACCTCGATTTGACGGCGTTTTCTGTTTACGGGTTACACCTAACTCGGGGCCGGAAACAAGGGAGTTTCCGTGAACTTTTTCTGGCAAAACGTGTAAAGGTTCAAACATTTTTTTTTACATTAAAGAGTATGGTTTTAAGGATTTTTTACAATTTTTGTAGTCAAAAATATTTATAAATGTGGCAGATACAATGGTTTGTGCAGGCCGCTGTTTGAAAAAGTCGTTTAAAAAACGCATCAGTTTTTGTATGACGTTATCTAGTGCTTGGACGAAGGATTTAGTAAAATATTGATTTTTTTTCAAATCGATCGAAAAGAAATTCCTTCGTTTGAGCCCTGCTCTTTTATATGTAAAAGAAGCTTGTAAAATTTGAAGTTGATCGGTGCAGTGGTTTTTCAGATATCGTGGTCACCGATGTTCAAAAAGTAATTGGAAGAAAAACACGTTTTGGTTCGCCGGTTTCGCGAAACGCTCATAACTCTATCAATTTTGAACGGATCGACTTGGACCCTTCAGAGAATTTTTTTAAATGTTATCTATTGAGAATGCATCGAAAACCTAATAATATTTTAAAAAATTGCCCTTGAGCGAATGGAGATTTTGACAAAATCTTAAACCCATAATTTTTCTTATAACAGAAAAACAAAAAAAAATCATTAGAATTTATAAAATGTGGACCAAAAATAAGAAATACTTAAAAATCCGATCCCTTTTGTATTTTGAAAATCGTTGCAATTGTTTTTTCACGTTACTATTACGTTCACTTTATGCGTTAAAGTATTTTACAATTTCTGTATACATCTCGAATTGATACCCCAAGCGGTTCTTGAGTTTTTTCTGCATTGTTCGCGGAAAATTATCCCACAAATGACCACGCGCTGCTACGATTTGCTCTCCCGGTCTTTCTTTCCAAATTTTAAACAATCCCAACGCGAAAATGTTGCTAAAATATTAAACGATATAAAAATATTTAATTGACCGAAATTTGATATTTTACTATTTTCAGACCACCCCGGTCGTCTCGATTAATAATCGGGGGACAAAAAAGAGGAGAAATAATATGAGTAATTAATTTGATCGTCGTGCATGTCATAACCATTTTATACTCAGCAGGCTGAAGCGATTTAATTAATTCGCCTTCGCTAATCGCCCAGGAGAACGAGAGATAAAACATCGAGAAAGGAGACTACTGGACGAATGAATACTCTTTCCGCCTCTCCTTCGAACTCATTTCGCCTCTGTCCTTTTGTGAACCAAAGCCATAGAGGCGCGAGGGTGCTGCTCAAGAGCGTAACGCAACCGCTGTAATGTTAAAAAATGGAGCCTGAAGCCGTGAAGAATCGTGTAATTATACGGCGATGCACAAAGGGTTGCACAATGAAAGAGCGAACGAGAGCGAGCGAGAGCGAGAAGAGAGTAAGGAATAAAGGGATGTTCGCGAAAATCCTGAAAGCCTCCGGGTATTCTCGCAATAGTATGCATATCCGCACCCCAAGCTTCAATATCACACAGTGTATAGCAACGGTACAGCATCAATTCCCCACCCGCTTTATTCGCAGCAGCCGCAGAGCCAATACATTACTTTTCCGCAGCGCGGTAATCGAATTCACCATTGAAGGCCACGGAGGATATTCTATCATGGGAGGCCGAGAAATCTCTCCTGTGACAAAAAAGCCAAGATTGCTCGCCACTTCGCTGCTTGAATAATTTCAATCCCTCTGAATTGACACACCTTATTCCGCCCTTCGAATAAAAACTATGAGCATTTCAATTTCAAAGCGTTTGGGGCCATTTTTATTTAAAGCAAAGAATACACATTCGAGGAACTTATCCACGGAAACAATGTTTATCGCACTTGTGGAGAACAATGTCGATTAACTCATAAAAAATATCTATTTGGGTCAACTAGATTCGTTTATGTGGATCTTTTTTATTCGAACTGCATTAAGATTGATCTACTTAATTACTTTTCACTTCGATCTTTCTTCTTTATATCGACTTCCATGTAACATTATTTATTATGCGGCTTTTTATCTTTTTTTATGCGGCTACAAAGTGTAACATGAAATGTCAACATTCCTAAACCGTTAACGTTTTCTGCGAGCTGGCCTACGTGCTCGCTCAGAGTGAAAAACGTTTGCGGACAATCCTTGAATGCGCCATACGTAGGCCTACCGGTGTACTTCGCGGCGTAGTTCGCTCCGTGACCGACGTGTGGCGCAGGACCTCGAGTCGTCCCCCAAAATCTATCTGTACTCCAAGCGAGTGTAGAAACGAATCCGCGAGACCTATCGGCTTTAGGTCTGCGAACTGTTCTTCATGGTCATGTGTCGTCCGAAAGACTTAGTAATACTAATGATATGCCGAAATAGCGGCGATAATTTTTATCACCAAGGATTGTTAACAACAAGAATAAGTATATACCATATATCTTAAAAGATGATAGATCGGCTGTTTACAAATCGAAATACTATTGATACAAGTATATTTGTCATATGTTCGAATTAACAATATATTTTAATTAAAAATACATTTACTGTCAATCGAAAAGGTAATCATTCAATTGGAGTTCATGAAGGAATACCTACTTGATGTAAATAAGAATATATATTCAAAACAAATGCAGTCCAAACAGGTCATGCGACAAGAAAACAATGATTTGACTCGCATAGATGCTAGTTGAAGGATGAAGGCTTTTTAAAGAGTGTCGACGATTGTCGCCATGTTCGATCCCGAGGAAAATATCGTAGGTACTTCAATCGAATGACATACGCGTAACACACCTGTGCACGAGCATCCAGCGATACGAAGGGTAGAATCAATCATGCATGGAAATCTCTCGTAAAGTATTTCACGAAACACGAGTGATCGATAAACATGGAATTCAGTCAAAATTGATTCCGTCAGTGAATATCGATCCATCTCACGTATACGGAGCTCGGATCAACCGATATGTATGCATCCGAGATTGAGCTTAAATCGTTTCGGGGTGACTTTATGGAACGATAGCTCCCGCGCGATTTATTTATGGTTGCGGAAGACGTCGCAGCGAGATTGCCGTTCGTCGCTGGATCTTCGGGATAGGTAGAACAGCACACGGTGTTCCGCGTTACAAAAGAGTGTGGGATACGTTTTAATATTGAACCAACACTTCGTATGTCCTGTGAGAGATTTCCTCGCCGTTGTAGGGAATGTAGATACAGCCATGGCTTGGTTGGACCTGTGCAGAAAGACAATAGGATACAGTAACATATTTTGGGGATTCAAAAACGATTTGTAGAGTTCACGAAGTGACGAAAGAGCTCATTCCTTTTTTTTGCAAAGAAATCAAATGGTAAAAATCAAATGTAAGAGGGTATGGAACTCATTCATCCAAATATAGGCTGCTTGCAGACTTCGTTGTTAATGGTCGAAAGTTCCAAACAACTGCTTTGATGAAGAATCACAAAAAAATCCTTCAATCTCTTATTCCGAATCAGGCGAGTGTCTTTAAAAGATTACTTCAAGAGTGTACCTCTGGCAAACCGTTTGTCAATCACCAACCCCATTCTAAAGTAATCCCAAACTCCTCTTTCTGTGATACTAGCTCCACACTAACTTACAATTAAAGTTGTACAATGTTAACCGACCCAAGTTGAGATCAATTGGCGTACCTTTCCTACGGAGGGAACTCCATTGTGGATACATCGCCCAACGTACAGAACTTCGTTCTCCGAAGTTCTGCCGGCTTCCACCGCTCCAGGTGCAACTTGGCCATGTGCCGAAGGAACCCAGTGGAACTCGGCTGGCATAAGAATCTGTAAAACGAAAAGAGGGTCCTCTTGAAACTCCGCTGACCGTTTAACGTAAAAAGTGTGCGCGAAAAAAAGCTGAGATGCTCATCATCTCTACGCTGATAATAATCGACTGACATGCGAAAAAATTTAAGGTCTTTCAGCGACTTTTAATAGAGATATGTGCAAACGCAATTTTCCAAAAAAGTCTCCAGGATGTGATGCCCGCCCAATTTATTGTCAAAGTCTTCTTGTATAATGAAGAATGACAACTTTTCCGAATGTATGATTGGGTGGGTATGACTGAAACATGAAGTCATCCTGAAATTCGTAAACTTTTTCTTATGAACTCAATGTCCTGAACACCTTGGGAATAGTAAATTGTATCGGATAACTCTAAGCCAACTGCAATCAATAAATAGCAATCGAATTGCATGTGAAGTGTGATTGTACCCCGGTAAACGTGCTCGATGAGCAATGTACCTCAAATTCGTGCTTCGTATGTTCCTGACCACCGTAAGCAATGTAAGCAACTCCGTGTTCGGGTTTCGCTTTGGCTGGAATCAAATCACCGTGATGATGGGCTCGTCCAACTACGAGATTCGCACCATCGAGATCTCGGCCGATGCTGATCATACCGGGAGTGCAGTACCGAGCACCCGAGTACCTGACCCATTTGTATCCTGCGGACAGACGAATAAACTGCCATTGGCTCGACTCGACGCGCACCGATGAATCTATTGCACCAGAGTTAAATTACTCGGTACTGTTGCTCCCGAAACTGCCGCTGTTCAGTAATACTCCCTGGCTAACATCAACGGTAGCTTCTCGTGAACTGCATGTACCGCACTACCCAACATTTATTCCCCGGTTCCTTGTTCATTTACACATGTGTGGGTGTTCTCGTATGTGTATTTGTGAACAATGAGCGGGAAACAATTCCAACATTGGCTGGATCACTAATGACATTATTCTGACCAAAGAGCTTCAGTCAATTATATTCCTTCACCACCATCTAAATGCCAAGGTACACCGGGTACTCAATTATTGTGCGTAAATTTACCACCTCATCGATTCGAACGTCTTCTGTCTTCAACGAGAAATAAATCAACATGGGAGTCTATCGTGAAGACCTCACGTTTGTACATAAGACACTCTGACGTCAAAATCTTCCACAAATCCGGCTTTGTTAGGTATTATCGTTACATATTACTGCGATACGATTATGCCCGAAGAATACTACGATATACCGGCGGTCGTCAGCCGTTCATAGTTTTTTTATATCGATAAGGCTCATCGATCATCCCGGGTCTTATCTTGCGTACATTTTTTGTCTCATCGATCTTCTCACTGATTCGATGCACATGGGCGTTTCTTCACTGTATGGTTACGGTGTATCCATGATACGTATAGCTACACTGGTATGGGTGTTTTTCTATTAATAATATTTCCATTAATTTCTAGTGATATTCTGTCATCTTAAGGTAGTTCGTGAACTTTGCCTCGACTTTTTACACGCTGTATCGTGATATTAAATGCACGTTGTCATCATATGCATTGATACGATAAGACGTCGGTATGGAAGTCTATTGCATAACAGAGTACAATTTCGTATTGGGAAAAGTTAAGTTGACACATTACGAGCGAAAATTGCAGAAAATGATTAACGTCTCGTTATCAGTCGTGTTGAGAAAATCGTTATTGGATTTCTCATTCCATTTGGTTGGTTCGTGGTACACCGGAATAACACGTCAAACCGATTCAATCACAACGCTCCGTATGTCAATTCATTTTAATATATATATGCATGTATGTTGATACGCCAAATTTGTTAAAACGTTGAGCTTACCGGGCATGTTGGGGACAAAATATTGATGCTGTGGAATCAAGGGTGCCGGCACGACTGACGAACGAAATCACTGATGAGCTATTTTGAACATCGGACGATACGCCCATCGTGACGCAGCTGCCGATAAAATGCTTGAGCCAGGTTAACTTCAAGAAACGGAGAGAGATAAGCGCAAAATGTTTTACCACCCACATATGTACGAATCATTCGCTTAGTGATTTCGAACTCGCTACCGCGAACAGATAAAATCAGTCGGTTTTTTGCGTTGAAAAAGTATCGGAACGTCGTTGTGCAGCGGCGAATAAATTTGAAAGCATTATAATCATTTAAACGGGATGAAAGCCTCTGTCGTGAAAAATCATAGGGCGTCAGCGTCTTTACAATTTCCCCATATCTTCGGATCGTCTTTTTGCATTGCGAAAAAAAATCTGCGACGATGTGGAAAAAACACTAAACGAGAAACAGGGCAGATATGTGTGCGTGGGAGGCGAGGTTCAAGATTTTGTTTGGGTTTATTTGGGCTTGTCACGAAATACCGCAATCCATCCAATATAAAAAATTACCACGGATGAAAAAAAATCCAATACTCGTTGACAATTGGCAACATCGAAGGAACGTCGTTTGTTTCTTTTTGGCATATTGCCATTCACGCTATCGTTCGATATCCTTTCAACGTGCGCGATTACGAAGATAAGCGCGATAACAAAAAGCGCGTTCCATCAATTGCGCTATCTATGTGCACGTTTGTACAAAAGGTACTTTACGTATAAGCCGGAAATAGTACGTGATTCATCGCATGACGAAATCATCATGGTTGTCATCGTTTGTATCGATTCTATGAATTTCACGGGCTTGGGGAGGGATGAGGAGAATTCGCGTGACGGGCTTCCGATGTTGAGGGGGGAGATCTCTGTAGGCAGTCGGAAACAAGCGAACTTTTCATGTCAAAACTACTTAATCTACATAAATAAGGTTTTCACCAAATAATGTTTCTCTGTAAATATTTGAAAATGACGACTGTACGACACTTGCTTCAGAGACGATTGCCGGCCGAATTGTTCCACTGCGTACAACCTATCGTCTTGTGCATTGATCCGAAACATCAGAACCAACAAGTTTCAGATTTCTAAGACCCACACGCTCAATCTGAACCTAAAAAATCCAAATAAAAGTGAAAATTCGAAAAATGGTACGTGTTTGATATAATATGCTATTCTTCATGAAATTTGTGCTATAGTATTTGTTAATGAAGAAGTAGTTTTCAAAAATAGTTTTTAAACAACTTTAGGTTTACATAGACGTTAATTATGTTATGTAAAAATGTGCAAAAATTCAAAATGATTGATCAGACAGTTTTCCAGCTATTTTGCACGAGGATTCCAAAAAAATATGGATTTTAGTAAAATACGTTTGAAGTTTCAAGACTGAAAAATGTTGTGACTAAATGATCCACCGAATAATCTGCGATTCCCCAGGCCGTGAAGTAGTCCCTCAGCTTCCTCGTGGATTTATTTTTCGGCCATAAGCTCTTCTTTACGTTATAAAGGTCTTCGTTACGTTATAAAACCCTTAATATTTTGCCCGGTGGTGAAGCACCGCGAGGATTGACCGTAGGCAGGGGACTCGTAATTATAGAACAGCATGGATCGCAAGGATTCTTTATGGACGTGGGATACCGCAATGCGACGTACCTATACTACATTGCAAATATACGACCAAGCCGGTACGACGCACACTCGTCCTCATCATATACAGTACACAAAACTCTCATTTTCCTTTTATTGAACTCCCCCCCCCCCCCGCCTCCCTCCTCTCTCTCTCTTTCTTTCTCTTTCTTTATGCAGTCATATTACGACCTCGTTACGATATAATCTCTGAGCTCCTCCATTCTTATTTTAACGACCGCTATACTCCATTTCTCGACATCTGTCATCGTTTCCTTTTCATTGAACAACTTTTTCCTGTGAAATTGTAGAAAATTACATCAGTAGAACGAAAGTAATCTGCGTTTTTTTGTCCATGTACAGAGGACGTGTATTCCGTTGAAAGGTAGACGAAACGTATTTTACTCGACGGTACAATGAGAACGAAATGGTAAACTCGAGGAGGTTTCTGGAAGGAGAATTATTAGATTCTCTTTCGACAGATATTTTAATCGAGAGATTACGAGGTGGATGAGTACATTTTCGGGTATACGTGAGGTAGACAATGCTAAGATTGCATAATCTTCGTGACCATTACGATACATATTTGGAGCATTGTCGACGGTGTCCTTCGACCTGTCAATCTTATGGGATATAAATAATCTACAGCCGAGTCGTTACACAATTTAATATACTCAATGCAAATATTCCATTTCAGGATTCAGGTATTTTATTCGGGTATCGTTTGTGTCTGTAATAATTTCTGGTACTTTCAGTATCATTCATTAATAATAAAATTAATAGTGGGCTCGACAATATATTTATTGCATCCCATATAAAATAAAAAGTTTGAGAATGTGTACGAAATCTAACGTGTTTGTACTCTTTTTATTAACGGGTTAGACGGAGGAATTTTCGTGTTTTTTTTTCAGGGAAAACGTGTGCAGGTTTTTTCATATTTCCTTTTGCAGTGAAGAGTATGGTTTTTAGTATCTTTGAAAATATTTGCATTACAAAATGTCCATCAATATGGTAGATACAACGATTCGTGCCGAACACTGTTTAAAAAACGTCCTTCGCGGTGACCACTGCTGCTCGGGAACAAATGAGCCCAAATTTAAAAAAAAACGCATTCAGTTTTTACACGAAATGATATAGTGCTTGGACGAAGGATTTAATAAAATATTGATTTCTGAAAAAAGAAATGGCAGTCCATAGTGGGCGACTCAATTTTCGGTGAAAAAAAACCCTCTATTTTTGTTGATGAAAAAAAGTATGCCCCGAAAAAAAATCCTTCGTTTCGGCTCTGTCGTTCACTTTGTTGAAATTCATGGGTGCAATGATTTTTGCAATATCGTCGTCGCCGATCTCGAAAAAAATCGTTTCGAGGAAAAAGCGCATAAATTTCTCCGATTCACGATTGTTGAAGTGTTATTGGGAGTACAAATAAGTCTCCGCCGTTCGACAAAAGATGACCCCACCAGGAGGTTATGGTTGAAGTTGTCAGATGTAAAACGTCATATCGTAAGATTGGACATGGACTGGCAAGACCATAACCTTGAAATATTAGCCATTTTGTATCAGCATCACATATTTTTTTTCGTGCGAAAATGTTGAGTTTTGAGGCGAATAAGCGTCAATTGCGGAATATTTTGATTTACTTCAATTTGAAAAAAATCTGCATCTAAGGCACATCGATAAGGTTGTAGGAGCGCATGGTGAGGCTGCTTTAGGTGAGAGAAGTGGTCGTGAGTTGTTTAAAAAGTTTAAGAACGGTGAGTTTGAGGTCGAAAACAAAAAACGTCGCGGAAGGCCGAAAGTGTCCGAAGACGCGGAATTGGAAGCATTATTGGAGGGAGATTCGTGCCAAACGCAAGAAGAATTGCACTTACATTACGAGTGACTCAACGAGCAATTTCACATCGTTTAAAATTGTTGGGAATGATTCAAAAGCAAGGCAATTGGGTTCCATATGAACTGAAGCCGAGATACGTTGAACGCTGATTTTGCACATGTGAAATGCTGCTTGCCAGGCAAAAGCGAAAGGGTTTTTTGCATCGTATAGTCACTGATGATGAAGAATGAATCAACTACGATAATCCAAAGAAGAGGAAATCATGGGGACCACCTGGACATGCTTCAGCATCAACAGCCGTGCCGAATTTTCATGGAAAAAAAACTCATGTTGTGTATTTGGTGGGATCAGCTTGGTGTCGTGTATTATGAGTTGCTCACACCGAACGAAACCATTACTGAGGCTCTCTACCGAACACCATTGATGAGATTGAGCCGAGCACTCAAGGAAAAACGAGCCCACTGCTACTCCAGACACGACAAAATTGTTTTGCCGTGTTTGGAAACACTCAATTGGGAAGTGTTACCCCACTCGCCCTATTCACCAGACATTGGTCCCTCTCATCTATCTATCATATCTGACTATCATTTATTTCGATCGATGTCCCCCGGCCTGTCTGAGCAGCACTCCACATCATATAGAGATACCAAAAATTGGGTCAATTTGTGGATAGCCTCAAAAGATAAAGCGTTCTTCCGACGCGGTATCCATATGCTGCCAGAAAGATGGAAAAAAGTCGTCGCTAGCGATGGACAATACTTTGAATAAAATATAAAGTACTGCTCTTTCACAATAAATGCCCAATTTTTTATTTAAAAAAAGGCGGAGACTTATTTGTACTCCCAATATATTTTGAGAATCCGTCGAAAACCAAAAATCGATATTTTCAATCATTTCAACCACGTCTAAGCTCTAGCTGTGGAAAGGTGGAATCAATTATTATAATTATATGCGTATTAAATTAAGAGCTTGTTTCACGTATAATCATTCTTAGAGTATGCTATCGCTTTTTTAAAATTCTCTACGGGCCTAGAACATCCGGCAAATGTTTTTATTTACCTCTGAATATATTTTGAATCCCGGATCACGATGAAATATATCGTTTTCACTAAATCCAGGCAACAGACGGTGTAATTCTCTTTTCATCGCCGCAGTTACACTTTTACTAAGATCGTAATCGCTGTTATGTCAGTAGGAAAGCCCGCACCGAAGTGAGCCATTATTTCTTTGCGAGGAAAGAGTAGACGAATGAAAAATCTTCGCTTCACTTTTCTAACGTCGTTGCACAAAGTGGACGCAGATGGAAGGAAAGAATTTAAAGAAAATATTTTTCCACGACGTGAGTAGAACACTGTGCACACTACACTTTTATTTCACGGCAAAGATTTGTCCCCGGGGACTTCTCTTTTTATTCAATTTACGTCGCACTTGAGATAAATTGGTCACCCGGGCGGACGTTAATGTTTTTCATCCACGAAGAGGACACAATTCGATTTCGCTGTGCTCTCAATCAGAAAACGTTGATACTCTTGTTCAACAGAAATCGAAATTACGGAACCATGCTTTCGTGTAAAATTCTATCGAACGTATCAACGTTTCCAAAAATCCCTATCCTCAAATACAGAAATTCGTGAATTTAAAAAAAAAACCATCAAGAATCTACAAAGTAAATGGTCGATGGAACACTCCGGATGAACCTGACCTAATGACTTGGTGGCTGAGAGCATGTAGCGCTCGTTCGTCGTCCGCCTCGCAGATGTTCATCCCCCACAAACTGCTTGGATTTGCAAAATGTTGTGAGCTCGAAAGCTGAAAGTCAAGTAGGGTAAACCGACCAGCGAATAGACGAAAGCTCATTTATATCTAAAATAAGCAAAGAATATGAATTGTCCATGAAAACTCGAATTAAAGCAAAACAAATCATAGATACCGTTAAAACCGATTCGACAGTTTAATGTAAAGTGTTAGCGCCACATAGAATTTGTCTAGTTTCTGGTACTTGCACTCCGCGCAACTTACAAGTAGCTACAATACGGCTATTCAAGGTAGATGTTCTAAAGACGAAAACAAAAGTTTTTAAATGAGTTTTGAAACTGAGTATTAATTTATTACCTAAAACAGAATCAATCGTGGATTTTTTGCAAAATTTTTAAATAAATTTTTAACAAAAGTTCAAAATTAGACATGTTCATTCACTGGTGCTGTACCTCTCTTCAGTTAACGGGAGATATACACCTAGATGGTCGAGGTCGAGGATTTAGGAGCTATGAACATTCCGTCGACCGTAGAAGACCTACACTATGGGCCTCGTATCGATGATTCCATGTAAGTTGACAAATTTTATGATTTATTTATTCCCAAATTTTCAAACGTGTTTTTCTTAAAACCACGTTTTTCAAATCGATACCCAAAATTTCTCGAAAACCAATGAACCGATTGCCTTGAAGTTTCTTGTGGTTATTCTATACACCATTATCTAGTACTTGTCATAGGATTTTTTTCCGTTACTTAGTTTTTGTTTTATAGACGAAATAATAACTAACTTTTTGCCAAAAAATCACTATTTATGTTCAAACGTCCGCCATTTTGTCATAAATCGATTTTTTCAAAATCGGCTATGACAAGTACTAGATTATAGTGTCTAATTTAATAATCTTTTTGGTTTTTTTTTCAGATGATTTTTGAAGAAACGCCAGTGGGTACCGTATACGCAGATTCTTTTACGACGCTCCAAGGATCATACAATATCCTTATCATCATACATATTTTTGAATGATAATTAAAACCCCAATCCGAAATTTCAAATAGTTTTCCTTGAAAAAATTCACAAAAATGACCTTTTTCGGCTCCTAGGTGTATATCTCCCCTTAATGGACTTATAGGCTCTGTTCTGATAATTTTGAAAGCAGATTGATCAATTTAGCTCGTCTGCTAAAAATGGAACAACTGATTACTGTTGAGAATTGACAATGTTCATCTCATGAAATGTTGCCAGAAAACTAATTTCATCCTTTTTTTTTTAATTTTGACAAAATTTGATTTTTTATTTCTCTGTTAAAACAAACTATGGTAATGTTTTGAGAATGTTACGTTAAGGTGCAAAAAAGCTTTCTGTATTTTCTATGAAACTGTAATAAGAAATACAATACTCATATGTATAAAAATATTCTAATTTTTGTACAATACAATCTCCAAATCTAGCATTTAATAAAAAATAAATAATAAATCATTATGCTTTACAGGCTTC
Organism: Ophion slaviceki; assembly: GCA_944452715.1. Lineage (NCBI taxonomy): Eukaryota > Metazoa > Arthropoda > Insecta > Hymenoptera > Ichneumonidae > Ophion > Ophion slaviceki. The sequence continues at coordinate 1,488,264 of OX101785.1, read as the reverse complement.
ATGTGCATTACACGTCCATTTACTGGTGGTCAAGTGTCCATTTACTGGCAATTTCCCAATCCACTGGCGATTTAGTCATTTCGCTACTTATTTATAAATTCCTTTAATATTATTTGTTACAATTACTTTGAATATTTTTTTCCACCATTAGAATGATATCTTTTGTTAGCTATAGCGATTGACTTTTTTTTGCTAATATTTTCATTCCACATTTCATCTGAATCCTACAGTGTCGTTATGAATCCTGTTTATCCTGCTCATCATGAATCCTGTATCTTACATTCGTCTATTCACTGGCCGGTTTACCCTACTCGTAAATACCGTGTATGTTTGGGCACGAATATATCTGGGAGAGTGACTCTTTGAGTTTCTCCAGCGGCGAGTAAACGACGAGACGACGACCACAAATAACGACAAGACGCGTTTTGTGGTGTACAAAGTGCGCCAGTCGGTAATTATGAACTTAATTGAAATTGAAGCGTTTCGAGGTAGGGATCATATTTTGGAGAAATACACACACCGAAACACGTGTGCAAGTATACACGTAAAGCGACGACAGGGCAGAGAAGTACGTGAGTCGTTTAATTGGAACGGGCCAACACGATGTACGCGCAGAGCGAGCTCGAGGTAACTCACGACGTTGGTCCAATTAAAGTTTCACGGGCGAACCCTTTGAAGGACGCGTTTAAAATTTGTCCCCGATAGCCAAGCCATTCATTATTTATAGACGGTTGCTCGCAATGCCCTCGTGTCTCTTCCATATCACAACACGAAAGCCATCAACTGGTGGTAGACCCGCTGCCTGCTATCGCGCCTGCTATCCCCCATACACTCCTGCGAATACACGAATAACTCACACAGCCGAATTCGAAGTTTTACACGCTCCGTGTGCAGGTCGAGTGCGTCCGGGGACGACCCGAAACATTTTCGAGAGTATCGCGACCTCGATAACGTTTTCACCAGGTGGAAAACCAATCCAATGGCAACCGTAATATCATAAATTCCGTTTACCACGCACGGTGACGTCTCCAATATTTTGCATGAATCCTTTGATCCTTCACGCGCAACTTATCCAGCCAACGTATCACTTCAGACTGGATGACCTGTCAACTATCTGCTCCAGGGTTAAGGCGGGATATACATTTACAACGATCAAATAATCGATTTCTTTTTTTTTCTTTAAACGATAGAACTACCCAAATAGGGTTTTACAATCGGCACAGTAATGGCCCACGACTGGTTGCCAGAGAACAAACGATGGCGCGGTAATGGCTATACAAACGGGCCAGATCCGCACCATGCATGGTTGGTAATGGTAAACCATGAATGGCTGCTAAGACTGGGCCAACTATCATACGCCCATATTGGCCCAGCAACAGCTGCCGGATCTTCTGCCGGAAATGAAAAACAAAAAATTGACAAATTATGAATATAAAAATTCTAGTAGTATCTTTTTTGTTTTCTTCTGCTTTACTTATGTCCATGTACATAGAATAATTGCATTAAAAACGCTTTCTGCATTGTTCAATTTTTTACCTTTCATCGGGATCGAACCTGCGCCTTTCGTTCTAGTGTCGAGCGCTCTACCCACTTAGCCATTCTAACACTTACAGAATTCATCGTTTGGTCGTTTCTTACTTTGATGCCGATAATTTTATTCGTGACATTAAAATTTACTGACAATTTTTTTGGTCCATTTAGGCTGTAAAAATAACTCGCTCGTTTTGGGTGAAGTTCCGAAAAGCATACTCCTCTGATCGAGCTGAAATTTTGCACCGAACTTCCTCTCATTATCCTAAGAGAAACTGTTAACGGATTTTTTACGACTAGCAATAGTTTTCCATATATCGCATTGCAAAGTTTATTATTTCACGCCATACGAGTATATCTATTTATCCGATAGACACCCCTCACTCCTCCGGCCGCGCTGCTTCCTGGCAAACAGTGCTCGCCCGTATGTGCATATCACTTGCCATGTGGGATGGCTTTGTTTGGGTTTATTTAATATAGTAGAAGCGCAGTACAATAAATAATTTTCAATATACGATATATCGAAAACTATTGCTAGTCGCCAATATCCTTTTAAAGGTTCTTTTAAAATATTGAAAAGAAGGTCGGTGCAAAATTTCAGCTTCATCAGTGGGATATGCTTTTCGAAACCTTATCCCTTGTTTTTACGTGATAGAGTTTAACGACCTGCATTTGCAAAACGCCCAAAAACAAACCATCAATGGCTGGAATAGATCTGGCAAGCCGTTCATCCGTCTACGATACCCCAATGCTGATCGCCATATTATCGGTGCGATGGTATTGGCCCACCAATGGCTGGCATAGATCTGGCAAGCCGTTCATCCGCCTACGATACCTCAATGCTGATCGCCATATTATCGGTGCGATGGTATTGGCCCACCAATGGCTGGCATAGATCTGGCAAGCCGTTCATCCGCCTACAGTACCCCAATGCTGGTCGACGAATTATTGGCCGATTATCAGCAAACCGTTTAATGGCTGAATGCTGGCATTTTTGTTACGACAGGCGACCCTATATGGGTATATAGGGGAGACCGGGGCAAAATGGTATAGCGGGGCAAAATGGTATAGCGGGGCATAATGGGACCGGGGCAAAATGGGACCGGGGCAAAACGGGTTTGGGGCAAAATGGAATAGTGAAAATCAACACTGCTGGAAAATACGTCATTGGGGCAAAACGGGACTGGGGCAAAATGGGCCTGAGAAAATCAGGCTCCTCAGAAAGAGGCGGTTGGGGCAAAACGGGATCGGGGCAAAATGGGACAGTGGAATAATTCGATGCAGAAATGAAAGAAATGCAGGGGTAAAAAACGAGGGGTAATAAATGAGTGAAAACAGGTTTTATTGAATGTTACACGATATTTGGGTCACACTCTACTTACGATACTATAATTTAACGGTGGCAATGTTTAATTTTTATTGCTTGTTTAACTAAGCTAATTTTTATCGGCACAATTGTCGCAAACGGACTCGATTAAGTTATCGTCAGCATGGGCACATGAATAGTGGGCCCATTTGTTATTAAAGTTTGTTAAACAATTACTTTTGATTCTGCGGTCAGAACTGTACCAAACTTGACGTAAATTGTTATTTTAGCCTTCTTATTCGATTGGTACAATTTCTTTGTCGTTATTAATTATTTAAATAATCAAGTAATTTTTATAATCTGACGCGTGCAATTTATGGTTTTTTTTGTTTTTGTCTTTCTTTGTTTTTTTTTTATTCATTTTCTGCCAACTGCACGTTACTGATACTGATTTTCAAGCCATTGATGAAAATCTAACTCTTGTAAATTTTTACGTAAATTGTTTTATGAAACTAGGACCGCCGCTCCCCATGAAATCGACGGATATGTGTCGACAAATATATCGGTCAGTCCGTATTATCTGCGTATATGTGGACTGAAACGAACCACAAGCACCATTTAGATTAGATTATGTTTCAACAGCTCTTTCATAGAGCCGAAGCATGAATTTTCCTGTCATCCCATTTTGCCCCAAATTCAGCGGGCTGCGACACTTCATTTTTGTGTGTCCCATTTTGCTCCTATCCCATTTTGCCCCAAATCAAGCATTAAGAAACTTCATTTTTTGCTATCCCATTATACCCCGATCCCATTATGCCCCAGTGCCGTTTTGCCCCGGTACCGTTTTGCCCCGCTATACCATTTTGCCCCGGTCTCCCCTATGTAGAATATTTTCCCAAAGTTTCAAAGCGAAATTCATAAAACTTCAAACGTGACAGCCCGTCAACGCTGTACCTCACCGCTCGGATTCGGAGCGGACGTGAATTTGAAACGCGTTTTTCTCAAAAATGCATTATCGAAATTGGCGTGCAGGATTACTTAAAAACTATTAGACCGATTGAGTTGAAACTTGGTAGAAATATTCGTAACATTGGTACGTTCTACTTGACGGCAATTGTTTTTGAAAAATTGGAAAAAAAAACTACTTTTTTAATTCACGTTTAACAGAAATGTCATGTGAAATGTTGATTTTTTTTTGTAAATGCGTGCCATTATCTTAAATTTGCATTTTCTTCATTTCAGTTACCGTCACATGGAAACTATACATGTTCTGATTGAAAAAATGTTTGAACTTTTTTGGTAATCTAAGTCTACAGGAAGCTAGACTGCACGCCGATTCGCAATTCCTGCGGCGACCTTGCTGTAACACTCTGCGAGAGATCCGCCATTTTGATGATGCATTAATTTAAAAAAATTGTTTTGTATACTTAAATAAACTATTAAAGTATACCTGAAGTTTGAAATTTGTAGAAAAATTACTTCGTAGTTTACAAAATTCCTCAATATTGCTTATTTTTTTCCTGTCTAAATGTATATCCCGCCTTAAGGATACTTGGCGATTAACTGTCCGCACTGATAGGGTGTCCGCGATGAGGACCCTAAGCCCTCATTTTCGCCATTATACGAGCCTGGTTGGTAACCTCATTCGCGCCGAGTTAGCCTCGAGACTGACTCCTGATCCCGGATGACGATTGGGTGTTATCGGGACTATTGCGACCCAAGTGTCTCTATCGCGGCACCTGACGGAGCAAACTACATCCTGAAGACTTCATTTCGCGGAAATCTGAGACGAAAAGTCTCGCGATAATGCGCCAGCGGGACAAACTCGCTGCTGCCGAGATAACGATGAATCATAAGACGAGGAAAGAGCATTATTTGTGGTTATTTTGTTCTTACGAGGTTTCAGTGTGATATAGCCGACTCGGGATGGACTCCAGTTGGTCCTTTGAATTCTTCGATAATCACACGTTTATGATTCGTGCAGGGAAGATCGAAACAGCACGAATAAAAAGATTAAGGCGAGACACCCCTGCGACGGTTGCAAAAATCGATTTTTTGCATTTTCTCAAAGTATACATATTTAAGAGTATATGAAAAAATGTTAATTTTTTTTCCAAATCGTCCATGGGCTAAAAAAAATTTTTCCTGGCGGAATCAATGCTGGGGTCTTTTAGCTTCAATTTGGTATTTTTTGCTCTCTGTACGACCATTTTCGCTGAGATATCGCCAATTGAATGAAAAGTCAGCTTGTTTCTTTGATCATGATATCTCATGAAGTCATGAAAAGGGGTTTCCGGAAACTTGAATAAATCTAAATTTGCAAACATTGCGAAAATGCCGAATGTTTCCAGGTTTTTTTAGCTCAATACATGCCCAAAGACCTCGTAATTTTTTTAATTGATCGGTAAAACCGTTTTTTTTACCCAAATCTCCAAAGTTTTATCGAAAATTGGAGGAGCACTTTTATAGCTCCTTAAACGTCAAATGATGATGATCAAGATGATAAGAATTGTGTTATTTTCCTCACAATTTTGCATTAAGTACTCATCAAATTCTGAGAACAAAAATCAAAACTTTGAAGAAAAAAAGAATTGTGATTGTGATTGGGCAGAAAGAAAAATCGGAAAAATCAGAGCGTTTTTTTCAACAGAAAAATGCGCTGTTTTGAAAAAAACTGTTTTATTTTATGATAAACTTTGATAGTTTTGAAAAAAAAACTGTTTATTTTAAATGCTTGAGAGCTTCCAAAAAAGTGTTTGAAAAATCGTATAGCGATGCGCGAAAAAGATGTATGAAGATTCGCTTGGGGGTATCAACTTAATTTAATGCAATTAATTTTAACTCGATAAATTATGGCATGCAAACAAAAAAAATCGCATCAACACTGAACAGATGATGATTCCATAAAATTTTGTACACATTTTGAAACCATTTTTTTTCTCAAAATTTTGATTTTTTTTTAACATTTGATGAATAGTTAATGAGGAATTATTAGAAAAATAACGGATTTTTTTTTCAAAATAATTTTTTTCGTTTCAATAACGTTTAATTCATCTTACGTTATACAATAACGTTTTTTTCATCTTAATCATTAACCCTTTGGAGCATACATTTCTCTTTACGTGCACGTTTATTTTGCACTTTCGTTATTGATGACACCCGCTACGTGAAAAATAAAAATTTAATAGGTATGTTTTAGTAGTTATTGAAGTCTTAGGAACCTTGAAACACATTTACAACCGCCATAATTAATTAAAAAATACATAGGAATCGTCAAAATCTAAATTGAATTAGGTATAACACCAGTGTTACACTATGCCGCTTATATATATATATATATATATATAAATGCTTTTTCCCCCCGATACGACCATTTTTCACGAAGTGACGGCCTTTAAAAAATCACTGAAAAAATGGTGAAATTTTTCTGCTCCTGTAATTTTTTACTTGAGTATGTAAGTCAAAATTTCGCTAAAATTACTCTTTTTTTTTAACAGGCGCCAGTTTGTGTATATTTTTTTAAAATCGGCTACGTAGAACGAGAACCACATTTATGTAGATTATAAAACGCTCTTATTTTTCGTTCTTCAGACCAACCATCGTCAAGTTATCTATTCGGCGGTTGGACCACATTTTTATGCACAGGCTCTATTGTACCTCAACAACGTTGTTAATTATTAAGATTTTAAACAAAAAAGTACACGAAATAAGTTCAGTGTATGCTCAACAATATAACTTTTTTCCGAATTCTAAATAAATCATTTAAGGACAAAAATACAGAAAAAACGACCTTTTTCGGCCCGTCACAGTGGTGTCCTCCCTTACTATTGCTGAAATTCCAAAGATCAGTGTAGCGCTTCATGGGTGAAGTCTCAGTGAGGATCTCAAAAAATGGAAGGCTGCGAAAAAATGTGAGAAAAGAGTCATCCAAGGAATGTATCAGTACATAGTAATTCAATCGCGGATCACAATTGAACGAAAAGTCGAAACAAGCCTTCAATGTTATACGTAATATAGAACAGCAGCCCCGGTAAATATATGATGCGATGAAACTTTTTTTTCTGTTCGGGTTTCAGCGTAAAACCCGCTGCGGATAACGTCGCGCGGAGTAGCTTTTCAGTCTTCCGGTTCTGTGATCAGATCCCTTCTTCCGCTGTGTACGTATTTGAACGGTCGCTTGTCACGCGGTCTACGATCGCGAACCTATCGACCGGAAATTCGCGGTCGACTTTACACCGAACACGGAAATCCGATTTGACTCGATTTCGCCATTCTATTTCCCTCACCCTCGCCTACCTGGCCAAAGCCACAATGACATACTTTTTTCGATCCCCGCCGGTCTGCTTCCTTCTGCTCGGGTCCTTCGCCCCTCTGAGCCATTGACGTTTCATCCTCGAGGCTTCTCTCCGGTATCGGCAATTGTTTCTTTTGCCCCGTCTTTTGTGCTTTGCACGCGGCGTGGGGAATAGACATTTGCGTCTAGATTTGCGGATAGATGGAGCGTAGGATTAGCAAATTTCGCAACTGATAGAGACATCACAGGCCTCGTTAATGGGAATGTGCTAATGACGTAACATTCGTTATTAAATCCAGCTTTCGAGAATCCTGTTGAACGCCGTTTGGACAATTGAAGTACGATACATTAACAAATTAGAATGGCTTATTATGCGAATACTCATGGGTTGAGTCAATATTTCAAGCTGTAGGTATTAATGACATTCAAAACGTATGAGCTAATGCACAAAGAAATAAATGGTAGGAATTAGTGAAACCTGCCATTATTAGGCATGCAAAAAACAATTATTATTACTAAAACCACCGACCAAAAATTAATAATAAAATCATCCACCAATTTTTTTTTAATAATAACATTAATGAAATGAATTATCATGAAAACAATTGATGTTTAAAAATCAGTATATTTACGAACTTTCCGATTTTTTCTAGGTACTGTCATTTCCTCAATAACTATAGCAAAAAAAATTCAGCTCACAAAAAATCGACTAAACTTTTAGCCAAACCTGGGTACATGTATATATGGTTACGCAATATGAAAAGAATATTTAGTGAGATAATGAAAACGTCGGACTTCAGTAAAACACCGAAAAACATTACCGCATGACACTCGACCAATTAACGCTCTCTTCATTGGCCCCGCTCAATACCGGAAAAAATTCCGATCGCAAAGAAATTCCGATCCAATCTCTATTTTGATCCGTTGGACGAGTTCGTTGCCATACATTTTTCGACACGAATTTATGGGGTTTGCAAGAAATTCCATCGTGATATATATTTACGAAGATATTGCGTAAACCCAACTCATTGTTCCGCCAACCACCAGGGCTCCCGAATCCAGAGAGAGAAAGAGAGAGAGAGAGAGAGAGAGAGAGAGAGAGAGAGAGAGAGAGAGAGAGAGAGAGAGAGAGAACAATCGAGCCGAGCAATTCGTTTGCTGATGCGTAATTAGAGACCGGCTGCTTGCGCAATAATTGGACCGTCCATAATCCGATCTAAAGAAATTAAGCGCTTTAACGGTCGTTACGATGCAAATGGACATAATTCGCTGCGATTCGATGGTCTGCATCCCTACAACTGTATTGTTAAAACGATGCCGGTTTGGGCAATACGCAATCGCACGTATACAATCTCACGTTTATTCGCTTTCGATTATACCCAAATTTGCTGCAAGTGCACCATACATCCAATTAATTTAAAACGAATCCCAATGTTTTTTTTCTCTCTCTCTCTCTCACCTCTCTCTTTTATCCGATAATCATCATTCGACCGATTTAACAGCTTAGAGAGATCGCTTTGTAACTATTCTCGCGTGTGCGTCACCCCAGAATGGATCCATTTCCGTTCCATCATGGTTTTCCCTGTGCCTCGTACAATAATTTCATTGGTATCAATAAATACGTGTGAGTCAAGAGACACGTTGTCAAGAATACAGTCATCGACGTACGAGAGGAGAAGGAAAATCGTTAGAGGCTTTCATCCCCAAATTTGGTCGGGATTAGACGAGGGAGGGTGAGCATTTCTCGAATTTATTTCCCTCTCGAGAGAATCTCGACGCTTCTTTTTTTTCTCATCACAGTCGACACTGGCGGAGCAGATAGACAGGATAGCGTTATATGAAAAGACGAAAAGCTCGCGCGAGGACAAAGCCGAACAATTTCAAGCGAATCGCCCCGCTAATATATATGCACCCTATAAAAATTTGTCACCGTTAAGCTCTTCACGGGGCATCTAAGCCTGCGTGAGTGGCAATTTCAATGGTAACAAAAAAAATCTAGTATGCAAGGCTTAACAAAGAACACTCGCATTTTTTCCATTCTTTGTTCGATCGCGTTCTGTCGCTCATCTGGATTTATACTGACTATTCTCCGTTTTTTCTAGTTTAGATTCGCTGCTTTTGATTTGATCTTGGGAGAAAATTATAGAGGTCATTTTTCACTACGAAAAGTAACACTTTCTATATTTTACGTTTATTTATTCATATTTTTCATCGTGTCGTGAATTTTAGTCGTGTTCGCAGGGGCTCCTGTAGTTGGTGCCCAATTTTATAGGAACATAACCTTAACATAGGAGATATGACCAACTACTTTGCGTTTCATTTATTTCTATTTCTATGTTTGCATCGTACTATCTCGCGTTTCCCTGGAGCTTGCCAAAGTCTGAATGGGTCATGATCAAGGTTGGAACGAAATCCAGAATCTAATTAACCTTCCGTTGACACACTGGATTAATTAGACCCGGCTGAATATTAAATAAAAGATTCACTTCCTCTTAATTAAACATTTTCATCGATTTTAACAACTTAATTTTATATTTTCCGAATTTCAAGTGTGCAGACAGTTAAAGAGTGTTAAGAGTGTACTCCTGATTTTTTTAAATTAAATCCGACCGTAGGGTTGTTAATGGTAGGTGGATGAAGCACTTTCCCAAAATAGAACATTTTCAATAATTTATTACAATTTAATTTTTGATTCTCCGAATTTCAATTGTGCACACATGTTAAGAAGTGTTGAAAGTGTGCTCCTGAATTTTTCAAATGAAAACCGAATGAAAAGCTCGTGGCAGGTGGATGAAATACTTTCCCAAAATTGAAAGTTTAAGATAATTCATTATAATAATTTAATTTTATATTTTCCGAATTCATATTGTGTGGACATGTTAAAAAGTGTACTCCTGAATTTTTGAAATACAAAACGAACCGAAGGGTTGCTAATGGCAGATGAATGAAGTATTTGCCCAAAATTAAGAACTTTCAATAATTCATCACAGCAATTCAATTGTTTATTTTCCGGATTTCAATTTTGCAAACATGTTAATAAGTGTTGAAAGTGCACTCCTGATTTTGAAAAATATAAATCGACCTTAGGGTTGTTAATGGCAGGTAGATGAAGTACTTCCTGAAATTAATTTCTAAAAATAATTTATTACAATAATTAAATTTTATATTTTTCTAATTTCAATTGTGTAGACATGCTAAAAAGTGTTAAAAGTGTACTCCTGATTTTCAAAAAGAAAAACCGACCAAACAGTTGTAAATGACAGGTAGATGAAGTACTTTTCCAAAATTAAACATTTTCAATAATTTATTACAACACTTTAATTTTATATTCTCCGAATTGAAATTGTACATACATGTTCAGAAGTGTTGAAGTGTACTCCTGATCTTTAGTAATTTTTTTTTTTTTTTACACTTCCATCTGTACAGGGATCTTCCCCCTTGATACATAACCCCATATTCCAGTTTTCCATATAATCCTACCTTGCGGCCGCAGCCGACTTCCCCATCTGTATCGCATTCACCATGCATTTCTGCTTTGGGTATAGGGAAACTGCGGAAAACCTATACCAATACAGCCGGTCCCGAGTTCGCTTCACAGTCTCGGAGCTAGTCGCGTTTCGTCGAGAAATAACTCACAGGCTACAGTGACACTCGCACGACACACACACGTACCGGTCCGTGTGCGCGACACGCGTGTAGAACTGGAGCTACGTCACGCCTGTGTTTTTATTTCTCTCCGAAACTACGAGACGGTGATTCGAACCCGCGACCTCCCGATGTGTTGATTCCAGAGGCAAGCACGCTAACCACTAGACCAACACATCGGTTTTCCTGATCTTTAGTAATAAAAAACCGACAAGAGGGTTGTTAATGTTAGGTGGATGAAGTACTGGGTCGATTTGACCCGGCGCGTCAGAAGCGCGTCCAGAGATAATTGTCAACGGAAGGTTAAAACTGTTGAGGGTACTGAAGAGTACAGAAAGGGTCTTCCTACGCACCGCAGTGACGATTGCTTCGACCCTAAGTACGAAAAATTAAAAGGTCTTCAATATAACAGAACGTTGGTAATTAATATTTAACTGATGGCATTCATCAAACGTTAATGTCAATGATAAAATGTGTACGAGCACCTTCATAGCTATTTCATGGACACAACAAAGTGCCGTACATTGTCCTCATTTTCAGCTGGCGTTTCACAAAATTTAACAGTTATTCAGTAACCAGAAGTATTAAGGGGCTACATCACCGAGAGGCCCAAAAAAAATGGCCAGATTCCGATTTCTTTCTCAGAAACGATTGGTGAAAAAAAAACGTTTTTTTTTTAACACAAAGGTACATATACTCAGAGCCTTAAAAAGAATCACCAAAAACTTCAGAAAAGAACAAAAACATGGCCACCGGAAGGTGATGAAATTTTTCCCGCGACGTTTGGCAGTGGAAGCTCTCCCGCTTAAACGGTCCATCTGATATCTAAAAACCAAACGGGTTATTCACGTTAACAATAAATACAAGGCGCTGACGATGGTCGATTTTTTTCAGTTTTCAACACCGTGGCGACGAATTGAAACTCGAGCATACAAAATTTATGAAAAATGTCGTCATTTTACGTAACTATTAAAAAACGAAAATCAACTTTGAAATAGTGACATCGTCAACGATCTTTAAATGTTACTCATCATATGTCCTGTAAATTTGGAAACAGTCCATCAAGTGATTCGCGAAATATCGTGTCCGCCAACTTTGAAAACGGTGTTTTGAGAAGAACATCTTTAAAGTTTGAAGTATCGTGCTGCTACCGCTCGTCTGGCCGACTGTTAGAAGCTGTAGCTCATTCAATTTTAGAAATATTTCAATGACATTTCCAGGGAATATTGCGAAATGTTGATATTTTCAGCTTACTTTGATGATTGCTGAAAGTTGATATCGAATAAAAATATTTCTGGGAAATATAATTTTTTTATCTACCTAGGTAGATGTAGCCAGCTAAGGGGTCTTCTCACTTTAGACGGTAAAAAGGCTATTTCGTGAATTTTTTTGATAGGTTTATATTATAGATATTAATATAAAAGTTGTTACACTAAATAAATACACTTTCGAAATACATTTTTTTAATGTATTTATGTAACCCAAACAAACTTTAAACACGTTTTTCTCGCAACGTCAATGGCTTGTTGATAAAATCGCCGAAACTACTGAACCGATCCTCATGAAATTTCAATCACATATTCTTTACAACTATAGCTATAGTGTATATCAAGGATTTTTTTCAAATTTTGATACATGCTATTTCTTTTGCCAAAATCGGTGAAAAAACACGATTTTTTTGTTTTTTTTCTCGAAAAATGTCCGCCATTTTGTTATTTTTACTTATATCAAAAATCGTGAAAGATTTAGTATGTTAATGCGCTATAGCCATTAACATACTAAATCTAGAACCGCCCGAGTAGAAATATTGTCAGGCTGGCCTGATATTTGATCTGCGCCTGATCAGCTTGTAGTACGAAGGCCTTACTTAAGTTTGCCTTAATTTGCCTGATCAAGCTGGGGTCAGGCGGTGGTCGAGCAACCGGACTTACGGCTTACTTCAATTCGCCTGACCCGGCTAGCTTCAGGCGATGTCAAGCAACTGGACTTACGGCTTACTTCAATTCGCCTGATCCAGCTAACTTCAAGCAATCATCATGTAACTGGACTTCTACAGTTTGGCGCTAAAAACGTGCCTAACCTCATCTTGTCAAATGATACACAGACACGAGAGAAGCACGAGACATATTATTAATTACTTTATACATTTTTACAAATAACGTGTACGTTGTGAATAAGATCGACAAACACAATCGGAAGAAGATTGCGCAACGACTGTGTCTGCGTGAATAGCGGGCTCTAAATAAGGGAAAAAACGAAGAAATAATACAGCAGCAGGTTAGTATAACAATTAATTTTTTTCAAAGACTTACAATTCTTAAATCTATAAATATAAATTGGATTAAATCTGACTGTAAATTAATCATACGCCAAATTATATATGCATTGGTTGAAATATTTATTATGATACATTTGACAGATCCGGAACAGATCCTCTCAGCGAGGAACAACTCGAAATTCCTGAGGATTGGCATGTGTTGGTGCTACCACTATGTAAGTAGATTTATATTTGTTTTGTGTATCGCTTTTATTTTTCTTTACTTGGTCCGTCTCCTTTGCCAGAGGAGAAAAAGAGACAGCGTAGGCCAACCAAATAATGGTAAGCTGACAGCGTAGTTCAATCTGGTAAATGTTTTGCCATCGGTGCTGATTAGCCCGGACAGCGTAGGCTAACCGAATAATGATAAGTTAACTGCGCAGTTCAGTTAAGTAAAAGTAATTCCATCGGTGCAAGTTAGCCCATAAGAAATGCACTTCGGATGGACATTACATTCACTGAACTGACTACGCTGTCAACTTACCATTATTTGGTTGGCCTTCGCTGTACGGGCCCGGACAGCGTAGGCTAACCGAATAATGACAAGTTGACTGCGTAGTTCAGTTAAGTGAAAGTAAGTCCATTGGTGCAAGTTAGCCCATTAGAAATGCACTTCGGATGGACATTACATTCACTGAACTGCACTACGCTGTCAACTCACCATTATTTGGTTGGTCTTCGCTGTACAGGCTCTCCTGCTTCGATTCTAATTTTCGTTAAAAAATGACCGCTCGCAGCTTTTGCAACAATTTTTTTCTTCTTTAAAGTAGATAATTGGATGGTGAGAAAAAGGAAAAAATAGAGCTCAAATTTGTGCCACCCTAATAAAATAATGTGCATACCTTATATAGATATATATGCAGACATTGAATTCTAAGTGGGATACACATTTTCGTATTTTTCAGTGGCTGTCATTTCGAAATATAGGGAACACGGAATAGAAGTTCTTTCGAAGCAAATTGGACAAGCTGTTGGAGCGGTATCAAGGCCTGATTAATTCAGCAAAAGACTGGGACACGTTTCGAGTGTCGCGTAAAAAAACGAACAGAACGCCCAATGTAACGTTTCCTAGAAACGTCTGGTCATAAAAACGTTGAGCTCTGTTTACTTTATTCACGAAGTTTCTTAAGTTTTTGTTTAGAAAATATATTAGTTTATTTCGGGATGATAAGTGGAATATAATACAGTGATATATCTTAGTTTATTTCGAGTTTTTGTTCTATTACAATTACAAGAAAAATGATGTTTGTTTTCCACATAGATATATGTGAAAAATATATGTGATAAATTTTATATTAAGATTAAAAAATAAACGATCAGCGTTATTTATAAAGTGGTACCTTTTTCTCTTTTGTGTATGCGTTGTATTTTTTATTTCAGGAAAAAATCGGTCATCCTGAGCCGTGAAAAATCATATGATTTTTCATTTTGATCAAGCCGTGAAAATTAAGCTCTTATTAGGCCTTAATTTTTTACGCTGATCAGGCCTTGATCTTTTACACTGACCAGGCCTTGATTTTTTACCCTGATCAGGCGTTGATAGTTTACCCTGATCAGGCCTTGATTTTTTACCCTGATCAGACGGAAGTCAGGGATTGTGTTTCAAAAATGATCAGGGCTTGATAAAAAATTCTGATCAAGGCTGGAAAAAGAAGTCAGGATGCCTGATCAGGTGTTTATTGTAGCTGGAGCAAGATTTCTACTCGGGCGTTTGAATTTTTTGGATCGGATGATGCATCTCCGAGATTACATCAACAGCGCAGACCTACAATTTTTTATGAAATTTTTTTAACTACCATTTTCGCGTATGTATAGTGACTTAAATAAATAAATAAATTTTTTAATATATTTCGAATGTGTATTTATAAAGAGTAACATCTTTTATATCAATATCTATAATATAAACCTATCAAAAAATTCGTGAAAATAGCCCTTTTTAGCGTCTAAAGTGAGAAGACCCCTTAAAGCATAATGCAAAGTAAATGCAAACTTGTAAGATTCTTTGACCGAAAATCTGTGCACCTTTTGCATCATCACCGGGCTGAAATGTCCGACAAAACGATGTAAGATAATTGACCCTGGTGATATTAGAGCTGGAGTGAAAAACCTACTGCATTGAATGTAGAACAAGGGATCTTTAGGTAACTCGTTGACTCACCTGGGCTTTAATCACGTCCAAGAGATACGTCGGAGACATCACACTCTCCGCTCAGGTCCATTATCTTTGAGAGCATATTCCAGAGCTGTAGTGCCGTAAGACGGTTACGGGCCACAACGAGGCTCTGGTCTCTAAATCCAGACGATGCACGTGCCTTTTTTTCTTTCTACAATCATTTCGGCATCGTAAAGCTTCGCCATCTCTTACACTACAGAGATGATTTCCACAGAGGAAGAATCCGCGCTCCAAGACTTACTCCCGGCCAGCTCCGGGTTCAGCTTTTTTTCTTATCACTTCCGGTTACTTACAGTTTCATTGGAGAACATGTCTCCCCGGGGAGGACAACTCTTGTGGCAAACGAGTCGAGGAGTGACGAGGGAAATTTGCGGACATCTATAGGCTAGCCGAGTGGCGCTTGGTCATGAAACAGTGATGGACGTGTACGCGTACCAGGTCAGTCCCTGTGGGAGTCTGCTTGCCCGGCTTGTAATATTCGGCCACTTCTTACTTTCGCAATCTCCTTCTCGGTTCCCTGATCCTTAATTCTTTTTCTCACATTTTATTACAAGCTTTTATTTAATTTAGCTTGGTGTGAGATGCAAAACGGAATATCGATATTTCACCCACTTTTCGGCTTCCTTAGAGCTCGGAAATTTTACAAACATGCATCTAAGAGATGACAATGCATGATTTAACTTAAAAAAATATATAACTTGACTTTCTGTGAAATGCAAAACAGAAAGTCGATATTTCACCGACTTAGTGGGTGAAATATCCATTTTCTTTTTCCATCCATATGAACCACAACTACTTAGAGCTCTGAAATTTTGCTAACATTCATCTAAGAGGTGACAATGCACGATTCAATAAAAAAAACGACTTTCTGTGAGCTGCAAAACGAAAAATCGATATTTTACCCACTTCCCGACTACTTAGAGCTCTGATATTTTGCATTCATCTAAGAGGTGACAATACATGGAGAGTGTATGAGAACATATGAATTGGTTCTAAGTGCTCTTGGATTGCACAATTGTTAAAGGGGTTCAATCGGGCAAATAGGTTGAAAGGTAAGGTCCAAAAGATGGTGAGCCAACATCAATGATAGATGCCAACTATCACAACTCTCCAGGATTTCTCCTGACAATCAACTAATAATAACACCGGTTCGATTGGAAGGATTGATCCCTCGTTGTAAACATTTCAGAGCTCTAGTAACATCAATTGAAGACTAAAAAGTAGAAAATCATTTTTTTTACCAAGTCACCCATATGTGACTAAAAATAAAAGCTTGGGTCGCTCAAAATGTAGACATATAATCTTTAATTTACATAAATCCGTTAACATATCAACTGTATTTAATTTATGGTAAAACAACCTTAGATTTCTTAAATAATAATTCTGAAACTGAGTATAAACGTGTGATAATAATTTCTCTAATTACTATTGTGCCAAATTAAATAGGTTAATGAAACTGAATTGATCAAATTTATTAAACATTTAAAAAGTTGAGCGCCAAAAGCTTTTATCCATAGTCACATATAGGTGACTTGGTAAACAATCATTCTCTACTTTTTAGTAAATTAAATGGAATTTTGTTTTTAAAAAATTGTTGTTTTACTCATAAATTTCACTTTCTTTCGTAAATGTATTTTTCTCGTATCTTTCGAAAATCGCTAAAACTTTCTATTAACATTGTCTATATATATTGTCTAGAACTATTGAGGGAAGAACTTGTGACCAACGTTCCCCCGGCTTTGACGAAGATATGAGAACATTTTTGGATTATTACGGAGCAAGCTTCCCTTGAGCATCGAGGATTGGAAGAAAATGATTGTACTTACATATATATGTATACAAACATTTATTGTATGTAATGAAGGCAGTGCAGGGAGGCAGAATGCCCGGAGGGTGACGAATAATTGCTATCGCTGGTTCGAGCAGCCGTTCAATCGAGCGGTCACGTTCCTAGTCGTCGATGTGCCCTCAGGGCTCTCCCAGGAAAGCTTCAACTGTTCTTCGGGCTTTTCCGTGTCCACTCCGACAGAGTCATCCCAACTCCATTCCCCCGTGTATTATCTTCACTCTGAGAACAGAGCTTTGCAGTATTGCCAACTATGAGTTGGCAACGCGGAATTGTTTGCATTTCCTCTCGGACTCGAACTATCGATTTTACTCGTCTCAACACAATCTTGTACAGATATGAAACCTTTGACTTCATCTGGACCACCCTCATGTCTGGATACCCCCAATCTTCCAGCAATTTACAATGAAACATTCAAACGCACACTGTCTTATTTTCAAAGTAGTTTTCTTTAAAAAACATCGCACGAGGACACGGCAATAATGTCCTTCCAGGATTGTTTCAGAGATTACATGACTCCTTAGGATTCCGTAGTCATTAGGAACCCTTATAATTTTTTTATGCCAATCGGTTTGTCCATTTGTTACCTCAGAGCCCCCGCTATTATTGCAAACCTTCGTCCTGACGTCAAAAATAATTCATGAAAATAGCATGTACTGGCTACCTAAAAAGCTTCGGAGACTACTTATTTTTTTAGCTCAGATATACTGGATTTCCGAAAATTGTACCGCCGTTACTTCCGGCATGATTTATGGCCCGCTCTGTTTTGTAGATTCGTCCATTGATTTCAGACGTCCCGGAAATGGTCGTACGTACTTGCCACTGGGACTGTCGAACGGCCAGTGCGATTTGTTACTCTACCGGCTACGTCAAGATAGCGTTGTTGCTGGGGCAGTGTACCGCTGAGATTTGTGCCACCGTACAGAGTTGGAGAAAGAGAAAGAGAGACAGATGGAGCTTGCTAAACGGATGACCTATCGAACAATTTACGAGAGTGCTTATGGCGCACGAAGCTCGAAATGGTAAAAATTTAAGGGTGAGGTTTTCTACGTGCGGATATTCAGTACATTAAATCGCCCAAGGGATTGTGTGCCTGCCTCGAAGAGTGGATGAATAGCCACTGAAAAGAAGAAATATATAGTGGGAATAAATAATGGAATGAACAATTTGAGAGACCATATTTTATACACTTTTTACGAATATATTTGGGATCTAAACTCGTTAATTTTTATTGGACTATTGCTGAAAATAAAGAGAGCAATCCTGCCAAATAATGTTCCCGTCTTGTTTATGGAATTGTGATTTTATCGTAGGATTATGTTCGTCTCGACTATTGTATCAGGAGACTAAAGGCATTATCGTCGAACGCCATGTACCCAGCTCATTACAACCCTATACAGCCTCGTTGTAAATTCGATTATCAGTTGAAAACAATTTTCAAAGTGCGTCAACGTGAATGAGCCGTGAATCCTTTTCCACGAAAGTGGACGCATTGGTCTTTGGGGAATGCGATCATCGGGGAACTGATGACTTTCCGCGGCGGCTGGATTGTTGGAACTACAAACACGATAAATATTGAGGAAGTGATTAATTTTACCTCCGGTGAGAGCGACAAATTGTCAACCACCTCTGATCAACATGAGAGAAATCAGGTGGCACAAATTTTCGTGAACTTCGGCAGCAGTTGAATTACTGTGGCCCACAGGCTTAACTTTGCTGGTAGGATTAGGAGAGATTGGAAATCATAAGCCTAGCGTTTGATGTTCAGCGAAAAGTAACCAGAATCAGTTCGGTAAATGAACGAACTGGTCCAACGTTAGTAAGTTACTAAAAAGCTGCTGCTTTTTACTGTCCATAAAATGTCACCCTAACGGTGAAAAGTGTTTCTTCCGAAATACGTGGTCCACATTACCCGATTGAAAAAGATCCCCAGCCGTAAATATCAGTTGGTCACAACGACTGTTGCAAAAGCAGCGTTTTGTAAATGATCGCAAGCAGTTGAGCAACCCATCGGACTTCTATCAAGCCTGAATGATGAAGAGACCAAGGATGTACGAAGCTTCGGAATGGACAAGAGCCTCAGGCCGGACGTTTCCAGAGTTACCGTTCGACGACCCATGCCCCTACCCTCTTCACTGATAACCTTCCCTCGCCGGAACGTAACATTTGATTGACTCCAGTGCAGATAAGGATATCGACGCGTCGCTCTTGCCGTATGGAACATTCAAGTCTATGTACATTGACGTCTATAGAACCTAGGCTCTTGACCTCATGGCTCATTTACTTCAAACGTGTTCATATAGAGCACGAGATCTGAGTAGTTATACCTAGGTATGAGCAGAGAAGAGCCAATAGATGGGGTAGGTCATGTGCTCCTTATATGTGTTCAACTTGTCGTCCGCTATAGTTATACTTGTCATGAGGGTAATGTACCGATTGCCAACGTTATACGGCAGAAAGAGACAGAGAGAGAGAGAGCGACTTGAATATATCGTTGGGCTAGGTCACTTGTTGCTGCTACTTCGATGTCCCGACCTCCTACGGTTCCCCAATCAAAAATGCAAGCCTATTCCCACGCTCGATTGTTCTACTCTTGATTGTTATCGATACACTGGCTCGTTATATCTGTCTGTCCGCTTCTCACCCTTCTGGTCCCTCTGACACCCCCCTGCCTTCCACCACCTGGTGGCACTTTTATGAAACATTTCTAAAAGCTGATGAATACTCATCGTCAACCGTTGTCAGCCCCGGTTGAAGAAGAGGGATTCGATCACCTTCCTTTGTACCAAATCAACACCTCCATCGTGTGCAATTCAGTCAGCTGTTCCATTTCTCTTTTTGTCTCAGCTATCATTCTTTTTAATTGCGCCATGTACGCGTTACACATATATCGGAGAAGCATCGGGAATCTTGCTGTCGGGTAATCGACATTCCGGGCCAATCGGGCGGCACACGCTTAACCGGTTCGCGAACAACTTTCACTGTGGTTGGCTCTTGGTTTCGCTCGGCGATTTTATACACGTTCACCCACCGGGCCATCGACATTAGACACGGTATATTATATTGTGCGTACTGTACCGAGTGTGTGTCTATGTGGAAACGCGTACGCGGTCATTCCATCCTCGGCAGTTCCCATATGCGTTCGTTCGCTCTCACGCAATACGTATGGTCCTGCCATATGCGTTTAGATACTCGCGTAAGTATCGGAACGTTAATGGGTTTGTGCGCAGCTCCGGGGCGAGTACGGTTGATATATTTTTTTATCTCGCGGCTGCACATGGATTGGGCTATTGTTTTTTACAGTCAATTCAACCGAGTTTCCGATGGTGACACAACTGACACTGACTAGGAACATCACTGAAGTGTCCGCCTTAGATTTTGTTGAAACTCATATATGTGACGAAGCATTGAAAACTATCAAAGACGTATTTTTTTCGGCAAAAAAAACGGTTTTAATGGCGGAAACCACCTCTCAAAGAAAGGCGTGTCACCCGTTAATTAAATTTTTTCTTCAGCATTTCTATTGTGGATTTTTCATCGCCTTACATCAGAAGAATTTCGATTTTTGGTTCATTCTGAGCGGTGAACTGCTTGTGGGGGAAACTGCAGAATCACCCCTCAACACGCATTTCTTTGAGGAATGGTTTTCCCCCCTGGAAACCGTTTTTGTGTCGATAAAAAAATAGGTGTCTAATAGATTTCAATGATTTATCACATACATCGTTTTTATCAAAATCGAAGGCAAACATTTAAGTGATGTTCCTTGTGAATCGAGCTGCCTGTATCGACAAAAGTTTTCCACTGTTTCTCTTGAGATGACGAAGTGACAAATCTGGGGTAAAAGTGAGATGGGATCGTAAATGGCCACAACAATGCACGAAGGAACATTAGCGGTTTAGAATACAATTTGGTCCATTTAGGATTTATAGAATTTAGTATCCTGTAAATTTGGTTGTGAGCTTGGTAATGTTTGGTTTCAGATATTCCTGGGGAATAAATGTTTGCATGGGGAAAAATAATATTCCTATGGACCTCTAGTTCCAGTACAGGAGAAATTGTTGACAAACGACCAACTCGATTTTAATTTAACATGTTTGGGCAATTGTTTGTACTCTTGTGATATTTGGTCAAAAGGCGCATGATAAAACGACCATGTGGCAGACCAGTTGTGTCCCTGCTCGAGCTCATGTTTTGGTCTTTATGTACATGCAACAACCACAACGCTTCAAACAGAATGTATGCGCTCGTGCAAAGTCCCGCTCGATCGATCGAAGTAACACCCACGCCCTTTCGCACCAAGTTGGTTCTGCGGATAGAAAAACGCACAAACCACTCTCTTCGCAACCCCGTCGTGTAATTCCCTAATTTTTCATCCCCCTGTTCCGTTTACCAATAATTTCCCATTAATTGGGTGGAACGAGGGCCGTTAAAATTCATGAACATATTTTACACGGTTGTGCAGAGCCATTCTGCCTGAATAATGCGGAATCTGTTAATTGTAACGTATACCAGCAATATTTTTCAGACGGCGGCGTACATTGTCGTGCTCCGGTTGGTTAACAAATCAACATTTGTGTGCAGAAATGTCCATTCAATTTGAAACCCGGAACAAATTGGCCGCGATAAAAAACGTCGATAAAAAGAGACGTTTATTCTCGATTTTTAAATTCAGTTGCCTGTTATTTTGCCGCCGTAGTTAGTATACATGAATTCATTGAATTCATTTTTGTTCTGGTAATTACGAAAACACTTGCCGAGTTTCGGAACACGCATGAAGTAGGGTTTCATGGTAATTTGTTGATTTGGCGAAAACGAATATAAAACTGTTCATCTGTGAATTCAACTCGTTTTCGATCAGCCGCTGCAAAAGAAATCGGATATAGAATCCGGATGCAATATCCACGGTGGATCCCATAAAGAATTACAGGGAAAGTACAATAAAAGCCTGCCTGCCTGTGAACAAAGTAGTACTTATAGCGTATCGGCCGTACGCTCGTGTTTAGGAGCACGCTCGTAAAAAGCTCAAATGACTTGGGTAAACATTTTATGGGTAGTTCTTCTTCGTCTCTCCTTATTTCCGCTTTTCGTCCTTGCAATATTCTTGTCCCCGGGAATGCTTATAATTCAATCCCGGGAAAACCTGAAATACGGTCAAGGGATTTTCTGACCGAACGAATCACCGCGAAGAAACATCGCAATTCATGAGCTTTATTAGGGGACTCGGAGCTACCGTGGGCTTTCCGTAACTCCGAGGTAAAGAAATATTATTTCCTGCGGCCGACGAACGAAGTACAATTTAATGTCTTGAGCGACGGAAAAAATTTAGAATTACGAGCAGAAAAATCGAGTAGCTCAGTGGCTGGTGGAAAAGAAAGTAATAGCTAAAGTTTTGTTAACCCGAAAATTTATAAAATTCAATGGAAAATTATACATGCTTGTGGTCGAGACACTTTTGGAAAAATTCACCGATGTACGTGGTTGAAAAACAATCGGCAGTGTTCGAGAATGAATCAAGTAATCTTTAGATATATTTATCATTGATTTTTGATTGATTGATAATGATAGAAACACGTCGATTAAAAAAAAACCGATGAAAGTATCGGGATGACGAGATCGGGATTTTACTCACAGGTATAATCGCAGTCTTGCCAAGTTTGAGTTTTTTTAATTGAAAAATATTGAAAAATGAGAAATATACATTAGTATGATAATAAAACTATCGCACGTTCGAGTACTTTTTTTTGTTTCGCAAATTACGAAAATGCCAAGCTGGAAAAAAACTCGATTTTGAACGAGTAAAAAACTTTAATAATTTGTTTCTAACAAATGGATAAACATATTTCAAAAATATGTTACAACGTTTGCTCTGTCCGAATTTGAAGTTAATCTGACGAATAGATTTTGACATACGACTCACACCCTTTCATAAAACAGAGTTTCGAGAACAACACAAAAAGGACATGGGACCGTAAAAGCTTGAAAGAGTATAGACATTAGAAATGAACAAATACTCGGCATTGGAACAAATTGCACTTCTCCTTGATTGAAAATGTCTCCAAAATGCATGTGGAGTCTGGGGGGTCGTTCGGGGCACAGATCTTGGATCAAAGTGCGATGGTGGCAAGGGTGAGAGGATTACGGCTTGGATTTCGTCTCCCACGAGGTCTAATCCGATTGCGGTGTCGAGGACGCGGTGACGTTGCGCATCCTGTGCATTATCCAAGCGCGCAATCAGCGCTGTGTCTCTCGAGGAACTCGCGTATATCCGTCCGTACCTATATCTACCGACCACGAGTCATTTCGTCGTGTATGGCCATATATAACACCTGCTATAGATGTACGCGCTTCAATCTGAAAAAAGAATCGGACCGCGGAGCTATCAACGGATTCTTATAAATGGGACAAGTCTAGTTTTGGTAGTAATTTATTTATTCATTTACGAGTTATCCTGGTTTTGGGAGGGCTCATTAAGGGCTTACACCTAGCTGACATTTTTGGAAATATCGGCATTTAGTTTTCACGGATTTTCTAAATGTAACACTTCAAAAATATTTTATGAAAATTGCACGTCGTTCCATTCAACATTAGGGGAGGTATGGGCGTTTATAGGTAAGTTTCGCGAGCTTCTTTTACATATAAAAACATCGATTCTTTCACATTGGACTGCGGCCGTTTTTTCAAAAATCAATATTTCATGAAATTCTCCGTCGAAGCACTAGATAATTTTACGCAGAAACTAAATGTGTTTGATTTTTTATTTCGAATGATTTGTTTCTGAGCAGCAGTAGACGCCGTGGAGGATGTTTTTCAAATAGGGCTTTGCATCAACCATTGTGTCTACCGCATTTATAAATATTTTTCAATACAAAAATTCTAAACGCTGCTGAAAACAATACTCTTCAATGTAAACATTTAAAAAAATGCGTAACCTGCACACGTTTTTCCAGAAAAAAATCGCGAAACTTTCTCTTTTTCGACCACGAGCTAGATGTAACCGTTAAAGGAATCGAATCATCAGATTGATTTGTTCGTACGTATTTTCCCATAATAAACTGATTTGTTCTTGGATTTGAAATCTTGATTATTTTGACTCACCATTGCAATTTTTGGGAATAACATCGCAAAATATATATTTTTTAAATATCCACAGGTCCTTTTAGCGAAAATTGCTAGGTCTTCCAGGTACTCGTTTTCAGGCGCTGTAAATTGAAAATATGCTGTGTTACGGCTGTTCAGCTTTTTTTATAGCCCATTGACGTCAGGGGACATCGGAAATAAACAATGTATTTCAATTAGTCCACTGTGAAAATGATTTCTCAGACATGTTTTGACCAATTGGCTACATAATTCATTATATTTTTATATTAAAGTTACTTAATTTTTATATTGAAGGTTCTTCAAAGTGGCACCAATGTTATCCGATCACACAGCAGGAAGTGTCCACCGCACGTAAAAATTTTTGTGTTTACGCAACTTCAATTTCGATAGAAAATTATGCCCCCAGAACTTTGATAATATGGATATGGAACTTCAGAGTTCGAAATGCTCGCGCCGTTCTGTCGAAGAAAGGATCCGTGTTGGGACCGGGGATATTAAATTTCTTTTCGCACCTCGATGACGTTCGCCTCAGGTTTCCTCCGTTCCTCCTATTGTGCTCTACAGCCCTTTTTTTCATCGATAAAGCGAGGGGTGTACACGCGTCGTTCGTAATTCAGAGAGAAATGTATCGATCTTGGGTGAAATCAATTCATGCCGATATTTAATTACTCATACCTCGTAGTATATGGTGCGAGTAATCAAATTAAAAATGGCGAGGCAACCACCCCGCGGAGCGGATCGAGAGCTCTCAAGTACGTGTACGACCCAGCACGAGGGCGGAAATTAAATTCGTCGCCGGGGACACACTTCGTCGACTTCCTGTGTATCTCTATCTTTCTTCCTCTATCCATCGATTCGCTTCTCACTCCCACGTGATTACACTTAACGCCTCTTTTAATTTAAATGCTTTTTATTAACTGGAAAATATTTTCCACAGATTTTACATGTGTGCGTAATGGATAGTGAAAAATATAAGATTGAAAAAAAAACTAGTTTTAACAATTTTCGAGCTTCGCGTCGAAAGGTCTGGTCGATGGGATCCGCCGACGATGCGAAAGACGAGGAAAACGTGGCCGCTTTCGTGGACGTTTTAATAACGTCTTCCTTATTTTGCACCCTTCATTGCTCCTTTTCTCACCCCTTTTCTATTACCGGCTTCCTTTCCTCGCAACTGTCTGTTGTTACGTCGAATTTCTCCATCGAGGTTGGCTGTCCTAGAAATCCGGGGGCCTTGGAAAGGTTACCAAATCCGACTCCCTTCACTCCCCAGCCTCTTTTTCTCTCTCCCTTAAATTGAAACATTTCGCGTCACTTCCTCATTTCTTTTCTTCTAATTTGAAAAGTCTGTGCTTCTCTGTCTTCGGTCGATTTTTTTCTTTCAGCCAGTTGAGCTAGCTGCTTCAATTAATTATAATTTTTATACCTATAGGGCAAACAACATTTTCCGCCGAATGACTAAGGAGTGCTAGAGATACGAGGGACTCCGTTTTTCTCCCCTTACGACGCAAATGTGCTCTCCGGACTATAAACCATCACGACAACTCTGTCAAGAATAAGTCAGATTTTTTCCGCACAAGCCCTTAACCCGAGGCAAGGGGAAAAAAATATCGCAAAACTCATTTCGTCATACACGTTTTACACGAGGTAAAGATACGAGGGAATCCCTTTCGGTTGTAGAGGAAAATTCCTGGCTTTTCACGACGTTAATAATACATGTCACGGTTCTCTAGCCTCGCGAAAATCCCCGAGCACTCAAGGGATAAGTGTGGAGAACACAAGAAGATCGAGGCGAAGATACGAATGGCCACTTCCAAATGAAATATTCCGGTTAACGCTCCGCGGGAAATAAGAATGACGAAGGGACTCACAGCTAACGGCTGGGTAATTAAATTTATAAAATAACTATAATTCCTCGAAATTTTGTACCTGTACATTTAAACGATACTCGAATTTTTTCTCTCCCTCAATTCGGTCTCTCATTTGTCAAAGCAGGTATCTGCTCAGCTTGGCCTAAGGCACGCAGAAAGGGATAAATATGATGTTGAAGTTCACACGTCATCGTCGAATTTTTTAATACTCGTAGCCTACGATAATAATTTAAACATTTTTTGAAGGATTTATTTAAATTCTACATTCTCAATGCGAAAAAAAAACATTTCGAGTGATGAAAATGTTGAAGGCAGGACACCACTGTCACGAGTAAAAAAAATCGATTTTTTTTCTTCATTTCTTCAAAGTATACATATTCAAGAATATGCGGAAAAAATGTCAAGTTTTAATATTGAAAATTGACCAAGTTACGGACGCTTTAGTGAAAGCACGTAACGCAACGACTTCCGTGTACCAAAACTTTCAATCGCGTTTTTCTCAAAACGGCTTTTTCGACCTAGCCGGAATCGTAACTCTAGCTATAATTGTCCGACATTCAATTTTTGAAAAACCAAAATATCCGTAATTGCAGTACCTATCGTTGTACGTAGGCGCTTTTTTTTAGTATTTTTAAGCCCCCTAATATAAGAAAGAATTTCGCCGAAATGACATTTTTATTAACATCCGCTATTTTGTAATTTTTATCTCGAAAAAACGAAGAACTACGTTTTCTATAGATTATAAAACTTTTTTATTTTCCGGATGAACCATTGTCGAGCTATCGAACTGGCCGTTGGACCACATTTTTCATACAGAGGCAGAGATTATACCTCAATAACATTGTAAATTTTTTATTTTTTTAAACAAAAATTTACACGATATAAGTTCAATGCCTGCTTAACAACATACTTTTTTCGAAATCCTAAATAAATAATCTATTACACTAAAAATCGCGAAAAATGACCGGTTTCGGCCCGCGACAGTGATGTCCTCCATCATTAAAAAAAAAAGAATTTTCATTCCGGTCCAACGATGCAAACTTCAAAAGCTTGAAATATAACATTCTCATTTATCCTGATGGATCATCACGGGCTTGCCAAGGCATGAGTTTAGAGTAACGAGGAACGATTCCTTTCTCCATTCTCCACGAATAAAGAACTCCTCGTTCGAGAGATCCTCTTTTTTCTTCCATCATAATACAGCGCGCTGTCGGAATCTTTCGAGCTCACGAGGACATGCTCGTCTTCTGGATATCGCAACTCTCCTGAAATCGATCCCGCGGCGTTCGCCTTTCACTCTGTTTTAGGCATCCAAGAGCTCCGCGAGAGGTCGGGAGCGTAAGATTTCAGTGATTCGTGGACCAACTGATCACAGTGTCGACATTTCGTTAGGATCCTTCGGGTTGCGGATTTTACTGTGGAGCCTTGGGTGTCGTGCAAATTCAAAAGCCGCTTACGAAGAATCATTTGGTGCGAAAGAGGCGCAAGAGGGTAACTCGTGGTCAGTAACACGACGAGGTGTGTCGAAGAGATACGGATAAACGAAAGTAAAATTGACGATTCTAATAATCAATATAATTGTACTCAAAACATTTTTGTTCCTGTAAAATTTTTTGTTGTGTTTTCGAAGTTTCAACACACGAAATCAATTGAATTGCACTTGCATTTCAAAATGTTCCGAACAAACGAGATCGCAAAATTCTGCATAATTTGAATTGAAAAAAGCTGTTCTGTGTTCGTACAAAGTCCTCCAGGGTGTTGTATCCATCGAGGGAACGAATTGTTTTATTCCATTACTCTTTGCCTCGCTTCTACGGATAGCGCAAATATTTTTCGAACGTGATTCATCCACGTCCGAGAGAGAGAGAGAGAGAGAGAGAGAGAGAGAGAGAGAGAGAGAGAGGGATAACCACGTCGGAACGAGGATGGAAATCCCCTTGGTGGAGAGGATATGCGGTCGATACCTGAGAGTTCGGACAAAATTGAGTACATAAACAAGCCACTTTTTTAGTGTACTTATTTACTCTGTACTCGTACATAGCCAATGGGCAAGCCTGATCTTTTTCTCATTCTCCTTTCTTCTCTCTCTCTCTCTCTCTCTCTCTCTCTTTCTCTTTATTTCCTCGTCTCGGTGATGTCTGAGGCTAGGACACTTCGGTGCACTCCACCTTGGCATCAGAGAGCGGAGCAGTCTCGACGGGGAAGAAAATATTCCAGCAGCCAGTGTTTGCGCTACAGCAATATCCTTCGCAATGCACTCTCCGGCACGTATCCCGTGCCATCATCCCTTCTGCACGACCTGCATATCTGCTTGGCTGTACGTTTTCAAAGTTTGACAAATAAATCACAATTTTCCGGAGAAAATATATTCCCCGATGAAAACGTTGACGAAAAATGTCCAGTTTGTTTTCCCTCTCGTGCAAACCTCACGAGTTCTCGTGGTAGATTGGGTATGCACTAGGAATCTTATAGGTCCGATACCGAGTCATAATACACATTTGACCATTTGGAAAGAGCGTGATGACCAAAAAAACCCAAACAGACCCAAACGAATTTGCATGCTTGTAGCCAATAGGTGTAATGATCCAAGTCATATTCCATATCTGATCGATCTTCTGATCGACCTTTATCCACTGCATTTTGATGGACCGAAATCTGTCATTAGACCCACGAAAATGCAGTGGATGACGGTCCTCTTTGAAACTCCCCTGCGACTTTGACTGTTCCGAGACATTAACGGAATGAAATGTGAAGTTATAAACAAATATATTTCAAAAAAAGTCTGGAAAGAAAGAGCCGAGAAGGGAAGGCAAAATATACGGACGGGAGGACCCCAGGAGGATCGTACCGCGCGATCCAACTGAGAAGCATATACATCTAAGTATACGTCCGTGTTGCACTTGGTGTTTTATACGGCTCGTTCTTACACCCTCGTCTGGAATCTTCGTCGATCTGCAGAATTTTACTACTGCTCCCTGAAGAACTTTATACCTTTCCGCTACGCTTGTGAATTATTGATCTACGAAAACGTCGCATCGACGTTCTTCCAGCTAACCTGGCTTCGGCTGGTAGGATCCCGGATCTTTCGGGTCCTGTTAACCAAGACGATGAGCATTTTTAAAAGACACCCTCGCGATCGCCCTTCCACTCTCCAGGTACTTCCTCCGGTTGGGCTCGGCAATGACATTATTGTTGAAAAATTGGCAACCTTTGGAAATCGATTCTGATTACTTTTACGCGTAGTAGCAGAGTTTATGATTGATTTACGGAGCTAATTTCTCGAGGCAGTTTGCATAACAATAGGAATTCGATTTGGCGGTAAATTTTTTACTATTTGCGAATAAACCATTAGTCCGTTTTTATCGTCGAATAATCTACATTAAATCCATCCACTACAATGAGCGAAAATGTTCGCTCACAAGTGACCAACAAAATATCAGATGATTGAATGAATAATCCCTAAGGGCTTACACCTAGTTGAAATTTTTTTGAATATCGATTTTTATTCTCTCTGGTTTCTCGGAATATAACATTTGAGAAATATTCTCCGAAAAGTTCAAGTAGATCCGTTCAAAATAGAATGGATTTTCGTCAAAATTACTTTTTTTTATCGGTGACCACATCTCTAAAATCGCTGTATCGATCAACTTTAACTTTTACAAGCTTCTTTTACATATCAAAAAGCAGAGCTTGAACGAAGGAATTTTTTTCTTTCGCTTTTTGGTTTTTAAACCACGAAAATAGAGTGTTTTTTTTTCACCGAAAATCGATACTTTCACTTAGGAATGTGGCCATTTGTTCAAAAATCAATATTTTATTAAATCCTTCGTCCAAGCACTAGATCATTTCATGCAAAAACTAAATGCGTTTTCTTTTTTTTATTTATGATGATTCGTTTCCGAGCAGCAGTGCGATTACCTCGAGGACGTTTTTCAAACAGCGCCCTGCACAAACCATCGTATCCACCACATCTATAAATATTTGTCAGTAAAAAAATGGTAAAAGATACTTGAAACCATTATCTTTGTCTGACCACGAACTAGGTGTATCCCATCAAAATAGCCTAATATTCAATTTCTTCCAATAAATCATTATTTCGCATCCCCCAATGACCGATTTGGGCAGCTCGAGTTATGTTTTTCCATAGCTCGCTCGAAATATACAGAATTCCAAAGGGACTGGATTGAATGATCGAATTTCGTATTTTTCAGACTGCAGACGAGATGCAGTTACACTTCGATACGGTGGCCTATGCTCGTGTAAGCGATCGTCCATTGTACCGTCTCCGTACAAGTAGATCATAGACCCAATACTAAGTTAAGCCAGTCTCCACCCGAGCTCATGCCCTTCCCTTTCGAGCGTGACCAGCCCTGTGCACGTTTGCGGAAACTTTTCCGACCATGAATGTACCTGGTCTCACATTTAGCCGCACGTAGGCATTTGTACTCGCGTGTACGTGGCGCACTGCGCGCTTCGAAACTGCAGCCACGATATCAGCAGTGTGCTCCAGAGGGGTTGCAACGAGGCGGTGGTCACCCAACTCCTGAATATTGCAGTACACGTATGTTTTGTCCTGCTCCCTTCCCTGGCACCGTCGCTTATTCGTGGCGTCGTTGGAGCACTTCTCTTGTTGCTTGCGCGGACGTTTTGTCCCCCAAGTGTATACACCGCGGCGGAACGGAACGACCCTCCGTTTTACAATGTGGCGCATCGGCAAATATAACGGGCTAGGTAAATCGTGTTTTGGCTTTGAAACAATTGCGTTATACAGGTATGACAAAGGATAACGAATTAATGTCCTATCTCGCACGTTTTTGCGCACTGGAAAATAATGCGAATGTTCTTACAGCTCCAGCAGATTAGGACTTTGACGTTGTGCCAAAATATGTTTTTGTAAGGAGACTGTTGCTTCGTTTATATTAGAGAATTCTTTATGGTAGCCCAGGTATGTTGTCAAGGAACTTATACATGGAATATTTGCAAAAATCTTTTGATTGGAAGTTCAAAAAAATCGTTGAATCGAAAGGAGACGTAGGATTAAAAGTTCCTTGTAGCAGAGTAATCGGAGTTTTTCTCAACGGGTTATGCTTAGTTGTAACAGTGGAAAACAGCTCATATTTTGCATTTTTTACAAGAATATCCTGATGATAAATTTTTACAAAACATAAATATTTGAGAAAGTATCATTTGAAAAACACTTCGTCTTTTTTGTATAAAAATATTTCATTATAATCGATCAACAGCCGATGTCAGGGAAGCACGACATCGACGCTCCGAGCGTTCCACCGAGCGTCAACATTATATCCCATAAATCTGTCGATTTTGATCCGACCACCTTGAAATTTTCGGGGATCATTTGTAAGATGATATACTGTCAAAATATATGGGTTTGAAAAAAGTAAATTTTCTACCCTTACAACCAGGCAAAATCCCTTAAACATACGTAATTCAAAATATAACTCGGACACATTTATTTTTCGATAATCTCCAATAAAATGGATTTACAAAATTGCCTGGGTGCCGGAGCTTCCCATACGGCGATGACAATCTTCTCGCCACGTTGGCAAAGTTTGCGAACGCATCCTCGAGTATAATCTTGCCCGCAACGTGGATTGCAGGCTTACTCAGTTTCCGTAATAATTAAATTCGAATCCGGTTAAAATCCGAGCATCCAGATAGATTTTCCAGGGAGGAGCTCAGTTCATGTTGGGCTATACCAAGAGGAGGGGATGAGTGTAGAGAAAACTGAGCACTTGAAAATAATCCTAATGGCGCTGACGTCAAGACGTTGCGAAAAAGAGAGTACACAGGGTTAAGTGCAAAGGGAGAGCAAGAGAGGGAGAGGGATAGAACGAGAATAAACAGGAGACCGAGACGGGAAGAGAGGACGCGAAAGGGAGGAAAGGCTGGAGATGGAGAGCTCGAAGTTTGAGAGAGAAGAGGGTGGATGGCACGACGGAGGGAGCAAAGGGTGATAGTGAAGCTAATGCATTTTAAATGGAACGCGCAAGTGAACCCGGCGCGTTGCATCTCACGGATGTACAGCAGCAGCCACGGAGGTCAAGTGATGCGGAGAGGAATGACGAGCTTGGCATATACCAACCAGAGACAAAATAAGCGATACAGCTACGTTGAATTTACAGCGAGAGAGATAACTCTCGGAAGAAGATTAAACTATACACATGTATATATACATAATTAAGTGTGCACTTTCTAAAATTTCCACAATCTTCGTCCGATGAGGCCCGCGCAGAAATTGCCGTAGGGATCCAATTGGATTCCCATATATGTTCCCACTTCCTGATAGGAATCCAATGGGTAATCGTATTGAATCCCTATACTGAAATGTCACGCTCGTACATTTAATTCTAATCGGGATTCCCATTGGAATTCAATGTACAAATCCAATTTGAATCCCAAAGGATTTTCACATTGTCGAACAGAATTCGATTCTTGATGGATCCCATCGCATTCCCTACATGAATTTTCTAAGCAAAATATATGGATATATAAAATGGATGAACCTTTGAAGAGTATAAATCTTACATTAAAAAAGCATAAATCGTTTTGAAAAGTATAGGTTAAAAATCGATTTGAACCACATCACTGAAAATCCACTGTAATTATAGATTGTTATTTGTTTGACTGCGCCTTGACACGATATCACCACACACGTACCCGCTCACGAAGCGTGCAGGTTACGTTTCAACCTGTCGAGTATTTTCTCGGGACTTTTCGCATATTTTCGATTCGAACGTGGTGAGGGTTCTCAAGCGGTGTTCATCGGGGAATAGTGCAGAATCAAATTGGATCCCAATGTGGACTCTCTATGTGGCAGTGCCCTTAATAAATCCCTATAGAGATGTGGGTGTATCTTGGGACTCCCCACCATATTTGTGCACAGAATCGCGAAAGGATCTTTTTGGGAGATCCAACAAATTTCGATTGGAAATTTCAAATAAAAAATGGTCAAGCGACGTCAATGGGGAAGTAGCGCGGAATCCACTTGGATTTTAATGTGGGCTCCCTATGTGCGGCGTCCCTATCAAATCCTATAAGGGTTTGGTAGGATCTGCTCACTCCCCAGCAAATTTCTGCCGTACAAGGTATAAGAGGTTGAATATTATTGATTGCCTAAGTTCTGTAAAAATAGAGGTCATCCAACAGAGATGCAATGACACCGTCGAAGATTTCAATACAGAAGACTTGCCTCCAAAAATTAAAAGCTTGAGGCGCAGTAGTACAAGTCTATGAGTGTCGGACGTACTCGGAAGCAATTGTGGCCGGTTTCAAACGCTATGGTATATTGGAGATATGTAAGTGATTTATTTGGTAATGCTATTTGGTAACTTGATATATCATGATGTATAAGGGATATTCTACGCCATTTCACCTAGCCCGTGACCCCGACCATTTTTGGTTACCCTG
This sequence comes from Ophion slaviceki, assembly GCA_944452715.1. Classification (NCBI taxonomy): domain Eukaryota; kingdom Metazoa; phylum Arthropoda; class Insecta; order Hymenoptera; family Ichneumonidae; genus Ophion; species Ophion slaviceki. The sequence goes on along the minus strand of OX101785.1, from coordinate 1,454,759 downwards.
ATTTTTTTTTTGTTTGTAAAATTGTATCCGCTGAAGGGAATATCCACCCCAATTGTTAGATTTGTATCTCTACTCTTTTAGGAGTTATAATCTTCCAGAAACGTTTATACGCTGATAACTCCTGAAGTAATTGAGATATCGACAAATGTCACTATATAATTTTTTCATTTTGAAGCATACTATCGTTGAAAAATATGAAAAAAATCATCAATGTCAACGTTTTTTTGCTTCTAAATGGGAAACTATTTTTTTTAAAGATGATTGCCTTTTTTAAATTAAAAAAAAAATTCATTAGAATAGGGTGACCCATTCTATGATTTTTAAGACTAGTCTCATCGTGGGCCCATTAAAAAAAACGATTTTAATCATTTGTATGTCCAACAATGCTATAAATGCTTTGTGATTTCCAATTCGGTTTCGACAGACCTGAAACGGTTTATTTATTATTTGTGTTTAATTTAACGAAATAAAATTATTTTGGATCTAAAAAAAATCGTTAAATTCGGCACAAATAAAAAATAAATTGTTTCAGGCCTGTCTAAGCCGGTCTAAGATTGATTCGAAAAAAATTGAAGGAAAAATGGGCCCCCGATGGGACTGGGCTTAAAAATCATACAATGGGTCACTCTAATTGAGAGAATTTTTTCAAAAAAAATTTAATAAAGCAATAATCTGTTTTAAAAAATAGTTTTCCCTTTAGAAGTAAAAAACCATTGACATTGATCATTGATAATTTTTTCACATTTTTTAACAAAAGTATGCTTCAAAATGAAAAAAAAATTATATAGTGACATTTGTCGAAATCTCAATTAGTTCAAGAGTTATCAGCGTTTAAAGGTTTCCAAAACTTCCGAAATCGACATCTTTGGGAAAATATAACTCCTAAAAAAGAAGAGATAAAAATCTAAAAATTGGTGTGGATATTCCTTTCATGGCGTACAATTACACCAAAAAAAATCAGGAAAACAAAAAATGGTCGGAGCCAAGAGCTAGCCGAAATGGCGTGGAATATCCAATCAGTAACTCATTAATTACCAGTTAAAACTTATTAAATGGTGGTTTATACTTATTAAATACCGGTAGCCGGTTTCAAACGCAATCGCTATGGTATATTGGAGATATGTAAGTAATTTATTTGGTAATTTGATATAACAAGATATATAAGTAACTTATTAATTACATAAGTAATTTACACTACGATCGTTGGTTCTTATAATCACTCATGAACATTGTTATTGAAACACTTAGAAAAAGAGCCTTAGATAATTAATTAAATTATTATTTAATTAATGAATCACTTAAATTATGAAATTGATAAGTACAAGAAATATTTCACCTAGAATGGCAATTGATTATCATTGAGCTTTTTATCAATAGCGTAAATTTCAGTCTCATGTATCGTTGCAGAAATTCAATCTGCATCGGTAATAGTGCAGAAAAAGCTGGCCGAAATCGTGCGTTACCCATATGTCAATTGGCATCACTGGTATCAATGCTCTCTGATTGCGTGCCGATAAATTTCTTCTTCGTTGATTAATATAGTTCCACGAAATCAGGTCGCGAATAGAGTTAGATATTTATCAGGTTTTGGGTCGTGGTTTTCCCAGTTCGGCGACGCTCGCTGGAGCCTCTCTCAACCCTCTTGCTACGCAATTAAATACCGAGATCCTTTTTCCCTTCTACTCGCGTGGCGAACGTCGAAGGGTGGCTTTGCGAAACAAAGAATAAAGCACGCGAACAAAGGGGTGCTATATCGGCGTGACAAGGGAACGCAACAGACACGTCGTTCAGTGGTAAATATTTGAATGGCATCTACCAGTGGGACTGTCCAATGACTTGGGAAACAAACTCCCAGATGCGTCATTTCTCCCCAGGGACCCCCGGCTTTTCTCTATATATACTCAAACGGATCGATAACAATTTACGGTCGATTTCTCGTAGGACCATTTATTAGCAATCCCCCCCCCCCCCCCCCCCAAACGCCACTCCTCTTCATTACAATCTAAACAGTAGAGATAATGACATTTGGTCGAGATACGATGCAAAAGAGAACACGCTCAAAGTTTCTCAAGCAGCAATGTCGTTGACTGATGATTGGTATGAGACTAACGGCGGGAGAACACGATCTATACTTTCGGAGCCGCAATCGGGCGTTCATTGAACCCAATCAGTGTCTGCTGATTGGATTGAACACACTAATGTTTGTTGCTATTATCGCATATGTCGCAAATTTCGACATAAAACTCCAACGATATACGCCAAGTATCAGCAAAGTTCCGGCAGATGGTGAAATATAGGGTTCTCATGTAGACATTGTAACAAACCCACGAAGATCGTAAGCGAAAAAAGGGGCGCACTCGTCGTACATCGTAAAACTTTCGATCAAGATAAATTTCGCCACTAATGACAGCTCCAATCGGGATTTGATCACTGCCAAAGATTTGGCCACGTTTCGCCGCGGACAATAGGCGATATCTCGGAAAAACTGCCTGCTCCGTCCCTCGGCGGAAGTTGTATCGATGAGGGTATTTGGAATGTCCGTTTGGCCATTGTTGTTGCGTGTTCGCCCCAACATTTAGGGGGCCTCCCGTGTGCTCGAAAGGCACATAGACTTGGCTGGAATTCCAGGCGAGTTTCAATCTCCAACGAGTTCCAACAAAAAGCAACGCTGGTCGATTCTCACGAGCAACATGTACAGGCCAATATGGAAGAAACGAGGAAGCGGAAGCGGCGAAGGTTGGGTGAACCATGAAAATGGTAGTTCGCGAGACTTTGGAAGGTGGAAGCGCGCAGGAAGAAAAGTGAGAGTGTAAATGAAATCGCAATGGCACCGCGATAAACTCGATGAAAGGAAAAAAGTTCGAAGAGGCGCAACGAAGAAAGCGTGAAAGAAACTTGGGATGAGGGATATTCCGCGGAAGAAAGCGGGAGAATAACGCGAGGAATGGATGACGAATAGGGTTGTTGGAGGGGAGCCTGATGTACTTGACGAGTGCGAGCAAGGGGGACAGATGGAGAGTGGAAGAGTGAGCGAATAAACGAGAAAGAGGAGCCAGCAGCGAGAGGGAGAGTGTCTATATACGCGGGGTTAGCCCCATGTATTGCCGACCAGCCTCCCCCATAATACGACCCCTTGAGGCTGTATCGATCCATCCAGCCGTTGCTGGTACGCGTCAGTCCCTCCACGGCCAACCACCGAGCGCGAACCTCGCAACCAACGTATATTACCGCCATCAGCCTCAGTCGAGCGACACTATACGAACGAGAACGAGCGACGAGGACGCGCGACGGGAAACTCCATGAGTCGCACGGACAAAGGGAAGCGAACCATCCCCATTCCCGTGCGCACAAAGGGCAGAGTCTTCGACGCGAACCCCACTTTCCTGTATTCCTCGATACCTCGAGCTACCCTTTTAACGGCCCTGCGAAATTTCTTCTTCGGCACTTCTATTTCACCAACCGGGTCATCTGATCCTTGTGAAATTTCTCAAAAGTACTTGGTGGATCGGGTGACCTTGAAAGTGGATTCGCGAAAAATGACGCTTCTGTGCTTCTTGCCTTTTCCTCGCGATCATATGCCTCCACCGGTAACCACCATTTGTCCACATACGTGTGGATATTTACAAATGACATGATTCTTCTTTGCTAGGGTGAAAACACTTGACTCACCATGGAAGATGAATAGTGACAAATGACGCCTCACATGGACGCCTGGACTCGGTCATTCTTTGCACAACTAACATATTGGTTTTTTAATTTATACCATTATATACGTACACGTGTTCTGATCATGAAAAGAAGGATATATGAAAGAGTACCCACCCACTGAAGGAAATAAGGTGGCTAGAGGGTGCGGTTAGGACAAAGAACTCTGGAGCTGTACAACGAAGGGCGCAGTAAGCTGCAGAACGGAGAGTTTGATGTTCTCAGCATACAGTATACTCACCAAGATCAGGGTGTATATATATATATATACTGGCGTTAGAATCTCTCCAAGAACGCACACTCTTCATCCAACCCCTCGTAGCTTCGGTCGCTGGTTGAAACTTCCACCCTCGTGCAAATATCGTGTGCTTGCGCTGCATCCCTTTATACGATCAGAAAAACTTGGTATAATATCCGCGAAGTGCGTTGCCATTCTGTGAAAATTGTAACGTTAGACTGTGTTTTGTTTTTTATACAAATATACGCGTTTAATAATGGATAGTATTTTTTTAACAGGTCTGCATGAGCTTGCATCCCCAACAGGTTGATTTTCAACATTTTTTTCTGATGAGAGTATTAATATAACGGGGTCGGGATTTCACACACAATTAATAGATAGTCTTGCCAGGTTTGAGTTTTATTGTCATTGAAAAATAGTGATAAGCATTGCATTTGTTGTTATTTAAACAACCTGCCGTCGTTCCTGCATGGCCAATTGATGTAGGTAGCTCTGGCAACTAGGGTGAACTGAAATAAAAAATAGAAAATATACTTTCATTGCATTAATGCAACTTTTGTATGAGCGGGAACTGTTTTGAAATTTTGTAAATTACGAAAAAACGGCAAGTTGTAGAAAAAAAACGATTTTCCAACAAAAAAGACTGTCTTTAATAATTCAATAACGCTTCGCTGTAACGCAGTGAGCTATCTGACCATTCACAAAAATAGGCATAACTCGATAAATAAATACAAAATTCTTATGCAAAATATTCCATAATTCTTCCGAAGAAAAAGTAAAATAGAGGAGGAAGATTTGTCAGTCGCGTCATGACACCTCATCTGGATGGCCTCATGCGCGTAGACTCTGAAAACGTGAGTCTTCGGAACAGCACTCGGTTCTTCTGTAGAACAAGGGTGAAAATCGACTACTTCAATCCCCATCATGTTTCAAGGGACAATAAAATCGCGCCATCATCCTTTTGAAAAAGAGCAGAGTGCGAGCTTTATTGCCCTGATGGCATCAATGTAACGAGACCCCAGATGGGTGCAGCTTCAACATATCTAATCAAGCATCGAAGTGGAGCAATAAGAGGGAAGCGAGGGTAAACCAGATGAGTCGACTATAGCTACCACAGAGATGGAAAAGTTTGAATTAAAGTTTTTATCTCAACGAGCGAAGATCGCGTATACGTTGAAGACAGCGTATCTGCATAGGTACGATTGGCAAAGTTTTCACACCGAGCTTGCCCTCACGCACTAATCATCTTTCCCAAGTTTTCTGCAAACTCTGTTTCTATGGTTATTATCCGTGGCGAAAACGGCAGGGAGCGGAAGAGCAAGAGAGCAGACGAGAAAGAGATGAGTGTAAGCCAAAGAAAATGAGTAATGTTCCTACACATCTCCTTAAAATCGCCCGCTAATGACTTAACATTTTTGTCATAAGTTTTTAAAATGTTGGGCGGTTGCTTTTTTCTCCCCAAGCAGTTGCACGCCACTTTGCGCCAGAGAGATAGTTTTCCGCCGTATAGAGAACAAAGAGAACAAAGGGCTCGTGCTCGCTAAGACTGGTGTGCAATTTACACGAAGAGACCACGTGTTACCCAGAAGCGAATGGAAAAACCAGTGCAATTGTTAAATTCGGGTCTTTTTATTAGTCAGCACTTTGGATGCATACGAACACGGGGTATACCTCCCTGGCTGCATTTACAAAGGTCTGCTGAAAAAATATCGCCACCGAGCATTGCAACTACACTACGGAAGAGTCTGGGTAGCACTGGCCGACGTTGAAGTTCCGGGGATCGGTCGCTCCTTGCGTAACTTCTCGTTATTAATATTATTTTGATTGGATACAAGTCAATGACTGCCAGGCCGTCGGTATTTTCTTATCTTTACAGTGGCGTGTCGTGTACGTTTATATAATTAAACATTCATTCGGCATATTTTTTCCATATAATTCACATCTGATACCGTGCGAAAGCCGGCTCATCGAAGGATGACGTCAAGTTCACTGTCGAGCTAATCGTTTCCTGAGAAAGCAGCATAAATATGTGGAGACGGCACCTAAGGCATAGCGAAGTTATGCAAAGCGAAACAGCGAAAAATGAAGAGTTAACGACAGAGGGGCACACGACCGTTGGGCCATAGAAAGGATACACTCTACGGAAGGAGAAGCTCCCGGAAAGCCCTGCCTTGCCGTGTAATCGTTCAGTCGCGGGCTGTAATAATTCCAACTCCCACTCTCATTTCTTGGCTCTTTCTCTCTGAAATACCGGAAGTGTGCATTTGTGCAACGGTCTAGCGAGTTGCTAATTTCTCGGGTGGTGAGGCCGAGAAACTGCCGCGAGAAAACCTGCGAATATCTTACATTATTCTCTTGCGACTAACGGGGGTCACGGGTCAGAAGTTCCCCGAGTCAGTATCGAGATATCCTCTTCCTCCGGCCGGTTTTGCCTCTTGTTTCTTGTTTCAATGCACAATGTCACGAACGAGTAGCTGCGCACAATTATTCTTGTTGATTCAATTTTCCGTTTGATCGCCCAGCTATCAAAAACACCCTCGAGTAGTTAACAATATGGTGATACCGTTGACCAAGTGGAACAGATCATCTTGATCTTTGACTCAGCCACATACATCATTAGTGGTGTCCTCTTGCAAGATCTGCAGGACTTTGGAACGCCAGGATCATTGGACTTCCTGCAACTCGAATAAATGTCTGTAGATATCCTTTGGACCTGGATCACCTTCTATGACAAGCGAGGTCTTTCATTCCCCTTATGACAGCGAGTATAGGAAACACCTGTTTACCGCTAAACCAATGGTGACCCGAATGAAAACGTAAACTCGCCTCTCGGATACGAATAATTGGATATTCATAAAAATTGGCAGACTCAGAGAACGGCATTTGGCTCATGTAGTTTTTTAAATTTTCTCTCTATACCGAAAAGCCCACGGCCATTCTCAAAATCGAGGCCCCAAAGGAGAGGTGGATCATAGATGCATCCGGAATGGGGCTTTTCACTGGCATTTTCGGAGACATCAACTTTTGACCAGCGGAGGCGAAATATCGCGATAGGATCGCGATATTTCGAACGAGAAATTCCAGTAACCCAATGGATGTGACATTTGGTTCTGCGCCTATCCGCAAGTTTGCCAGGCTTCCCGAGCATTAATTCCAAAAGTTTTTAAGCGGCTCGTACTACGAAGTTTACACGTGTCTACCGGCACAGATAAGACTCCCGCAGCTGATACAGGATACACGAAGGTAAGCCTGCACGAGTGGCCCACGGACATACCCACAACTAACGCTAAGTACTAAGTACACCCTCATCGTGGATGGTGTCCACGCAAACTTTGAAATTAACGTATTCTCGTTATAGGAGCGAGAAGAAAGAGCGGGTCCCCAACAACAGGACTCGCAGTACACCTGACCCCGTTGAATAATCCAACAACGATTTGCCACACATTTCCTATTTTACATGATAAGTTAACGGGTTATGCCTAGTTGTGACAGTCAAAAACAGCTCATTTTTGGATTTTTTAAAATAGAAAAACGTGATGATAAATTTCTACAAAAATTAGGTATTTGAAGAAGTATAATCTGAAAAACACTCTGTAATTTTTTTGCGTAAAAATATTCAATTATAATCGGGGATGGCGAGTGTAATATGGCGGGGAATGTAATAAGGGGACAGACCCCGTACAGTGGAATGTACGAATAAATTATTTAATTATACTCGATTTGCGGCCGACGTCCGGGAAGCATCTTTCCAAAACGTCTTTTGTGGTGAGCATAAATCAGAATATCTAATATCAAAAAATCAAACAGATTTCTTTAGTAAATCAGTTTATCCTCTAATTAATCGAAGGAATTTCCGAAATATCAAATTTAAAAAAAATGGCGCGTGTTCAAAGTGAGTCACGATTTTTGGGAGAAAAAGTGTACATTTTTCATTCATCAAATCGAAAATATACATCGTGAAAAAATCCTTCGATCAAATACTATATTTTGGCATTTATAAAAGAACTCCGAAAATTTCAAAAAGTGCGGCGCGGTAGTTTTTCAGATATTTTTCTCACCAACTTCAATAACGTACTTTCGAGAAAAAAGCGTTTAAAGTTTCGAACGACGCTCTGAGTGTTCCGACGGGGTCAACATAACAGCCCATAAATCTATCAATTTTGATCCGATCACTTTGAAATTTTCCGGGAACATTTTTAAGTTGATATACTGTCAAAATATAGCGGTTTTGAAAAAAGTGATTTTTAGACTTTTACGTAGGCATACCCCTTAATGAAAAAGTATAGCATCTGCACGTGCTATCGGACAGTCTTTGCCAAAGTGATGACATTTTTTTCCAACTCACCCTCCTCACGTATTCGCCTATCGTTATTCCATATAATGGCGGAGAAAAGTCTGAGGGCTGATAAACGATTGTACATTGTAGTTCTCGTTGTACGGGGTTTTTCCATTAACCAGAGAAGCCGTTTTCCTGCATTTCCAGAAAGCCCTGGCGTGTTCGTGTCGGTTACGTATGCAAGAGGGATGTCACGGGTAGCTGAACCGCGGCGCAGTCAAGTATGACACATAAGAATATACGGCGACGGTGGTTCGCGTCGGCCTGGCTCTGTTGAGCGGCGCCGTCGCTTCGTCACCCCTCATCGTGGTGACTCTCGCGGAGGGGTGGCCGCCACTCCGTTAAAGAGCTTGGACCATCCGCGTGTCTTGGGGCAATTCTATGCCCGCGAGGCTCGTTATACTTAGATCCCTTTTTCTTCCGACAAATCCAGGTGACCTTTCACCAGCAACGGGGGCTGGGTCACAAACAAACAAAAAACAACATACGTGTATAGAGATGGGTGTGTGCGCGGTATGCATGCGCCGGTGCTTATCCCAGTGTCATGTACCCAGGCTTTGAAAGGTTCGTTCGCCCCGTTGACCTATGTCAACCTGTCGCAACCGGGTCTATAACGAGAATATTACGTGTACGTGTCTGTTCGATCTTCAAGCGATTGCGTGACGTCATCCTCGAGTCGTTAACGCCGCGATTTAGTAGTGGCCGAATCAGGCTTATGCGCGAGGGAGCGATAACCTTCGATAGGGCAAACGGGAATTCCCTATCGAGCGTGGTCGAAAGTACAACCTTCGCGGGCAAGTACATTGAAAAGTATGGTTTACGTGAAGAACCTCTCGTTTGTTTGACACGTGAGAGCAATGATTCACACATGTGTACGGCTGATCTCGATTTTGTCCAATGAATCGCGTGACTACAGTCGTTGCTTTCACATCGACAAAGACCGAAGCATACCAATGACGGAGATAAGCCGGGAGCGGTAGAATAAACGCCCATTGATTGATGTGTCATCATTCAATCCATGTGGCTTACGGTGCCGACTCCACGGCACCCTATCTGATGCTAGATTTGATGCTGGAATCGTCTGTAGATCTAGCAGTCGAGATACAAGATTGTGTCGTCCAGGCACAATTATTGTGGCTTTTACGAATTTCTCTTGTCGATTCGTGTTTGCGGGGAATCTTTTCATCTTGGCTTGAGGAATCGTTTGGTCGTGGCAGTGTCACGTGAGATCCGGTTAGGGATGTTTTACCCTTCAACGGCTCTGCATTAGCTTGGGACCTAATAGACAGATCGGTATTTACGATTTTTTTCTGATGAAACTTTTTGGATCACAGGGTCACCATTTTACACACAGTTAGTATATACTCTTACCATAGCTTGAGTTTTTGTTTCGTTGAAAATAATTGATTGACGATGACGTTATTATTATTTTTTTTAAGTGTCGCCGCTGCTGCATGGCCATATAGATGGTTCTGGCACATGAAACCAAAAAATGTACTCTTAAGTATAATAAGAGAACTTTCGGATGGGCGGATATTCGTCAAAAATTTTGAAAATTGCGAAATTGGCAAGCTGTAAAAAAAAGTTCGTTTTTCGAGAAAAATACAACTTTAATACATATAAAATACAACTTTATAACATATAAAAGAATCATCCGGTCAGGCGATCGAAAATGTTACAAACTATGCTCCATCCGAATTCGGAGGTGATAAATAGATTTTGAGATGACTCAATACACTATTTCATAAAACATGGTTTCGACAAAATAGCGACGGAAAAAAGGGTACTTCAGAAAAAAACTCATTACAAAAATTGTGGTAACTGGACCAAATGTTTTTAATCTACAAATTCGTTGGTGCAAATCGAAGTTAAGATCCTGGGCTATAAAAAGTAAACAATTAGAAAACGGTACTTTTGAAATTTCATTTTTACGCAGACTCCTCAACGCAATAACAACGAAACCTCTACGCTTTTTCTTCAACGCATATACATTTTTCCCACGGCAGTTGCAGTAAAAAGAAACTTAGATTCACAATCGAGGGAGTTTATTCGCACTGACAGAACGCGGATTATTTTTCCTTGAGGTACGGCTAAACGCGTCAAGTTGGTTCGCCGTTGTTGACGACCGAACGATAGAGGATGAGATATATGGCTGATAAATAAATATATGAATAGAAAATTAGAATTTTAAAAATGAAAAAATTAACAACGTTGAGCCACTTTCGTATTCTCTGCTCGCTCTCACGATCGTATCCATCTTCGCTACGGCTATGAATGCTGTGTCGTGTATATTAAAGTACCCGATGTACGTACACGCAATATATTTACAAGCAATGTGTTCCTATGGAACGCTCGCTCCGAACTTTCGCGGTGCAAAGTGCACGACGCTGCGCGTCCAGAGACGAGAAAGCCACCGTCGCCGAAAGAGAATACTACTCGCGTCCCCGAAGTACCCGTATACCTTGTTGAGAAATGAACCGCGGAATGGAGAAGCAGAACTTGCAAGTTCTGCACTTTATAAAAAGAGATGCAACGGAGAGTGAGAGAGCATAAAGAGGTGGGCCCGAGATGGAAGGAGAGAGGCGAGAGGCAGGATCGTGACTGCTCTCAGTAGATCACATCGCAGCTCTGCTGTAGACACTGCTCCTTTTACTTGCTCGGATTTAGTTTCGTGCGAAGATTCCGCGCCTATGTGTATACAAGAAGGATGTACACGGTATAAACTATAAGTGCACACTGGAATCGAGAAAGCGACTGTCGCGTAACAACTTTGAGCTACTACTTACCCCTAAAGCTCAGCAGACTAACTTTGTTTTATTATGCCACCCCTGCTCGCGGTCTTGAGTGCATATGTATATGGATATGCGACGCATGAAGGTGATTTTGAAGACACTCGACTTGGAGGGCCATCGCCATACTGGCCTATTATCCCCGAACGCAACATTGTGTAGGCTACATTGCGCAATGTTGATCATCACCCCTACTTGCAATGTTGGTCGTCACTGCATTATACAATGTTGGCCATCACCGCGTGTGGCTGTTTTGAGCATGTTCCTCTTGTTTTCAACCTCCTCTTTGATTTCTCGGATTGGACAGACTTTGAGATGAACTTTATTTGGGTATGCTAAAATTCACCTAAAGGCGAGATGATGACATCGGAGTCGAATGTCGATTTGATGACATTGGGTCCCAATATCATCAAGCTCACCTAATGACGATTTGATGAGGTGAATTTAAGCATACTTGGATAAAGGTTATTTAAAAGATTGTCGAAGACCAAAAGTCAACGAACGGTTAAAAAAAATTACAACTGTGCCCAAAACAGCCGCACTTGGTGATAAACAACATTGCACAGGCATAACCCGTTCCAAACTACTCAGCATATGCATCGCATATGGGATTGAAGTCTGCATTATTGGGATGCGATGGAAAGTAATTTTGTTTACCTCGCTAAAATTTCTTTGAGCAGATGTCAGCTACAAATATCCCTCAACAATTTTCTAATGTGTTTCCTCGATAATCTGCAATATAAGGAAATACATTTCCTCGCAACATTGCCTTGCGCAAAATAAGGAATCTATTTTCTTATATTTAGTGGTGAAATTAAAGAAATGAGTGAATATAACGAAATGATAAAATATTAATCTATTTGTATACTTTCATTGCGAAAGACAAATTAATATTTTATGGTTTTGTTATATTAGCTTATTTCTATGGCTTCATTACTAAAGATAAGGAAATACAAATATTCGTTGGCTCCCAGCGGTGGGAACTTCAACACCGTCATCCCATGCACATCCTAAAGGGGGCGTTCTATCGCAGACGGATCTAGACACTCAAGCATCTGTTCCTAGATCGAAATTTCCCCTGTGAATCCGAATGGCCAGTGTCAGGCAGAGAAGCAGCTGCAACTTCTCAACAACTATTCTTCCACGTATATACGGCTGAACAAATTGCTAGGCAACTACAATGATAATTTTGACTGACAGAAACCCGAAGCCTATTTGGCAAGCAATGTTTTCGCGTTTTTCTATTAAGAGGAAATGAGAGCTGTCTTTTGCAAACGTAGGACCACATTGACACGCGATTGATCGTCGTAATCTCATTTCCAAAAGTTTCCATACATCCTTCGATACCGATCTGCGATGGAATGTCATGAATTCATAAATAGCATAAAAGTTTACAAACTCCACTAGAGTTACGTACGCAACAGGATACACGCCGTTAATATTACAGTTCGCATATACGGAGGGCTCTGTGTGCCATAGTATATTGATAGTTACGATACTGCTTGGTAAATACCTGAGCCACGAATATATACGAGGCATAAATATCGTCGTTGCTTGGTGCTCTAGGTGTAACAACGCATACGCGAGGCGAGCGATAGAGTCAGAGAGTGGAAGGAAAAGAGAGAGAGGGAGGGGCAGACATACAGAGAGAGAGAGAGAAAGAGGGAGGGAGAGAGAGAGAGAGAGAGAGAGAGAGAGAGAGAGAGAGAGAGAGAGAGAGAGAGAGAGAGAGGGACAGAGAAGATTTGACGTTGCTCGTAAAAGCGAAACAATGGTAGTTATAACAGAAGCATTGTGGGTATACGAAATGCAAGAGAACGTGGGAGCCTCTCGGAACTCAGCAAACTGCGCTTGGATGCTTCCAAAGTGAGAACGCGAATTTCTGACTCTCCCTGTCCTGCGTTTACACGAGGCAAGCAGACAGCCGTTTTACTTGTAACTGCAAGCTCCCATTGCCATCAGTGAAACGAATTTCCGAGAATTTCAAATAGTTCCAAAAGACAATTAGATTTTGGTTCCAAAAAACGAAACGTACAAGTGGACGTCGGCAAAAGGTACATCTATGATGATCGATCCGTCAGTTCTCAATTCCCGAAGCAACATTAATTTGTCCCTCTATACTCGTACAGCCGTAAAATAAATCGATCTGAGAGACGGAGCCAATCTCGTCGATTCTACGAAATCTCATTGTGGACTCTTCGCCCACGGATTTTCGAGTCACTTAACCCCTCTTGACAAGGCCAGAGACTTTTCTATATGCGAGTATGTACTACGCGAGAGTCTTCTCGAAAAGACGTAAAAAGTTCCTCGCAGACGACCCTCCATCCATTTTATTCGTACCTCGAGCCAACCACCGTGTGGTTCCCCTCCTGTCTTTTTTCTCCTTTTTTCGTCTTATTCTTCGAGCCGTACATCCTGACGGTTACCTTCGGAAAGTCTCGATACCCTCGCTCGCTCGTTACCAATATATTACACACATGCACAACGCGAAGTCACGGCTCCGCGAACTTCGTGTACACCATGGGGCTGTCTGCCATCACGCTCGATTGCTCGCACAAAATTTCTTCTACAAATCCGCCGGAATTTTATTATTCATGCAGGGGAACAGGAGGGACTACGAAGCTAAAAGCCCTCGATTGCACACAGACCAGGAGCGGATGTAAATGCGAGCAGCGCGAACTAAAATTTCGTCGTCGAGAGGCTAAATAATGTTATATGTATGATGATCATAAAGTGTCGATATTTCCTTGCCACTCTATGGGGGATGGTTGAATTTGGAACAAATATTCCATTCGGCGGAAATAACATCGACTGATACCGGATACGAGGAGATCCATAAATAAAAAGTGATGTTTTCTGACTTTTATCAACGAGCATCGCGAATATAGCGTGGTCTATAGGCGAGCCAGGGTCACCGGGGGCAGGGATGGAATTCTCGCGAGGTGACCGAGATCGGTGTTGAAGGCCCGAGCCTTGGCATCGAACCCTTTTAGAATCTGGTGCGGTATGGTATGTACGCCGGCAGTTCTGCACAGGAGTATAAGAGAGAGAGACAGAGAGATGGAGGGAGGGAGAGAGGGAGGGAGGGAGGGAGCTAGAGAGAAGAGAGGGCAATGAGAGGAAGGCCATGAGCCTGGCACCTGCTCTAAAACCCCTGGCAGCGAGGCTATGGTTGGTTGGTTTGCCTGCCTGCAGCCACACTCCACGTCAATATTACCGCCGCGGCGTACTCTAGCCGAAAACCCCTGCGCGCACCAACCCCTGTTGTTCTGCGCCTGACGTACCGATTGAGCAGCCACACGAAACACTTCACACTCGCAAAAATCTCGTTCGTGAACTTCCGTATCCGTTTTCATAAAGTTTATCGGTATAATTAACCGAAGAACAGACACGGAGTGCAGATTGGAATGAATAGCTTTCCAGCGCTTGAACGAATGGACAGAGCTCAATTTGTCGAGACTGTTGAATGAAAATGAGTCGCGATGTTCCGCTGCCATGAGGGCAGGGTGATGATCATGGTAGGCAAGTGTCCCCGGGGAATTCACTTGCCCATCGGACTCTTTGAAGAACCCTTCGCATGGAAAACTGCCTCTCTCTCTTTCTCTAATGATGTCTGCCCTACGCCGTCTAGGGCCTGTTCCCGTCTACCTCTTTCCATTTTTCGACTCCACCTGGTACCCGAACGATCCGCTTTGAGGCTAAAACGAGACGAACGATTGGAAGAGCAAGGGAGGCCATGGCTACAATAGACGTACGAGGGCAATGGTAACCCGAGATTGACACTTTTATCGATCCCTGCACCTTTTCTTCGCCTCTGTGGATCTTCAGTGCCAAGAAACATTCATTTTTTAATCATCGAGGACCAATGAGATTCGCTATGGGATTTTTCTTGACTTTTTTCTGCCAGTTTCACCGTTTTCGTTAAACTTTAATACCAATCCCAGTTACTCTTTTTTCGGCTTCGATCCAATCACGAACGACGAAACATTATTTTCTTTTCCTACGAACCAGCAGACGAGAAACCCTTCGTGTGTGCCCAAAGACCCGAGCTGGGTTTTTTCTTACCCGGGGGCTTGTACTCTCAAGAAGTTTATTTGCCCGGGGCCGGAAGACCAAGAGAGAGAGGGGAGAGAGAGAAAGAGAGAGCATCGATCTTGAAGGATTTCTCGCGGTCCGAGAGGGCAGATGAACGAAGTAGCTTTTTCATCATCGATGCCTACCACTAATCCTACAAACATACCAATTCAGCGCTTGTGCACATGTTTCACGTTCTCCCGTTCATTTTCCGAAATTATTTATGAATCGTCGATAATCGAAATGTTAATGTGCAAATTTATCTTCATCCGCATACTCACCCTTCCAATATTTGTTCGAAGCATGCTAGCCCAAAGTATTACAAGTATAATTGAAATTCAATAGGTCATGATCCTTTGATGCAAAGGCCTTTTTTAGCAACGAGAAAAAATTCCTTTTGTTCAATTATTATCCGAAAAACAACACCGAAAAGGGATAGAGCTCATGCGGAAACAACTGAAACTTTGAGACAGCAACCTCAACATCCAGCGTCTAAAAAAAGAGAATCGAAAACATGAAGGCGTAGCGCTTCTTGTCACCTTTACAGATATATGACTAGAATTTTACACACACTGCAAGGACGAGCTCAACGTATCAAGCGAAACGGATGGATTGCCCTGTATAGGTATTCAGATCTGTGTGTGAGGAGAAAATTTGCGTTTAGAGTATCTCACCGGTGATATCCAAGCTCACCACCAGCTGAATAAATAAATCGTTATCTAACGCAAATATTGTAATGGCCGAGGGGCGTCCCGCTGCCCGGTGTAAACCGCACCAGCGGCGTACGCATCTACGATAAAAACTTAAATAAACATAAAATAAAAGAGGAAAAAAACGCTGAATAGTAGATACGGTAGGAGCATATGCTCCTCGTCAAGTTATGATCAAGAGTTTTTCATAGAATAAAACCGATGCAAAATCGCACTGTAATTACTTTTCATCAATTTTAATAAGGAAATAGAGTAAATTATTGATCATTGGGCTGTGCAATTTATAAAAATTGATTTATTTATTTTTGGTCATCGGGCTACAGACGATCTTGAACTACCCTTTTAACGGCTTTACGGTAAGCGATACCGTCCTGAACCAGATTAACTAATATCGAAAAATCAAACAGATTTCGTTACTATATTAGTTTATCTTATGTTAAACCGAAGGAATTTACCAAAATATCAAATTTAAAAAAAATGACGGGTGTTCATAGTGAGTCTTAATTTTTGTGAAAACAATTAGCATTTTTTGTTCATTAAATTGAAAGTATTCATCGGAAAAATGCTTTGATCTAATACTATATTTTTACATCTAGTAAAAGCCCTGAAAAATTTAGAACGATCGATGCAGTCTTTTTTTTGATATTTTGCTCACCCACTTCAAAAACGTACTTTCGAGAAAAAAAAAGCATTTAAAGTTTCGAACGAAGCTTCGAGCGGTCCAACGGGCGTCAACATAGCCTATGAATCTGTCAATTTAGATCCGATTTCCTTTGAATTTTTAGGGAACATTTACAAGATGATGTCTGTCAAAATATATTGGGTCTGGAAAAGGGTATTTTTTTCTTTCATTTTTACAACTAGGCATAACCCCCTAAATCTCTTATATATCAAATTTGTGTCAAATAGTGTATTGACAATTGTATGATACGCATATATGTTCTACTTTGTTCTACTTTTCTAAAATCATCTCCATGGTAAATATAATTCGATTATCATAAGTGGAAAAGCTCATTTTACTTGTCTCTACCTACACAAGAAAAGGTTTGACAAGGCCTTTCCTAGTTTTTATGATCCTGAACGATTCCGGTACGCATTAATGGTACACGGAGAAAACGGGAGCCTCGAAGTTTAGAATTAATACTATGCTTCTAAAAAAAATATCATTAAATATCAAAAAGTATTGAATGGAAGATAAAAATTGTAATTATGGTATAGTAATAATGAAGAAATTTAAATTTCAACCTACGATATGGCAGGTAAACTGATACAAATAATACACTCTATTCGGCATATTGTGATTTTTTGTAGTATTCAAAATATATTTTGCCCACGTGAATGGAACAATTAGTTTCCAGTATTCTACAAAAGTACGGTATAAAGAGTCACATTTTACTAATAACTTCGTAATATTTTTCGCTATACGCCGAACATTTATGCTATGCGTATAGTGAAATCCATATGAAAATATAACTCGCGCCTATGCGAGAATAGTTTCAAATGTAATATGCACGCATTATTTTTACTGTACAGCATATAGGACTCGCGCCTATGCGAGAATAGTTTCAAATGTAATATGCACGTATCATTTTTACTATACGGTGTGAGAATCATTTTTACACTTCTATAACAACAAGTCTTAGAATTCCGAACTGGCAGTAAACTACTATACTTTTCTAGCACTGAATATTATAATTCTGGCAACCAGTGTTAGAATTTGAGGCTGTATTTTTCTCCGTGTACCGTTCGCATCCGCCCGGGGCTTCCTATACTGTCGAATCAAGTAGGGTGTATACGTGCCGTAGGCTGCGGGGTAAAGGCGTTCGAGGGAGAGCAAAAATCAAGAAAAAGAAGGACAGAACAATGGAGAAAGGACTTAGGTAGGTATAAGAAAAAAAAAACAAAAAGCTAGAATAGCAACCCCGCTCAAATGATACCAGACTCCTCGAGGAATGATTACGTTTAGCAGCCCTCTGTATTTTGTGACATTTTTTTTACCCCGATAAATCGTCTCCCCTATCGAACGAATTACTCAAGAATTTTTTATTCGGCAAAAGCTCAACTGAATTTATAAAAATGCAAAAAAAAGACAATCTTCCTACTTACGATGTCGTTTTATTTGTGAATTAAAATATTGCAAATTTCCTGCAACAGTTCGTGAGAATTACACCCCCGGTGATTTTCCTTTACCAAGACTTCCACTTCCTCTGTCTGCTTCTGGGTTTCTTTTATTCAAGTAGTACATACGAAAACGCCGGGAAAATTTAGTCCCTTCAGCCCTTTGTTCTTTATCAACCCCGTCGCGAACGCGGTTCGTGATGGCGTGAAATTTGCCGCTGTCGCACATTCCCTCCTCTCTTTTTCTCTTCTGTCCAACCAGCGGTGCACGCGACGCGGATTTCGTATCGTTTGTTATACACTTGCGTCCACATATATATATATATAAAACACGGTGAAAGGTAATTTTGAAGTCATTTGGTTTCAATAGCCGTGTTCATAGCAGCCAGTCCCCTCAATTAACGTAACGTAAGCCCCAATGTCTTCAAAAACACCTTTAGGCAAAATTAAAATTTAAGAAACTTAAATAAAACAAAAACCTTTTTGAAAATGTATGAAATTAAAGTTTAAACTTTATTTCACGTATTTGAAAAATTTAAAATCTATATTTATTAAAATATTATTTTGATAAATTTAAGATATAACATTTTTTAAATATTGTTTTTAAAAAATATGATTTAAAAATGTTTAAATATCACTTCCAAAGATTCGCGATGTGAGCGATTTGTGCGTGGAAAACATCGTAATAAGACATTATCGACCAAACTTAAAAAATCACTGGATGTGTTTATTGTACTTTTGAATAAAACTCGAAATATTTTTTCCTTGAGTTTGTCTGCGTTCCTGAAATTCTACACATTTTTCTCGGATATTCCGTCGAATAGCGTATTTTGTTTGAATAAACGGGCTCATTCGCTTTTGACATTGACTTTGCTTGAGCTTTGGATACTTAAAGTTATTTCGATTCGCACGTACCAGTCGTCGCACCCACGCAATAAATTCTCAAGTTGAAGACTTTTATAATGCAAAAAGTTTAAAGTGCAAATACGCCGACTTGTCAAATAAAAACATGGTTCGTATGAGATTACTTTGAGTCATTCACCGAAGCCTTTTGACCTCAGTCTGGGGCATTTTTTGCCCTGAGAAAGTATATGAGAGTGACGGCAAATATTCGAGTCTGTCGTGACGATCGTAACCTGAGAAGTTTGGGTTATCGATATAAAAAAAGAGAGAGAGAAACGTCGGTGTTGACTATCGCATCAACTGCGTGGGAAGTTGCGAGGTGAGCGTCGGCAAAAAAATGATGAATAGGAGCAGGCCTAGAAGGGAAGTCGTGTTTTTACAAAAGACGTTCCTACTCCCCAAGGAACCTCCTGCGCTTATTTTTCGTTGGTACGTGGGAGATTGTATCGCGGTGTTTTCGTGGTTTTGGAGGTGTGCGCTGGTGACGAGTGAAATGTCGAGGAAAAGGAGTAAAGCACACGGGGACGAGTTGAAGATAAAACGGAGAATGGATATGGGGTGCGTGAGAATACTATGGCGGGATGACGAGAACTACGGAGATTTGTAGTAAGGATAATCCGTGGTAATATCAGTGGTAGAGCCTTCGTAAAACTAGGATATTGCTGTCAAGAATTCGTAATGCCCCAGGCTGCTCGTTGCAGGCATAATAATCATTGAACGCAAAGAGGCGAAAGCGCAACATGTTGAATTCAAGGCAATACGTACCTCCTCGTTTAACAAAAATCGATACGTTTTTATATTCATTATTATTCTCCAATTCTCTTCTTGATTTTCAGTTTGCGGCAAAAACTGTGATATTTGTAATCGGTACAAAATTTCCCTCAAGTGAGACCTTCAAAATGCTTTAAAAGTCGATAAAAATGGTTTCCGATCCTTTTGGCCACTTTTCCAGAATCGCCAAAATTGCGAAATTTTAAACAGTCCTAGCGTCGGTTCTATTTGAGGGACGGAGATTTTATCGGGAAGCTTTCGGTAAGGATTTTGACAAACTTAGATAATGCCGTCAGATTCATTCCGATATCTCAATTACTATGTATGGAAAAATTCGCGAAAATTGTTGGTCCGACTTTGAAATTCTGCCAAAAATCAAATAATGAGCGGAGCTTAATCAACGGAACGGGATTTTTTATAGAGAAAACGATAAAAAATGAGAAAGAGCACAGAATGGACTTCCACATCGAAGCCGAAAACAAATGATCGATAATTCAGTGAACTATCCGGGTAAGTGAGCGTTTTTGGTTTCTTTCGGAAATCGACATCTAAAAAGGTGAAAAGGGGGTGTAAAGATTATAGTCAAATAAGTTTCAAGAAAATCCGACTAAAAAAATATTTTTTGCAATACAAACTTTCATCTTCTATTTTACCCTCTTAAGCATTTCTTTTTTTTTAACGATGAAACGCGTATTCATCGTTTCTAATAGAGAGTCTCAATACAAATTTTCACGTCTCTAAGGAGAGAGGTTTTGAATGTCCATGCAACAGTTATTCAGCCTTTTCACCCACTTAGGTTAAGAATTTCCAAAAATCCTTTCTTCGCGAGTGCTCACATTACAAAGGAAAACTTTTGCCCAAATTTCATGTGTCTAGCTTCGGTAGTTTCGGCTCAGCGATGATGAATCAGTCAGGGCATGTTGTTTTATTTATATACACTACTCCAAAAAATTAAAGGAACAGAACATTTCTTCTATTTTTTTAGTGTTCTTCGAAGCGTTGTATGTATGTGAAAAATGGTCGTATCGAGATGAAAAAAAAGAATTTTGAAGAAGCTTCAAGTATGAAGTTTCGATATCTTTTGGCAGGGTTTTTGTCAGCCCAATGTACCCCCAATAGCCCTGTATATTTTCAAATAGATCCATCCAACTGTTTGTCCGCACCGATTGATCAAAGTTTTACAAAACAATTGAAGGAACAGGTGTATTGTTCCTAAACATCGTGTAATCATGATCAAAATAAAAAGACCAATTTTCTTCGACTTTTTCACAACTTTACACTAGTTGCTTATTAAACATCAGGCATTTTTTTTTCGAAAAACTTAAAAAAAATGTTTTTTTGTTGTTGTTGTAAAACACTTCAGGAAACAGTACTGACTCATTTTCGACACGATTCGGCCTTTGCGCACCATAATTTTACTCATCTTTAATTGCATTAATTAAAAGTTGATACCCCCACCCTGTATTCACTAGTCGATCTGAGAAGATTTATGCGAATAATTCTCGATATTTTCTGCAAAGGTTATTGGGGTTACAAAAAACAGTTTTTTTCAAAACTGATCTTTTTTTTACCAAAACGTAGAAAAAAATGTACCAAAAAAATTAGTTCTGAAAAAAACTATTAATGGTTATTAATTATTTTATTATTAATTTATTAATTCGGAAAATTAATTTTCCTTAAAAAAAAGATAAGTTTTGAAAAAAACTGATTTTTGTAAACCTTCGCAGAAAATATCGAGTGTTAATCGCATACAAGTTCTCAGATCGAGTAGTGAATATAGCTTGGGGGTATCAACCTTTAATTAAGGAGTGAGATGCAGTCAGAATTTTCAAAAAATCGATTTTTTTTACATTTTCTTGAAGTATGATGTTTGGAAAATATTCCCTGAAAATTTCAAGTCAATCCGATGAATAGTTTCCGGGATATCCCACAATTAGTGAAGGGTCGGGTCCTCATGGCAGGTAGCGGTTGACAAACGCGCAAACGGTAATACCCGGGAAGGCAGAATGCTTCGAAGACAACAACAAATTGATATTTTGGAAGCTCCCACATCGGCAGAAGCCCTATTTTATGGGCCAGGAATTGATGATTCGATGTAAGTAATTTTTCAATTAGTATTTCTATACATAAATCAAGAGTAAAATTGGAAAACTCTTTCAGAAATTTTCAAAAATGTATTACCCAAAAACTATTAACTTTAGCAAAATTTTATAAAGAATACTTTCGTTTTAAAATGGCCCAAAATATTTTTTAAAAAATTAATTCATCCCGAAAAAATTCAATTTTTTGAAAAATTGTTTTAACAATTGGCGATAAACACTTTTCGGCAAAAATTGTGATATTTGGATTGAGCGGATAAAAATACATAAAAAAAGTTTAACTTCATTCATCGAGCTCAAAATTTTACGTACATATAATACCGTATCCATATCGAAAAACTTTTAACGGGTTTTTCTCGAAACTATGTTTTTCAAGTCGGTGACCACTATAATTCAAAAACCACTCGATGAATTTTGATGAAATTTGATGTGGATATTGATAACATTAAAAACTAGTCCTCAATCGAAGAATTTCCATTTTTGTTGAAAATTTCTATTCTTTTAAAACAATAAACGAGCGATTTTTTTGGTCGAAAATCGAAAGTTATCTGTCGGAAGCTACTATGTTGTTAAATAAAAAAAAAAGCTTCGATTAAGGACTAGATTTATTATTAAACTAATGATTTTTTTTGTTTGTTTTTTTTTCAATTCGGATCATCCAGTAAAATGTTGATGGTCACCGCAAAGCACTACATGGCAAAGGGGGTCCGACAAAGATGACGACATTTTTATAAATAATAAATATTTTTTCTTTAAAAATGTGTACAAGTTAAGTTGAAATATAACATAAAAAGTCTGTGTAACCACTTTTGTAAAACAAGCTTAATTACTTAAAACATTTTTTATTGAAAATGCTCGTGTTTTCACGCCTCTGACTGCATCTCACCCCTTAATTCAAGTAAAGATAAGGGAAATTATGGTACGCAAAGGCCGAATCATGTCAAGAACGAGTCAGTATTGTTCCCTGAAATGTGTAAAAAATATTTAAAAAATTATTACTTTTTTTGTAATTTTTCAATTTTTGTTTCATAAATTTAACAAACAACTAGTGCAAACTTGTGAAAAAAGTCGACGAAAATTGGTCTCTTCATTTTAATGATGATAACACGATGTTTAGGAACAATACACTTATTCCTTTAATTGCTTTGTAAAACTTTGATCAATCGGTCCGGAAAAACGGTCCGATGGATCAATTTAAACATTTACAGGGCTATTGAGGGTACATTAAGCTGAAAAAAACCTGGCAACATTAGTCTTCCCATCAATATTTGTAAAATAATGGTAGATTTACTGAAAAACCATAAAAAGTAATTGTTTGTACTTTTTTCGTATTAATATTAAGGGATAAAGCGAAGAAAAATCTCAAAAATCAACGAAACGGTCTTGTAGGAAATCAATTGAAGTTTTCAAAGCTGCTCTTGAATTCCCTGTGCGATCATTGGTTACTGAGATATCGATGATTAAAGACAAAAGGATCTTTTTTCATTCAATGTCGGATATCTCAGCAAAAAATTTACGTAGAGAGACCAAAAGAAAACAGATTGCAGCTGAATAAACATGCTAACTGACATATGCATTAATTGAACTGAAAACAAAATACCCGAGCCCGTGGACCTTGCAAAAAGAAACAAAGAAATGTTATTAAGAATTTAAGTGTTAAATGTTATTAAGAAACAAAGTTTTTAATGTTTCAAGCTTCAAGCTTCAAAATGCTTTTTTTTCTCATCTCGATACGATAATTTTTCACATAGATAAAGCGCTTCAAAAAACACTAAAAAAATTGAAGGCGTTTGCTGTTCCTTTAATTTGTAGTAGTGTATATAGAATGTAAATTAAAAGAAAATCATTATTATAGTCGCTGCTTATAGTTCTATCCTCGAAAGAAATTCGAATTTCTAGAAAGATTTAAATCACTTTTGTGAACAGCAAGCAGTACATTTTTCGAGAGTATAAGAATGTTCAAGTTTTCATTTTGAATTTACTCAAGTGCAAAATCATGGGTGAATAATGCGACATTGAATGTCCTATGTGCATGGAACATTTCTATGCTCATCAAGCTGGTGGAGTGGGATGGAGCAGTTTGCTTGAACGTCGGATTTATTGCACTCGCTAAAGGCCACTGTATTTATACATAATCGAGTACTCTTTGAACCACGGAGAATCGTGGATTGGAGTCAGCTCTTTCAATATCGACGAAACAATTATAACAATTAATGGAAAACAATGGAACAGGATTATTATCAAACGGGATTATTCATGCGGCGTATAGATGTTTTATACATGGGTTATCCAACGCCCCTTTAGTCCATTTGAGGAGTTACGCAACCCTAAGACGCTTCAAAAAGGATTCAAAATAATGATTTTTATTACACACCTATGAACTGTAATATTTTTATTCCAATTTTTTCAGCATATATTTCCTAACAATTTGTAAAAATTTCGTTGATGGCTGTTATTTTCCGAGGTCCAGGTTCAACTGAAAAAAAAAAAACAAACAATAGTCTTATTCAGTGATGACATAACTATGGTGTGCGTTACCCTATAGAATTGGGATAACAAAAAATTGCGTTCATTCGGTTTTGGCCCAATAGTCGATAATCAAATATTTGTTATTTTAATTAAAAAATAACTGAAAAATCCTGTGCTATACTTTCGGAAATCTTATACGAAATACATGTACGAAATTTGGAGTGAACCGGTCGTGCCGTTTCTCCGACTTTTTGACTGCCAGTGGTGAAAAGTGTTTTTTTTCCAGAAAAAGAAAAAAACAATACGAGTTTTATATCCGATAAAAAAGTGAATTTTCAAATTTACCTCTAGTCTGCGATTACTTCTTCCAACGAAAATCAGATTGCGAACGAGGTGAAATGATTTAGCAGACTTGTTTGTAAATCGACTCGAATGTACAATGTCACGTTTGCCGGATCCACGTGATGCGAGATCACGTTTAAAAGAAGCAAACTCGCACGCGCGCTCTCCAAACGCGGCGATGATGTCGTAATGTATGGAGATTCGTATAATCACGAGTATTACGAACGGATGCTATCTTCAGACTTGGAAAGTTTCGACGAACTGTTGCCAATGAGGTCCACCGTAGCTGTCTCGCTCCTGAAATCACGCAATTTCCTCGCCAGTCCGAACGATTGCAAGAGAAAGTCCCGACGGCCTTAAGAGAACGATGGAAAAACGTACGAAGGTGCCTCGTACGCGAAGTGTATTATACTTATCCCCGAATGACCGTAGCCGCGTTCTCTCTTGATAGGAAACAAACGCGAGTTACGTAAACTTACGTTTTCATGCTTGCACACTTTTTTCAAATATTAAAGTCGAGGCTATTTCCGTGACGCTAATCTGTGAAGAATATCGTGAAACGTTTCCTTATGATGGTCAAGTATTTCAATTGAAATATAATGAAAGTTTTGCTAAAAATGAACAATAATCAACGTAACTTGAGAATCAAATTCAAACAGTCGTAGCATCGGTTAAATTTGAGGGACGAAGTCGTAAACCGTAAGTTTTGAAAATTACAGCAATGGCAAGCTGAAGAAAAAAAAGGTTCCATTTTCGACAAAGAAAACAACTTTAATCGTTTATCAACAAATGTTCAAAAATTTCGAAAAATCATTTTGCCATATGTTAGATATTGTTACAAGTTCATGTTAAAATGTAATATTCCACTCTCGTCGGAGAGACTTCTTTATCCTGCACGACAACAAAACCAACGATATAAAAAGCTCCTCTGTCAAAATAATTCATCGAACCCATATCGTTCGACAGTCGAATATCTTTGTTAATAGCGAAAGAAGATTGATCTTTTCGAAATCTGATGCAAGCGCAAAAGAATTTTTGAATCCGCCAATGTTTGTCAATAGCGATTGACCTAGTTTTCGAACGGTGGTCATCGATCGAGTTTTTTTTCCGAAGAGTTGAAACGGACAGAAGAATACAGCGTGGGTGGTAGACGGAAGGGGGCGGTTCGAAGAATCGGTGACGAGGACTCCCGCAAGAATGGAGCAAGATATAAGGTTCCCAAGAGCGAGATTTTTCTTATCAAACTCCCCGCGCGAAAGGATCGTAACCCTTGGAATGCTCGTTACGGCGAGGAACGTCGTTGCCTATATGTAGGTTACGCAATAGAAAGCAGCATAAACCGATGACGGAGGAGGGCTCCGAGCTACAATAAGCGGAAGAGAGAGAGAGAGAGAGAGAGAGAGAGAGAGAGAGAGAATATAGCAAGACAGCAAGAGATTCTGCACGCATCGGTGGTATGAAGGCAAAGTCGAAGACGAAGCGAAGACGACGAAGAAGAAGGCCGTGCCGACGATGATGAGATTCCGCGGCGTCGTTTCGCTCCAACGACGAGAACCTCTCGTTTCATTTCTCCCAGAATGTTATCGCTCTGGATCTGGAACCACCGAGAACGTGTGAGCTGCTGAAAAGAATATACTCCGCGGCGAGAGAAGACCATACACCCACATACACATAAACATTGCTGGAGTCAGCACAAGAACGTGCGATCGATTCAAAATTCGCACGTATCGAATAAGCCATCATTTTGAATAAATCCTGTGGCAAAATCACACATTCGTGTAATTTCGTCCAACTTGAATTATCCAGCTAAAGGAACGCCTCGAAAGTTTTGAGCCTAGAAATATCCATCTTTCAATAGTCTCCCTTTTCCCTTGTAAATTCGCATCCCCGAACATAAATTTTCGTAGGGATCCAATTGGATTTCCATACTAGTCTCTACTTTTTTATGAGGATTCGATGGGTCATCGCATCGGGTGTACTAAAACGCCACACTCGTACATTGGATTCTCATCGGGAATCCCCATTGAAATGTACGATTCCAATTTGAACCCCAAAGGATACCCACATTATCGACCAGAATCCAATACGATTCTCGATGGAACAGCGCTGAATCCAATTGGATCCCCATGAGGGTCTCTATGTGCGGTGTCCCTACAAATCACTCTAAAGATGTAGGTGCATCGTGGGACGCCCCAACACATTCGTGCACGGGATCACGGGAGTATATTTTTTTCAGTGGGCCAACAAATTCTGGTTGAGAATTTCAACTGAAAAAATGCCAAACACGTCAATGAGGAAATAGCGCGGAATCCAGTGGGATTCCAATGTGGACTCCCTACGTGAGGCGTTCCTACGGCATCTCAACAAGAATGTGATAGGATTTAAGGACTCTCCAACAAATTTCTGCACGGGTCTATCGATCGACTGGTATGAAAGAAGCCGCAACAGCTAACAATTAGTGCGATCTCGATGACACAATCGTCAAGTAAATGTCAGACAGCGACTACACAGTGTTTCCTCGGAGTAAATGGGGTCGCAGTTGCAGCGAGATTGCGAAAGAGATATAGGAGATACGTGATGGTACAGATGGGCACGAACGGCAAACTTCCGACGGCATCTCGCGCGCAACTATAAGGATCATTGAACTGTGCAAAAACACCCTCGGGTGAATGATCTGTGCGTGTGCCTATCAATATAACGACGTGTTGCTATTATAGTAATATATCCAGATAGCAATAAAGAGGGTGGTAGGGGAGGGGAAATGTGCATTTACGCGTCAAACCGGAAGTCTGGCTCGACTGTAAAGCACCTCGTTTGCCAACGGTCAGCAATGGTGATGCCGAGCGGCACGCGGATAGGATTAAATTCATAAACCGAAGTCAAGTGTTTACGACGAAGCTCGGCTATTCTCTATTTATAGATTTGCCATGGTTGGCTCGAAGGAAATTTTTGTATCAAACGCACTTGCATCAAGTACAATGTGCCCTACTCTCATCCTCTCTCTGTCTCTCTAGTTCTCTCTTGCTCTGTCGCTTCCGTTATGTGTCTAATCCGGACGTACGAGCTTTTTTCAGACTACTCCCACGCACGGCGATACCATGGCATTTTGCTGCCGGGTTCTTCCGATTTTTTGGTTATTCATTTTCAACCGTAATATATCTGGCTTGAGTCAACCAGACCCCTTTTGTTTCGACACAATGCTCACTTTTCGCCAATAGTTTCGACGACGTCGAAGAAGGTCTTCCAACGAGGAGCTTGTTGAATCGTAATTCTATGCCAACAACCTGGATAAAGAGTATAAAGAGTAGGCTTGCAATGGTTTTAATTATTTTTGTATCGATCCGCATGTTTTTGCGTATATATGTCCTGGAGCGTTAAAATAAAAAAAATATTATCCTTGCTAAAGATCGCAATTGCAGGTATTACTATATTGTATATGACGATGTTTTTATCGTTTGTCGCCTCGCTTAAATTTAATTCCGAAGTGTAACTCCAGTCTGTACCATATTTCAATATAACTACTTAATATTACTCAATTCGCATACTGTATTTGATAATTCTGGAGCATTTCGTTTAATTGCCAGTTTAATTGGATTACGATATTTAATACTATTTTGAATAATTATAGCCGGCGAGTAGCACATTTGATAAATTATGAAACGTCACATTTGTCCAGCTCAAAAGTTAACTGATTCAAATTAAATTTGAATACGAGAGCCGAGTATTAATTTCACCAGTGTACAATCCCCCCGAGTGCTTTGACTATCTCGTTTTGACAAGGGGGAGTACGGCGTGAAAAAATTGGAAATTTCGCGAGTCGTATCGGTGGATCAAAATTCGACCGTCCGTCTGACTCGTATGGCTTGCTCCACTTGTTGAGAGCTTTTAGTATCTCTTCCGGGAGGGCACGTCTTCGCAATTCCGAGTCCGTCATGTTTCTCTCTTTCTCTCCGTATCTCGTTATTACCTTTCCATCTTCTTGAAAGCCACTGAGAGTGAGTGACCCAGTTACACATATGTAGCTGTACTATGGAGGAAGATGAGAGAAGGATTTTAAAAGAAACGACAATGACTATCATGGAGGAAAATTTTGAGGCTTTTCATTTTTGCTATGACTAATCATAATCACTGTGAGAAAAGAAAATCGAATTCTTTCCATTTTCTGAAAGTATACATATTCAAGAATATGTGAAAAATGTTCAAGTTAGGACATTCAAAATTGACCGAGTTACAGACGATTTGGTGAGAGCAAGTAGCGCAACAATTTACGTATACTAAAACTGTCCACCGAGTTTTTCTCCAAACGACTTTTCTCGACCTGGCCGGAATCATAACTGTAGCTATTACCGTCCAATTTTCAATTAAAAGAACGAGAATTTTGGAAATTGCAGTAGCCATAGCTGCACGTAGATGTTTTTTAGATTTAGTATTTTTCAAGGGACCGAATATAAGTAAAAATTTCACCAACATTACATTTTTTTTAACACCCGTCACTGTGTGATTTTTTTTTCGCAAAACGGATACGTACAACGGGAACCACTTTCGTACAGATTATAAAACATTTTTATGTTTCATACCAATCATTGTCAAGGTATCCATCCGGCCGTTGGACCACATTTTTTATACAGGACCGCATGCATCAATAACGTTGTTGATTTTTATTTTTTTTTAAATGCAAATTTACACGAAATCAGTTCAATGTATGCTTATTAACATACCTTTTTTCCAAATCCCGAATTAATAATCTAGTACACCAAAGAATTCGAAAAAACAACCTTTTTCGGCCCGTCACACACTGAGAAAAAAAACCAATTGAATCAAAAAAATATATTGGTTGATGCAAATAAATGTACTGGTGCGGAGTGCCACCGATATATGAGATTGTTTCAATGCTATAAAATATTGGAAAATGTGATTGATTTAAATAACATATTATTTTGTTTGAAAAAGCTCTCCTGTTCTCTGAATATCTACATTTTTCTTTAAATAAAATTATATTCTATTGAAATCATTCTATATACAATCCGAAGATGTATTGGATGAAATAATTATGCGGGTGCTACAAACATTTTTTATTTCGTACAAAAATATAATCCATAGAATTAATTATTTCTTTACTACATCGAAACGAATATGGGACGTAAGTTTTTCAATTTGTTTTAAATCTTAAATAAAAAGTGAACATTAGAATGATCATCCACGATAATAGTGGCGAGAATATCAGATATCCAATAGAATATCCATGGAGAGAATATCAGATATTCAACTGATTAGAACATATACTACACATTGATCTTAGCCGCAGGCCAAGAAGCGATACTCTTTGGAGTTTCTCCAGCGTTCAAGTAGATTTTCGGTTCGCGCTACGCTTACGAGAAACGCGCACGCGTGCGGCCTCTAGCGGTTACTCCGAGAACTACGGGTTTGCTCACACCTATAATTTCAATGGCGCTCGGCCATGATTTGGTTGAATTTTTTCAACCAAATGTGCAAGAAACCAATTCAGACATTTGCTTAATATTTTTCAATTAAAATAAAATATTAATATTTTAACTAATAATGTACATAAAATCAATATCGGATATGGTGAAAACAATAAAATAACATATTTACTCAATAGAAATTTCATTTGAATCAAACGAGCGAAATTCAATGTTTCTTGTGTACTCGAATGAACAATATTCATGTTATGAATTGAAACGCTTTTTTCGTTCGTTGCAGAAATTGCATTCAAAACTATATAATTTGTGCGCGATAATTTTGTAGATAGTTTCAATAATATATTGTTCTCGGCTAACAATATATCTTATGAATGAAAAAAAAACTTTCAATTTTATCATGTCATTGAAGTCAATAGCGTTTTGTTTGGACTAATAAATCCGATTATTTACACCAATAATTTTACAATTGAATCAACGAAATTTTATTCAATAACACCAATGATATTGGATTAATGATTTTTTTTCTCAGTGCAGTGGCGTCCTCCCTTGAGATATTCAAGACAGACTTATCGTAGAGTTACCATTTTTTCCCTATTTTTCATATACACATGGATACCCACATGTGCGCACACACGTAATGTTATCCGTCCTCATTTATCCGTCCAGATCCTGAAAAAAAAATCTCCATCCCTCGTATTTTCAATTCTCAACTAGTTTGAAACTCAATCATTCCGGGTGCATGTATATTCTATTAACGCGGATGAATCTGTGAATTGAGATAAATTATTGGATGTGGACGGTCGCTGCTGCTGGACACGAGAACGCAGTGAGAGCCACCGAGCGAATTTGGTTAATCAACGCGATGTTCAATGCTCAAACAGGTGCACTCGAACACAGCCTATTCCCTCTCCCTCTCCTACAATCTCTCTCTGCTTGGGTATGGGCTGTTCCCGTCAAAATCGACGGCTCATTGTTAGAGGTCGAAATACTAATTATAAACTAAAGATTTACAGCTTCTACTTTTGGAATGAAAGGAAATAGACAATCGATCATTCCTGGGGCAGATCTTTAACGGGGTCTTCTCACTTTAGACGCTAAAAAAAGGCTTTTTTCGTGAATTTTTTTGATAGGTTTGTATTATAGATATTGATATAAAAGTTGTTAACTTAATAAATACACTTTCGAAATACATTTAAAAAATTATTTATTTAAGTCACCATTTATAGACGAAAATGGTAGTTAAAAAAATGTCCTAAAAAAATTGTAGGTCTGTGCTGTTGATGAAATCTCGGAGATGGATCATCTGAAACAAAATAATCAAACAGTTTTAGATTCAGTATGTTAATGGCTATGGCGCATATCATACGATTTTTTATATATGCAAAAATAACAAAATGACGGACATTTTTCGAAAAAACAAAAAAACGTGTTTTTTCACCGTTTTTGACAAAAAATAGTAATAATCAAAATTTAAAAAAATCCTTTATATACGCTATAGCTATAGTTGTAAAGAATATGTAGTTAAATTTTCATAAGGATCGGTTCAGTATTTTCGAAGATTTGATCAACAAGCCGTCGAAAAACGTTGTTTCGAGAAAAGCGCGTTTAAAGTTTATTTGGGTTACATAAATACATAATAATTTTTTTTAATGCATTTCGAAAGTGTATTTATTAAGTGTAACAACTTTTTTATCAATATCTATAATATAAACCTATAAACAAAATTCATGAAAACAGCCTTTTTGCGACTAATGTGAGATCTTTTTTAGCGTTTAAAGACGTGTCATGCCTTAATTTAATTTTTTTCCAATGCTTCTATGTGGATTGTTCATCGCTTTACATTAGAAGAATTTTAGTTTTTGTTCTTTCAAATCGGTGGACTGCTCGTGGGTGAAACTGCAAAACCACCCCTCGACACGCCTTTCTTTGAAAGGAGCTTTCCCCCTCAAAACCATTTTACGCAGATGAAAAAAAATACGTGTCTAATAGTTTTCAATTCTTTACCACGTATACGAGTTTCAACAAAATCGAAGCCAGACACTAAAGTGATGTTCCTTGTTAGCCAGATAATGACATGCCGTATTTCCAATATTCCTTCGTGTGAACTTAGGACGATGTTACCACCGAATTACTATTTTGTCCGAACAATTATAAAATTGGATCTTTATGGGTACGAATGCGTTTCATAAATTGACTTCAAATATAATCCCCCCTCGTGAATCCTTTTCTTTACCTGGTAGCACGTGAAATAAAAAAATGGGATCGTATACTAATCAACAGGATGTTTTTTCAGCGTCTCAGATCTCATTTGCGAATAAACGGTCGCGCCTGACCAATTTGCACATTTGTCTCGGAAAGGCCCATACGCGTGTGTCTGGATACAGCGGTTGTGGACACCTGCAGATTCACGCGAGCTCTTAATCATTATTCCCGGGCAATAACTGCCGGTGACACACGTGACCGTTTCCGCTTGTATAATACTTCATGCAGGAGTTCTATATGACGTACAAACCGAATAAACTCGACGGAAATTAAACTCTCTGCATCGCTGTCGAGCGGTTAACGAGATATCCGATATGTCTCGAGAAATACCTTGTACATTCGTATAAACCGTCGGATATGATTTTTTCTTCTCAATAATACGCGTTCTCAAGTGCAAGAATTAATCTATGGACGAATTAATGAAAACGGTGAATGCGCGGTTGAAAAAAGTTTTGTGAGGGTACTCGAAGACTTTTTAATTCCACAGAGGTCTCATTTCCTTCTTTTGTCTGTCATCCAGGCGCCCAAGTCCCTTTTATCATTGCCATTTGAAACTGCCTCGTCCTACGTTGCGCTATAATTGTTTCTTTTTTCGTTACCTCATTTTAAATAGGATTCGTGTAGGCGTATGACTTTTTCTGCACGTATGATGGAGGGGGGGGGGGGCGGGGAATGAAAACCTTACACGTTCATCTGGAAAAGCAGGCTTTGTTCTCACGAATAATTACATTCTCTCCTTCTCCATATCCTCTTCGTCTTGCTCTCTCCACACTGTGCTGTCACACTAAAATTTACGGGGCGTGAAAATAACTGCTCGCCGAGCGCGTGGAAATAAGGGATGAAAGAAAAACTGCAAAAAAGCAAGGAAATGAACGAGAATAGTTAGAAACTTTAGTGCCCGTCAGCAGGAAAATACGCGAAGAATAATTGTTGTTGTTCGTCATTGGCGGCTCGCATTCCCTCTCGTTCACTCCCGCTTCGTAAAAAAAATAAAACGATAAATAAAAAGATATCTCCGTATTACGTGTATACGATTGAGCGGATATTTTATATGGATAGATTACGCAACAGGGAACATTTTCTCCTGTCGGCTTTCGAGACAATTGCGCTCACAGCAGCCATTCCACCAGCGAATATACCTCGTGGACTTCAGTCAGGTATTTTATTCCCTGTTAACCATGCGAATAATAATAATGTTATACGATTTCAACGACTATTTTTTTCTAGGTTTTTATTACCGATAAGCAAGATCCGCATTTCCGATTTAAAAAATCGCAAAAAATCAAATAAATGAGGGATCAGAAGTTCGGGAATATTTTGTCCTACTTTTGCTCAAAAGTAAGCCCGTTTTCTAAAATGTAACGCAATTGTATATGTACGTATATTTTTTCGGGGCCATGTTGACTGTGCTGCGCTCAATTTCTACGTTTTGCAACCATTAGATGTGTAAAGTATTAGAGGACACATTTGTGACGGGCTGAAAAGGGTAGTTTTTTCTCATTTTTTTGTCTCCTAAATTATTTATTTTGGATTTAAAAAAGTATGTTATTGAGCGTACATTAATCTTATTTCTTGTGAATTTCTATTGAAAAAATTAAAAAATTAATTACGACTCTCAGGTATAATAGAGCCT
Organism: Ophion slaviceki; assembly: GCA_944452715.1. Taxonomy (NCBI): domain Eukaryota; kingdom Metazoa; phylum Arthropoda; class Insecta; order Hymenoptera; family Ichneumonidae; genus Ophion; species Ophion slaviceki. The sequence goes on along the minus strand of OX101785.1, from coordinate 1,420,869 downwards.
CTGTATGAAAAATGTGGTCCAACGGTCGGATCGATAAAGTGACAATGGTTGGTCTGAAAAATAAAAGTGAAAAAGTTTTTCAATCTATAGAAATCTAGTTCTCGTTCTCCATGACCGTTAGTCGAAAAAAATCACAAAATGGCGGGTGTTAAAAAAAGTGTAATTTTGGTAAAATGTTCCCTTATGTTCGGGGGCTTAATAAGTACGATATTGAAAAAAAAAAACCCGCTTCGTACAACTGTAGCGATGCTATTACAGAAATTTCGGTTTTTTCAACTCGAAAATTGGACAATTATAGCTAGAGTCATGATTCCTGCCAGATCGAGAAAAGTCGTTTCGAGAATAAAGCGATTGAAAGTTTTAGTGTACGTAAATCGTTGCGCTACCTGCTCTCACTAGATTGTCTGTAAGTTGTAAATTTTCAATATTTTATGTTAATAAAATTTTCACACATTCTAGAATATGTATACTTTAAGAAAATGAAGAAAAAAATCGATTTTTTTTACGGCCGCAGTGATGTCCCGCCTTAAATACATCTTCCGGGTCTGACAGCTCCATGGCCACGATTTTTCAATGTGCAACCTACCGAAAAATCGGCACGTACTTTCCGAACGACCCAATATATTCTCGATCTTTTTCAAAAACGTTTATTGCGTAACTCAAAAGCAAAAATATGAAGCCTCATTGCAACCTGGCCTCCGAAAAAACGTCTCTTTTCCAACCTTTCTTAAGTGATGAGATTCGGTTGTTGGCGCTTGTCTCCGAATGTCTGACGCGTTACTTGGTTTAGTGCAACGTCTCGAGAAGGATTTTAGGAAGCTGTTGCAGTGATTCACGTATGTGCCTAATGTCACAGAAATGTACAGCGTACACGGGAAAACACGTGAATTCGTATCTTCACTGACAGTAATTCCATTTTGCATGTACGCCACTCCCGATCTTCGTCGGGCGAAAGGGAACGACGGATTTCCGGTTGGATATTCGCCGACGATATTACATCAGCCGAAACGTGAGTGTGTGCTCTCATGCTGAAGCGTCACGGAAACATCGCATGGGTCTTATCCCTACCAGCGGATGTATTCGCGTAAACTCCCATTTCCTAATACCCTTTTCCACATGTTCCATTGTTCGTACCTCGTCTCACTGCCTATCCGTCGTTCGCTCGTTTCCCGTTCTCCGCTGATTCTTCGCGAATTAAATACCGAAGTGCCGCTGTCAGAAGGCGAAGCAGCAAAGTTTGAAATCTTGCAATGTCAAGTGAGCCAATTATACGGGACTGAGCTTCGACTTCGAAAATTGCATTTACCGTGACATTTCGTTGCGGATTGAGGCAGACTACCAGTCTAGAGCCCGCAAAAGAGGCGCATTTTTTTCACAATTTTTTGTAGATACCCAGTTGATAACATGAAAATTCCGTTTGGTGGCGTTTATTCTACATATCTTCAAGTATCTTTACAAATGTTTTTACATGATTTTGTAAAAAAATAGCAACGCTGAAGCTGAATGAAGCGAATCACCTTTGCCTGATAGTCTGCCCTAGAAGCAAGTAAATGCGTCTGCATTTGTGGGCGTATCGATTTAATCCACAGAGTAGATTGGATATGCGATTTCACCAGCCAAAGTCTCTGTTTGATTGTTCCCTTGCAGAAGTTGTCCTAGGTATGCAATTGTATTCCCATACTTGTTCCTACTATCTGATAGGGATCCAATGGGTCATCACATTGGATTCCTATACCAAACCGTCACGTCGTATATTGGAATCTAATCGGGCTTCCCCATTGAAATCCAACGTACGAATCCTATTTGAAACGTAGAGGGTTCCCACATTATCGACCAGAATCTGACAGATTCTTGATGGATCCCATTTAATTCTGTGCGTTGAATTTTCTAAACAAAATATACTCAGCAAATAAATTTCAACAAATTTTCAATGATTTTTGCCAGCCCGTAAGTTTGTGAAAAATGGTCGTATCGGGAAAAAGAGCATTTTGAAGCTTGAAATCTCTAGTTCAAGAATCTCGCGGAGAAAAATTATTTTGAGCATCGCGCTCGGCGCTGTCATAAGTAATAGCGCGAGTCAATAATTTAAAATTTTTTTGTTTCCCGGCTGAATCAATGCTGGGGTCTTTTAGCCTGATTGGAGGAATAGCCAAGCGGCGTTTATCGGTGAACAGTGCAGAATACAACTGGATCCCAATGAGAAGTCCCTTTGTGCGGTGTCCCTAACAAATCCCTATAGAGATGTGGATGCATCTTGGAACGCCCAAAGCAATTTGTGCACGGGATCACGAGAGGCTATCTTTCTTTGTGAGATCCAACAAATTCTGGTTGAGAATCTCAAATAAAAAGTTCTCAACTGACGTCAATCGGCAAATAGTGCGGAATCCACTTGGATTCCAATATGCACTTCCTACGTACGACTTCCCTATAAGGGGAGGGGTACGCAAAGTAGGCACTCTGAGGGAAATGAAAAAAAAAAAACAGTTATAAAATGTCATATTCAAACAATTTTGTTTGCTATAGGGTGCTAAATTTATCGTAGTTTAAAATTACATTCACACATTTCCAGTAAATATCTTCAAAATACAAATAATTAAAACAATTTTAAATTTTTTAGAAATGCCCGCTCTGCACAGGGGGTAGCCTAAAGCGGGCACGGCTTCTGGGCAAAACGGGCACGTAGAGGGTAAAGCGAGGACCCTGTATTTTTCCTGAGATTAGGCATAAATAAGAAGAAAATAGGGAATCATAGCGGGAAAAAACTATGTATGTACCCATATATTTTATTACAGACAAATAATTACTATTATCATACAAGAACAAAAACTGTACGTGTCTTCTTAACAGTCAGTAGACTGTATTTTTTTTTTTGGCAATTATCACAGTAAAATGATCCAACACCAGGGTAAGCAGTGCATGCATCATGAGCCCACATTTGACTGTCATTGCATTGAATCCAGCCTTCGGTGGGAGGATCTATATACGGTTCGTTGCATATAATGCACACGTAATTTTCGTTGTCAGTAGTTTGTTTCTTTTTGGCTTTTCCTTAGTTTTTAAATCTTTTTTAAGGCTCTCATCCCAAGAAGCTTGTTGTGTCTTTCTTTTGTATTTATTTACCATCTAAAAATAATAGTGGATATCGTTACAAGAAGGTAACAATACCACTTTCAAACATGTAAAAAAAACATAGTTGCAATAAATAATAGCGTTTCGGTCAGTTCCTACACAGATAAATAAATGGGGAAATTATTCAAATAAAGTCACATAGTCATCTTCTATTTCTCATTTTTATTTCACATAGTCATCTGTCATTAGAGCAATAAAGATAAATAAATAGGGAAATTATTTAAATAAAGTATCAACCTTATTTCACATAGCCATCTTTTATACTGGGCAATGCACGCACGTGCTCGCTTTGTCCTGCCCGTTTTACCCTTCTGCGCCACTTGACGTTTTTATCAGACCTGACCAAAAAAATTTGGAATGCATTGAAACAAATATGAATAAAACAAAGTAAAATAGTCATGAAGGCGATTTTACCCACAAATAGACAAAACACCTTGTACATACTTTGCTTTTTTTTCAAAACCCGTGGAATATCGTTTCTTTCCACACGAGCCGCGCGGCCGGCCGCAGTTGAGCTTTACGACTTCGGCAGGTCGGACGGGACGGGGGCAAGTCCCCGCATCGCGAAACCGTGGTGAGTTTTGAAACGTTAGTCGTACGGAGGATGCCCGTTTTAGGCCGGGTGCTCGCTTTGGGCCCCCTTCCCCTAAATACCTTTACGGTTGTCGTAGGATCTGGGGACTCCCCAACAAATTTCTTCACAGGTCCGCGTCTCGATGGCAAAATGTGTGTCGTCATTGAACAAGTGTGTACGAAAGGCTTAAAAAAAAGAGTTACGGCCTTTGAGCAGATGCCGTTCGCTAGTTTTCGTATCCCAGAGTAGAATTCCGTTGATGGAATACAACCAGACGGAGAGAGCGAGAGGTAGGGGTGGACAACATCTCGACAGACTGCGAGCAGCGTCTTGCCAGTGCGAGCGAAAAAAAATCATTTCCTGCCTGATATCCTTGCGCCGTATGGAAGTCCGTCGTATAGCTGACCGTAATGATCGCCGACCAAAGGATAAGAGACGAGAAACGCGCGTGGAACGTTAATAGTCATCGACATACGCCGCATGTCACGGAGGACCTTGCACGAGCCGATTTCCTCCGAGGCTTTTCCCTCTCATAGCGTCGACCTCTCGAAGCGGACAGGCCATAGCCGTTTAAGGTCATTCCAACGTACCCAACGATGATTTCACGTCTCAGCAATGCGCCATCTCGGTGGCAGAGACTTTTCCGAGACCGAGCTCGTCGCACTCTGCGATCGAATCGTCGAGATCGCAAACGTCGAAGTTCAGTCAGTCGTCGGATCTTAATGTGCGTCGGTGGGCGCTGCTACGTCTATTTGTCTCGGGAGAAACGTTAAACGCTGATCACACGATGACACAGTTCCCATGCGCGTTTCAGCAAACTCCGTTTGATCTAGCTGAAAGTGAGTGGAGATACATTCACATCGAAGGAATCGTTGGATAAAAATGATTTTTCAGACGTAACGAAATGACGAGGATGCCCGATAGCTATGAAACACCAAAAATGAAATACGATGATTTCTAGCGTCTCGGTCGATTCGCTCTCGTGCGATACGATCGAAACATTTGTACAAGTGTGCCAGAAAGTACAGCCATAGGTTGGTAGCTTGTGACCGTTAATAGCATGAGATACACGGAGATACCTCGGAATTCTATTTTGGACCGGTTTGGGTAACCCGATTCGATCAGCTATCTACAGGTGGCAACAACCAACGGTAAAACGTCGATTTTACCTCCGACGTTTCTATGCACCGAGGCTTGTAATTATTCGCTCGACATTCAACGCTTGCAACTCGTTAGATTGCCTCAGCTGCATATACGATTCTCTAAAATGCATGTACAATGCAAACAATCTCTATAGACACAAATACCCGCAACAAATCACACACGTGAATGTTAGTCTGCCCTCGTGCTCTCTTTTTCTCCAATTCTCTCTCTCTCTCTCTCTCTCTCTCTCTCTCTCTCTCTCTCTCTCTCCCCCCTCTCTCTCCCTCGCTCTCTCTCTTTGCCTCTCTGTCTTTCTTTGAACGTCGGTTCGATACCAGACTGTAGGCCAGGGTCAACCACTTGTAGGATATGCCTGGAACGACGACGGCGACGACGACACTGCTTTGGCGCTGCACCAGCTCCGCAACCGCAAAATGCAAGGCCGCGGATAGACCCTATCATTCCCGGGAGCGAGAATCATCCTCGCACGGTTTCATCAACCGGCTTGGTGCATTATAAAACCAGCCGAGACAGACTCTGCGCCGCCGCAGCCTCCACCGCCGCGACATTTCATTTCAAAACGAGTCCCCGGAACTTTGCGATCTACCTGACGACGTTGGTGTGCAGCATACAGGGGAAAAAAATCCACTTGGATCAACGAAGTTGTTCATGCACAGGTGGTCAACGAATTGTTTAGACGAAATCCTAAAATATTTGATTGTCCCGAATATTCGTTTGAAGGAATAAATTGTTCTCCAAATTGCCTGATCATCCATTTTGTTCAATAAATAATTCGTTGGCATCCCCCATAGGGGGTTTAAGGGACGACACCACTGTGACAGGCTGAAAAAAGGTCGTTTTTAGCGACTTTTTGTTTACTAGAAATTAAAAATTGAATACGTTGTTTAGGTATAATAGAGCCCCTGTATGAAGAATGTGGTCCAAGAGCCGGATCGATAAATTAAGTGGTTGGTCTGGAATAATAAAAATAAAAAAGGTTTATCATCTCCATAAATGTAGTTATAGTTGTATGCAGCCGCTTTTCGAGAAAAAAAATTACAAAACGACGGGTGTTAAGAAGAAGTGTAATTTTGGCGAAATGTTTACTTATATTCGGGAGCTTAAAAAATACTAAATAACAAAAAAGGCTACGTACAACAATAGCTACTGCCATTACGGATTTTTTTTTGTTCGGTTGAGAATCGGGCAATTATAGCTAGGTTATGATTCCGGCCAGGTCGAGAAAAGTCGTTTCGAGAAAAACGCGAATGAAAGTTTTAGGATTCGTAAATCGTCGCGTTACCTGCTCTCACTAAATCGTCTGTAAGTTGGTCAATTGTCGATATTTGAACTTAAACATTTCCTCACATATTCTCGAATATGTATACTTACTTTGAGAAATACGAAACGTATCGATTTTTTCCCCATCACAGTGTTGTCCGCCTTAATTAACATGTGATACAACAGAGAGTAAAGCAACTTTCCCCCTCTGTGAGGACATAAGGTCTTCCACATTTTTGTATTTCTTATTTTCTTAGTCTTTCGTATTTCCAATAGTTCTTTGTGTGCCCCAAACTTTTTCCAGTTCCTGAGAGCCCGACCGGAGTCAACAGCTGCTCTTTCCCGATGCACTACTATATCGAAGCAAGCGGTCACCCATCCAATTATTGGCCCAGCTCAAGGATGCTTGACATCCAGGAAACGGCCACTGCCGGACGCCGACCATGTGACCCCTTTTGTCCGTATTTGTAAAAGACACTAAAATTATATCAAATCTTCAAGAGCGTTTGTGCTACTCGACTGCTATTATTGTCGACAGCAGCGATCGGATTTCTCGTCACTGATTACACGCTTTTCCCTTCTTGTATTTTCAGCAGGAAACGTATTTTGAGATACAAAGGTCTCGTTAGCTCGTACACGAAGTAGCAAAATGTTTACATTTGCGACGCTGCTCTGACGAACAAATGATTTTCCGAGTTCTATAATTAATCGGCAGAGGGTGAGAGAGAGAGAGAGAGAGAGAGAGAGAGGGGGGGGAGGGAGAGGAAAGGGAATTCACAATGAGCATTCGTACAGCTTTCGTTAAAAAAACGATTGCGCAACAGGCTAAAACGGAATTCCGTAGAACAATACTTCCGAGTATTCCCAGCTTGTTATCAGTCGATTTGAAGGTTACGAGTTCGCGCTCTCTCTCCCCCTGCCTCTTCTTGACAGCGTCAAAATTTGACGACCAGCCTCTCATGGTTCTCTTAAAAATATAACGTAATCAATGAATTAATGTGCAAACGTTTTTGCCCATTTTCAGCGTTGTTTTGTAACCATGTAAACGGAAGGTGGATATACGGAGAATTTTCGCTTTGAAATTTGTGAATTCTCAAGGAGCAGTTTAGATGATTTCTTTGAATGATTGAATTTGCAATTATTGCAAATGCAAAAAAGCCTCAATTTTTAATTTATATCTTCTTTATGTGTATTATATATCTTACAGGGCTACGGGCTATGGGTCGCAATCCCGTAAAAAGGCTGTAGGACATAATTTTCGCTATCAAATAAGCCAGTAATGCTTTATGCAAAAGTAAACCATTTTCGAGATATGATTATTTTTTAAAGTGAGGTGTAGGCACTCTAAATTATAATTTCAAAAAACTGTTTTATGAAATGAAACTTTTTTCTATTATTTACAATTTAAGGACACGGTGACTCAGAACTATCAACAATAAAATAAGAATAATTATTAGACTTGCAGAGTTTTGGGCCCTTGATTCAAAAATATTTGCAGATTATCCTTATTTTATTGTTGATCACTCTTGGTTACTGTGTCCTCAAACTACAAATAATAATAATAATTTTGATTGGATACGACAGTTTTTTAAAATTAATTTTCGAAGTCGCCTACCCTCCACTTAATCAAAATAGTAAAAATAACCATATTCCGAAAATGGTTCACTTCTGTATGAAGCATTACTGGGTTATTTCACAGCGGAAAGTATGTCCTACAATACTTTGACGGGATCGCGACTGATAACCAGTAGCCCTGTATATATATTTTGTTCGGAGGGCTAGCAGCACATATGGAGACATTAGACACATAAGGTCCCGGTATTTTTTTATGTGCAACAGTGCATATCAGCAACGGTCCCAATTTGTTGGAGCGTTTTCTATAAGAACCGTCCAAATCACCTCGTGAAAGATATTTGATATATTGCAAACATGATACTCATGAGAGGAAATGGACAGTGCACTAAAATTATGCCTAGGTATGTACCCTTTTCATGCACACTAATATGCATTAAATCAAATTATAAGTCGATCCCGTCTGCTAAAAATAGGGTATTTTACTCTAAGAAAAATAGTAGGAATGTATGAATAAGGTAGTTTTAGAAATAAGCAATCGAATAACGTTGGTTTTAATTTTTCAAAACACAAAATAAATTATATAATGAATTTTTTTAAAATACTTTTTCCATTTGTTCGACGAACGTGCGAAACGGCCGCCGCCATAATGGATTCCAACGTGACGTTTTTGACATGGTAAACAAAGAAAGCGGTAGACGTATGACTCTCTAACCTGTAAAAGAAAGCGCCAACAACTATATATTCTCGTTTGTCATAGTTAATTGCAAATTTTCAAATAGTTATCTGTACTTCAAAAAAGAAGAAATGAGTTTTTTTCGGACTATGATTTTGGATCTCTTCTCGCAAGTTTTAACCAAGTCTTCCTCATATTTATATCAATTGGCATTTTAATCCACAACTTTCCGGGTGTTTTTACACTAGCATTCTTACATTTAGGAACAACACACCAACGATTGGGATTGTAACTCACTTTTAACCAAAAAAAAATACGTATCCACAAGTGGCGCAGCATCGATGTTTACTATGCAAGTGACGTCGAGAACCGAAGCAGCATGGCGGCTAGCGTTTTCGCGCGGAAATTCGAAATGTAAAATTGAAATCTATTTTTATGGCACTTATCGATTTCATAAAATAGAAATTAAAATTCTAACAGTTTATTACCACCAAGGGATCAAATTGAGACACCTTTCAAAAAAGGGTGTAGTACGCTATTTATCTTTCATAGAAATATTCCCGAAAAACGCTGATTTCGCAAAAACCGTAATATCCGCCCCCACTATGTTTTTTATTCTTGTGGCTTTTTTCCAAAGAAAGAATTTAGATACCCACATAAGTCCAACGCCATGCTCTAAGTGTACACTGAGAAAAAAAATCAATGATCCAATATCATTGGCGTTATTGAATGAAATTTCATTGATTCAATTGTAAAATTGTTGGTGTAAGTAATCGGATTTATTAGTCCAAACAAAACGCTATTGACTTCAATAACATGAAAAAATTAAAAGTTTTTTTTTCATTTAAAAAATATATTGTTAGCCGAGAAGAATATATTATTGAAACTATCTAAAAAATTATCGCGAACAAATTATATACTTTTGAATGCATTTTCTGCAACGAACACAAAAAGCGTTTCAATTCATAACATTAATAATGTTGATTCGAGTACACAAGAAAAATTGAATTTCACTCGTTTGATTCAGATAAAATTTTTATTGAGTAAATATGTTATTTTCTTTTTTTCACCAAATCCGAAATTGATTTCCAAGTACATTTTTCGTTAACATATTAATATTTTATTTTTATTTAAAAATATTCAGCAAATGTCTGAATTGGTTAAAAAATTATGCGAAAATAAAATTTGTTTCTTGCGCATTTGGTTGAAAAAATTCAACCAAATCATGGCCGAGCGCCACGGAAATTATAGGTGTGAGGAAACCCATAGTTCTCGAAGTAACCGCTAGAAGCCGCACGCGCGCTCGTTTCTCGTAAGTGTAGCGCGAACCGAAAATCTACTTAAACGCCGGAGAAACTCTAAAGAGTATCGCTTCTTGGCCTGTGGCTAAGATCAAAGTGTAGTATCTGTTCTTATCAGTTGAATATCTGATATTCTCTCCATGGATATTCCATTGGATATCTGATATTCTCTCCACTATTATCGTGGATGATCATTCTAATGCTCACTTTTTATTTAAGATTTGAAACAAATTGAAAAACTTACATTCCATGGCCCATTCGTTTCGATGCAGTAAAGAAATAATTAATCGTATTGATTATATTTTTGTACGAAATAAAAAATGTTGTAGCAACCGCTTAATTATTTCATCCATACATCTGCGGATTGTATGTAGAATGATTTCAATAGAATACAATTTTATTTGAAAGATAAAGTAGATATTCAGAGAACAGAAGAGCTTTTTCAAATAAAATGATGTGTTATTTAAATCAATCACATTTTCCAATATTTTATAGTATTGTAACAATCTCATATATCGGTGGCACTCCGCAGCAGCACATTTATTTGGATCAACCAATATATTTTTTTGTTTCATTCAGTTTTTTTCTCAGTGTATAACAATCAGTTTTCGAACCCTGATTACGAGCCCCGATTGGTTAACCCGTGGCTGAGATATGACCAATTAAAGTTTCGCCAATTCGCAAGACCGGCTATCCGAACCCTAAGGCTCATTTGCGCGGAATCGATCTACCTTTCGAATAGATTCTGAGCCATCTAGCTAGGACCACTTGCTGATCCGCTGGATCGACCCAAACCGTAACCTGCTCTCCACATATAACTTTTATTTTTTTCATTACGCAATCGTCAATTTTATACGTATGACAATATTAATAGGTATGTGCACCTATAATTACAATTATAAAGCATACTTCCACATACTTAGTAGTGGAAAGCCTCAAATGTTACAATGAAAAAAAAAACATTGTAAACCGGTGCAACAGAATTAAACTTATAACTAATAGTATTACTTGTGTAATTATACCCGGATATAAAATGTCACATCTGTAATACATTTTAATTACTTTCTTGTTATCGACAAGTATGCTTGTACTGTCGTTTCTCTCTCTTACTCGTGCGGTATCGTGTTTCAAGTGCAGAAGCGTGAAATTCGAAACTCTCGTTTTTCAGAATACATCGCCGTCATCGAACGTATGCTTCTTAGCCGACAAAATTTCACGAACTCGGGAGATCGAAAAGACAGGACGCGAAAGAATTTTCATGAATAAACAAGTGAGAAGGAAAAAATAATCAACTTTTTTCGAAGGCAAAAGCCGTCTAGCATCTGGTGTCTCGCGTTCTCGATGAGCCATCATTTTTCGATAATTCTCAATTTTTTATACCAGACACGATGGCGAAATGCATTATCAAGCAACTTTCAGCGGGGCATTTATGTCAATCGAGCCTGCTAGACCATAAACAATAATATTTTATACATATTTACTTGAAAAATAGTGACGTTAATACTATTCACTGGCAAATTACAAACATTTATTTGGATAGCAATTATTGAAACTCGTCTGTTATTCACGCGACTAAATGGGGACTGCCAACAACCATGTGTATGAAGAAATCATCTATGAATAAATCTATAAATAAATTAGATAACAGTGTGTAAAAAAATGAAAAAATATTAGAATAAATAGTATAAGAATGGTATTATTTAAGTACATATAGCATTATATAAATATATAAGTACATAAATAAGTATATATAAAAAAAGGTTGTCACTCGATGTAAAAAAGTGACATCCCGTATTAAAAACTGTAATGACTAGTATGCGAAACTACACTGAGAAAAAAACCAATTGAATCAAAGAAATGTATTGATTGATTCAAATAAATGTCTGATCGCGGAGTGCCACCGATATATGAGCTTGTTACAATACTATGAAATATTGGAAAATGTGATTGATTCAAATAACATATTATTTTGTTTAAAAATCTCTTCTGTTCTCTGAATATCTACATTATCTTTCAAATAAAATGATATTTCTATTGAAAGCATTCTATATACAATCCGTAGATGTATGGATGAAATAATTAAGCGGTTGCTACAACATTTTTTATTTCGTACAAAAATATAATCAATAGAATGAATTATTTCTTCACTACATCGAAACGAATATGCCAAGAGACGTAAGTTTTTCAATTTGTTTTAAATCGTCAATAAAAAGTGAGCATTAGAATAATCATCCAAGATAATAGTAGAAAGAATATCAGATATCCAATGGAATATCCATGGAGAATATCAGATATTCAACTGATAAGAACACTTTGATCTTAGGGACACGCCGAGAAGCGATACTCTACAGTTTCTCCGACGTTCAAGTAGATTTTCGGTTCTCGCTACGCTTACGAGAAACGAGCGCGCGTGCGGCTTCTCGCGGTTACTCCGAGAACTACGGGTTTCCTCACACCTATAATTTTGGTGGCGCTCGGCCATGATTTGGTTGAATTTTTTTCAACCAAATGCGCGAGAAACAAATTTTATTTTCGCATAATTTTTAACCAATTCAGACATTTGCTTAATATTTTTCAATAAAAATGAAATATTAATATTTTAACGAATAATGTACTTAAAAATCAATATCGGATATAGTAAAAAAAATAAAATAACAAATTTACTCAATAGAAATTTTATCTGAAGCAAACAAGCGAAATTCAATTTTTCTTGTGTACTCGAATCAACAATATTCATGTTATGAATTGAAACGCTTTTTTGTTCGTTGCAGAAAATGCATTCAAAACTATATGATTTGTTCGCGATAATTTTTTAGATAGTTTCAATAATATATTATTCTCGCCTAACAATATATTTTTTGAATGAAATTTTTTAAAATTTTATCATGTTATTAAAGTCAATAGCGTTTTGTTTGGACTAATAAATTCGATTATTTACACCAACAATTTCGCACTTGAATCAACGAAATTTCATTCAATAACACCAATGATATTGGATCAATGATTTTTTCTCAGTGTAATAATTAGTATTCTGGCTAAAATATTGTTCGTCCGCAAATTATCCTGAACAATGAAACAACGCGACTATTAAGTTGCAAATAAAAATTCGCAGCCCCTTGACAGAGTTGCTTCAACAGGTGGACATTTCAATATAACTTAATTGTTTTTTTGTTTCAAGTGGAAATCGATAATTCTACCAACCTGAAATCTAATATTGTATGAGCCTTGAGCTCGTGGCGTGTCTCAAACAAATCGTGCGAAAAAAAGGGAAAGCAATCTTTTGCACAACGTGTATGGAACTTCGTTCTTTCTCCTTGTTCCTCGCGTTCTGCCTACGCTGGTACGATGGTAACGGTTATTACCGGCCTGTAAAATAGGATTACCGAAGCTTAAGTCGTTCACTTATATGTATATAGATAATGGTTGGAGCGACGTCAAAAGACTTTAACTGGCTCTCGTCGTGCATTATGTCCTCGCAGACTTCGACGATTCGGGCTTTGCAAAAATTCATTACTGCCATACCACGAAGTTAATAGCTGCAGTTTGCCCTCGCATGCACGAACAAAAAGACTCAGTGACAACGGAGCCAATTTACCGTGAGCTTGTAACCGAATTTCTTACACTCGTAAGAAGGAAACGCAATTGTTGTTAGTGTACCTTCTCGGTACAAGCCTAACACGAACATTGTTCATTTTCTTAATTTATTTATCAATTGCATATCCATGATTTTAGTATCCATATTCTGCTAGTCTAGTCCATACTTAAGAATCCAGAATTAAGATATTCAATAACCGAGAATTTTGGTTATAAACATTATTTATCATACATTATTATTATTATTTACTATGTATTATATATCATAGATTATTTATTTATAAAACTCTTACGATTATTTCAAACTGAATAGCAAACACATTTGCGCGCATAAATTTCATTCTCGATGCCAACGGAGAACAATTTTTCGGAAATTCATCAAATACAAATGTTTCACGATTAATTCATTTGAACTTCAAAAAATGTATCAATGATCATGCCAGATTTCCGTATCCAGATAGTCATTCAGTCCAACCCTTTTCCGAAAGGGATAACTACGAAGGATACCACTGAGACGGGCCGAAAAAAGGTCGGTTTTTCCTATTTTTTTTTTTTTTTTTTTGAAAAAGTGTATAATTAATGTAAACATTGTACGGGCTCTTCCTCCTTATTACATTCCCCACCATATTCTACTTTCTCACTGTTGAAGTTTAATCAAGCGTCTGTATAAAAAATGTCGTCTAAAGGCCGGATCGATAACTTGACAATGGGTGGTCTGAAAAATTAAAATTAAAGTGTTTTACAATCTATAGAAATGTAGTTCTCGTTGTATGTAGCCGTGTTTTGCAACAACAACAAAAATTCAGAGAATGGCGGGCGTTTAAAAAAGTATAATTGTGACGACTTTTTTACATATATTCAGGTGCTTATAAAATACTAAATTTCAAAAAAAAACGGCTACGTACAACGATAGCTACTGTGATTACGGAAATTTTGGTTTTCTCAAATTGAACATCGGTATAGCCAGAGTTATGATTCCGGCCCGGTCGAGAAAAATCCTTCGAGAAAAACGCGATTGAAAGTTTTAGTATACGTAAATCGTTGCGCTACCTGTTCTTACAAATCGTCTGTAACTTGGTGTCTTTTCAATACGTTAACTTGAAAATATTTCCCCATATTCTTGAATTTGTATACTTTGAGAAAGTGAAAAAAAATTGACTTTTTATCCATCACAGTGGTGCCTACCTTAAGGGGAATAATATCACGATTTTTTCTCTCTGTGGGTTCGTCATATTCAAGTTTTATTTTGCGGCATTGAAAAATCCTTATCTTCGCGAGGTGATTCTCGTGGGTCTGGAAAACCTTTTCGAAGGAAAGTGCCCGAAGATACAGGGAAGGATGAAATCTCTTTGTCTGCCCCACTCCTCTCGCTCTTTCTTGGTCCCTCGCCTTCTCTCGGACATCCTTCCACCCATCCTTGGCTGTAAATCCGTGTGGCTCGACGTGCCCGATGCGTATAGATACCTGGTGTGTGTTCGCATTCCAGGGTATAAATGGTCGTCAAAAAATGTCTGCTTTCGCCCGTCGAGCCTCGACGGAAAATCCGATCGTATCGGTATGAGTTATACGCATATACATATATACGTATACATCCATGGCCACTGCCATAACAGCCCCGAAAGCAGCCACGGATCACCATCTATTATTATATTGAGTTCCATCAATCTTCCCAAGACCTCCACCCTATCTGTACCTTCCTTCTGCTGCCAACTATATGCAGTAGCCGCCACTACTTTCCATACTTATTTTTTCATATCTCGTGTTCCCCTCCATACTTCATCCAGTGCGGTCGTCACTTAGTTTTGTTCATGAACCAAACAATGACGACGCTGGCCAAAATTGGACTTAAGGGGTTAGGCCATAATAAAATCATGTCCGAATTTAACCATTTTTTTCGTATAAAAAAGTGATTATCTCATAAAATTAATTGCACATCTATTTAGTTTGAATATCCAGCTGTTAGAAAATATATATATTTTGTTTTCGATGTACAAAATGGTCGACTACTAATATTTTCTTTTGTTACCTTTTTTAGGCACTCCGTGGCGTGACATTTAGCATCCACAATTTTTTACCTAGAACAAAAAACAAAAATTCTCATCAATCTACATAAGAATATCTAGAGAAGTACGTACAGAATTGAAAAAAAAATTGTTTTATTCAAAAGTTGTAGGTATTTGAAAAAGTAGTTCAGTGAAAAATTT
Source organism: Ophion slaviceki (assembly GCA_944452715.1). NCBI lineage: Eukaryota > Metazoa > Arthropoda > Insecta > Hymenoptera > Ichneumonidae > Ophion > Ophion slaviceki. The sequence continues at coordinate 1,405,395 of OX101785.1, read as the reverse complement.
CGTATAAAACTGCTCATAAAATGGAAAGTTTCGGATTAATCAGAAATTCCGTACGTACTTCTCTGCGAAATGCAATTGGGAACATAACTTTTAAATTTGAAGTATATCGAGTGAAAATTGTTGAAGTTATTTATCACGCCAATTGGAAAAAAGCTGTTTCGAGGAAAACGCGTTTAAAGTCTTAGGTACTATATGGCCGTGCCAGAGGTACGCTCAAAGTTGGTCAAAAAAAAAATGTCTTGCTATAAATCGAAAAGTAACTTATTTTTATGATGATAAAGCATCGTTTTAGCGAAAAAAACGATTTTGTTGAAAATTCTACTGTGGTCTTACCCTTTAAGTTAACCAGGATTTTCAAGAAAGCTCGAGCCTCTCATAGGTCAATATTAAATTTGAGATAAAAATATTATGATGTAGGCAATTTGGTACAATTTCGCAGGAAAAATTGTTGATACAGTCGCGGTTAATATCTCTCCATCAACTGCGTTTGTGGACATTATGGGTTTACGACTAGTTGAAGTTTTTGAAAACATCGATTTTTTTGTTTTTTGACGGTTTCTCAAAATATACTATTAGAAAAGTATTCTCTAATAATTTCAAGTCGATCTGTTCAAAATTGGGGGAGTAATAGGCGTTTTTTGAATTACATTTCATCCACGTATAAACCCGACCTAAAACTTTGAACGTGTTTTTCTCAAAATGACTTTTTCAAAATCGGTGCCATCTGAACAATCTCCGATATCTGAAAAATCACTGCACCGATCAACTTCGCATTTTACAAGCTTCCTTCTATACCAAAAAGCAGTGCTTGAAAAAAGACATTCTTTTACGATGAATGATTTTTTTATCAATGAAAATAGAGGGTTTTTTCACCGAAAATCGATATTTTCGCTTTGGACTGCGGCTATTTTTTCAAAAATCAATATTTTATTAACTCCGACGTCCAAGCACTAGATCATTTTATGCAGAAACTAAATACGTTTGATTTTGTTATTTCGGATGTTTTGTTTCCGATCAGCACTGGTCACCGCGGAGGACGTTTTTCAGACAGCGCCTTGCACGAACCATTGCATCAGCCACTTTTATGAATATTTTCCAATACAAATATTTCAAAAGATACTCAAAAACATATTCTTTTAGTAAAAAAAAAGTTTAACCTGTACGTTTTCCCAGAAACAAATGCACGAAAATTTCTCCTTTTCCGGCCACGAGCTGGGTGCAACGCCTCAAAATTCCGGCGCGATTTACGATTTTCGCTAAAATGTTATCATTCACTAGTTAGTTTATTTTGATTTGTTTACTTTATTAGAATTTACTATAATTCCGTGAATGTTATTTTTTGCCCGAAAGCGATCTATAACAAAACTCAAGAAAAATTCGAACATCAACTCTTATCAAAGATACATCCATGTGTCTAATAACGAATTCACTATCTTTCGATCGTTGTCATTCACTATCCTTTAATCGATCGTACATCGATGAAGCACTTGACCCTCTCCGATATCAACTAACCAAATGCTTTATGTATCTTCACCACTAACGAAATTGCATCGAGACAGTATTTTTCTTAATAATAAAGTAAATTTCAGAGATAGCCGTGAACCTCACGAAAAATTTTCTGTTCGAGAACTTAATGTCCGGTTTATATTACATAGGCTGCCACGAGCACAGCAACGCGTCAAGAAATCCTAAGAGTACTTTACCTCCGCACTAAACTCTCGTTCAATTATTTTTGGGTTACAATAATAATCTGCGGTGGGAATTTTATTTGCGTGACAAAGGTTTCTTTCGGATTTCTCGCTCAATGTTCGACCTTGTGATTTATTACGATCAGATAGGTAGCAAGTTTTTGTTCGCCCCTCTCGATATATAACTCGTCATGATTCTCGGCTGCCAAGCAAGAATTTCACAATCAGCTCCGGAGAATACACATCCCTAAGGAACAAGAGAGGTGTTTCCTTCTCGTGAAAAATCGTTTGTCTCTGTCCCGAAAATATCCACTGGCTCTCGTTCTTGATCTTCATTGTCGTAAATGTTCATCCCATGCTTCCCTCGTTTGTGCGAAACCGATCCTCGTTGTTCATACCGCTCTGTTCCCACTTCGATCAATCTTCATCCCTTGCCCATTTCCTCGGATGGCTTCATCACGGACGGCCGTATTTGTTTATAAAATTAAGAGAGAGAAAGTGGGAGAGTGAGGGTGAATTAGAGATATTGACTCATCAAATAAACTAATCTTACGAAAATCCATTTTTATTCTTCCAACGTGCTTGCAGAGAAATGGAGAGCCCGAGAGAACAATGCCTGAAAACGTCGCTGCTGAGACTGCTCGAGCTTGATAAACAAAAAGTTTGCTCCCTCGTATCATCGACTTGCAGAGTTCCATGGTGGACCCGAGGGAATTGCAGGGCGTGAGACGGAAGTGCAACTCGAGTACGTACAATACGTCTATTCTGCTCGTTGAAAACTTCTTCCACCGACAGAAGGAATGTTGTAGACAAACACACCTATACAATACATTATCCAATTAACAGCTCAAAGTATCGTAAAACTATGAGTTTGAACGTTTGTTCGATTTATTTACGTAATTACAGAAAGAATCGACAACGGATCATTCACCATCGAGACGTTTCATGAAAATGCCTGATGTCAATTGGAATTACAAAAAAAAATATTACATTAGTAAGATATTTGAGACCAAGATAGGATCGAACTGGCCCTTCGGAACGTTGACGACCGTCTTTTCTCGTGTTTTTACAGGCCTGGAGGATATGCACCTTTCCATATTTCCTCCAATCTCAATGATTATTTGTTTAAATAAAAATTCGAATGTAGCTTCGTCCAAATTGAAAAACAATCATAAAAATCCTGTATAAAGAATGCAAATTTCCAACCCATACGTAAAACTGTGTTTCGCCTCCGGTATTCGTGAAACGAGCCATTCTCAAAGTAGCCCCCCAACTTTCGCCGTTTCATACTTTCTTTTCACAAAGAGCACGTACAAATAAATGTTTCGTCTGTTTTTAATACAGAAAGCAGATCTCTACTATTCCAAGTATTTTACTAAAACGTGCCGGGTTTTTTTTTTATCTCTACACTTATACTCGCCTTTACACCTTTCTCAAGTTTTCTACTGTCATAAAGAAGAACATAAATGATGATTTGAAATGGATACTCTGCTGTATTTATTCATACCTCAGTGTAATTTGAGCAGTTTGTATGGGGAATTATGACTAAATTTTTTTTTTCCTCACAAGCGCAGCTCGCTTATTCCACGGCCATTGTAATCGTTCGTTTTTCTCTCTCTCTCTCTCTCTCACTCTCTGTCTCTCTCTTTCTCCCGGTTATTTGGATCGGAAGGAAGGCTAGGTGGATGAACGAGTACGTCGAGGCATGTATGAGGAGAGATCCATTGGATGAGGCCCAAACCTGGGGCACGCTCGATGATCCTTGTCGAAAATCGCAGACCAAGGGACCCGTAGAATTACCGGAGGGAGAACGAAGAGAGAGAGAGACAGAGAGAGAGAGAGAGAGAGAGAGAGAGAGAGAGAGAGAGAGAGAGAGAGAGAACGCAGGAGAACGCAGGAGAATGACGAAGAGGGAAGAGTTGCATTCTTTCCCATTCCTTTCTACCCTTTCTTCCATTAGTTAAGTGAAGATGAAGACGAGAGTATGAGCGAGGAGCGGATGGTCGCGCTTGCGCTGTCCGAAAGAACCCGCAGAAACCAGTTCCCCATAATAGGGAGTTAGAGGGCTCGAGGAACGATGAAATGTTTTCTACACGCGTGCACCAGCGATAGAGACGATTATGCGGGGCCCCCGAGAGCCGCACGAGTAGGCACTCTTCGAGAGTCCGGGCCCGCTCTTCTCTACCCTCTTCCTCTCGCGCTTCCTTTCTTTCTCTGCCTTCAGGGATCACCCGCAATTTCCATGCATGGGCCTACTCAGGATCGCGCCCTTCCCCGGTGCTTCTTCGTCGACTTCTTTTTTCTTCCGTCCCTCCCCGTGTCGTGGTTTTTTTTCTTGGCCCGTACACACCTAACGGTCGCTCTTTTCTTTGACTGATGGCCGCTGAACGCGGGTTCTTATTCGGAGAGGGATCCGATTACTATCCCGTGCATTTCTGTTCACGAACGTCTCGCAAATTCTTACCATGATAAACCGAATGAAAAATATTGGCAAATTTTAAATACATTTGCAAAGCACTGGAGGAAAAAATTGTCTGGTCAATTATAAAAAGTTGCCCAATGATCTGGTAATTTATTAAAAACTGCCCAATGATCTGGTAATTCATTGAGAACGGCCCAATGATCTGGTAAATTATTCAAAATTTGGTAATTCCTGATAACTGCCCGAAATGATCCGGCGATTTATTAAAAAGTGCCCGGTCTGTGATCCCGCACGTCACATCCATCCAAGCGTTCGGATCATGATGTTGCCAATGGCTAAGACTCCCTGTTGGGAAAGGTGTGATCGCGAAGCTGTTTTCGTATGCGGTATGTTCATGATCTCATACATCATGATCGAAACCAATGTTGCAATAGTCAGCCAGCTTGAGTAATATTTACCTTATCGATCCTCGTGCTAAGTACGTCCATTTACCGCAGGACAATATGCCTACATAGTATTCATTTTACAACGAGTAACTTCAACCACTAGTTGCTCGCGTGTCGCTATTATGGTCAACGATAGACCGTGTGTACATGCAAGCTAGATATAGAATTCTTTGGCGAGCGACCGAAATGAAATATATATATTCTATTTCCGTCGCGAACATACATTTTTCAAAGGGTGAAATATTGACATCACCGGAGGAGCAAGATCCAAATGTCGCTCGGGTTTGAGTCTACAGGGCCGGTGGAAAGGGATGGGCCCGAATACTCGACCGCTTCGGAAAATCATCCCCGATTGATGCCAGCTGTGCGACCACCGGTTGCTGCTCTTTTCCTCGTTTCACTCCATTCTCGACCTGACCGAGAGGCTCCCCTCACCAGCTATTTTTCGTCATGTGTATTTGTAAATGCCACAAATATATGTCCATGTGAAGAATTAAAATTAAATGCTAATCAAATGATATCTTCCATCATAATGACTGAACTTCATGTCAGTCCGCATTGAATGAATTCATTTTAAGTACAAGTGACATCAGGATGATATGGAAATAAAAAATTGGTAGAAATGACAGAGTGTGGTGCGTGTACGAAAATTTTGACAATTTTTCGGGCGTACTGAACCTGGGTTTGTCATTGCAGTCACGGCCAATAAATCATGCAGTTGTAATTAGGGTCGATAAATAATGCAGTCCTAATCATGGTCGACAAATAATGCAGGTCTGATCATGGTCGATACAAAATGCGCTCCTCCAACTGATAATACATTGGCAGTCATGAAAATTGAAATGCGGAAGCATAACAGATAAAATGATTGAACTAAAGTAAATAATACTGATGTCATGAAAAACACTTTGCCCCACATTTGAGTAGTAGAGCAAGTAGAGAAAAAAATTAATATTTTAATCTCAAACCATATTAAGGTTCTTGGAGAAAAAGTGCGATTGGTCTGATCGCAAGAAGAAGTTATTTTTTCGATTACTTTGATTGTTCAAATTGGGTTATATTTACATATTTGAGACAATTGCCATTAGGGTCTCTAGACACTTGTGGGATAAAAGTGGTTTATTTTTATATCGTTATATTAGTTTACATTTTCGCTTTTCGACTATATTTTTAATTTTGGTTTTTCCGCATCTCTTAAGAAGCTATTCCAAACATAAATGTCAATTATCGAATTCAAAATAATTTGACGCATAACTTTAAAAACGTTTGTCCGTGAGCAGCGTAGTCTAAAATGGTTTGCAGCACAACCCGAACAGGTTGTATCCAATTCAATTTACATTTTCACAGCAATAGCGTAATGAAATTCTCTACAGGAATACGTAAAGATTTGTAGATTTATCGAAACCTTTGGTTTTTGTAGATTTTTCACTACTCCCCATCATCGAACCCACTTTTCCTGTGGCGCAAAAAGTTATCGGTGACCGCTGCGATGTTTTTTAGCAAAAAAAATGCCGCTGGAAGGTGTTGAAGAATGTTGGGATTAAAGGCGCGAGCTGAGTACAGTTTTCGAGTAGCTCTTTGTATCCATACTGTAAGGTGCGAGATGATGTATGGTAGACATTTTACTACGCGGGAATCGACTTCACTCGGTTTCTTCATTTCCAGGGCTTTACCGTTACCCCCTGAACATTAATGTGAGCAGAGCGATTGTTCCAAAGACTTATGCATTACATAATACAACGCCGTGTTATATGAATTGAGTAACCGCGCTACGATGAAAAATTAAATCCCCGGAATTGCACGGGGAGCTTGGAAGAGCCAGATTAAATACCCGCCATACTGATCTTTAATCCTAATGGTTTGTGAAATGTAAAATAGGCTTTGAAGTAGCGGGCTTTAATCTTCCTAGGTACATCACTCGCATCTCCAAGTATTTAACCTTGATACTCACCCGCGAAAAAGAGGCACTTTGGAGCTTGCCCATCTTTCTTAACATTAATGATGTATTCTTCATCTTTCTTAACAATTCTGCACTTGTTGATAAAATCATTTTTAAATCATTCAACTACAACGACCGTTTTCATAGTAGCTCATCGACCTCATACTCCGAATTATGACAACACGAATGTTTTGAAAATTACCTGTCGAAGAATGTCAACATATTCGTGTAAAAGTCATTTCAAGGAATCGTTCTCACAACCACTCGTTTCAGAAAGGTTAAGAGCTTATACCTGGTTGAATTTTCTGAAAATATCAATTTTTGGTTTTTAACGGATTCTTAAAATAAAACATTTCAAAAAAATTCTCGGAAAATGTTGAGTCGATTCAAATTGAATTAAAAAATAGGGGATTTATGGGCGTTTATTTATTTATTATTTAAACACGTTTTCTCAAAATTACTTTTTCAAAGTCGGTGGACATATCTCAAAAATCACTGCACCGATCAATCTCAAATTTTTCAAGCTGCTTTCACATAGCAAAAAGTTGTGCTTGCACGAATAAATGTTTTTTTTTCGATGCATGGTTTGTTCATCAATGATAATAGACCATTTTTTACCGAAAATCCATACGTTAACTTTGAACAGCGGCAATTTTTTCAAAAATCACTTTTTTATCAAATCCTTCGTCCAACCACTAAATCATTTCATGCAAAAACTCAAGGCGCTTGATTTTTTTTATTTGGGATCATTTGTTCCCGAGCAGCAGTCGTCGCCGCGAAGGACGTTTTTCGAACAGCGCTCTGCACAAACGATTGTATCACCACATTTATCAATATTTTCAATACGAAAATTGTAAAACATACTTAAAACCATACTCTTCAACGTAGAAAAAAAAATTGAAAATCTGAATACGTTTTCCCTAAAAAAGACCAATGTCACCCGTTTACAAACGTCCTCGAAACTGTCAGATGTGCTGATAGCCGACATTACACAGATATAACCGGTTAAAATATACTTTTCCCATATGGACGAAATAGGCTATCCTGTGTATTGGACTGAAGGACGACAGTCGGTGGCCCATTAGCAATAAAGACCGAAAATCAGATTGAATAGATAAACAAGATTGGATACAACATAGATGTAATTTCTACATACACGATACTTATCGTCAATAAACACCCGTTTACTACTATGAGAAAAAATCTATATATAATAAGCGTAAAATAGAAATGAATTGATTATAAATCGGTAAACTTCGAGTTGATTCGAACAATAAGTGCGAGAAAGGATTCGCGACGAAAATAAAATGAATTCAATGCAAATGAACAATTTTCTCACAGTCGCCTAGTGTCTTCGAGGCTTTTAAAAAGTATTCACCCCTGCTGCTATCCGCAGAACCGACGCTTGTGTGCAATCTCAAAGTTTAAATACGCGTCGACAGAGATGCTGTAGCCAATGGAGGGAGGAAATTCAAGCGAAAAGCTGGCGTGAAACTTTGCATATTCTGACGCAAATCACACTTTTTCCGTACAAACGCCAAGAAATTCCGCGACTGCGTTTCCGACGAGAAACTTGTGTACACACAGGTGTGAGGAGAAGCAAGAAAGGTAGAGACGAGGAAAAAGAGAAATCGGGCGAGGGATAGGAGATAGAGAGAGAGAGAGAGAGAGAGAGAGAGAGAGAGAGAGAGAGAGAGAGAGAGAGAGAGAGAGAGAGAGAGAGAGAGAGAGAGAGCGGAGTCCACGGTAGCCTTGCACGAACTTTTGACCCAGCAGCCCGGGCAACCACCGGTTGATCCCCGGAGGCTTTCTCGGCGTTTCCGGTATCGTCCCCTCATCCCCGAACCAAATCCCTCATCCCACCAGACTCTTACAAAATTCAACAATCAAGCCTAAATTAAATTTTTCGTGGTAATCATCACGGGAAATCTGGAGCCGTAAAGTTTTCACGAGTGTGATCGTACGAAGCGCTCGTTTGTAGTCAAATACACGGTGGGTATATGGCGATAAGAGTTATCGCGAGTCGAGGCCCAATACCTACGCACGCGAGAACCCGTCCGCGGTATATTGATTACGAGACACATCGCGCGGAATGCTCGCGGCGAGCTTTCACTCGATGCGGTTCACCACCGCGCGAGAGCTTTTGCCACGGCTCGACTATCGCGGACCACGTATATTCGCGCACTTCCGGATTTCTTACGCAACGAATAAATTAGCGCATGGTCAAACGTATGTTCTACCTTCGTCCATCACGCTTTTATCGATCACTTCCGGTGAAAAATATGGCTGTACGGAATATCGTGGCGGTGTCTCGCTCGGCAAATACACCAATCGTATGCAACCTGCGAGGACGTGGAACGTCGTTATTCGTGATTTTTGCAGTTTTGCTATTTTTAGGACAATTGAACGATCATCGCAATTTTTACTTTCTCGTGGACCGGAAGTGTACGGGAGACGATTACGAGGAAGTAATAATGCAGCTTTTGATTCACACGTTTATTTGAATTCTTGTGATCTTGAATATTGGAACTATTTTTTGAACTATTGCGTTCAAATTGAAGAAAATAAAGAGGAATTTTGTAGAGGCCGAACCATTTTATTGATTTCTATCTAATTCAACGTCTAACGTTCCTGCGTCTTGGACTGCTTGCGTAAAGTACGTTGGCTCGTGAGCTCGTAACTTCCGGAAGTGAGAGTAAAACGCAGCTCTTTCGTCAATCGGAATATCGTAAATTTCAACCGCTCCCACAATCAGTTATTCTTGCCAGGAAAGTAGTTATCAACATTTTCCGATAGTTTTAGAACGCACGAATATGTTTGAACAATTTTCACCCACTGAATGTGTCGACATATTTTATTTTTATTTTATTATTTATTTATTTTTCCAATTCTTAAAATTTGTTGAGCACTCCCCAAATCCTACCACTTCCCGATAGGAATTTGATAGGGACGCCGCACATAGAGAGTTCACATTGAAATCCAAGTGGATTCCGGGCTATTTCCCGATTGACGTCTCGTGAGACTTTTTTATCCGAAATTCTCAATCGGAGTTTGATGGATCTCCCAAAAAAACATATCCTCTCGTGATCCGGTGAACAAATTTGTTGGAGAGTCCCAAGATGCACCTACATCTCTATGGGGGTTTGTTAAGGACACCGCCACATAGGGAGTCCTCATTGGGGTCCAATTTGATTCTGCACTGTTCCCCGATGAACGCCGCTTGAGAATTCTCGCCACGTTCGAATCGAAAACACGTGAAAATTCACGAGAAAAAACTCGGCGCGTTGAAACATAACCTGCACGCTTCGTGAGCGCGTACGTGTGAGGTAATATTGTGTCGAAGTGCAGTACAATAAATAACAAACGAGAATTACAGTGATGTGATTGAAATCGATTTCTAAGGGGTAACACCACTGTAGAATTTACAAAAAATCGATTTTTTTAAATTGGTCTCAGAGATGTTTTGAACCATGTAGAATAAGGGGGAAAAATTTTGGTACCTGTAAAACAAAGGTCCGCAGGCCCGTGTGGGTCTGCGGTGGCAGTGGCTGGCGCGTGTTCGAGACGTCAACCGTTTTTCTCGGAACATAATATTTCACAACGGCACGCACCATAACTCCAACAATTTTCATTCTTTTCATTATGATATTAATTATAAGATTAGTTCTTAACAAATGATCGTTCTTTTTTCTGTCAAAAATTGAGTTTTTACATCAAATGCTTGCTAACTCCACAAAAATGCATATTTTCAAAACCCCCTACGTATTTCTCTAGCTATACTCATGTACTTTGATAACATTTTTGTTATTGTTTTCCAAATTAAAATTTGCGTCAGTTATACTGCGTGCCGCAGAGCGTCTCAAATTCAACATGTCTCGCGAGAATGTCTCCACCGTCACAATTTTGTATAATTTATTAATATACATTTTTTTTGTTCACTTGAAGATATGACTATGAACATCCTTGAATATTGTTATCTCCCTAATTGTTTTTCCACAAAAAAAAATGGTCAAACATCATTAAATTTTAGACGTTTACAGCCGTGTACGCCCTTAAAATATACGTCTCAAAGCGATTTATCCTTTTTCAAGATAAGATTTATACTTTTTCAAGATCCATACATTTTGTATACCTATATATGTTGGTAAGAAAATTCAATGTGCGGAATGCGATGGGAACCATCAAGCATAGGATTCAAATTGGATTCGTAAATTAGATTCCAATGGGGAATCCTGATTAGAATCCACTATACGAGCATGACGTTTCAGAATAGGGATTCAATGTGATGACCCATCGGATCCCTACGAGGAAGTAGGAACAAGTATGGGAACCCAATTGTATCCCTATGGCACTTTCTGCACGGGATAATTTATTCGTAAATTCAGAACTAAGTTTAATTAATTGTGTATGCATCGCTTTCATCAATGACCTTTCTCTCTCGCGGTGAAAGATTCTTTTATAGAATTACTGCGTTTTGTTATTTAAAACACTGATTCCGATTTCCTCGCTAATTTGCACCCTTCTTTTTAGTGGATATGTTTATTAATCTTGAATAGCCCGTAAGCTTGCTTGAGATTGTAAACACACGCCCTTGTGCATTTTTCGTGGGGTTTAAAAAACGATTTAGCTCCAGTAATCGAGTACGTGGTCGTGCTAGCTCAGAACTTCCCGAGGACTTTCAGCGTAAAAATCAATATCTTTCTCAATCCGCAATAAAATAATAATCCTATCGTAGCATCGGAGCTTCATTTCAATGGTGGGGTGGCAAAAAAATTGTTTAAAAAAGAACATTGACTGGATAATGCGAAAGGATGTTGTCTGAGCGATTAATCAAATCTCACCCTACCGAAGGGTGCAGTGGGAATTAGAAGGAGGTCCCCAAAGAGCAGTCAACGAACTCGGGGAAGCCTTTAAATCCGCGTATCACCGCCCAAACACACCCCTCGCCGTCGTATTCTCATCGGCAAACAATTCCTTCCTGCATTATTTTCCCAGGGGGAGAGCGAGTCGTACAGAAAGAAAGAGAGAGAGAGAGAGAGAGAGAGAGAGAGAGAGAGAGAGAATGGTTCTGACAAAGGAAGAGATAGGGGGGGGGGGGGGGTACTGCATCGATCAAGTGTCTCCAACCGATTTATCATGCCACAAAATAGTCCCCTTAATTATCTCGCTTTCTCGTGCTCCACTCTAAGAAATAACAGATCGATTTCGAAACACTACGTCGTTTGGAGCGTCCATTTCTACAACGAAAAAATCGTAATCCAGTTATGGCAATATCGCTTGGTTACCTTTGCCAATCAGTCCAAATGCCAATTGTTCTTCACTCAATTACTTCGTCCTCTATATATTCATGGGGCGAATTTATAAACCTCCATTGAAAAAAAAAGAAATACTAAAAGATTTTCTTTAATAGCGACGAATCTACTACTGAATATGTTTAGGAATGAGCCATCGCCTGGAGCTGTTGATTTTGTACGGAATAAAATATAATATGAGGACGATGAGCAAATCTTCTTTCGCTGGGAAAAACTGTTCATTAGTATTAATTAAGGGAGGACGCCACTGTGACGGGCCGAAAAAGATGGCTTTTTCGATTTTTTTTGTCGGACATTATTTAATTGGGATTTGGGAAAAGGTATGTTATTAAGCATACGTTGAACTTATTTCGTGTACATTTTTGTTCAAAAAAATTAAAAAATAACTTGACAATGGTTTGTCTGAAAAATAAAAATGTTTTATAATCTATATAAATGTAGTTCTCGTTGTATGCAGCAGTTTTTCGAATAAAAAAAAATCACAAAATGGCGGGTGTTCAAAAAAAAGTGTAGTTTTGGCGAAATCTTTACCCATATTCATGGGCATAAAAAATACTTTTATAAACGACTACCTACAACGATAGCTAGTGCTATTACGGAAATTTTGGTTATTTTAAATAAAAAATCGGAAAATTATAGCTGGAGTTATAATTCCAGCCGAGTCCAGAAAGTTCGTTCGAAAAAAACGCGATTGAAAGTTTCAGTATACGTAATTCGTTGCGTTACCTGCTCAATCGTAACTCGGTAAATTTTCAATATTCTTACTTGAATTTCTTTTCACATATTCTTGACTATGTATACTTCAAGAAAATGCAGAAAAAATAATATTGTTATCCGTCACGGTGGTGTCTCGCCTTGAGCACTCATTACGTTATATCTAATTTGAGTATTTTTCGTGCGTCAATTTTTCAGCCGGATAAAAATGATTAATCACACAGCAGGGACGAGTTTTGGGGAGGGGAGGGGCATCGACCTAAAATGAAGGTATAACGAGGGCTTTGACTATTTCTCACACCACGTGTCATTATTATTTCTGATGTTATCGTGCCAGGTTCGTTGGATCGGACCAATGACTTTTTCGTTGATATTTTCCGGCCCTAATACAGAGCTATTACGACCCTTGAAGAGTTAGATTTGTATCATGCCTCTTATCTACGCTGAAGGGGTCATGATATAGGAGATGATAACCCGATTTCACCAATTTTCCAATTTATTTTTATTCGAACAAAAATGCAGAATGTGTCGATCAATCAAAAATTCTCCTCGTATGATAGTAATTTCCTTATTTATCTGTAAATGAAAATTACCAATAACAAATAAATAAAATAATATCAAGTGGAATTACAAAAAAAGTTTGATTTTTTTTTATTTTTCCTTCGCTTCCGTTTATAAAAAATTATCAATTGTTCCTTACGATAACATAAGTGATGGATTAAATATACGGTGCGAATACGTAATATACAGCGTATTATAAATTCATGGGTCAGAATGAACAAAGAGATCTCTCAGAGCTTGATAAAGTATTTTTGGCCCATTCGTAATGAAAATGTATTGTGACGGAAACGAAGAAGATGTGGATATAACTAAAGCGAAGAATTCGCGAGAAAAGCCTTAGTTCGCTCGTGCACTGACGTAACAGACTTGCTCGCGCAAACTTACTTTCTATTTCTATATTAATTTATTCGATTCCAATGGCTGACTCGCCGCACAACAGCCTCGTATTAGCGCGACCGTATACCGCATCGTATGCCCCATTCGTCTCCATTTATTCCGTAAATTCCCACTTTTGCCCGATCCTCTAATTCGTGTATTTATATATATTTCAGTCGACAAAGTACCAAGTACTTCAGTTAAAAGCCAACTTTCTTTGATGTTGAAGATTACATGGCTGGAACGCAATGAAAACGATGTCTTTCCAATCGTTCAATTTTGTTAGAAGATTTACGTTTTTAGGATCCTCATTGGAGATCTACATCATGGAATGGCAACAAAAAGATGTTGGATAATAAAGAAAGTAAACAAATGAGACTTTGGTATTTCAATGCCGCAAACTTCATGACCCAACCCAGCAAATCGCATAAAGAATTTTCCGTACAAACAAAGAAAAACGTCAATGAAGCGGACAATAATGATTAATCCTGAAGGACTTACGACCACTTCGGTGCAATTGACCAAGTTGCATACAATCGAAAATAAAAATGAAGTAAGAACTCGATGGAGGATGGTACTTCGCTGGCAAGTAGAAAATTACATTAACATTTCAGACTTCTTTAGATATTCGCACTCGTCGAGTCAAAATTTCTCGATGGATCGAAAGAATTTCCAAACACATGCGAATGTCGCATCCAAATGGCATTATTCACCAAGACCTAGAGCTACATCGTGAGGATCTACATCTGATAACATGAATTATTGTAGATTTTTGGATGATCATAGAAGTGGTTTTTTACGCTTAAACAATTTTTTAAAAATTAGATATGTAATTAAAAATAATACAATTATTATTATTAATATTTACACGTGAAAAGCCACTTATATGATTCTCTGAAAATCTGCAATAATGCATACTACCTGTTCTTCTGTACCGCATTTCTATATTACATTTTATCCAACAGGATAGCATGCATACTGTACACTTTCGCAGGATCATACGAATGGGTTTTTAAAAATGTTTATTAGATATTTAGTTTTTAAACTAGTAAAAAAACAGGTATTGTTTACAGGTAAAAAACCACTCGTATGATCCTCCGAAAATGTACAATAATGCATATTATCTAACAGATAGCATGCATTATTGTTGATTTTCGGAGGATCATACGAGTGGTTTTTATAAGTGTAAACAATAAGTATTATTATTTCTATTACATACCTAACATAAAAATCGTAAAAAATAAATTTAAAAACAATAATAATTGTCGACAGGTGAAAAATCACTCATATGATTCTACGAAAATCTACAATAATGCATATTATCTGTTTTTGAACACGAGTGTACGACGTACAAATCCTTCGTAATACCTTTCGCTCTCGTTCTCGCCCGTTGGCTCCCTTTCTCTCGATCATCCTCGTCACCTCTCGGTCTCGCTCGTTACTCGATCGCTATGTACCTTTCGCCATACCATTATATATCGAGTAGGATTATTCCAGGTCACGGCGCCGTGTAATATTTATGACATCACTCGTCGCTGAACGAGAATTCAAACGAAAGTAGCGAGATTACTCTCACTCTCGCGCCGCGGCTCTCGGGTATGGAACGCTGTGCGGTGAGAGGGGAAAAAACCCGTTTTGGGCCTCGTCTCGTGCACTCGTATGGAACTCACGCAATCGCGAACGTCGTTACGATCCATAAACGGCCAATTTGTTCAATCGATCGGATTGATTGTAAAAATGAAAACTTTGCGTGAAACGCAAATCTCAGATCTATTTACCATATATATATATATATATATAGAGACGCGGCAGCATCTCGACGCCAAGAAATAAAATATATATATACAGGGTGTAAGATGACCATGTGTTTTTGAGGATCTTGCGCGGAAATTCTGAAACCGTGCACAATATAATTCTCAATGATTTTTTAAACTGTGGCGGGTAAAAAAACTCGATTTTTTTGCATTTTCTTACAGTATACGTATTCGAGAATATGTGAAAAAACTTTCAAGTTAAAATAATGAAAATTGACCAAGATACAGACGATTTAGTGAGAACAGATAGCGCAACGATTTCCGTGTTCTAAAACTTTCAATCGCGTTTTTCTCGGCCTGGCGCGAATCATAACTCGAGCTATAATTGTCAGATTTTCAATTTAGAAAAACCAAAATTTTCATTATTGCAGTTGCTATTGTTGTACATGCCGTTTTTTTAAATTGGGTATTTTTCAAACCCCCGAACATACATAAAAGTTTCGCCAAAATTACACTTTTTTCGACACTCGCTATTTTGTGATTTTTATTCGAAAAACAGCTACGTACAATGATAACTACATTTATATAGATTATAAAACTTTTTTATTTGTATTTTTCAGACCTTGTCAAGTTACACGATCCAGCCGATGGACCACATTTATTATACATGTGCTCTATTATACCTCAATAGTGTTGTTTATTTTAAGGAAACTCAAATAAAAAATTACACGAAATAAGTTCAATGTGTGCTTTATAACATATATTTTTCCCAAATCCCAAATAAATAATCTGGTAGACCAAAAAATTCGCAGAAAGCGACCTTTTTCCGGCTCGTCAAAATGATGCCCTGCCTTTAGTCCTCTTCGAAAAAAAAATATAGCGTATTGTGGTGATGAGTTTTTTTTCGCCAGGAAAGTGGAGTATTCTGCAAAAAATTAATATTCCGTGTCGAGTATAGCAGAATGAACATAATTAAATTCCGAATACGAAACACTCCGGAAAAAGTGTTTTATTCATGCCGTCATCGAGGAAAAAAAAATAATCAAAGATGCATTTTAAAATCGATAAATTGAATTTCATTCAATAACAAGAAAATGTTTTTCGCATTGTTTCGTATTGGGATTTCAATTATCTTCATTCTCCTGAACTCAAAATTAAATTTTGATTTTTTCCTGACAAATGCTACTCAACGCAAACGTATATGGATTTTTTTTTTTTTTTGAACCGGACTCGAAAAACCACTAAATATCATGCCTTTCCCGGGCGCGAAATCTGCGCACCATAACTGACAAAAAACCATATAGCCACCTCACAATTGTCACCCTGTATATAGAAAATGAGCGACAAGAAACAAGTACGCAATCAAATTATTATTACGATCTCCGAAAGCCCGATGAAATCGAAGAAATATTCGTAAAAAAAAGTTCTCCACCGAGCGAAGGGATGAGAATCGTTTAGTCGTTCACTCCGCAGCGGTGTTATAAAGTTGAGAATGCGAATAATTCGAGCGCTCTCGCGGGAATGGAATTCTTTCTCGAATGAAGTCGCGCAATGGGGTTCTTCGGTTCCAATGGCGGATATATTCAAACGAGGCGTGTACAGAGAATCGACAGGACGGTGGACCGGGACCGACCGAGCGTGAAATCGCTATACGTGCAACGATCTTCGATTCAACCGGATATTTTTTTTACTATTAATAAAACGATATACGTGTATACAGGCGTTTGTTACAGATATGGACGGAATTTTCATATCGTAATGTCGTTCGACGAAGCGAAAAATCAAACGAAAAACATGCGATCACCGATTTCCGAGAAGCCAATAAAAGGCCCGTGCAAATACCTAATCCGCAAGTATGTGAGGTAAATAAAAAACCTGGTAGCACCGGTCCACAACAATGAGAGGTTGACCGTTTTACAATTAATCGTAAATTTGATTTAGCCTGTAGATTCGTTGCGAAAGAAAATTTCAACTTTTCCGGAAGATTTAAAAGTCTCGTCGCGATCGAATATTGTTTTTCTTTTTCAGTTGCATCGAGCATCATGCATTTTTTTCGTTTTTCTATTTTAAGGGAGCACACCACTGTGCCGGGCCGAGAAAGGTCGTTTTTCCGATCTTTTTTGTCTACTCGATTACGTATTTGGGACTTGGAAAAAAATATATGTTTTTAAGCATACATTGAACTTATTTCATGGAATTTTTTATTTAAAGAAATAAAAAAATAACAATTTTATTGAGGTATACTAGAGCCTCGGTATAAAAATGTGGTCCAACGGCCGGATCGATAAGTTGACAATGGTTCGTCTGAAATATAACAATAAACAAGTTTTATAATGTATCTAAATGTAGTTCTGTTTGTACGTAGATGTTTTTCGAAAAAAAAACATTTCTTAAAGTGGCGGGTCTTAAAAAAAGTGTAATTTTGGCGAAAGTTTTACTTATATTCGGGTGCTTAAGAATCCTAAATAATAAAAAAAAACGGTTACGTGAAACGATAGCTACTGCAGTTACGGGAATTTATGTTTTTTAAATTGAAAATGGGACAATTATAGCTAGAGTTATGACTCCGGCCAGGTCGAGAAAAGTTGTTTCGAGAAAAACCCGATGGAAAGTTTTAGTATACATAAATCGCTGGGCTACGTGCTCTGACTGAATCATCTGTCACTTGGTCAATTTTGAATATTACCACTTACATTTTTTTTCGCATATTCTTGAATATGGATACTATGAGAAAATGCAAAAAAAATCGATTTTTTGCCCGCCACTGTGGTGTCCCGCATCAAGAATATTTGATCGGAAGTAATTATTTTCCTTTGCTCGATAATCAAAGACTTCTAGCCTCAACTTCCAAGTAAAAAAACTGGAAAATTTCATACGATTTTCGTAAACTTTCAAGTATGAAAAAATCAAAATGTTTATAAGACTACGTATTCTCTGAAAATTGAACTGAAGGAACAAAAACGTAAATTATGACGTTGCAGAACACAATGAAAGAAAAAACGCAAGGAGTTTGGTCTCTTGTGGGTTATCAAGAATAGTCTGAAGTTAAAAAAGAACCGAAATAATCCTTAGTCTATCCGTTATTTGCAGAGTTATGGCAAGTTAAGCAAAAATCCCTGAATACGTCATTTTCTACATTTTTTTCAATTACCATTCTTGCAACGAATTTTTGTATCGTATATCAAGGAACAGGCCTCATAAAGGATACATTAAAGTTTTCAAAACCCTCCTCAAATTTTCTGTACGATCATTAGTTCCCAAGTAATTGATTACCGAAGTAAAAAATAATTTTTTTTTGCTTTGAACGGCGATAACTCAGCGAAAAATTAAAGAGGAAGAATCAAATCAAACGAAAATTTCGGTGAAAAGACTGAAAAAAATGTATTACTGTCCGTGGACCTTTTTAAAGTCAGGCAAAAATTTTGAAATTTTTCCTTTCGTTGATATTCCTATGATTACTAAAAACCGTTTATGATAAAAATGTTGTATCTCAAGATCTAAAAATTAGGATACTGTAGCTTCAATTTTTTAAAACTTTTGCTCTACGGTGATTTTTCGCGGAGATACAGCTTCTTTAAAATGACCAAAAATGTTGGATCTTTTTCTTGATCCTTTCATTATTGCGCGTAGTGTGTGAATTATTGGAAGCTTACGAGTTTTTCGTTATCAATCATTTCGTACGGCATCAATATCCAGCTAGGTGATTGCCGCCGATTGTTCAATAACAGTCCACTTTGCTGTACGCTAGTTTGGCTTGGTAATAAGCCTATATCGTAAATGTACCTATTGTATTGTATTATATATATATATGTATATATGTATATATGTATGTGTATATTTATATATATTCCAACGCATGCTACAGCCCTAGAGTTCCGATGAAAGTGCCACGAGACGCCTGAATCGCGTTGGTTCCACCTCGCCCTCGTTGTCTTTTCTCTGTATCAACACCGCGCTACACTTATCCTCGTCTCGCAGTCCACCACCTCAGAAACACCGATGTAATATGCGGTACGCTAGATAGGTCAACGATTAATCCGCGCTTTATACGTCCGCGGTTTAATCGAAATAGATCGGTATTCTTATACCGATCTTATACGCGCAGATCGGTGTAGATGGATGATAATTAACCAAAATACCAGATCCGTTCGTTGCACGTTCTTAAGAGAACGGAGCAAATTCTGCTCGAAGTAACGATCGGGATTCGACTCGAATAATTACTATCGGTTGATATCGATATCAGAGAAAATTGGTAATTATCGATAAAGCTTCTATATTACTATTTGAGGTACTTTCGGCTCCAAAGCGGTTGAACCCAAATATGAGAAGTTCTTTTAATATTTTACTTCAATATTCATTTGAATATTTTATTTTAGTATATGTTTTAATGTTTTATTTAAATATTGGACTTTATATTTTATTTTATTATATTTTGATATAAAAAAATATTTAAAGTTGTACGGAAAATCCATATTAGCAACTCAATCGGAACGGCGGTAAAAAAGCTTCACGGTTCGTTATTTTTAAATTCAGCGAATCCTCGATTTAACGATCTCATTAAATTCGACCTTCGAGGCAAAGCCTGTTGAGTAATACGATTATTTGAAGGATCGGCTGTACGATCGGTATCATGAAGTACCATTCAATATTTTTCATCCAATAATCCGAAATATTGGTAATCTCTGCACGGAGGAAATACGTATGACTTTGAGCGAATCAGAATGATTATTTTACGTGAGATTGTTTGGCTTTCGTTCGGGTCCGTACGAGGGATCATTCCAATTGACACTAAAAAAATAACAGCAATCGCGTAAATATAGGGTAATAATACTACAACAATCGAAAATGATAGAAATATTCGAACTCTCAGCTCTACGATAAAATGTGTCACGTTGAGTTCACGAAGATTGGTATTTTACCTGAGGTTGTTTGCGTTTGTTTTAAATTGGGTAATAATTGGAGAAGTAGTTGCAGTTAATTTTTAAATAATGGTTAATAATAGAATATAAAATGAATAAATAAATAAATAAAGTAAGAGCGATTATAAATGGTAACCCGTCAAAATGGAGACAAAAAATAAAAGAAGCAATGGAAAGCCTAGGTGAGAGGGGGGGGGGGGGGGGGCGGCACCGGGCAAGCTGTATGTAACGAAAATGTAAGAGAGCTCGATAGAAAAATAGAAAAAGGCATAAAAATTAAAATTAAATAGCAGTTCAATACGATTGGGGCAAAATCGATGCGTCAACATATTGCAAGGAATATAAACGTCGGAAAACAGGTATACAGATGTAAAAATGATGGGAGGAAAAGATGATTAGCGGAGAATTAAAAGAAACGTGGGTGAGAATAAGATGTGGAAAGGTCGGGAAAGACGGGAAAATGGGTATGTAGACGCCAAACGTAGAATATGCAAACAGGCAATTGAAAACTTCAAACAATATACCAGTGTACGGAAGTTAAGAAAAAACTAAACCAACAAATAGTAAATAAACTGGAGCAATGATTGGAAAATAGCACGGGGTTAGAAATTGACCGGAAAGTAGAAGCGCAAATGAAAATGCAACCAGCAAAGCAACTATACGATTACATCCGACAATTTGAGAAACTAGCAACTAGGATAAATATAAGAAAAATAATGTACAACAATTTATGTAAATGAGAAGGGGCATTTATATAAACATCCTAAAAAAGGGTGTACAAGAAATAAAATACTTCCACGATTAGAAAAAACAATAATAGAAAATAATAAAAGTAAATAAATAATAGAAAATAATATAAATCTTTATTTTCCTTAATATCAAAATCAATGAAATTCAAAATCAAAAACGTTACTACACGAACAAACTTGCAGACATTCGCGGTGTCGTTTTGATTTCCTCCCAGAATTACTTCACCAAGCACATACTCGTATATAAACAGGACAGTTAAAAAAAAATAGTGTACGATCACGACATTACTTATTGCATTTTCGTATCGCGCATGGAATTACTCGCGAAATCATTGCGTCAACGATTATTCGCGACCAATCGACGGTACAAATTCCAGACGATTGAATTCCACAAATGCTCTACAGTAGACCATATCGTTATCTTCCTTATCGAGTAATTCGACAAGTTCAGGTCGAAAAAATGATGGTGTATAAATTACACGCGACTACAGAGGCTGCTTCGATACTTGCTCGTGGTCCAGAGTGCGATAGCGTTTTGTATAATTTTTACCAGCGTATCTTGCCGAAATTGCAGTCTTGTACCGAACTATTCATCGTTTTACGATCACCGCGCGGGATGCCGACGTCTTTTCTAAGAGAGGTCCGCAAAAATGTCTCGAGTCTGAGAATGAAATAACGCCGTTACTTTTTCGTTCTACTTATTTTTCGCGGGAGGGTCGAATGATCCGAGCTGATCTTGCGGTTGACGCAAAAATTCCATACGCACATCATCACGCGTCGGGTACACTTTGAACCCTTTCGATCTACGTATACGAGGATACATTTTTGTTCTATTTTTTCGCTGTTTATATTTACGGAGTTGACGTTGTAAGCGGTGACGAGTGATGTGCGCGTGTAAGGGGAAAACGAGTGAAGAAGATACGTTCTCGAGCCATATGTGGCATGGCGTCAGCGTAACTGGTTCGCCGTTTTTTTTCCAACCTTTTTTTCGTACGTTCTTCATACGATCGTGTGTGTACTGTTACTACAGCGATGCTCGGCTCTGAGAGGCTTTTACTATGGCGTGACGGCGTTCGTTCTCTCTCTTTTTCTCGTATACTAAACTCCCGGGCAAAAGAAATTTAATTTCTTCAACATGCGCGCCCGACCGAGGTGACGTTTTTTTTCCTCGGACTTTTTTTATAGCCGTACACGAAATCCTCTGACTCATACATTTTTTCAAACATTCTCATCCCGTATCGCACTTTTGACCCTTCAATACACATGTCGGCAATGGTTAGTTAACTTATGCGGATATACTTTATTCCGAAAAAAATGGATTTTTTCCTTGACAGAAAAAATCGGCGTTTATCGGTGGGTTTCGCTGTTTCGAAAATTTTAAGAAAAGTTTTTGACGGAGAAACGGCTTTTCGCTGACGCCTATCATGTGGTCCTTTTCTCAATGATCGGCACGCGGAATTCGATGCAAAAAATACGCCAAGATCGGGAAAAATGTGAAAATGAACTCTCAGTGCAATAATCCAACTTTCATATGACCGAATACTTTTTTGAAATTTTGAAAATGACGAATGGTGCACAAAAGTATCGATTTTCGACAGAAAAAAATGGACTTCAATAATCTATTATTACCAACTGGATAAACATATAAAAAAATCATACGGTCATACGATAAAAAATCAAAACGATGCCCTGTCCGAATTCGAAGTGAGGTCATTATTACCCTCGCAAAATAATCGTACATTTTTATCAATGATCGGCGCGCAAAATTCGGTCGAAAAAATACGTCAAGTTCGGGAAAAATATGAATATATACTTTTAGTATAATAATCAAACTTTCGTACGACCGAATACTTTTATAAAATTTTGAAAATGACAAAAATGCCTAGGTGTAAAAAAATCGATTTTGGAACAAAAAATCGACTTTAATAATTTATTATTAGGAAATGGATAAACATATCAAAAAATCACGCGGTCATAGGATAGAAAATCAAAACGATGGCGAATGATGACGATTCGAATTGAGGTCATTATTATCCTTAGAAAATAATCGTAGATCTATCTCAATGATCGTCGTGCAAGATTCGATGCAAAAAATCCATCAAGATCGGGAATAGATGCTCATGATCGTCAAAGTGTGACGTATGCTGGAGTGGGTGCACGCGTCCACTCATGATCCAGTCCGAACGATCTGTGACGAGATGTCTTTTTGCCTTTCAGTTTCTCGCTCCCTCGCTCTCTTCTACTGTCTCTTTCACTTTCTGTCGTAACGACAATATCCTTGAACGATAACCGAGTCGAATCAAATCACGTAACAAGGGAACGACGCAATACCCTCGCTCGATCGTAGGTTGGACGAAGAGTACGCGCTTCGACCTTGCGTCCATTTTCACCTGCGGATTTTTCGTTGCCGCATCGTCGTCGTCGTCGTCGTCAAATGGACATTCCCCCGATGTTTCGCTCTCTCCATTGCTATCATCGGGACCATGATACAGGGGGAATAAATATCCTCCGCGCGACCTGGAACTTTTTGCGTCTGGTTTCGCGGCCTTGGCACCGCCGGAACAAAATGCGAATGAGGCTCTACTTGTTCGCTCGGCCGGAACCAAAGACCTCGCGGCCACGCCGCGATCGTTCGCACCATCACCCACGAACTTCATGGACCGAAGCCTCGCAATTGATAAATGACGCGTTCGCGGAAAGCGGATTCAGTCATCGTCCATTTCCGTCTCATTAGCAACGCTTCCATACACCACACACACACACACACACACACACACACACACACACACACACACACACACACACACACACACAGACGGATACATCTGTTCCAACTCCGTCTTTTTAGGGGAGATCGCCAAGCTCGCCTTCGAATCACCGTGTGCCAAGTGATAACGTTTCCTTCAAAGATCCGATGAGGACTGGCATAACGCGAGGGTATCGAGAACTTGATGGAAATTCATTTGTTATTCATATACTCACATCATTTTATGAGGCACTTCATTTTTTATTTAGACGTTAAGAATGGCCAAGCCAACTTCACATTCATTATTCACTTCATTGAAGTATGGAAAAGGGCCGCAAGTTATTTACTGGTAATAATGAAGACGGGGGATGGTAGGTGGCAAAAAAAATGCCCACGGGAAGAAGTAAGAGTAATTATCAATGGTAACTCATAAAAATGGGGAAAATAAATAAAAGAAGGAATGGAAAGTGTAGGTGAGGGGGCAATCTGACAAGCCGTATGAAATGGAAATGCTGGAAACAAAAACAGAAAGAGGGATGACAATTCAAATTGAACGAGAAATTCAATACGATCGGAACAAAATCGATGAGTCAACATCCTAAAAGGAATATAAACGTAGGAAGACAGGTATGCACGTGGAAAAATATTGCGAGAAGGAGATGATTAGCGGAGAATTAAAAGGAACGTGGGTGGGGATAAGATGTGCTCATGTCGGGAAGACAGAAAAAGGGTATGTAAACGCCAAATGTAGAATATGCAAGCAGGCGATTGAAAATTTGAGACGTATTTGCGAGTGTACGGAGGTTAAGGGAACAGGAACCCAAGAAATAGTCAATAAACTGGATCAATGGTTGAAAAATAACAAGGTTTTTATAAACCTTATAATTATTGAGGGTTAGAAATTGACTGGAACATGGAAGCGCAACTGATTACATCGGACAATTGGAGAAGCTACCAACTAGGATAAATATTTAAAAAACCGATTTTAACGTAATTGATGTAAATGAGACGGGAGGGGCATTTATGTAAACATACTTAAAAATACAAATAAAAAAACGAAGGAAAAAAATACCACTACTACTACATTATTTACCTCAGCTTTTACTATTTTGTTTCATACTTCCGAAAAATTATTCTTATTATATTCTTCCTCTTTGCAAAAAGTGCAAAAAGTTACGAGTTATGGCAGAACCCAAAGTAAGTCTAATTGATAATATACTTTCTAATAATCAACTCATAAAAGTGTGCAATGTAAAAAATATGAATAATAAAGATAAAAATAAAATAAAAAGATAACTATTTAATAATAAACCAATAACTACATAATAAATAAATAATAAAATAATATAAAGTCTGAATAATAATATCCTTTCTCGATTTCATCTTACTTATTAGCATTCTCTCATTATTATCTCGTTATTATGAACAGGACGCAGATTATTTTATCTTTCTTTAAAAATGTACATTCATCTCGTAAATGCCTTGACATCGGGTGGAACTCGCTCAAGCCGGATAAGCATTGCTCGACAAGAACAATATTTCCTTTATCCAGATATAGTTCATTCCCGCACCCTTGGCCGAGTGAAGCTTTTTCTTTCTTTTCTTTTGCCGGTGCACTCGTCAATTTAGATTCAATATTTGCTGCGAACCAATATCTCTCGGGCTTCTTGGTTCGTACCGGATACTTGGGCTTCTTGTGTGCCATAGAAACGGGGGAACGAGAGATCGGACGTATCAACTTTGACAGGATTCGATGAGAATCCCGTATATTTAATCGAAACTTTGTATTAATCGAAAATTAGATGGGTCCGCGATTACCGATTACCGAGAGATCGATGGCAATCGATTTAAACGCGGCTGTGTGCATTGCCCACCCGACCCTCCTCCCTGCCCACCGCTCTCTTCTCTCGTCTGAAGGAAACGCGATAAAGAGGCTAGGGGTAGGGAAGGGAATCGGGGTCGAGTGGCCACCCTTGGGCCTCTGCAAGCTCTCCCGCGCAGTTTATCCTGCACTCCACAGACTTTAAATAAACGCCACCCTGTCGCGACTGCAGCACTCGCTGGCTCTTCGCACTTGTCTATTTCATGAACGTGTTGCATCTCCTTTCAAAGGTTCGGAATTCGAAAATATGTCAATGTGTATATGTGTAAATATATATATACAAGGGAAAATTGTTTCCTTGAAGGAATATATATATATATATATATATATATATATATATATATATATATATATTAGGGTGGTTAAAAAAATCGATTTTTTTTCTCAAGGGAGAATTGAAGTGTGTTAAGAAAAAGAAAGTTTTGCAAAATTTGAGAGTTTTAAACAATTTTTTAGTTAGTGCTCAAACGCCGTTTTATATATATTTTTTTCATGATTTTCGGAGTATTAATTTTTTTAGATCTCGATGCAGAAAATGTTAGTGCGTGATCCAATGTAAGTATTTTTTCGGTAACAATACACAATTTTTGTATTTTTTTTACCATAAACAATTTGTATTTGCAGATTAAGAATCAATATATGTAATGCAGTTGTGAAAATATATCAACCACTTGACGAACAAGAACGCGGTGTTTACATCGCTGAACGTCTAACGAGTATGCGTGTTTTTTGGAGTAATATGTTGTTTTGGAGTAAGAAAACAAAGTCATACGGATTCGAGAGTTACAAACCGCGGGGCTGTTGACGCTACTGCACCTTTGTTTCTCTGATCGTCCGTGAGTTCTTTTCGCGATTCATTTGACTGTTTCCAGTAGTTGCTGTATTGAGGTACGTCACAGTACAAGTAAAAATAAAAATGTAAAAAAGTTTATTCGAACGATTTCAGTTCCCGTGGAGTTTTTTGGACTTGAATCCTTCACTTTGGGACGTTCATCAGGATTATAAAACGTGCTTCATTACCTTTAAAAACATGCAAGCTGTGAACGACATAGCTGAGCGAGCCGTTTCTTTGATGAAAGGTTTCAACGGTTCGATTACGAAAAACGAAGACCAAAAACAATATCTGTTGCAAGTTGTGAGCGAGCACAGAAAAATCCATCCTTTTTGTGAGAAGGAAAATTATTATTCGGCTCGATCTTCGGAATAATTACGTAAGTTTTTCAACAATCGCATACTGTGATCCAGAATACATATTTTTTAAACATCGTTTGGAATTATTGTTTTTATTAAAACTACTTGAAATGAAAGCGAACTGTTTATGTTAACTTAGAAAATGCTAAAATGTTTCGAGAAAATTATAAATATTATGATGTCTATTGGCGGGGAAAAAATTGACAAAAAATCGAAAAAAAAAAAATTAAAAGTCGTTTGAGCACTACCTAAAAAATGTTTAAACCTTTCAAATTTTGTATGAATTACTTTTTCATAACGTAGTAACATTTTCCGTTGAGTACTGCGAAAAAAAATTAATTGTTTTTTTTTAACCACCCTAATATATATATATATATATATATATATATATATATATATAGCGCTCATACAAGTGGTCAAACAAATTAAGAAACGATTAGATTCCGGGGGCGAAGGTGGAAGAATTGGAGAGACAGGTGAATTTTAAGCAAGCACGCAATTCAAATAATGCGCTCAACCACGTCCAACGATGTTTGTATATCTGCACTCGTGTAATAAACTAACTATTAACTAATAAATAGAAAAACTAATAAAAGTAAATTCGGTTGTTCACTCTGAAATAAATGAATGATTACGAAAGTGGCATGGATTATTGTTATATTGATTTGCAATGCTCGAATTAAGGAAGGACACCATTGTGACGGGCCGTAAAGAGGTCGTTTCTTCCATTTTTTTTAATCTACTAGATTATTTATTTTGGATTTGGAAATAAGGTCCGATAATGAGCATACATTGAACTTACTTGGTGTATACTTTTCTTTAAAAAAGTTAAAAATTAACAACGTTATTGAGGGATGATAGAGCCTCTGTATAAAAAATGTAGTCCAACGGCCGGATCGAGAAACTACCCCTCAAAGAAAAGTGTTTTGAGGAGTGATTTTGCAGTTTCACCCACAAGCAGTCCGCCAATCTGAATAAAACAAAGACCGGAATTCTTTTAATGTGAAGCGATGAAAAATCCAATATAGGAATATTGAAAAAAAAACAATTAAATTGAAGCGTAACACGCCTTTTGTGCTGGGTGGTTTACCCCCACCCATTTTTCCACCAATAAAAAAAACGTGTCTAATAGTGTTCAATGCCTTATCACATATGTGAGTTTGAAAAATCGAAGGCGAACACTTACGTGATGTTCCTAATTAGTCAAGTTCGCCATGCTTGACTTTAACTTTGATTTAATTTACACAATATTTTGATGTTGATTTTGATTTGATTCAACAAGTCGAGTTAAATGCAATTTCATTTAAATTGCATTTAACTTGACATTTTCCTCCATATTCTTGGATACGTATGATTTGAGAAAATTAAAAGAAATGGATTTTTTTCACTCGTCACAGTGGTCGGGCCTCAACACGATAGAACGCGGGAGCCGAACCCCGACCGACCATCCACCGGTCGGCTCAACATAGACAAACCCAGGCAGAGATAATAAATCATGATTAAGAATTACAATATTCCTCGCACTCCAAGTCCTCAACAATAAATAACGTTTTGCCATAGATATTTGGCAAGCTATCCGGCGCGCCTCGCGTGAATGGTGCCTCTTGCCACGAACTTTCATCGTTCGAAAAAGATGCCCCGGAGCGTGTAAAATATTCGCACGTATTTACACGTGAATTTTATTTTTCTCGAGCGTTGTTCACCGTGGAAGCGCCGAGTCCGGTATTAGGAACGAGAGAAAAATCTACATTGTATAATTGTAATTGGATTAGTCATTCCGAGGATACACGTTGAATTTCCTACTTCCTCGTAGCGTATGTGTGATTATACGCGGCTTGTAGAGGAGAACGAAAGAGCCTCGTTCGTATGGCAAATCGGGAGCTAAAAGCCCGTGAATTTTGCCCGTTTCCTCACAAACACGTTTCAAACTCGAGATGTCACATTTTTCCCACGTCCCCGCAACCCTCGAAGAGGTTACGTAGACATCTCCCCCCCCCCCCTCTCTGTCGTCCTCTCTTATTTAGCAGTAATCGATATTTATCGTTTCTTACGTAGGTACAACGGGAACAACTGCACACAGGATGCCTATGAGCGCAGACCGCAATAATTTTCGAGAGACCTCCAAAAAGAAAGACAGGGAGGGCTGTGCACACACGTATACGTGCGAGAGGATCGTGGGGACGCAACCAACAGGCTGCTGAAATATCGGTAGGAGCAGCAACGTGATTGTATACACCTTGGGAACAAAATTCCATGATGGACGAGGGAGAGGGGCAGAGTGATGGGGGGGGGGGGGCTTCGGGTTCGTTACTCGTCGATTGCTCAGGGCGAGAACACACACGAGCCCTCGGCAGTTTCGAACACACCAGGTATATCCCCCGGGAAAAAAATGAGTAGAAAAAAAAGCAAAAAGTCCGGAGTGCTTGCCATACACCATAACCGCGTAGCCATGGCCAGACCTCACGGGAACACCATCTGCTGCGCGCGCTCTCTCTCTCTCTCTCCCTCTCTTTACTCCTCGTATATAGCCAAAACTAGGGGATACGAAGTTGAAAAACCGGCGAGTCAGCTGTTTTACCCTGCGCTGCGGCACACGCCGTCATGCGTCTTCCGACCGAAATATCAGCCTTCTCAGACTTCCCGCACACCGCGGGATAGGAAACATCGAGGAAAAAAATTTTCGGAATAAAAATTTCAATTTTTTTGTAAATCTTCATTCGTGATTACAAAGCGAATAAAGAGGTTTGAATCTGTTATAGCGGTTCTCACGCGAAAATATCGAGATTCCGGGCTCCCGATAGATTTCAATAATTTTTTGTTTAGGAAATTTCGATTTCTGATTCTTTCGTGATAACTTACGTCGTTCTTTTTTCGTAAAAAGATAATATTGCATTATTCGGTCAGACGATACTTCGTAGGATAAAATAATCAAATAAATTACTGTTTTTTTGTTTGGACAGTTTCGGTTTTGGCTTTTTTGTGACAACGACGTCGTTCTTTTTTTCGTAAAAAGATAATGTTGCATTATTCGATTGGATGTTATTTCATAGAATAAAATCATTGAACAATTAAATCATATCATGATTTTTCGTTTGGAGAATTTCTGTTGCTTTTTCGCAATGACTTCTCTCTCTTTTTTTGGTAAAAAAATCATATTGCATTTTACGATTACATGATGTTTCACAGAATAAAATAATCAAACAATTTTATGATTTTTTGTTTGGATAATTCCTGTTTACGCTTTTTTGCGACGACTCCCGTCTTTTTTCTCTCGTTAAAAGATAATACTGCATTATTCGACAAGATAATATTTCACCGAAAAAAAAATTAAATAATTCCATGATTTTTTGTTTCCATAATTCCCGTTTTTAGTCTTTGTTGTGACAACTTCCATGTTTTTTTACGATAATGTTGCCATATTCGATCGGATGATATTTCATCGAATAATGAAAATACTCTGAGGGAGGATTATCATCCCCATTAGCGTACATTCACAAAGTCCCTTCATAAAAAAATGTCCGATTCTATTGCCCACCGAATAGTTGAAATCGGAAAATCAACGAAACATGATCTGCGTGTGGAAGCGGTGGGTGTACTAAAGTGATGCAAAAACCGATGGATCCACCACAAAAACTATGCTTCAACATTAACGAAATTAGTTCCTCACAACGTAACAGAACAAAACGAACGTTCACATCAAAACCCCTACAATAAAAAAACGGCAAATACCAAACGACGAAACAAACATATCGCAATATGGACGCAATTTCCTCTTCCGTTTATTTCGAACGTGAAAGTTCTTCTGCAACTTTTTTTGCCGGCATCACGCGAAAAATACAGGAAGGCGCGGGCGACTCGGTACATTTTGCACCTCCCTAAGGCACTTTGCGTATTATTTTTTTTTTTACGAGATAGCGAAGGTATTTATTGTTCGGTGGTGGACGCTCGTACGTAACCTCGCGGTGCCATGTAAATAAGTTTAATTTTGTGTTCTTCGCTGTGTTTGAAATTAAATTGTATGCAGAGAGAGAGAGAGAGAGAGAGAGAGAGAGAGAGAGAGAGAGAGAGAGAGAGAGAGAGAGAGAGAGAGAGAGAGAGTTGAGAGGCACTGCGCGAGCTCGTTTGTATCCGCTTGGATGGAACGAAATAAAGCCAGAGGAAAATACCTAGCGAGCGCGAGTGTTTGTCCAGGATATTACGGTCTATATACATATATATAAACACTCGCATAATTTACTCAGTCTCTCACTCTCCCTCGCGTACAGCATCGGTATTAAAAATGTTGCCGTCCGTTGAGCGTGTAACGTTTCCCGGAGCAGGTGCTCACGCCGTTCTCCCTTCTCTGAAAGAAGCCATGATCCTGCGTAGATCAACGTGCGCGTTTGAGAACCCGCAAAAGCCGCCCCTTTCGTACCCGCTTATTAGGGCCTTCTGACAAATATAGTGAAATTTGAAGAGTGTTTCGCTTCTGGCCTGGAAAAGCGCATTATTTGTAGGACGAACGTTTCGGGAAATCGGGGTTAAGTAAGATCGGTGATTTTTTTTCGCAATGGGTCAAGAATCACTGATGTTCGCTGGGAACGGTTCGATGTGCTGTCGGTTGATGAAAAAATTCGGAAATTAAAAAAACAATTATACCTTACGATTCGTTATAAGGAGATTATTTTATGCAGTAATATTAACTTTCAGTTGCCTCTTAATGGTAACAACAAGAACGATAACATTTGGAATAATATTAATAATAGTAATGGCAATAATCAAAGCAATAATGATGACAATGATAATAATAATAACAAAAACAAAGCGGCTCAATTACTATTATTAATATTATTGATAATAATATTAATAAAAGTGACGGCAATAATGATAATAATAATGACAATAATTGTCGTTATTATAATTACTATTAACAAAAGCTACTATTATTAATATTACTGATAATAATATTAATCATAGTAATGACAATAATAATCATAAAAACGATTATTAGAGAGAAAAATTCGGATAAAGGTATTTAATTTATCGACACGGTTTTGGTCGAGAGAAAATTCGGATTGAGGTATTGAATTTATCGACTCGTTTTTGGTCCTTTGAAATATTTCCATGTACGCGTGGTAGATATACTGGTTGTAAAATTTGGTGTATATATGTTCAAGTGGAAAAACCATGTACCAATTACTCGATCTTACATACGAGTGATCCCGAGCGTACCGTTGGACTCGAGCTGGCAGTTAACTTTGTGCACGAGTCAAACGTCGAATCAACCGGTACTTTTTTCAGTCGGGCTTTGAAAAAATGCTGCTTCTCTAAACGAGCGCCCAGCTTCTGCGACCATTTTTTTTTTCGTTGAATACTCGAAATCATATCGCGGGTCCCATTGAGCTTCTATTCCCTCGAGCTTCGTTCTTGTTTTTTTTTTGCTCCCTTTCCAACCGAAAAAGCGCCTTCAGCCTATGTTCTGCTGCGTTTTGTCAGTTAGATGTGTGCCGCGCTGTCCCGTGTATTCGTATGTATGTCGAAGTAACGGAAATCGGAAAATTTGTGGTTTTTTTAACGGGCCTGCATAAGCTCGGAGCCTAAAAAACTAGTTGAGTTTCAAAATTTTTTAATGAGAGTATTGGGATAAGGAAGTCGGTATTTTACACGCAATTAATACATAGTGTATCCAAATTTGAGTTTTTCAAATTGAAACATATTGATAAACAATAAAGTCGTAATACCTTGGCCAATTTTTTTAATGATTACAAAATGTTCTTTTTTCTAAATTAAATTTAACAGTCTAGACTACAAAACGATGTAATAATCTGAACGATAATTTACAAGTTCATCATTAATCCATCATTTGCAATTGATCGGTCCAAAATTCACGTTCAACGACTATTTTTTTACCATAATAAGTACCATGAGTTGTTACCAGTAATATCATTTTCGTAATTATCGTGTCAATTAGGGCATGCAGAACATAATACAAGTCTTCTCGCGCAACCCTCAAAAAAATGTTGAACGAGCAACGAAAATGTCTGTGAGCAACTCGCGAACGAAATTCTGTGAGGGTCGTGCACCGTTCTCGCACGACACTCAGCCACTCGAGTACATCACTTATCCGTTGAGCCTGTGTTCTTTTCTATCCTTCTCGTGTTCCTACGTGAATATACCGGGGAGCCACTTGGAAGAGAAAAAAAACCGAGGGTTGCGAGACTTTCTTTTACGGGTTCGGCGTTGGACCCTGCTCCCGACTGCACGTACATACCGTACATTCGACCACAAGAAACGGTACCCTCGAATTGGAGCACTCCGTGAGCCTGTTTTTCAAAGCGGATCGTGCCAAACGATACTCGAATATTTCCTTTTTTTTTAATAAATGTCTGAACGATAATTTTTCTGTCGTTCTGGTGGACAAATTAAGGGGCTACATCTATCTACAGGCCCGAAAAACAGGCCAAATTACGATTTTTTTCTGGGAATCGGTTGGTGAAAGAGAAACGCATTTTTTTAAAACCCAAAGCGACATGTATTGTGATCCGTCAAAAAAAAATCACCAAAAAATACACGGAAAAAACGGGAGCCTCGAAGTTTAGAATTAATACTATGCTTCTAAAAAAAATATCATTAAATATCAAAAAGTGTTGAATGGAAGATAAAAATTGTAATTATGGTATAGTAATAATGAAGAAATTTAAATTTCAACCTACGATATGGCACGTAAACTGATACAAATAATACACTCTATTCGGTATATTGTGATTTTTTGTAGTATTCAAAATATATTTTGCCCACGTGAATGGAACAATTAGTTTCCAGTATTCTACAAAAGTACGGTATAAAGAGTCACATTTTACTAATAACTTCGTAATATTTTTCGCTATACGCCGAACATTTATGCTATGCGTATAGTGAGATCCATATGAAAATATAACTCGCGCCTATGCGAGAATAGTTTCAAACGTAATATGCACGCATTATTTTTACTATACAGCATATAGGACTCGGGCCTATGCGAGAATAGTTTCAAATGTAATATGCACGTATCATTTTTACTATACGGTGTGAGAATCATTTTTACACTTCTATAACAACAAGTCTTAGAATTCCGAACTGGCAGTAAACTACTATACTTTTCTAGCACTGAATATTAGAATTCTGGCAACCAGTGTCAGAATTTGAGGCCGTATTTTTCTCCGTGTACAGAAAAACAACCAAAAAAATGACCGCCGGCACATAATGAAATCTTTTTCGCGACGTTTGGCGGTGGACCCTCTCAAGCTTGAAGGGTCCATCAGAAATCTAAAATCCAAACGGGTTATTTAAGTTAACAATAAATACGAGTCGTTGACGATCGTCAATCATTAAAATATTATTTTTTAACAACGCGGCGACAAATTAAAACCCGAGCATACAAAATCTACGAAAAAAGTCGTCATTTTTTACGTAACTATTAAAAAGTAATGATCGCTTTTTATAAAGTGAGATCGTCAACAACCTTTAAATGTTTCTCATCGTATCTCCTGTAAATTTGGAAATAATCCATCGAGTGGTTCCCGAGATATCATGTCCACCGACTTTGTAAACAGTGTTTCGAGAAAAACGCGTTTAAAGTTTGAAGTGTGGTGCTGCTACCGCTCGCCCGGCCGGCTGTAAGAATGTGCAGCTCATTAGTACAGTCGTGCTGTCGCTGAAAAAACCCCGTAATCGGAAAAAAATAGAAAGCCAGTTTTTTGACAAGTTATTCTGTAGGTGCTGCGGGTGCTAAATCCAAGTTTGCCTAGAAATCGGGTTGCAGGGTTTTTTAGTGGATTAATGGGGATGGGGGTGGATTGATGGCAAACTACAATGCCACGAGGTCGACGCCGTGAGACAAAATGTTCAGAAGAATCCAGGCCCTAGTTTTGTCCACAGCGCCGAAGTCGTGGTAGTTGATTTTGAGGGTGAAAAAGTGGGGTGAAATTTTGAAAAATCAGTTTTAATTCAATAACTCTTTGGGATAAATTCGTACACTTTTTGTTCAAAAGGGAACGGTGTAGCCCTTGAAAAGCCGCGTCGATCGAGTATTTGATCATCACTCTCCAATAATATCTTCACCCCCAAACAAATTGTTGAATTATCAAAAAAAATAGTTTATTAAATAACTAAAAAATAATGGAATTTTCGGGTATGGTTTAAATGTACTAAATGTAGAGAATAATTATCTCTATATTTTCGTTTCTGTGGAGCACCCTTGAAATGTGTTTTTACCGACCCCTCTCGGGGGTTGAAAATAAAAAATGAAATTCTGGAAAAGCTATTGACTGCACGAATTCGTCGCCGCGGAACAATTTGTAACTGGAACCCTCAGCTGCATTTTTGTTCATAGCGCCAAACTCGTATCTCTTTATTTTTGGTCAATGTTTTTCCCAAAATATCATTTTGAATTTTCAACCTCCGAGAGGGGTTGAAAAAAGGTAAATTCAAGGGTGGTCCATAGGAACGAAAACATAGAGAAAATTATTCTCTACATTTCGTACATCTAAACCATCCCCGAGAAATCTATTGTTTTTGAGTTATTCAACAAACAATTTTTTTCGATTTTACAACAATTTTTTGGAAGGTGAAGATATTTTTTAAAAATAATTCATCAAACGGCTCAAGGTCGAGTAGATCATCTAGCGCAGAGCCAAGGTCACTTCGCATCACTAAAATTTGATAAAACTCAATAATTTTAAGCAGGGTAAATTGGAGACCCAGTTTCACAGGTATACAGCCATTTCCGGTCGTGAGGAAAAAGATGCGCAAGCCAAAAAAAAGACTTCACTGTGCGAGCTGTCCACGATCGGTAGCAACAGGAAAAGGAGAAGAAGAAGGATGAAAACGAGCGTCTGGGGACAGGGGTGAAAAAAAAAAAGCATGGCAGGTAAAAGTACAAGATACATCGCGAGGCTCTTGGTGGTAATGCAACGAGTATCTCGGACCGCGCTTCCGGGACGAAGGGGTGAAAAAGAACCTCGATCAGGCTCAACCTGTGAGGGTGAGTCGAGGTAAAAACACTAAGGGTGTATCTCCCGAGTCACGCACGGGGGTCGTTGCCTTTGAATAAGAAAACCAAGCGGAAATTGCGAAGCCTTCGCACTCGCGAGGATCTTTTACCCTCCGTTCCACCCTCTCGGCTAACTCGTTTTAAGGGGTTACCCCCACTTGCGATTTTGAAAAAATCGATTTTTTTTTATTGCATTTTTTTGAAGTATAAGTATCCGGGCCCATACTTCTGTATGGGCCCGGAATAGATGACCTATGTAAGTTTACAAAAAAAAATATTTTCTTCGTGTAAACTGAAATTGAAACTTTAAACGCGTTTTTCTCAAAATGGCATTTCTGAAGCCGGTGACCAAGATTACTCGAACACTAATGAACCGATCTTCTTGAAATTTTGCAGGCTTATTTAATAAATGAAATAGTAGTCTTTAATCGTTCGATTTTTTTCATTAAAATCAAACCATTAACTTTGACTGTCCGCCATTTTGTGAAAAATTAATATTTTACAAAATCCTTCGATTAAAGACTAGTTTATACTTATATTTGACTAAATCCATCTGCATTTTTTTTTCAGATGATCCACTTCGCCGCAATGTTGGTCACCGCAAACCGTGTAAGTATATAAAAACATTATTTCATTGACGGCCATTTGCCACTAAACAATGTAATATTTTTCAATAAAAAAATTACTGAAACTTCTTCAAGATGTGTTCTTTAAAATGGTATATTGCTCGATTTAAAAAGTTTTGTAGTTTTCTTTAAAAAAAATTCATGAAAAAGGCCTTTTTTGCGCTACAAGTGGGGGTAACGCCTTAACGACACACATTTCTTACGCACAATTCTCCGCTGTGTATATCTCATAATATTCTCTTGTACCTTGGGATTTTTCGACTGTCGCTAAACGGAATATTTATTTTGGAACAAAAAAGCACAGGATCGCCATTTCCTTGGTAGCAAGACACAATCAGTCTCGGGGAAATAAATTCGCATGTTTTTTATCGATCGAGCATCCGATACGTGTCGTCGTGTTAAGGGGGGACACCACCGTGACGGACCGAAAAAAAATCATTTTTTTCATCTACTAAATTATTTATTTGGGATTTGAAAAAAAATGTGTTATTCAGCATACATTCGCTGTTAAAAATTTTTATTTAAAAAAATGTTAAGTTAACAACGTTATTGACTTATAGCAGAGGCTCTGTATAAAAAATGTGGTCCAAGGGCCGGATCGATGACTTGGCGATGGTTGGTCTGAAAAATAAAAATGTTTAATGATCTTATATGAATGTAGTTCTCGTTGTACGTAGCCATTTTTCGAAGAATAACATTTTTCACAAAATGGCGGCCGTTCCAAGAAAAGTTTGATTTTGGCGAAATGTCTGCTTATGTTCGGCACTTAAAAAAAAAATTACAACAACAAAAAACGTCATCGTACAACGATAGCTACTACAATTACGGAAATTTTGGTTATTTAATATTGGAAAATCGGACACTTGTAGCTACAGTTACAATTAGGCCAAGTCGAGAAAAGTCCTTTCGAGAAAATCGCGATGGAAAGTTTTTGTACCTGTACGTAAATCGTTGCGCTACCTGCTCCCGCTAAATCGTCTGTAAGTTGGTCAGTTTTCAATATTTTTACTTGAATTTTTTTCATATACTTTCAAATATGTATACTTCAAGGGGTTAGCCCCACTTGCGATTTTGAAAAAAACGATTTTTTTTATTGCATTTTTTTCAAGTATAAGTATCCGGGCCCATACTTCTGTATGGGCCCGGAATAGATGACTCTATGTAAGTTTACAAAAAAAAATATTTTCTTCGTGTAAACTGAAATTGAAACTTTAAACGCGTTTTTCTCAAAATGGCATTTCTGAAGTCGGTGACCAAGATTACTCTAACACTAATGAACCGATCTTTTTGAAATTTTGCAGGCTTATTTAATACATAAAAATGTAGTCTTTAATCGTTCGATTTTTTTTTTCGAAAAAAATGGCCGTTTTATAGCCAAAAGACGGCCGTTTTTTTTCGTTAAAATCGAACCATTAACTTTGACCGTCCGCCATTTTGTGAAAAATGAATATTTTTTAAAATCCTTCGATTAAAGACTAGTTTATACTTATATTTGACTAAATCCATCCGCATTTTTTTTCAGATGATCCACTTCGCCGCAATGTTGGTCACCGCAAACCGTATATATAAAAACATTATTTCATTGACGGCCATTTGCCACTAAACAATGTAATATTAAAAAAAAAAAAAAATTACTGAAA
This sequence comes from Ophion slaviceki, assembly GCA_944452715.1. Classification (NCBI taxonomy): domain Eukaryota; kingdom Metazoa; phylum Arthropoda; class Insecta; order Hymenoptera; family Ichneumonidae; genus Ophion; species Ophion slaviceki. The sequence continues at coordinate 1,367,421 of OX101785.1, read as the reverse complement.
GTTCTTTAAGATGGTATATTGATCGATTAAAAAAGTTTTGTAGTTTTCTTTACAAAAATTCATGAAAAAGGCCTTTTTTTGCGCTACAAGTGGGGGTAACGCCTTAAGAAAATGCAAAAAAATCGATTTTCTTGACCCGTCACAGCGGTGCTTCGCCTTGAAACTTTATCCGATTTTTTCGACCAACGTTGCAACGTGAAAATATTAATTGCGATACTAAACCGGCGTGCGGAGAATGGATAATTAACCCTTGAAATAGCGCGGTATCCCCTTGGATTCCAATGTGGACTCTCTGCGTGCGGCGTCCCTATCGAATCTCTATAGGGATGTGATAGGATCTGCCGACTCCCCCATAAATTTCGGCACGGGTAGGGCTAGTGAGGCATCTCCATAGGGTGGACTAACATTCCACTTCTATCTTCCGGTGTCGCGGAACATTGCATATTTTCCGTGAGATCCCCGCCATGTGGGCCGTGATGGGACCGTGTGCCCGCGGAATATCGAGCGAGACGTGTCAACAATGATAACTCGCTCTTAATTGCCCTCGTATGCATGCTCCTCGCTTCAATCTCATCCCGCCCGAATTTCACCGTCCTCGCCCCGTACACACGTCGCGTTTATACGTACAAATTAATTGCCACGCTTTGCTCCAGTTACGAGAGCAGTAAAAAAGAAGAGGGAAGAGCAAAGCGAGAGAGAGAAAATTGAATGAAGAGAGACAGTTCAGAACGAATATTAATCGGATGAAAACTTGATTTTCACGGGACGCTTCGTTGCGGAAAAGTCAGAAGAGTGGACGGGAACGACGACCAATTGAAACTTTTATTGTTTCAGCTCGGCACTTCGCGACGGTGAAAATCAAATTTTCAACAAAATTATCCTATCGATAAACGACTTGCGTCTTTTTTTAGCCTCCAACGATTGCCCGTATGAATTCGGTGAAACGCGGACAATATTCATCGATTTTTCTACGTATTTCGAAGGCAAATTAAGATTCGAATAGTTTTGAATTGTCGTTCCAGGTGAAAAATTGGAGAACCGTTGCCGGTCGCAGGACACTATCGGACAAAGGTAACTCGATTCATCCAGCTTCAACAGCGTCATTTTGATACAAAATCTTGTGAAAAAAATTGTACAGATTCTTGAAGATTAGTAGAATAAATGCCACTAAGCAGAATTTTCGTCTTATTACCTAGGTATCCATTAAAAATTTGCGAACGTCACGTTTTTTTGAGCCCCCCACTAGTAGTCTGCCTTAAGGAGGTTAGAGCGTTACAATCCGAAATTGAAAAAAACAATTATATATACTCTGCCGCACAAAAGTTTAGATACACCAGTCGATATTTCTTGCCGCACTAAAAGTTACGTAGCTTCGTCAAAAATAAGAGATAACGAAAATTATCGAACGGCGTTTTAAAGCGAACAAATTCAACTGTGTTTTGCTTTTTTGAAATATTTAGTATGATTTTTTTTTCGACCCGGGACGCACTTTTGTACGTGACTGTTTTTCGGCTTTTTTCGACCATCGAGGATCGGGTGAAAAAAATTATCATGCTTATCCACTATAAACGTCAACGAGGTAGCAGGAGCACCATTTTCGTTTTTCAAAAAGTTTCGTAAAATTTTTTTTTGCAAAGTTATTTCATTTTTGGCGAAAAAATACAAATTTTAGAAAATGAAACGTAACTCGAAAGCTATAGGGTTTAAGAGGAAGTGTCAAAGATGTAAAAAGTTGCATGATTTTATACTGGATCTGGAATTTTTTCAAAATTTTCCTCTGTGATTTTTTTTTTACTATTTTCGCTCGAAACTCTGATGAGTGGGATGGCATCTCGAAAAATATGACGTTTATAACAAAATATCAGGAGGAGAAACTTTTTTAATTTTCGATTTTGAATTCGCTTAAATTTTTTGAGAATTTTTTTTCTCAAATTTTTTTCCCCAACCTTGGAGAATCGTCCGAAGAATTGATTGGCGTATATCGAAAACTATCGAGTTAGAGACGAAATATCAAGAGGGAAAAAATGTTGCAGTGTTTCGTTTTGAATACGTTGCCATGTTTTCAGATTTAAACAAAAAAAAAAAAACATTTTATCATCTTTCAAAAGCATGTGACGTCCTGAAAAAAAATTGCAAAAAAAATTGCAGATTTTGAGGTATATTGAAATAAAAATCAATGAACTGTCATTTGACTCAGCTGGACCGCTCCAACCTCCTGAATTTCGAACGAAGATTTCTCTGAGATGAATAATATTTTTAGGCCCAAACGAAATCGTCAAGCTGTACGTCAGTGAATTCTACAAAGCCTTGTGGATTCTTAATCCAAATAAAACTCAATCATCAATGCGAAAACTGCGTTCGAAAATTAGTGACGTTACGCTGACCTCGTGCATGTCCTTAATTGTCCCCAACGCGCGCTTCGCGAATGCGGTAGGATTGCGTTATTAGACGGGAAATTGCGGAATTATTGCGCAGAAATACAAAGGATTACGGTCCGATTGGTATTGAGGATTGAAGGTAGGTATATACGTGGTGAAGGGTACCGAGGGTGTCGGTGTAATCGTTCGATTCTAGGCGATCCGAAGTTTCGCCTCGCTCTCGCTGTTTCTGCCGACCAGCGATTCTCTCACCTATGGGGATACGTACGAAGATCCAGGTAGGTAAGTTTGCGAGCGGCACGTTTCTCTCCCACCTTACACAGAAACGTGACTGGGTTCTTGTTGCTAAACGTTGAGCCGGGCGAGTCGCGGCCAAGACCGACGTACGCAAGCGGAGAGGAAATGCCTTGCGATATCTCGAGCTCATCGCGAAAGAGCGAGAACGAGCAATGACGACGGGAATGAAAAAGCGAGAGACAGAGGGAGAGAAAAAAAAGACAGAAATTTTGCGCTCCTGCGAATTTTCCCTAGCTTACGTGGAATAGCTCTGGTTACCGAAAAAATTATCGAGCTAAACTTTGAGGTCGTTTCGTCGGTTGAGAGACGAAAAAAAGGCCGAATGAACCCGGAGAGCGAATCGCCCTATTCTCTCTTCCCCTTTATTTTTATTTCTTTTGCCGCGGCCTTTATTCGAGGGCCGGACGATCGTCGGAAATTCTCGAGTGGAACAAAACCCGAGGAACCTTCGTGAAATTGTCTATGAATAAAAAATGTTTCATCCCAGAGGGGATGGGAGGAGAGAGAGAAAGAGAAAGAGAAAGAAAGAGAGAGAGATAGGGGGATGAAATAGAAAAATGCGGACCAAAGGTAAGGAGAGAACTCGCTTCGAGTCACTGCACAAGAGTAATCCTATAATTTTCCATGTAGCCCCGTGTAATTTCCCGTACACTCGAAATTTACAATTCACATCGAAATCATTCCAAACGCCCAACCCTCCTCTCGGTAATAATCAATTTATGAAAAGAAGAAAACCGCGTGAGACATTGGATTTTCCCTAATAGTCCAAACTCGGCAGTATGCTCGGAAATTAAGATGAAATTTGCATCTTTCAGTCTTAAGTGTGCGCGAGAATAAAAATTAAGTGTTACGAATTACAAGAAGGGGGGGGGGAGTTGCGGACTGAGAGTGCAGGTGGAAAGTGCCTCGTTCGGAGTACGGCAAAAGTTCGGCTCGAGTGCGGTAGGAAAAGCACAAACGAGATATCTTGAAGGGAGCGAACGAACGAGAATGAAAGGAATTACGGTGAGGCCGGAAGTTGAATTGAAGCTGAGGTAAAATTCAGGGCCAACACTTCCCAAACTGTACGTTGATAGAATTTTGTTCGAGAATTTCTAGTGGCTCTCAGAGCTTCTTTATCATGTACAACTACAGTGTACGAATAACAAACCCGAGTATAAGAATAACTGCAAACTTGGGTGAGGTTATCAGGCCTGCATAAGCTGCCCAAAAAACAGGCCAATTTTGTTTTCCCCCGATGGGAGTATTGGGACTACGAGGTCGGAATTTTATACACAATTAATGTAAAGTCTTGCCAAGTTTGAGGTTTTTCATTGGAAAATATTGATAAACAACATTATTATTATTTAAACAAAGTGCCACTACTGCTGCATGGCCAATCGATGTAGGTGGTTCTGGCAGCTAGTGACCCTAAATGAAAAATTTAATAAATGTACTTTCAGTGTAATACCAAAACTTTCCGGTTACTGGATACTTTATTGGAATTTAGAAAATTGGACGAAAGCCAAAGTGTAAAAAAAAGTTCGTTTTCGAAGAACAAAAAATTACTTTAATCATCGATTTCGAGAAAAAAAAATCATATCTCCCGCGCTCTCAACCATTATTACAAGGACGCCATTTTTGTGGCGAGCTTCCGAATCCAAAGAGCAATCCTTTGTCACCAGCGTGTTGTCCACCCGAAACGGTTGCATAGATAGAACACCAAGGCATGACAACCCATAAAAATGGGAATGCATGGCGATCGTGCTAAACGTTGGTAGCAGTAGCGAAGTTTCACACACACCGCAGTATAATAGAGTTTCAATTCGCGTAAACTCAACTTCTCGTGGAGGTTAGCTTTAAGCGTTGTTTGACAATTTAGACAGACATTGTTCAACTTTGGCACGAGGAAAAAGTTTGCCGGGACCATGATAGTCCAGGAGCGAGATCGCGACCATGTATTACGTTATCGTAACATCGTTTGCGTCAGGCATGTTGTCCATGGCAACAACAATACTCGCTTATCGCAGAATCACGTGAATGTGGACGGAGGGGATTTCGTCGTGACACAGGCACGACAAATGTTCACCTGCCAATGCAGAAATTGTCGTAGGTAGCCAATTAGATTTTCATACTTGTTCCGACTTCCTGATAGGGACTCAATTAGATTCCCATACTTGTCCCCACTTCCTGACAGGGGACCCAATTGGATTCCCATACTTGTTCCTACTTCCTTGTACATATCCAATTGGATTCCCATACTTGTCCCCACTTCCTGACAGGGGACCCAATTGGATTCCCATACTTGTTCCTACTTCCTTATAGATATCCAATTGGATTCTCATACTTGTTCCCACTTCCTGATAGGGACTCAATTGAATTCCCAAACTTGTTGCCACTTCCTGAAAGGTATCCAATTGCATTCCCATACTTGTCCCCACTTCCTGACAGGGGACCCAATTGGATTCCCATACTTGTTCCTACTTCCTTATAGATATCCAATTGGATTCCCATACTTGTTCCCACTTCCTGATAGGGACTCAATTGAATTCCCAAACTTGTTGCCACTTCCTGAAAGGTTTCCAATTGCATTCCCATACTTGTTTACGCTTCCTGATAGGTATCCAATTGGATTCCCATACTTGTTTACGCTTCCTGATAGGTATCCAATTGCATTCCCAAACTTGTTCCCCCTTCCTGATAGGTATCCAATTGGATTTCTATACTCGTTCCCACTTATTGGTAGGGATCTAATGGGTCATTGCATTGGATCCCTATTGGAACAGTGTAGAACCCAATTGGATCCCAATGAGGACACCCTATGTGGGCGCATCTTGGGACTCCCCAACAAATTTGTACACGGATCACGAAAGGTTAGTTTATTATTTTTTTTGGAGATCGAAAAAATTCCGTTTGAGAATTTTTTAATTCTTAAAACCACGTGAAGTGGGAAATAGCGCGCAATTCGCTTGGTATCCAATGTGGACCCTGCACGAAATAAATGAACAAATCTCTGCAGGGGATCATGTGCAATTTTTCCATAATGCGATTTCCCCAAAGATTGTAATACTGAGTAAAAAAAATAGAGACTGCGTAGTTTCCCTGTGCCCCCGTACCCATGCGATACAGTAGTGCATCAGTAAGAGCTGGCTGGTGGCAACAGTCTGGAGGGTTACTCAGGAACAGCTGACAGGTGGCAAAAGTAGGGTGAAAAGTCGAACTGTGATGGGAGCATAAAGGATGGCAAGGGTATGCCAAGGAAGTCGATATTGGTCACCAATGACCAATAGCTGATTAACTCGTACAAATCAACCTGGTCGTTCAACTTCCCACATAAGTTCTTCCAATATCGAGAGCGAGATTGCTGCCACCCAAGGACGGTAGACTCCTGCCATTTCGTCAAAACCCTCAGGCCGCATGTCCAAAATAAAAACCCCAAGAATTCTTCGCCCAGCGGTACGATAGATACAGGGCAGAATAACCGCAGAATATCATTGGGAAAAAGTTGCCTCGACGTAAGCGGGATGAACAGTGAGTGTATCGAAAGAGCTCTCTTCGTGTGCAATCTCGATGGGTCATTGAACGGAAGCTTTATATATAGCGTTAGGGAATTTTAAAGAGTACGTAAAAGCGAGAGAAAGTGAGGGAGAGAGGGATGGAGACAAAAAGCGAAGAAAAGCGCGAGGGATGTGCGCTCGCGACTAGTCGGTCGTCATGGTATCGGAATGATGGCGAGACGAGAGCAGAGGGGTTGCTCGTTTTGTCCAAGCTGGGAAGGGTGCGGATGGAGAAGCTTGGAGAAGTCGCAGCCACCGTTCACTCCACACCAGCTTCCATCCCATCAGGCATTTCTCTCTCTCTCTCTCTCTCTCTCTCTCTCTCTCTCTCTCTCTCTCTCTCTCTCGCCCTCTCTGCAACTCTTTTTTCCTTTCTACTCTCTGGTCTCGTTACGTGTTCACCCTGCCGGCCATTTCCAATCGACCGGCAGGAAGAGTGAGAGATGGTCCGCAACGACGGTCGATTGCTATGTCGAGGGAGAGAACAAATACGCCCGTACACAGACGTTGATGGAAATAAGAAGAAGACGGAGAAGAAAAACCCGTGCGCTGCAAATATATCCCTTTTCGTCATTGCGGAAGGGACGAGTCGGGGTTTCGATCGTTAAGTTCTCGCAAAACTTATTTTTTATTCCGGTCACTTCTCGAGCACGGACGACCCTGTCGTGACGAACGTGCCCCACGTTGTCACACACACACACACACACACTCTCTCCCAGCCTGTTCCCCTAGCCAGAGGGCCTTTTGTTCTCCACCCGATTATGCCGAATGACCGTAACTCGCCGTCGCACCGAGCGAGACTTGCGCGCCGAAAAGTTCGAGAGTCTGAATCGGAGACGAGAAAAGAGAAAATCAGATCGAATTTTTCAAATATTCGCGCTCTTTTGTTCTAGCTCGAAGCTGTCGCGTGTTTGTTCTTCGTTTTATTTGGATTCTCGCGGCAGTAAAATTGGCCTTCATTATTTCTCAACGGTTGAACATTTATGGTCAGGTCGAGAGAGATCGATTGCCTTTTTTCTTTCGTATATATATTTTACTTCGTAATCCGCGGAAGAAGAGGCAGGAGGAAGGTCGAAGGCTTCGCCCATCGCGAAACCTTCGATCCATCGTTCTCTCACGCATTTATACCTAAGGTTCTCTTAAAAGTGGCCTCGTCCCATCCAGCTTACTGGCCAGTCATAAATTTCCTTGGCTCTTCTCGTTTCGGGCTTATCTCTGGGGACCCAGCGCCTCGGAATAACATGTGGTACACACGAATAATAACAGTTTTAAGATAAATAGGACGTAAGAATCGCAAGGGAAAATTGTACGGGAGAAAATTCGTTCGTGAGCCAATGGAAAATGAGATTTGCCCTGGGAAGATCGCGCAAGACGAAACGACCGAATTTTATTTTGGTATATTTCGGCTACGAAAGTTTTTATTATCATTATTATTATTATTAAAGTGTACAATTTATAGATGCAAGACTTTTTTTAGAATAATGAAAATAAAGAATCAATCGTAGTCTAACGACGCAAACCCCAGCTCGATTATTTCGTGCTAAGTGTGCTAAAAATATAAATAAATACACTTATATTATTGGAGGTCGAATTTCTTTTTGCAAATATACAAAAAAGATTTTTAATAATGAAAGTGAAGGAAAAGAATAATTCCATTCTGATTATGCAAACCCCAGCTCGATTAGTTCGTGCTAATTGTGTTAAAAATATAAGTAAATACAATTGTACAATATTATTATTGTTCACTAGGAAACGAATGAGCCATAAATAACTAATCGGCCATCTTTCCAAGTATTGGGCAGGCCAACGCAACTTAACATAGGATATACCAATCGGTAATTATTATCATTATTATTGCCAGTACTGGAATGGTAAAATCAAAGAGAATATTAAGCTCTCGAAAATGTTCGTCAATAAAAACAAAAAAGGATCAGTTCAACGCAATTAGTCGATTTGAGTAATTTTTGTTTTCTGTGTATAATTTACCCTGTTGATTAATTAACTATGCCATTAATTATGGAAAGATCAAACTTTCATTCTATAAATAAAATAAAAAACCAACAATACTTGTTGCTTCTCAATCGTAAGTTTATTAATTCTACCGAATCCATAATTATCTTGATGATCCGAAAACTAATTTTTTTTCCCTTGCGCGAAATTGCAGTGAAACCTGCGCGGGGTATTCCGATATCTGAGGCCTCTAATTTGGACCACGTGGCCTTAATATTTCAACCAACAGAAACATTTTTTCATGAGTGACAAAAGTCGATATTTGGCTCGGGGGCGCGAGGCCGAAGCGATTCGTGAAAAAAAAAAAACGAATTGTATGACATTTCAACGACTTTTCATTTTTTTTCCGGCAAACTTCTTTTGAGACACTCGCATTTCAGGAAATAGCGAGATATTTGAATGTCGAAAAACTGAATAAAAGCAAGATTCTTCGTCGAATTTTCATTAATTCTGTCTAGTGCTAACTGTTAATTTCGGCGATTCATTTCGGCGATATCTCTCTTAATGTAATTTTTTGTCATTTTGTAATTTTTTTCCAGGTAAAACTTGTTCTTTATACGCTTATTTCTCTGAAACTAATCAAGATATCATAAATTTGAAAATACCAAATGGAAGATACATTCTTGTTGCTTCGAATAAACGGAGGGCGTTGAATCTTGGTCTTTTTGAGTTTTTCTCCATTTAAATCCCACGTTAAAAAATTCAAAACTTTAAGGCGTTTGCCTGAACAGAAGATATTTATTGTACATTTTTTCCTTTCGCACACTTTTTAGTGACGCCAAAACGTAACTTTCCCGCGCTATTACGATACAATTCACCAAAAGTGACCGTTTTTTCCTCCGCCCTAACAGACACACACATACACACTCACACGTACGTACACACACACACACACATACAGGATAGAAAAGTGAGACGAAAAAATATTTTTTACAGTATTATCATTTATTCGTTTTATCGCCTCCTCCGAGTTTTCGTTTTCTCCCATTATTTGGTCGATACACGCAAATAAAAAATAAATATAAATATAAATAATAGATACGGATCTCCGAGTCGTTTACGAATATTCGAAGTTTAAGTGTACTCGACACTTTCGAGTACCAAAAATTTGAAAGTAACCGATTACTAAATTCAGGTACCCGATAGTGGCGAGTAATGCAAAAACGTAACCCGTTGGGTACCCGACCCGACCCGAACATCGGGTACCCGAGTGAATCGGCTACCCGCAAACTCCTAGAATTTTTCACGAATTATCTCGTATTTTTTCATTTCTGTTTTCGAGAATTTTTTTTAAACGCATCAAAAGTGGTGAACATTAGATATGTTTTCGTACCAAGGTTCTATATTATACTCACGAAGAATCCGGATCAGGAACCCCTTTTCAGTCTGGCGAAAATGAGAGTTTAAGGCCTAAGGCCACTGTAACGGTCCAAAAAAAAAGGTTTTTTCACGAATTTTTTGCTTCCAAAATTGAAGGTAATTGAAAAAAAACTTTTAAGGGTGTTATCGGGCATACATTAAACTTTATTATCAAATTTTTTTACAGCAAAAAAAAAACAAAATGGCGGTTCCACAGCTATCTTCCCGGGGAATGTTTTGCTTGCAGGGCTCCGCGGCACGCAGCACCACTGGTGCACTTTTGAATCTAGAACAAAAAAAAAACCAATCTAGAGGGTTATAGCTAGAGAATGTCGATCGGATTTTAAAAAGTATCAATTTTTGTGGATTTGGCTTGCGTTTGAAAAAAAAAATGATTTTTGACGAAAAAAACGGCTAGTTTTTTGTTAATAAAAAATCAATAAATAAAGTTATTGAAAATCCCGATCGACATTCTCAAGATAATGTTAATGTTCACATCTGGTCAAAATTTCAAGTAAAAAAAATGAAAATTGTTCGAGTGATGCTGCGTGCCATTTTGAAAAACCGTATTTCGAGAAAAACGCGTTTAAAGTTTTGCGAATAGTTTTTTATTGGAAAAAAATAAAAAAAAGAAGGTAAAAAAAAAATTTACCGTTAGTCTGCAATCCCAGCACCATACATTTGTCCTTCGATGGCCAAATTTTCGTCTGGCAAAATTTACAGTGGCCTTACCCCTTAATGTCAGTTTCCTCTACAAACTTTAATACTCCCGTTTAAGCCCCTTAAAGGTTAAATTTTGAAAATTTCTGAAATACATGTTGAATTATTTGTGTTGTAGTGTATTTATGCCAAGTTTCGAGTAAATCTGACCAAAAAATATGTTTTCCTATACAAACTTTAACACCCCCTAATAACCCTTTTGAAGGTCGAATTTCAATTTTCACCACTCTTGTGGTACAGATATCGTAGTGCATGTGGCACAGATATCGTAGTGCTGCCAACCAGCGGCTCTGCCAGCCGCTGGCATACTTTTCCGAACAATTGAAAAAAAGCAGCGTTCTGACGAGAAATAGAATCAGCGGAAGCGGTAAATAAAAGGAAAATATCGAGAACGCCTCAAAAAAATCCTTCCTCAATGAAAAAATAGTCCCTCAAGTACGTCCCTACCGTAGATTCAAAGAGCATATACTCGATTACAAACGAAAAAAAATGTCTCCGTCCATTTCACGCTCTGTTTCGGCGCTTTTACAGAGAGAAAATTCGTGCGAATCAACGTTGAAGATTTATCTATCCTTGTACGCGTTCGAACGATCCTTTTTTTTCTATCGGGAATAAAATTCTGCGCGCGTATCGAAATAAATTGAAAAATCAGTTTCCCCGGATCTCTTCTATTCATCCCGTGCTTGACGAAGGTAAGAAAGGAAGGTAGGATGGGAGCAACGAAAAAAAAAAGTAAAATTGTTCCCTGGGAGGATTTTCATGGCGACGCCAATGGTCCCTGTCCCTGCTTCTGGGGCCTGCGCTGCGACATTGCAAAGGGGCCCTTTGCGATCTCGGGCTTGGCCGGTTTCGAGGCTCGTGCATCGACACGGGGGAATAGCGCCGAAACCACGACCAGGCCCGAGAGAGGCCTCGGCGAAGGGGAACGCGGGACGACGCTGTTCAACACCGAAAGTGGCACGCCAAAATTCAGAAGAACGTTGGATTCGGCGTCAGGATCGACAATATTGAAAAAGTTCAAAAATAAGCAGCTTGCTAAAAAAAGAATATCTCGAAAAATACTTTACAAAAAAACGTAACAAAAGAGAAACGATTTTATATTGAAGGAGTGACGGTCTTGCGTTGACAATACGTTTTTATATTCTAAACGGACCGAAAATGGGGATGTACATTTCAAAAACACTAAAAATGGGAATTAATTTTCCAAATGGTCCAAGAAATGCAGCCAGACAGAGAGAGGGAGAGAGAGAGATAGAGAGAAGAGAAAGATCGTGTGTAAATAGACCGAGCGAAGAAAGTGAAATGAAAGAGAGAGTTACGATTCGTGCTAGGTCCAGGATTTTGCCGTTTGGATTATCGCATCTCCCTCGATTCGTTTTCGCTCTGTACTCACCTTCGCAAACACACACACGCGCGCGCGCGCATTTACAAATACGCACGTAATCCATTTGTATGGGTGCGAACGGCGGAGAACGTATGCTCACCATGGTATACGTTCCTCAGTGCTAGGGTTCGGGCACACGGGAAGTCTAGAAGGGCCGACAGAGGGGCGGCCGAGCACGCAGGCCAGGCCAGCCGAGCAGCCAGCAGCCGTAATAACGCGACGTGTGCGCGCGGCGGCTTCGAGCACTGCCCGAGAGTATACAGCAGTCTACAGCAGCGCCTACCCTACGATCCGTACGAACCTAGCCTCAGGAGGGCGAGAAAGGATAGAAACATGGAGAGGGAGCGAGAAAGTGAAAGACAACGGAAGGTGGAGAGAGCAAGAGAGAAAGATGGGGAAAGCATGCGAGCAATGGAAAAAGATGCAGCGCCCACGAAAGCGAAATATATGTGCACATACACACCCACACGTATTATAAATGTATATATATATAGTGAGAGAGACACGCGAATCGTTGAAGAACGAGCGAGAGCGCAACAAGGCGTAGCAAGTGCGAAACGAAGAGAGTGCGAGTGCGCCTGCGAGGGAAAGAAACGGAGCGCCTTCCCCGGCTTTACCCCCACCACTGATCGGTGCGAACCGGCGTGCGCGTCGACCGACTCGAGGGACGCCGGATGCGCGCACTATTCAGTTACCAACAGACCGCGCGACTGTTCGTATGAGCGTGACGTCAAGTGCGCGAAAAAGAGCGAACGTGAACGGGTGTTGAAACAGGAGCAAGAGAGAGAGAGAGAGAAAGAAAGTGAGGGAAAACTTGAAGGATCATCAGTGTTGAGACGGAATTAAAATAATACGAGAGACGTGGAGGAAGAACAAGAGTGCTGGGCAGTGTGCGAAGGTAAACAAAAATAAGCAAAGAAAAACTATCGCGTATTGAGTCGGATCGGAGAAAAAATTCGGAAGGCAATCTCGCCTTGTATGCGAAAAGCTCGTCTTGCCCATTCTGTTGCTCGTTTGTTGTACTTTCGTTGTTGCGGGATCAACGGCGAAAAAAAAAAATTTCACCGCCGGAGAGTTGCATAAAGAGCGAGGGAGAGAGAGAGAGAGAGAGAGAGCGAGTCGTGGTCGTGCAGCAACGGCCCGAAGTGAACAAAGGAAGAAGAAAGCCCGAGACAGAGCGGCCCTTTTTTGTTCCTACAGCCCTCGCGTTCCCGTGCGATCGTACGAAATTCAGTAGACCCGACCTCTCGGTCCTTTATCTCGAAGCCGATTTTTTCCGAATTCATTTGAAAGGCCAAACAAAGAAGTAAAGAGAAAAGTTTCGCGAGCTTTCTCGCGTATACACATAGCGTAACAACGTGACGAACGTCGCGATTGTTTCTTTTTTGTCATACCCCCCCCCTCCCGCCTTTACGACGTAAATTCGCGTCTTGTTTTCAATCGTACATACGCACATATATCGATATATATGTATTGAGCCGCGCCGATATTTCGGGCATTCATGACATTCTTGGGAAAATCCAACGTAACGCGAGAGTGATTTTTTTTTCTTTCTCCAACGAGCCCACGAGAGAGATTGGTAAAAAAACAATCACGCGCCGGACGAGCGTGTGTGTGCCCGCGTCTATCTGTGTTGCGTCACATTGTGACTTTCTTTCTAAACGTTTGATTTGACGAGAGCAGCACCGTTCCGCCCCGAGCGGCGAGCTAACCTCAAAAACGCAAGAACGCTGTGGTCAACGAGAGAAGAAAATAAGAAAAGGTCAGACTCGTTCGGTAGCTCGGGAAATATCGAATCGTTGAGAATTCAAGTCGAGCCTCTGTTAGCGCGGATTTTCTTGAAAGACGAGAGAAGAGCCGGAAATTACGTGGGGAGTCGGCCGGCTCGTTTCCTTTGTGACTTTTCGATCACGAGCGACCGGCGAGTTTCGGTTCCCGCGCGCGGCCGTGTCTTCCCGGACGACCGAAGAGAGAGCGAGAGAGAGAGAGAGAGAGAGAGAGGGAGGGAGGGATAGTCTCTTTGTGTGACATGTGCCACGTTGAACGACGAGTTTGAAGGAAAAATTTTGCGAGCAACTGCGGATTATTCTCGTATACATACGGTGAGTCACGTTTTTCTCTTTATAGCTTTTTTTCGCCCCTCAATCGCCCCTGTCATTTTTCTTCCATCCCCAACGCTCTCGCTCGCTCTCCGGCCCGCTCTCTATCTGCCTGCGTTCTCGTTCTTTGTTCAACCACGTGCTCTATCTGCGGCACGCTTCGAGGTCGATGCGTCCCCGATGTTTCGGAGAAAACATGGCGAACCATATTTTTCTCCTCTATATCGTCGTATTGTTGCGGAATACTTGAACAATGGGCTTAAATAGCTCGGAATATTTTTAACATACTTCAATATACGAATTATTCCGGTTCTGTTTGGTATTTTGAAACGCTTCGACGATTGTTGGAAGTATTTTCGTATCGGAGAGTAGCGTGGTTCTGGAAGACTTGGTGAGATTGGAGCTTGTATGAAATGCATTAAAGTTGCAGCTTGTAGATTCGATTTTTTTTTCACGATGCTGAAGTTTGGATGGTTGGATTGCAACGAAAATGCTTTTTAATCATCTTAGTTTCATTATCAACCAAAATTCCCCGCAATTGGGGAAATAAGGAAAAATGATTTTCGTTGTATTCCAACAATGCAAACTACACCATTTTTTCGGGTTGTTATAAGGCTGGTAGGATTTTAAAACGGTATCTATGGTTGTTGCAAATTTAGACAGACTTGAAGTTTGCATCGTTGGAATGCAACGATTTTGGTCAATTTCTTTATTTTTCTTATAAGAAACTTTTTTTTTTTAATTGCCATCGTAAATCTTATGAGAATACGCGAAAGTATTTCAATGATTTTCGTATGGTGTTGAAGTTTCGATCGCTGAAACGCAACTAATTTTTTTTTACGTTTTATGTTCCATATTTTTTATTATTATAGATATTTTTTTATAGATTTAGATTGTAGATTGAAACGTAGCGAAAATGCATATTTTTATTGTTAGACTGATTTTTTCCTTACATTTTAACTGCACATTTCCGTACAGACATCTAAAAAATGGTTGAAGAATTGTGGAAGCAAAAATCAGTTGAACGAATTTTCGGCATGTAAAAAGAACACTTATTTTCATCGTACTTGAACGATGCAAAGTTATGGTGGAATGCATCGTTGGAACGCAACGAAAATTATTTTTCTAAATAATTAATTTCTAAATAACTAATAACTCGAATTGGCAAAGAAAATTGCCGATTTTTTTTGCCGATTCGAGTTATAGGATTTGGAAAAAATCCTAAAAATCGTTCAACTCTCGCAGTGTAAAGCTGCCAAAACATTTCGGTGATTAAAAAATAATAATTCGATGCATTCCAACGATGCAAGCTTCAACCCAATGCAAAGTTCGATCTTATAGATTTTTCTTTCATCGCAAATATGTCTGGGTCGATAAATAATTTTACCGGCCATGCCCATCGTTTCCGCTCATTGAGCTAGCGCCTCTCTATACCCTGTATCGAGGGAAAACAAATCAACTCTGAACAGATGTGAAGATAACACACAGGAAGAAAAATAGTGTGCTGTGTCACGGAATTATTCTTTTTATTTTCCATGTTTTTTTTATTATTATAGATCCTCTTTTTATACGTCTATATTGTAGATTGCTAAAAAAATATCTTAACATACCTTTAAAAGTGGTTGTAGGATTTTTGTAGGCAAAATCTGCCGAAAGAAATTAAAGGAACTCAGAAATCCGAATTTTCATTGCATTTTAACAATCCAAACTTCAATCTCATATTTTCGTAGCCTAAGTCAGCCAAAAATGTGTATTATTTGAAAAGAATTAATTTTCGTTGTGTTACGACGATGCTAATTTGGAGATAATTTTCTCTCTAATCATTTGTAACAAATTTAACCCTCCAAAATCGTGCAAACGTTCTCAAGATCCATCAACACAAATTCGCAACGTGATCAGCGAAAAAATCCGATAATAACAGCGGGATAAAAAAAAATGTTCATCTCATTCCAATGGTGCATACGTCACAACGATGAAGTTTGCATTGTTGGAATGCAATGGAAATTAATTTTTTTTATCGTTAACTCGTTATTCTCGATTTTTTTGCACTTTTAGGCTACCATAGTGACTAAAACATTTCATAGGATTTTTTCAAATTTCTGCCGAAGTTTGCAACAATATTTTGGATCGTAAGCAAAATATAGAATAAAAAAAAAGAATTTTCGTTGCGTTACAACGACGCAAACATTTAATACTCCCGAATTCCTTCAATTTCTTTCGGCAAATTTTACCAGAAACCCCTCAACCATTTTAAAGTTACTCATCTAGAGATGTACAATATAAATCTTCAGAAAAAATTGATTATAAATAAAAAATAACTTCTAATAACGTTTAGTAATAATAAAAATAACTTGCCGCGTTTCAAGGCTGCTAACTTGAACACCACGATTTCTTTATATGGACGAAAAAACGTGAGCATGATCGTTCACAAGTCACAACTATGGAAAGTATCGACACGTCAAGTGTGCGCACTTAAAATAATGCCGTCCAATGCAACGGAAATACTTTTTTCTCTTTCCTCTAGATTTTCCTTGCTGTCCGAAATCTTTTTCCATAGATTTAAGTTGTACGTCTCTAGTGAGGATGTTAAAAAAATTTGCTGTAGCTCTGATCTGTTGAACAAAAATTGCAATGAGAAATAAATGATGTTCGGTGCGTTCCAACGATGCGAACATGCGTATTATTTTTTTTTTAATCCTGTAGAAAAATTATACAGGACAAGGTCTGCAAAATTTCCAAACGGCTCACCGGACCAATTGCGATTCAATGCGTGAATTAAAGATTTTTCGTCCACTTCAAAAAAATATTTGAGATTGAAGTTTCCATCGTTGAAATGCAACGAAAATTCTTATTTTTAATCGCTCGCATTTTTTGGCGAATCTTCGTTAAGAAAATCCTAGATCATTTTTCATGTCGGTTATTGAGGAATCAATATTTAAAGAGGCTACACATCTACCTAGCGGCCCGGAAAAAAATATGCCCAAGTTCCGGATTTTTTCTCTGAGAAACGGTTGGTGGAAAGGACGTGCATTTTTTTTAACACAAAGGTACAAACCGTTGCGTGGAAAAGTTTTGGGCCATCCCATTTTTCAGGTATATTGCATTGAAATGCGACGCTGGGAGAAAATTAAACGAGTTATGACAACATATATTTACTTATTTTTTAAAACAATTAATTATATACATAGATATTACTCTTAAATATTTGATTGCCCATCACTTTTTATTTAACGAGTATGCAAAAGTATTGAGCCACATACTATTGCGTGTAAAAAACATATTAAAAAAAAAATAACGAAACGAGTTTCGATCTTTTTCACTTGACTCAGTACTTTGTTGCGATGCCCTTAGCAGCGATAACCGCGGCACATCGACGAGGCATGAACGCTATTAACTGTGAGATCCGTTCTTGTGACATGTTTTTCCACTCATGTCGCAAATGATTCCACAATTTCGCCTTGTAAGAGTGATTTTTTGTTCCAACACGATCTTTCAGGTCTTGCCGCAAATGTCCAATCGGACTTAAGTCCGGTGATTGCGATGACCAGTCGAGAAGGCGTACTTTTTCGTCCTCGAAGAAAATCTTTTATAAGACGTGAAGCATGTTTGGGGTGGTCACCGTGTTGAAAAACCCAACCACGCGGCATTTTCTTTATTGCAAATGGAAGCATATGGTCTGGCAATATGTTTCTGTAGATTGTCGCGTCCATATTGCCTTGAATTTCTACCAGCGGGCCAACGCCGTCGTCCGAAAATGCTCCCCAAACTTGAATGTTTCCGCTACCGTGTCTTACGGTAGGAATTTGATACCTTACGTTGAATCTGGTACCTGTTGGACGTCTCGCGTACTTTCGACCATCACTTCCGAATAATTGAAATTTGGATTCATCGGAAAAAAAAGCACTTTTCGCCAATCTGATGCTGTCCAATATTGATATTTTTCTGCAAAATTTAATCTAGCCTTTTGATTATTTCTATTGATAAGCGGCTTTTTTTGCACCAATGCGTCCAATTAGTCCTACATGTACTTCGACTGTATATCGACACGATTTTCACCACGTAATTCTCTTGAAATGCATGCTGCAGTTTTTCGATGATGTTGAAGTTTGCATCGTTGGAACACGACAAAAATAATTTGTTTCCAATTGCACATTTTTGTTCTGGCTAATGTAAGCTACTGTGAAATTTGCTGAGATCATTATTAGAGATCTACGACCTAGATCTATCAAAAATGATTTTGGATAACAATAAAAATGGAGAAATCGAAAATGAAAAAAAAAAGTTGCATTCTAACGATGCAAACTTTAGCAACGTGTTTTTCATGGATCCGTAATGCACTTCCTTCTCATAATTTTGCTAACGTATTCCGTAGTTTTTCACGGTCTAACGCTTCGACTTTTGCCACACAACGAATTTGTCAATTTATAGTTACGAATAATACGATTGACCGTCATTTTTTTCCAATGCACAAAGTAGTCGCAATATCGCGAGAACTTTTTTCTTTTGACGAAAGTTTTAAAACGATTTTACGGATCTTAATATTCGTGTCTCGCCATCGGGGTAGAAATAATACCGACTTTTCATCGTCGTGCATGTTTTGAAACTAGTACGAAAGAAAATGCAAACAAACTGTGCGTACGAAGTCGGGCGAGATAGCCGCCCGATACTTTTGCACACCGACGAAACTCGTTCGACGCTGTACCCAGATAATACGCCACACAAAAAAATAACACATCACACTATTATTGATATCATAGGTATCTTAAAAATATTGAAATGTTTAACGAGTTGAGGAGTTAAATATTTTATCACTCTACTCAGTATAATCAGGTGGCCCGAAACTTTTGCACGCCACTGTATATTCATAGCCATACAAAAAAAGTCACCAAAAAAATACCGAGAAACAACAAAAACATAGCCGCCTGCAGACGATGAAATTTTTTCGCGACGTTTGGTGTTGGCCGCTCCAGCATAGACGGTCCATCTGAAATCTAAAAACCAAACGGGTTATGCAAGTTAACAATAAATAGGAGTTGTTGACGATCGTCGATTTGTAAAATCATTTTTTTTAACAACGTGGCGACGAATTGAACCTCGAGCATACAAGCTATTAAAAAATGAACATCGATTTACAAAAAAGGAGATCGTCAGCGACCTGTAAATGTTTCTCATAGTGTCCCGTGTAAATTTGGAAGAAATCCGTCAAGTGATTCGGAAGATATCATGTTCACCGACTTAAAAAAAAAAAGTGTTTCGAGAAAAACCCGTTTGAAGTTTGAAGTCTGGTGCTGTTATCGCTTGCCCGGCCGACTGTTAGAAGCCGTAGCTCATTTAGTTTTGGGATACTATCGAATAAAAATATTTTTGGAAAATGCAATTTTTTGACCAACCTAGGTAGATGTAGCCCGTTAAATGTGCAAAAAAGAATTGGTTTTTTAATGAAAAATGAGGAAATGGAAATATAAAAAAGACTCTCCGTTGCATTCCAACAATGCAAACTTCAAGGCCCATAAAAATGTGCTCCCGAAGTAATTTGATGAGGATCCCCCAATGAGGAATTTTCCGAACTAGATACGATCTCTCAAAACGTGACACGTGTCGGGAAAAACCTCACGATCATGTACGTCTTATCAAATATCTGGGTCGCGAAATGTTTTGAATAAAAATCATCGATTGAGCTTAGGCAGCACAAGCACGTACTCGATTAAAATATCGCTGCTGAATCTTTTTTTTTTCTTTTTTTTGTTATTACCGATAATGCACAACGGTGCGTGTGTTTTTTCAAAACTCGAGCGTCAGATACAGCGTGGATTCTTACAGCAAAATGGAAGTCACTATCGTTCTTGCGTTCAGTTTTATTCGTGTTCCTGATTTGGATGATTATCGAAATGAGAAGCACAAATGTTCAGGACGTCATGAGGAATATGGTGTTGAAGTTTGCGTTGTTGGAATATAACGAAAATTCTTGATATTTTTATCTTCTACTCTCCTATTTTTATCGCCCATCATCTTTTTTTTCGCAGACTTTTATTGTAGATCTCCAACAAGGATCTGAAAAATGCGTTTGTCGAATTTTCGCACCACATTTGTTGAAAAAATATAGCGTGTCAAAAATATAATGTCTTTCATTGCAATCCAACGATGCAAACTTTAACGTCGTTGAAGATCGGTTTATTATCGGATATTAAAATTGTAATCGGTAGAATGCAGTGAAAATGATCTTTTTCAACTCTTCCAATTATTGTTTCCCGGATTTAGACTACGTACAGTCGCTAAATGTTCCATCATTATTTACATTTTCTTCGCTTATTCAGGTAATCCGATAATGAACCTCAAACATGTTTCGACTATTATTCGCAGTTTAAATCCACTGACGAAAAAATTTGCCGCACAATAAAGATAGCATTGCCGTTCAACGATGCAAATTTCAATATTCTCACAACCTCGATTAATTGTCGTGCGCTTTTCGAATGTTATTTATCATTTTATGAAAAAGAAAAAAAAAACAGCCAACGTAGACTCAACTTTTCGCTTGTTCGCGTCTTCGGCTACGAAAATTTTCACGCATGTTTTTTTCGCAACCGTACCTACGTCAAAGGTTTGAATCGCAGATCGTTGCCTCGTGAAATTTCCCCCAACTTTTGTCTTCCGAGGATTCTTATTAGACACCTGCAACTCAAATAGGCAAATGAGGGAAGATTTCCCATGATAAAAATGAAGAAATAAAAAAATATTTTTTTTTTTAAGTAATAAAGAAAAATCAGTTTCATTTTTTAGTGCAATCGGTAAATGACCTTGGAAATATTTCGAGCGCAAGTTGCATTACACACACACGCTCACGCATATGTATATATACATATATTCAAAGTTCATTATTTTTATACAACTCTTCCATTTACGCATTTTGCGACACTCCCACGCACGTTCGACACGCAAATGCTTTTGCGAACACCGAAGAAAACCGTACGCGTATGAGCAAGCCTCCCCTCCCGTCGCTCTCCCTATCCCCTCTCTTATCTGCATCCAACGGTCGTTTCGAATTATATTACTTTTGCCACTCGCGTAAAAGACGAAAAGGCCCGTGGTCGGGTCGATTGCTGTATATGTGTAGAGAGCAAAAAGGGCCACAGACAAACCAACGGACCCGACCAGACGGGGGTCTCTCGTCTCGCGCTGTTCATTCATTTTTTTTTGTTCATCCCTCTCTTTCTCTTTCTCCTTGCTCCCAGGACGAGCAGCTGCACTCGAGGACACACACGTTCGAATTTCTCACTCGCTCCTCCGGCTATATAGGTGTACACGCATATACAGACGACTCTAACGTTAAATATAACATCACATGGCGGGGCTGAGTGTGGAGAGTTTCGTGAAAAACATTTACCCGACCTTACGCTCAAACTTGCCATACCGCGCCCAGAGGCAGAGAGAAGCGAGCGAGGGGCGCGGGGGCGAGAGTGGGGGATTCTGTGGTCGAAAAAAGGCACACAACCGTAACGAAAAAAAGGAGAATAGAGTCTCTCTCTCTCTCTCTCTCTCTCTCTCTCTCTCTCTCTCGCTCTTTCTCTGACTCCCTTTTTCTCTCTCTGCTCGTGGAATGAGATATACGTCGTTGAATCACAATATTCGACAAATTATTTTTGCTCTCCATGTCTCGTTTAACATCCTTAACATCGTTCTCTGAAATATATGTGAGTATACATGAATATAGATTAATTTTCGGATTAGATGTTTTTTGCAGCGACAGCCCCACAAAATACGCGCAGACTGAAGAATACATTTAAAAGAGTCGTTCAGTCAGTGGAGAAATGTTGGTTGCTAAATGACGTTGAAGTTTGCATCGTTGAAATGGAGCGAACATGTTTCATATAATTATTTCATCATTTTCATAATTTTACAAAAAACCGTGTTGCAGATTTAAATTCCAGATCTCGAGATAAGCGACTTAACCAATTATTGGGTATTTTTCGTAACGAATATTTGCCTAAAGAAATTCGAGCAATTGATGAATAGTCAATTTGACTGCATTCAATTTTACTGGTTGCGTGATTTTCACAGCTAAACAAATCGTACTACCGGAGAGAATTTATTTGCTCTCTGCGTTCCAACGACTCAAACTTCAACATCATGAAGCGCATCGTTGGAATGCAGGAAAAACGATTTTATTAAGGCACCACACCACGGTAAAAAAGTTTTTTCTTTTATTTTCTGAAAGATACATTTGATAAGAACGCTATTACCAATATGTTTACGGAAATTTGCAAGATTGGCGCGGATACAGCATTTTATGTGAAACCGTTCGAAGCGCACGACCGCGCCGTGCGGCAGATGTGCGGCTGTAAACGCGTTTTTCACGAAACTACGTTTTTCTTTTTTTTTCTTCTCATTTTCTTAAAGATATATTTGTTAAGAATGCTATCACCAAAATTTTTAAAGAAATTTGTAAAGTTGGGAGAGATGCAGCATTTTATGTGAAATCGTTCGAAGCGCACGACCGCGCCGAGCGACAGATGTGCGGCTTTGAACGCGTTTTTCTCGAAACTACGTTTTTGAACCTGGTTGACAACATATTAAACACACGATTCATCCGATTTGCATGCGCCAAGTCTTTAACTGTTCGAAAATCCAGTCTCTATGGCACCACGTAGGGATTTTAAAAATAAAGGACCCCCTTTTTTCTTTTACGAACGATGAAAATTTTCTATGAAAATCGGAAATAAAATTCGCCGGTCCGCCATTTTTTTAGATATCGAAATTTCCCTACGTGATGCTGTAAACCTATATGTCTAGCTTCTAAATATATTTTTATTTTATTTTTCAAATGAACCGTATGGCTTAATCGCTGTCAACCGCCGAGCAGCATTTTCCTCGGAGTGTCCTCTCGGCAGCGAAGTACACCGCGAACTATACTTTAGATTCGAGTACAAAAAATTGTATACAGTCGTCTATATGTATATGTTGACTATGAGTACTAATAAAAAAAATTCCATTCTTCGTTTGCTTGAAAATAATTACGAAAAATATTCCCTCGTACCGCGCACGAACCGTGGTGTGATGCCTTAAATTTCTTACGTTTTTGCATCTTATTTTTTGTCCTTATTCAAATGTTTGTTCAGCCAAGTTTTAGATTTAATTATCGAAATTATGTCTTTCAAGAGAGATAGGCGCACGTGGAACAGAGTCCCGAGTGACAGGTGCGACTTGCACGATCTTTTAGCTGATGTTGCATCTGACGTTAAGCCCTGACCCTGCCCCTCCTTTTCACTCCCCCCATCGCTTTCTCTTTTGTTCCCCTATCTTGTTGTCTTTGTCCTGCTCTTTTTTCTCTCCCTCTTTATTTCTTTTCCTCTCTCGCTCTTTCTCGTTCTTGCGTCACTCAACTGAGAGATAAGCAGAGTACATGTGCGTTAGGGACAGCGGGGCCGGGGGGGGGGGGGGGGCGTAAAGAGAGGGCAGAAGAGAAAAAAAGAGAACGCAACAAGTTGAGTCGGCACAACGAGTCGAGGGAGTCTACCTCAATAGCTCATGCGATTTTTCTTCGACGTCAAGGTCAACTATAGAACGACCGCGTGGGAGAGACAGAGAGCGAGAGCAAACGAGGAGGGGGAGTGAGACAAAGTGATTGCCGGAGCATTTTTATGCGACAACGACGACAAAACGTGCAATCGACGAGGAACGCGAGAGGCAACTGTCCGAAGACACATATTTTCCTTTGTCTCTTGCGATTCTTCGTGTAGTTGAAAACTTCTCGACGAATTCTTACGAGAACCCCTGAGGAAATTGAATTTCCTTCGATATCACTTCGAGGATCGAGTTGAATCGTGCCCTGAGTCACGAGTAAAAAAATTGAAACTTCCCAGAAGCAAAAAATAAAAATTAACGCCGCCCACATACTGTAATCGGAGCGAAAGAATTAGGGGGTCGATAATTCAAGCACGAGTTCGCGTGTAGGTTGACTCAAGGTCATAGTCTTTGAACTCGAAGCAACCGATACTTCGTATAGCTAACATTGTGTGTCTCTGACGCGCCCTCCACTCTTTATTCTTTTGGCTCTTTAACTTCTTACATTTCGTTAGATTTTCGACTTGTTTAACGTATAGGGGATCCAGAAAAATGTCCCTTATCGTTCTTTTCTCGTCTCCGTCAATCTTATTGCTTAACCCTCGCGATATTACGCAAATTTCACTCCAAACCACTTCGTGGGTAACTTCGTGTCAAACGTATTTAATTCCCTCTTGAGAGGACAAGCGATGTATAAATGAAAGAGACCATACAGATATCAGCAGTAATGGCAATCATAAACACAATTTAGCATTACCAATAATAATAATAATAATAATAATAATAATACCAATAGTTAAGAACACATGCAAATAAAAATTGAAGAGTTGATGATAAAACTTCTAGTAGTGAGGTATATTGAGGAATATTTCAAAAATAATGCTCTCATTAAATATATTTTAACGAAAGAGCAAAAATACTGAATATTAAGAATTATATTAGTGATAACGCTCATAAATATTTGCAACAATAATACTAATAATAATGATAAAGTAAATAATAAAAATTAATGAATGATGAAAACAAACAATAAACACAATTTTAAAAAAATGTAACTTTTAATACTTGGGAATGTTTAAATGCTGCAATGGAAAAAGTTTCAAAATCGAGAAATTTTTTAATTACGATCGTCGGAAATATTGATATGTAAGGACGATTTTAATGACGTTGAATTTTGCATTGGAATGCAACGATTTTATTTGCTCATTTTTCATTTCTCTATCTTTATGCTTATCCGAAGCCTTCTTTTTTGCGAATTGAGTTTGTAAAACTGAGGTCGTAAATCTTTAATGAGAATACGCACAAACGTTTGAGTGATTTGCACAGCTAAAAAATTCGAAAGATTGAAAAGAATTGATTTTCGTTGCGTTCCAACGATGCAAACTTTAACTTTATTATATTGATGAACATTGCAATTTTCTGGAAATTATTCTGATTTTTGTATTTTTTACGGTGATTAAGTTTGCATCGTTGGAATTAAACGAAAAATCTTTTTTTTTATGACGTTGATGTTTGCATATTTGGAATGCAATAAAAATGAATATTTCTGGATTCTCTTAATTTATTTTGGTATATCTTAACTCCGAAAATCCCTCAAAAAGTTTTCAATATACTTAGTTGTCGATCTACAATATAAATTTACAGAAAAATTCTTTTTGACATTTCTCTTTCGTATTTTTTCTCCTTTATGCTTCCTCTCTTACCATGCATTCGAAGGCACTTATATACTCGTACAAAGAAAATTAAAATATGAAAAAGACTTTCGGTTCCAACGTTGCAAGATTCAACACCATAATTATTTTTCATTTCTCGATTCCAATTATCACGTAAGATTTTTTTTACACGTTTTCGTTACAATTCATTAACAAGGACCTGTAAAAGAATTTCGGTGATATTCGTAGCGTCAGTGGGGCAAAAAATGGTCAGCACGAAAACAAAAAAAAAAAAAATTGGTTGTATTCCAACGATGCATGCTTCAATGTCGTAAATATCGTCGCAATGTTTTTTCGAGTGACGGTTCGAAACTCCGGGACTATTTTTTTCTTTGGCTATCAATGGAAACAATTTTTTTTCTCTCTTAACTACAGCAAACCCTCCGCGCTTTATATATCTTTATACATCATTGCAATAAAAGTGGATAACTTACAATTAGTACTTTGCGCGAAGAATTGCGATCGTTAGTAGTCCAACTTTATTCAGCGCAGTCTCCTCTTATTTTATTTTTATTGTTTTAAAGTATGCCCGGTTCACCAAAATTTACGACGCGAGCTTGGACGGGCGCGCACGAGCGAGCTCGTGAATACTCTCGACCGTTGCAGTTTTGACACGACGTGTCCACAATAGTGTACACTTCACGTAGGTACACCTATATTCTCGCGGGATTTTCAAAATGAGTGACCGTTGCGACTGACAAGCTCGAATGAAACACGTTTCTACAAATATCAGCTGAAACTCCAGTGTGACGAGAACGATAAATATCGGAGAGTTTAGATTCCCTCCGAGGATTCGGAAGGTGGAGAAAAAAAGTAGAATACGTCAATCAATAGGTTTAATTTTTTTTTCGCACACACATAAATGGAAAAATATTTGCTATGGTTGAATCGTGTTTATCTTTTCTTGTTTGGAACATTTTTTTTCTGATATAATTGCAATGGGTCAATTTAATTTCATAAAGTTTCGAAGCAATTGTTTGTATCTGCGTCATGAAGAAATATTCAATTGTAACATTGCTTCTAATGGTTAAAGGAAAAAAAGAGTCGAGAAAATTGAAAATGATTAAATACAAGCGATGCTGTTGAAGCGAATGAATATTCCTCAGTATTGAATTTTCCCACAACACAAAGATATTATTTTTTTATTATTTCATTTCTTTTTATCAATTATCCAACTTTTTCGAAAATTTACGTGACACATTTTCGAGATAGAATTTTAAAAAAATCGAAAATGAACAAATACACGTGACGCGTTGAAGCATATCAATATTCGGTAGTGTTGAATTTCCCATTGTTGAAACGCAAAGAAATTCTTTTTTATTAGTTCATTTCTTTTAATTATTAATCCAATTTTTTCGCAAATTTACGTTCTACATATTCAATATGGAATTGAAAAAAAAACGGTTTCATGAGTGTTGGAAATGTAAATACTGTTGGAATGCAACGATCTTTGTTGCGAATTTAAATTCTTAATCTCTCAATCAGCGGTTTAAAAAATTATCGAGGGTTGTTTCTACCAAAGATTCGCCAAAAGAAATTCGAACAACCGAAAAATAATAATTTTCATTGCGTTCCAACGATGCGAACTTCTTTATCCGTTTAATAATTGACTCACGACTTGACTATTTGCCTTCGACGGTGTCTCGGCATGGCCACGTTGCTTTGGCGATTCCTGCCGCACTATCTCGTTTCTTTGTTCTCGAATCGCACACTCTATTGTGCTTGTAAAGGTAAAAGAATCTTTCACCGGCTGTCGAAGGAATCTTTTTTCCGCAATCGGAACGTCTGATATCTCGAGGTCCGTGTAAATACGAGGTGAGTCATTGATATTCGCGATTTAGCCCCTATGACCGAGATCGAGCCCAGCTCGGACTACTTGGTCGCTTTATAGCCGTAATTAACTATTACCTAATTGCAAGCAATATCAGCTATTAAACATTATTATGATCATTATTTGGGCCCAAGATAAGATTATGATTAATTTTTATGGTCAGTCGATTGAAACACTTATCTCATAGTGACTCATCTGGTCGGGACATTTAAAAAACAGCTAAAAAAGTTTATTTGTTTCAATTAGCATCCACTTATGTCAAATAATTTTTTTGTGGTCTCACGGCTCACTGAGAATCGTTTCTTTTCAAATATATTTTTCTCATTTGCTCCAAGCATTACTCGAGGTGGAGATTCCTTTAGGCAGCGGAAAAAGCGAATTTTCGATTTTGTGTTAAAACTATTTATTCCACATAGCTAAAATTTTATGTACACATTATTACTTTTCAATTTTCGAATTTCTTTTTATACTCGAAAATGCTGTCTCTTCGACACTCGCTTCAGAGACGGTTGACGCCTGAGTGGTTCCACGGCGTACAATTTAGAGTCCGGCGCATTGATCAGAGCCAAGAAGTTTTAGATGTTTTCAGACCCACACGCTATATGTGAAACTAAAAAGTCAAAGAAAATTGAAAATTCGATAAATAACACGTGTTTGATACAATAGTATATTTTTCAAAAAATGTTTACTTTTGCATTTGTTAATAAAGAAATTGTTGTTTAATATAATCTTCAAAGAAGTTTTGGTTCACATAGACGGTAATGATGTTATCTGAAAATGTGCAAAATTTATAAATGATCCAGTAGATAGTTTTTAGGCTATCTTGCACGAAGTTCACGAAAAAATGGTTTTCAGGAAAACGTGTTTAAAGTTTCATGACTCGAAAATGTTGTGACTAAATGATCTACCGATTAATCTGATATTCTTAAATTCAAATATATTGTTATTTCCAACGAATTAAAATTCATTTTGAATTACTAGTATTTTATTACTAGTATTTTAAATGGTGAAAAATTATAAAAAATATTTTGTGTCACCACCGTGTCATTATACACGAGGGGATGTCTGTCTTGCGTGGGTATAACGAGATATGTAATTCCGATGTCTCTCGGAATACAGTCGGCCGACCACGGGTGACAATGCGCAAAATTCGTGATGCGTCGATACGGTTTTGCGGATTCGGTTATATGCTCGCTTCAAAGTGCAAATTGCTTGCGGAGGAAGCCTCGGGCCCTGCGCCACACTCCGGCCATGGAGCGTACTACTGCGTCCCTGAATTTGCCAGTTTATTCAAACAAAGAAATCCAAATAGACCCCGTCAGTCTATACGGCTACATTTTTTCTGTGAAAAATACCAAACACCAACATTTATTACAAACATATCGATATGGTATTCCGCAACGGTGATGAATTGATCTTGCTTGAAATAAATCTCTGGAATAATAGAAATCATTTTTCTCTAATATTGATTTTGCGAAACTTTTTGTGAATTCAAATAAAAAGGGATCGACTAAACGCATTCGGTTGATTTCATTAAATCGTTTTTTATGAGTGTACGACGATCTTGAAGTTTGAATCGTTGGAGCGCAGCTAAAAATTAATTCTATCTAATTGGCATTTCTTTTTGGCCGATTAGACTATGAAAATCACTGGAATAATTTTACGTATTCTCATCAGAGATATACGACCGCCATTTGTAAAAAAATGGAAAGGTTTGCAATAATAAGAATACACCGTTTTTAATCGTTTTTTTTTCTCAATACTTAATTTTGTCTTATCAACTACTTACTTCATGTATTTGGCGAGCAAAAAACATGTATCAGTGATGTACGAGTCCCGTTTCCCATCCTTACAAGAGAGTGAAAAATCGAAAAAGTTCATGGTGTTGAAATACAATGAAAATGCTTCTATATATTTTTATAGCTATGTCTTTTTTTTTCCAAGTTTAGATTATGGAACCCTAATAAGAATCTTCAAAAATATTCTAATGATTTTTGTAACCTAATTCGGCCGAAAAAACATTGGGTAATAAGAAAAAAAAAATATATTTTCGTTTCATCCCAATGATGCAAACTTCAATACCATATTTCAACGTTACAGTGCAGCAATACGTGAACCGCGACCAAAGGGACATTCAAGATCGAATGATGCTAGATAATAATAAAAATGAAGATATCAAAAAGAAAAAAAAAACTTCCGCATCGTTCTCTCACTCTCTCACGCGCTTTCTCCCTCTAAAAGTTGAACGACCGGATCACCGTCTTTTTAAATCATAATTACTATTATTCTTTTCAATTTTATTTTACCTTCCCGTCTACGTGTACTTGTTTCTTGTACATATCATACGTCCGTAACCCAAGCTTACGAACATTGTAACGCACGTGAGCCGGGTGCCCCCCCCCTCCCCGCGCGTACTTGTACGAACGTTTCTACTTTGGCCACGTTGCCGCCGGTACCCCTGCCTACTTCATCCGTCTTCCTCATCTCCTCGTGTGTAATTATATAACCACGTGGGTGAAAGAGAGAACGTTCGAAGCCCGCGTGCGCGAACGTTTCACCGGCCAGTCTTGCGGGCGCGAATTGGGCTGCGGGGGAAACCATAAAGTGTTGGCAGTTGCAAATGCGAGAGAGAAACCGCGCATTGATAAACACTTACGTACAGTGAGAATAATGTAACGCAAGTAGCTTTTTTCTCGTCTGTTTTCCGGCCATTTTCGTCAGCACGCATTATCAATGATTACGTAAACATTAATCACTTATATTTGAAAAAAAACTGCGGAATAAATTAATCTTCGAAGATACTCTTTTGCTTTCGTTCCGAGAGTTGTTTGAAAAATCTAAGCTGTGCAAATAGTGTACTCTCTTTTTATCCGCTCCGCGACTAGTTTATCCACGTATACGTAGGTATGTACTTTTGTACGCAATGTGCAATATGATAAGTGCTGCGAAATACGCGCATCCGCTAGGTTTCTCCTCCCATTGAAGAGAGTATAGACGATTCGCGAAACGTCCATTTTCCGAATAATCCGAACGGAGTGATTTCTTTCTTTCTTTTTTTTTTCTAATTCTTTTTTCGTATGGAATTTTGTATGAAATGCGACGTGCAGATGCACACATACGCGAGCGAATCTGTATACGCAGAATGCATTCTGTTGGGCAGGCGAATTTGCGCACCGTGTGACGTGTGCAATGCCGATTCGTCCTGGGACGAACTCAAGCAAGATCGATATCTGCGATGCCGCACTACAGCCGCGCTATCGCAGTCGAGCCGCCACATTATCTGATACACATTAACGCAGAGCTTATCAGCACCCTGAGCACTGTTAACCTCCTCTTCTATGGGGTCGAAGCTTGTATCGTTGGAATACAATGGAAATACTTTTCTATTTCCTTTCTTCTTCGCTCTTTCTACCATCGAAAATCTGTTTTGATCGTCTCAGGTTGTAAGTCTCCAACGAGGATCTTTATAAAAGTTTGCCGTAGCTTTTGATGGGTCGAAAAGAATCTGCAGTGAGAAATGTATTATTTTCGTTGCGTTCCAACGATGCAAACTCCTTTTTTCTTTACTAAAAATTACTACCGTTCAGTATAAAGATAGTAATCTTGAGCTAACATCTAGATTACTATCTTTTGCAGTTTTAGATTATGGATCCGTAATAAGGATGTTCAAAAATATTTCAGTGATGTTTGACACTGTTGAAATTTGCATCGTTGGAATGCAACGAAAAATCATTTTTATTTTTTCATTGCCTTATTTTCATTATCAAGCAAAAGTCTTTCTTACATATTTAGGCTAAAAATCTCTGATAAGGATTGTGAAAAAAGTTTGATTTTTAAGGCCTAAATTTGCGAAAAAAAATTAAGCTACGAAACTTTGGTTGCGTTCCAATTATGCAAACTTCAATATCGTGATATTTGACGCAACAATAACGGAGTGTCAAAAATTTCGTCGGAAAGGACATGTCACAAACTAGCGAAACGTTCGCGCGTGTGTGAGTGCTGAGTACGTGTGTATGTGTGTATTGCGCACACTAACGTCTTCCGTGTGGCGAAAAGTGCCTCCTGATCTTACAAGGCAGGTGTGGCACGCGGGGTCTTCAATTTTTGGCCTTGGCACGATTTTTTAATAACCCCTTCCTCCTCTCTCTCTCTTTTTCTCTCCAAACACATATTTATATTTCTCCTAGAGCCAGAAGTCAATCAATTACTGCTAGCCCAAAATATAATTGACAAGAATAACGACTTTTCACAATTTCCCACCAAATTATTCTTTACTTTATTTTCGCTTTCACCCGACCGTGTATGTGTGTGTGTGGACTCGCAATCCTCGGGACCATGGATTATAAGTTATTACATATGCCGTACGCACCGGGTGCAACGAACGGAGCGAGCCAAGTCCGTCCACCGGACCCAGCTGCTCGTGTCGTTATCAGCTGTACATGTCGCCGGAGCTCAACGACTGTACACCTGGTGGTTTTGCTTCCTTTATTCTGACTTTTGTCTGTCTCTTTCTCTCTCTGTCTCTCGCTCTTACTTTTTTCTTCTACGTAATCCACTTGTTTATTCACACATTGGTTGTAAGCATTCATGAATATTGCACGCTTGCGGATTACATTGAGATCGCTTATTGTGCTAACGTTAATTATTCGCGCATTGGGATATTGGGTTTCATTAACACTAAGCACTCATTACGTATTGACAACGTGGACTGTTCCCAGATAGACAGTCGTGATCATCACGCCATGCATACAATTGATGAAGCAAATTTTACAGCATGTTGACTACATGTCATGATGCAAAGCCGTGAACTCATTTAGTATAGTGAATGTACAAAGCATTTTGATCTCAATATGTCGTTTACAAATGCATCGTACGTTTGAAGCACGGTGAACTCATATCGCTGTGCTCAAGTGTCCACAATTAATATCTGCAAATTTTACGTCATATGGAAGTCATCCAATGACTGTGTTGATGAATTCACTGGGTTAGCACTGGTAGTAGACATGCCATGCAAGCAATATGACGGCGATATGCATGTTTGTCAGTGATACATTCGATGGGCGCAACATGACGGCGATATGCATGTTTCTCAGTGATACATCCTATGACGGCAATATGCATGTTTTCAGTGATACATTCGGTGAGCGCAATATGACGGCGATATGCATATTTCTCAGTGATACATCCCATGAGCGCAATATGACGGCGATATGCGTGTTTCTGTGATACATCCTATGACGGTGATATGCATATTTCTAACAAGGAGAAGGCAGAGCCTGGATGTCGCAAATCGGGTTCGCCTTTCGCGTGGTGAAAGTTGAAGACCTCCGAATTAACGTCGCTTTTGATTTTTGTTCCAATAAGCCTTAGTTACTGAGATATCGCGATTTGAAAATTTGGGAGTTTCGTCTCGTGCCTAGAGTACGTTGAGCGTTGACACTTGAGACAAGAGCGGCCGTAGCTAATACGGGGAGACGTTAGACCGGCACTCTGAAAGTTCACGGTTCGCGTCCCTATGATTTTTTTTTATTTATTTTTTTTTAATTTTATAATCTCTCATAAGACTTTACATGTGCAGGTAAATAAGAAAATTCGAAAATATGTTTTACTAGTTTTATTTGTCTATTATATTAAAACAATTAATCCAATAATGAAGTGACAATTACAAAGCAAAATAATATGGTATAAAAAATAAATAATTAATATGATTCACAGGAAAGCATATTTGAAGATCTATATCTTCAAATATGCTTTCCTGATAGAATTTATGAGGTTAAATATGGTTGCGGTGGTATTACGTTCATTTTATGTTCGTGGTGTCGAAAGCCTTTGTGCTACCCTTGCTTTTACGATGGTTTCCACCCTCCAATTTGTCACCATACTGATCTGATAGAAGAAGAATCAGAATAAATACCTGCCGCGAAATTTGCAAGTGTGAATTAGATTAATTATTTTTTTTTATACCACATTATTTTGCATTCTCATTGTGACGTGATTAATAGATTAATTATTTGTTATACAATATTATTTTGCTTTGTAATTGTGACTTGATTATTAGATTAATTATTTGTTATACAATATTATTTTGCTATGTAATTGTGACTTCATTATTGGATTAGTTATTTTAATATAATAGATGAATTAAACTAGTAATACATATTTTCGAATTGACTTCTTTACGGCGGGGTGTCAACTCTGCACCGTGCAAGTCGCCTCTGTGTCAAGTCGCCACTTCAACTCGCCGTCTGTTCAACTTGCCAAAGCGGGCAACTCGCCACAGACCCAAGTGGACACCGTAGCAGCCCGCCGTTTCCCCGACGCTCGCGTAACCCCACTCTTCAGATTCGGGCCGGGCATTTTTTGCTACCGTTTCAACTCGCACCGTGTCTCAACTCGCCACGCGCTGCGTGCTCAACTTCCATTTCCTAGCGACTGTACTTTTTCCGAATCACCCATACCCGGGAACGAGAAATATACAAGCAAAATGTTTTCACATGTACCGACTACCCGCTCTGTCAGTTCTCTAGTTTATCGACTGATTTTGAATGGAAATTTCACGAGCGGCATTTTTCTATAGCTTTATTCCTTAATAATGCCACGAACACATATGTAGTCTCCTAAAATTTTAATTCTTCCATAATTCGCGGAAAAAAGCGTCATTTTTGAGTACTTGAGAGTAACGATAAGCAATACTAAGAGAACTGAAAACTCATATAATAATCGTGTGAAAGAAAAACTGGTGGTCTCGTACAGTTGGACAGATTTTCGTTGCCGTTGAATATAGGATTATGATCTTCAAGAGGATGTTTAATTTTGTTCTGAATTTCATTTCTTGTGGCTCTTGATTTATTCTTAAAAATCATTGTGCAAAGTCTACATTTTATAATCAACTTTTTAATCATCAAAAATATCGATGAAAAAATCATATGCATTTACAAGAAATTAATATCATAAAACGATTCCTTTCATTACAGATTTAAACGTCCACATTATTATTATCCATGTTGTTCAAACACTTAATGCCTCAGAACAGTGCATGTCGGATATATTTATTTTTCATTAATGTGTGACATATCGTCTACTATATATGAAAAAATTGAATCATCGTATAACATGAATACGCTGTGTTGAAAAGCGCAGAATCATTAAGGGTGGGGGGTAAGGATAATTTGCTATAAAAAAGCATATTTTCGATATTGTTTGTTGACGACACTGTTTATATATATTTATTTATATAATTAGTATAAAATAAAAGGACATTTGAAGAATATTCTGTGAAATTTTCGTTAACAATTGTGCAGAAATAAGCCAGTGACAGCAAATATTCTCAGACGCCACAAAAATAAAGTTACATTGCGGTGAACTGCATAACTCACCACTGGATAATCCGAAAAAAAATCCAAGAAGATTGTATTACTTAATAAGTTTCTTGAGGTAACGCTGTCGCGTTTTTATTTTTTTATTTTCAATTTTTAGTCACACCTAGAAGACAAAATAGCGATTTTTCATTTAAAAAATTGGAACCTATATTATTGCAAAATGAATTAAAATGATGAAAAAAAACTCGTCAGCGTTACCTCAAGAAACTTATTAACTAATACAATCTTCTTGAAGTTTTTTTCTCGGATGATCCAATGATGAGTTATGCAGTTCACTGCAATTTTTTGGAGGTGTCTGCAAAGATGTGCTCTCAATGGCTCATTTCTGCATAATTGTTAATGACAATTTTACAGAATATTCTTCAAATGTCCTTTTATTATATACTTCTTACACAAATAAATACATATCAGCTGTGTCGTAAAAAAAAATTATCCTAAATATGGTTTTTTTCGTAGCGAAATAGCCTTACCCCCCCCCCCCCCCCCCCGTCCTTGCCCTTAACACGTCTGGCCACCCTGGCCACTCGAAAAATGGGCATTATTTTTTAAAAGTCATAAACTCAACAGTATAAAACAATATATGTTAATTTTTTAACCTAAGGTAAGAGACAGCTTTGAAAATGCCTCAAATAAATTTTATTTTAAAGTATTATAGGACGAATATTATTGTAAGATGAATTTCCGTTTCAGGCAAACAACGAAAACGAATTTTCGTTGACAGAATCATGAAGAAAAAAGTTTATTTTTCATGTTGCCAAGTAACGAAGTAACTTGGCTCGGATCAGTACAGTAAATACTGAAGCGAAGGAACGGATTTATAAATAAAAGGATCATTGTCGAATTTTTGTCAATACTTGTGGTTTTATTTATTTAACTCTTTAAAAGAATGCACAGCCGTCTCGGATTTTTTTATGCTACGATTCACATCCTACATTAATAACTGTTCAATAGCCGGGTAAGTAGGGAAAAATTGCCCTCGCATTTTTTCCAGCGAAATTTGGAGTGTATTCTGAGGTGTAAAAAAAACGAATTTTCTGAAAATGTCATCCCCGTCAGCGCAATGGTTTTAGAAAAATGAATTTTCTTTAAATATAAAAAAATTCCGGAAACGGTTCAGTGGATCGATTTGATTTTTTTTTGGTGCTTGTTCCAATCAAACGTGTTACGAAATAAAATTATAGAACATCTTGCGAAAGATTAAAGTTTAAAAAAATGTTCCTTCTTTTATTTTATTTTTACTATAATCCACTTGGGGTGCAATAACGAAATTTTTTTCATATAATGTTTTAGCACCTTATTAGATTATATAATTTTTTCAAAATGATCGGTTTGGTACGTCACAGCGAAAAAAAAAGAAACACACTTTATTGATATATTTCCGTTATATATCTACATAACTAAAATATATCAATAAAGTGTGTTTCTTTTTTGTTCACTGTGGCGTACGAAACCGATCATTTAGTCACATATCAGACTTTATTGATATATTTTAGTTATATATCTATATAACTAAAATATATCAATAGTTTCTTTTTTTTCACTGCGGCGTACCAAACCGATCGTTTTAAAAAAAATTATATAATCTAATAAGGTGCCCAAAGATTATATGAAAAAAATTTCATTATTGTACCCCAAGTGGATTATAGTAAAAAATAATAAAACAAGGAACATTATTTTTTTTTCAAATCTTAATCTTTC
Source organism: Ophion slaviceki (assembly GCA_944452715.1). NCBI lineage: Eukaryota > Metazoa > Arthropoda > Insecta > Hymenoptera > Ichneumonidae > Ophion > Ophion slaviceki. The sequence goes on along the minus strand of OX101785.1, from coordinate 1,331,460 downwards.
GCAAAATGTTCTCTAATTGTATTTCGTGACACGTTTGATTGGAACAACTACCAAAAAAAATCAAATCGATCCACTTAACCGTTTTCGGAATTTTTTTATATTTAAAAAAAATTCATTTTTCTAAAACCATTGCGCTGACGGGGATGACATTTTCAGAAAATTCGTTTTTTTTACACCTCAGAATACACTCCAAATTTCGCTGGAAAAAATGCGAGGGCAATTTTTCCCTACTTACCCGGCTATTGAACAGTTATTAATGTAGGATGTGAATCGTAGCATAAAAAAATCCGAGACGGCTGTGCATTCTTTTAAAGAGTTAAATAAATAAAACCACAAGTATTGACAAAAATTCGACAATGATCCTTTTATTTATAAATCCGTTCCTTCGCTTCAGTATTTACTGTACTGATCCGAGTCAAGTTACTTCGTTACTTGGCAACATGAAAAATAAACTTTTTTCTTCATGATTCTGTCAACGAAGATGCTTTTTCGTTGTTTGCCTGAAACGGAAATTCATCTTACAATAATATTCGTCCTATAATACTTTAAAATAAAATTTATTTGAGGCATTTTCAAAGCTGTCTCTTACCTTAGGTTAAAAAATTAACATATATTGTTTTATACTGTTGAGTTTATGACTTTTAAAAAATAATGCCCATTTTTCGAGTGGCCAGGGTGGCCAGACGTGTTAAGGGCAAGGACGGGGGGGGGGGGGGGGGTAAGGCTATTTCGCTACGAAAAAAAGCATATTTAGGATAATTTTTTTTTACGACACAGCTGATATGTATTTATTTGTGTAAGAAGTATATAATAAAAGGACATTTGAAGAATATTCTGTAAAATTGTCATTAACAATTATGCAGAAATGAGCCATTGAGAGCACATCTTTGCAGACACCTCCAAAAAATTGCAGTGAACTGCATAACTCATCATTGGATCATCCGAGAAAAAAACTTCAAGAAGATTGTATTAGTTAATAAGTTTCTTGAGGTAACGCTGACGAGTTTTTTTTTCATCATTTTAATTCATTTTGCAATAATATAGGTTCCAATTTTTTAAATGAAAAATCGCTATTTTGTCTTCTAGGTGTGACTAAAAATTGAAAATAAAAAAAAATAAAAATAAAAACGCGACAGCGTTACCTCAAGAAACTTATTAACTAATACAATCTTCTTGGATTTTTTTTCGGATTATCCAGTGGTGAGTTATGCAGTTCACCGCAATATAACTTTTTTTGGTGGCGTCTGAGAATATTTGCTGTCACTGGCTTATTTCTGCACAATTGTTAACGAAAATTTCACAGAATATTCTTCAAATGTCCTTTTATCTTATACTAATTATATAAATAAATATATATAAACAGTGTCGTCAACAAACAATATCGAAAATATGCTTTTTTATAGCAAATTATCCTTACCCCCCACCCTTAATGATTCTGCGCTTTTCAACACAGCGTATTCATGTTATACGATGATTCAATTTTTTCATATATAGTAGACGATATGTCACACATTAATGAAAAATAAATATATCCGACATGCACTGTTCTGAGGCATTAAGTGTTTGAACAACATGGATAATAATAATGTGGACGTTTAAATCTGTAATGAAAGGAATCGTTTTATGATATTAATTTCTTGTAAATGCATATGATTTTTTCATCGATATTTTTGATGATTAAAAAGTTGATTATAAAATGTAGACTTTGCACAATGATTTTTAAGAATAAATCAAGAGCCACAAGAAATGAAATTCAGAACAAAATTAAACATCCTCTTGAAGATCATAATCCTATATTCAACGGCAACGAAAATCTGTCCAACTGTACGAGGCCACCAGTTTTTCTTTCACACGATTATTATATGAGTTTTCAGTTCTCTTAGTATTGCTTATCGTTACTCTCAAGTACTCAAAAATGACGCTTTTTTCCGCGAATTATGGAAGAATTAAAATTTTAGGAGACTACATATGTGTTCGTGGCATTATTAAGGAATAAAGCTATAGAAAAATGCCGCTCGTGAAATTTCCATTCAAAATCAGTCGATAAACTAGAGAACTGACAGAGCGGGTAGTCGGTACATGTGAAAACATTTTGCTTGTATATTTCTCGTTCCCGGGTATGGGTGATTCGGAAAAAGTACAGTCGCTAGGAAATGGAAGTTGAGCACGCAGCGCGTGGCGAGTTGAGACACGGTGCGAGTTGAAACGGTAGCAAAAAATGCCCGGCCCGAATCTGAAGAGTGGGGTTACGCGAGCGTCGGGGAAACGGCGGGCTGCTACGGTGTCCACTTGGGTCTGTGGCGAGTTGCCCGCTTTGGCAAGTTGAACAGACGGCGAGTTGAAGTGGCGACTTGACACAGAGGCGACTTGCACGGTGCAGAGTTGACACCCCGCCTTCTTTACCTGCACATGCAAAGTCTTATGAGAGATTATAAAAAAAAAAAAAAAAAAAAAATTCAAAAAAAGCATGGGGACGCGAAGCGTGAACTTTCAGAGTACCAGTCCGCCGTCTAACTGTATTAGCTACGGTGGCTCTTGTCTCAAGTGTCAACGCTGAACGTACTCTACGCGCGAGCCGAAACTCCCAAATTTTCAAATCGCGATATCTCAGCAACTAAGGCCTAATGGAACAAAAATAAAAAACGACGTTAATTCGGAGGTCTTCAACTTTCACCAGGCGAAAGGAGAACCCGATTCGCGAAATCCGGGCTCTGCCGTCTCCTTGTAATTGATACATTCGACGAGCGCAATAAGACGGCGATATGTATATTCATCAGTGACACATCCCATAAGCCCAATATGATGGCGATATTCATCCAAATCCAGAATGATACAAATACGCAGACACAAAGAAAATTTGTACAAGTGTTAGAATGGCTAGGTAGGTAGCGCGCTCGGCTCTCGATTTAGAAGACGTGGTTCAAACCGTAGGTAGGTACAAAATTTAACTAGGCAGAATACGTTTTTAATCCATTTATCATATAGGCAGGAACATCAATAAAGCGTATGGGGATAATAAAAATCCTACCAGATTTTTTTTATCAATATTTTTGGATTTTTTTTTATTTTTCACGCTATGACACTCAAATGAGCTCCATGTGAGCACAGCATAGTTACGTCACGCCATGCCGCTATTATGACCTCCGTATGAGTTCAGCATATTTACGTCATGCCATGCCGCTAATATGAGCTCCGTATGAGTACAGCATATTTACGTCACGCCATGCCGCTAATATGAGCTCCGTATGACCACAGCATAGTTCCGTCACGCCATGCCGCTAATATGAGCTCCGTATGAGCACTACAGTTTCTTCACGCCGTGACACCCATATGAGCCCCATATGCACTCACTTATTGTTAGATATTCGTGAGCCAAATTTGCTAGTCTGATGAATTCACTGCATGCATATTCGCGTGAGAACAACTTTGCTTCATTTGGATGTATTATTGTGAATCATCATGTGATGCAAATATGACTTCAACGGGAGCACTCATAAGGGATACACAGCTGTGAGACTTTCTATGCTGCAGTGATGATGTACATATGATGCCAATATGAGGTACATCTGTCTATCTGGGTTGGATTTCATGATCTTGAATTTAACGTCGTTGCAACGCAACGAAAATTCCTTATCGTATTTTTATTCGCTGTCGCTAGCCGTCCGGTTATCGGACGAATAAGCGTATTGTTCGTCCGGATAGCGGCTCAGTTCACGCCGTATTTCTACGTACATATTATTGTGATTCATGTCAGCTAGTATCTGGACGAATAACAGATATATAATCGTCCGGATAGAATGTGTTAAATTGTTTAACAATCTATCTCGACGAATAAAATTTTTATAATTTTGTTTTAAAAACACCCAAACAAAATTATAAAGATTTTATTCGGACGAATACGTGTAAGTTATTCGTCCAGATAGATTGTTTAACAATTTAACATATTCTATCCGGACGCTTATATCCCGAGCAGAAATCTAATTAGGCTGCCTGAGGATCCATCAGGGCCGGATCAGGGATCAATAAGGCGCCCTGATCAGGCACGCCTTCTTTGAGCCAGACAGGGGCCTCAGCAGGGATCAATAAAACGCCCTGATCAGGCACGCCTGATTTGCGCCGAATAGGAGCCTTATCAGCCATTAATAAGGCGCCCTGATCAGGCACGCCTGATTTGCGCCGGATAGGAGCCTTATCAGGCATTAATAAGGCGCCCTGATCAGGCACCCCTGATTTGCGCCGGACAAGCTAAAATATTGGCAATAAAATGATAAAATAGAGATTATTATTAGTTTGAAGAACAATTTAATCAATTTTTTACGATTGATTGTAACGCACAACCATACAGTCAGTCTAGAAATGCATTTTTAAAAATATATACGTATTTTTATTCTCTTAAATTTTATATTTTGTAATATATTTAATGCGAAACGAAGCTCGTATTTTTTTTTCTGTTATCAGTGGAGAAGAGACATCACCCAGATCTTTTCTTCCGTGTCGTTGTTGCTCGTATCCAAACACACCATTTTCCGATCGACAGATACCAATGAGCATGTTTCAATTGTTTCCGTTTTTTTACTTGCCACATGTTGAACTTTGCCGACTCGCATGGATAAGTATACATAGATTTCGTAATCCGCAACAAGATAAGTTGCTTGATCCGGGCCTGATGAAGCGCCTGATCAGAGCCTGATAAGGTGCCTGATCCGGACCTGAATTTGCAAAAGCGTTACATCCCTGATCAGGGCCGGACTAAATTTGCCTGACCCGGCTCGGATTTGCTATTGTGGCAGCCTGATCCGGTCCGGATTTCACCCTGAACAAATTTCTGCTCGGGATATATATATGTTATTCGTCCGGATGCTAGCTGACATGAATCACAATAATATGTACGTGGAAATACGGCGTGAACTGAGCCGCTATCCGGACTAATAACACACGCTTATCGTCCGATATCCGGACGGGGAGACACGCCGATTTTTATTATTTAACAAAATCTCTTTTTGCAGATTATCATTCTAGATCTCTGAATAAGAAACGTAAAAAAATGATTGAAGGTTTTGGTAAATATTTACAAGTGGGCCCCAGCCCTGATCGGCTCCAAAAAATTTTTTCACGTGTTCGGGGCTATTCTGCAATATGAAGGATGATTTTTATGATGGGGGAGGGGTATTTTGTCAGGGAAAAAATATATATTTCCCAAACCCAAACAAAACTAAACCCGTTTCCTCCATACCTTTAAAAAAGTAAAAAAAAAAGCGTTTGGGGGTTGAAAGAGGGGTTGAAATTGTCTTCCCCGACTTAAATGTTATAAACAAAGTGGCCTGAAATACATCGACTTGGTACGGAATTTCTAAACCCCTTTTCTAGCTGCAGCCCCACTTCGTTACGACAAATCGTAACGAAGAGATGCCGAATGAAATACAAGCAATTGGAAAAATGATAATTTTCGTTGCATTCCAATAATGCAAACTGTAATCGTATTGGAATTCATGCATTATTGTTACTCGTATCATCCATGATGGGAGGTTGTGCGCGCGCGCGCGTGTGTATCAACGAGCCCACACACGTGTGTGGCGATCGCGCATGTACATATTCCGACGATTGCTCAACGTTCTAATGGTCGCGCCCCGAGGCCATCCTACGGTCAGAAAACTTTCGCGAAGCGTAGCATATTCGTCGTATCGTAATATTTTTTTTATATCGTTTTTTTTTATCACAGTCTAACTCCTATTATAGTCGGCCGTGTGTCACATATATGTACGCACGTACTTTCGAAATTCCTGTCCCGTATTTCGCGTTTACGTACACCCGGGCCGATAATAGTTTTGCTCAAACTTTTGCCAATTCTTCGAAGAGTCTTTGATGGAGCAATCGATTGAGCTGATTGAAATTACGCACGCGTTGGGATAACGGGATGTTTTAGCGCGCCGGGCAGATATACTTGTGGCTTTTTCAGCAAAATCAGTTGAACAATTGTAGAAGATTTATTTACTAGGTTTATTAATTGTTACCTGTTTATTAATTCGTCGCGTTCCAACGATGCTAAGCTCAAGATCCTGAATGTAGTGGGTAACGCCATATATATATGTACTTGTACGTTGGTACATAAAATTGTCAAATTATTATCGTATAATTCATTGAGCAATTATACTTGTTCGGCTTACTCTTTGAATGGGCACCGATATGTTTTAATTTTTTTTTTTAATGGATCGTTGCCTTATGGGATATTTGTCAACCTATCAAAATTACATATCGCGTTCGTATACGAAAAGATAATAATCGTATACGAACAAATAATGATTTCATGGACGGCTGGTTTTTCGCGCACTTCCTACAAACTTGACCCCCCCCCCCCCCCGCCTCCCCTCCCGCCGCTAATCATACTTCTATACTCGGTGGAGAAAGACGTAAGCGTTTGAGATTTCTCTCTGGCCATGTTCATTTCCGTGACCGCATGTACCGTAGGAGTAGGCGTTATACAGAGGGTGGCCCGAAAAGCGACGTCCAAAAGGAAAATCTGGATGCCTCGTATCAATACCTATCTGAATCGACTTTATGCATGTTCTACGGTCTAATTCGGTTTTCGAGAAAAAAGTATTTAAAACATTTTTTTCGGCTTTTCCCATAGCACCATTCATTTTTTTCTCTTTTGTGTATGCACTTCTCTTAATCGCAATTGGGAGTCATTCAGACTATTATAAGTATTTTTTTTCATCATCTAAATTTTGTTCACTGATCGTCTCAAACTTACTTTTTACACTTTTGATCAAAATCTACGGGATTCACGTTAGTCTTTAGTCAGTCGTTTGTTTGTTACTTGACAGTGCACTTTCTGACGATAACACACGGGGAAAAAAGCGCGAGGAAAGTACAAACACGAAAGAGAAAACAAAAATGCTTTTTTCTCGAAAAGTAAAAAAGGTCGTAGAACATACAAGGGGGTGACTCGGAGTGATCTTGAAATTTGAACAGCTGGAACGGCACGATGTTCTTTTAAATCGATAAAAAAAAATGTTTGCCGATTTAGGCTTTGAATGTCCCTGGAATACTTTTACGTATTCTCACTAAAGATTTACGACCACAGTTTGCAAGAAGAAAAAGTTGTTCATAGTAATAAAAATAAAGAAATTTAACGGAGTCCTTGCATTCCAACGATGCAAATTCCAACGTCATGATTTGGATGAGTATTGATACGAGGCATCTCGATTTTTCTTTTGGACGTCACTTTTTGGGCCACCCTGTGTACACACACACACACATATGTATATGTATACATATGCGTTTACAAAAAAAGGCCGGACACATACTTCCTCTCGTGCGTGCGTATATTAGTGCCCGCTGAACGATACACGCACTTGTTTCCTATCGTCGTGTGGTTCTTCGACGAACGCAATTCTACTTTCGGCGGAATTATATATCCGGAGTAGCTACGAGTTGCGCAAGTTTATATATCTCGACGAGTTCTCGATCCCCCCCTTCCTGTACACGCCGCCGCACGCTCTGTATATAATAAGACGGACTCCTCCCGCTAAAGTTGTTGATACATTTCTCGAAATCCCCTTTCTCCTTATTACAGTCCCTGTGTCGGCTCGCCGAGAGCGTGATAGACTGTAATTACTGATTGATGACGCAACGTAGCCTCGGGATCGCGAAACATTTTGCACTTTCCTTTTTTTTCTCTCGTCCTCTCACTCGTCACTTGGCCGTACAATTTTGACAATGACACTTTATTACAAGTTTGCAGTATGCAGGAAGGTTTTTCGTTTTTGTCGTTTACGTCTGGTTTTTTCTTTGTGCCGGTTCGTTTGAACTTTAATGACGAGAAAGTATGCGATATGGAGATTGGAGTAGAAGGAATTAGAACTCCGGGTTTCGGTTTTGCACCGATATAGGGTTTGTGTGTATTTGCGGGTGGGGGGGGGGGGGGTGTACGGTATTCTTCATATTTAACAGCTGGTGCTTCTGACCCCGATCCATCAAGGGGTCTCTGCCTGCATAAGCTTTCGCCCCAAAAAACTGGAGGATTTTCTATATTTTATTCCGATGGAAGTTTTTGGAATTTTTTTCTGTTTTTTGACTTGCGCAATTTTTTTTAGCTGATTTGGGCTACCAAGATCAGTCGATCATTTTTTAAGATACTTATTTTGAGATCTACAATTAAAATGTGCAAAAAATATTCGGTATAACGATTAAGAATGCTGTTGACGTTTGCATCGTTGGAATGCAACGGAAATACTTTCTTTTTTACATTCACTTTCGTCTCCATTTTCACTTCTATCGAAAATTTGGAAAAAATGGATTTAGGTCGCAGGTCGCAGGACAAAAAATTGCAGTGAGAAATTAATTATTTTCGTTGCGTTGTAACGATACAAATTTCCACATCATGATAAAAATGAAGACATAAAAATATAAATATGAATTTTCGTTACGTTCAAACGACGCAAACGTTAACACCATGGTGATTCTGTCAACTAGGCGGATCTCAATTGAAGAATAAACAAAATGTACTTTTAGTATAATAATAAAACTTTCGCATAACCGAATACCCTTTTTTTTTTAATTGTGAAAGCAACGAAAATGCCAAGCTGTAGAAAAGAAGGCAATTTCCGAAAAGAAAAAATTTTATCATCCATTTGCGCATATTCAGGCGAGAAGGATCACTTGAACGTTAACAAACAAAAAAATAATTCCGTTGATCTCAACAACCCAAAGTCGTGACAATACTATCGTGGATTATAACAAAGATAAACGAAAAAAAAAAAGAAACCAACTTCGTTGCTTGCCAACGATGCAAAACCGTGACTTTTTCCTCACTCACGTCAGCATCGTGTATCGGCGTCTCGACTACCCGGAGGAGCTTTGGAGCTCGCGAATGTACGGGAATCGTTACTGATATCACTTTAAACGCGCAGCCTCGCGGTTATCGCGACGACATATACGTCGCTTTACTCCGCGCGAGGGGTAGGCCTCGTTTCTTCGCGAGCAGGCTGTTACACTCTCTACTTCATATCCCATATATCGCATATCACCGGAAACCACTTCCGCCTCTACAGAGTCCTTGGCCCCCAACGCTCCCTCGTATCTATTTCCGTAACATTTTCCAACCGCTATATGCGCTTCAAATGCGCATGTGTGTGTTTGTGTAACGCGCCTTTCGTTTTTTTAACGTTTTTCCACCCTAGCCCCCCCCCCCCCCCCGTCTCTCTTATTTCTCATTGTTCTCGTTATTGCTTTTTTGCTTCTATCTTCTCGCCATGTTCCGCGCCATAAATTCGAACTCACCGTGATATCGGTCGCGCGATGAGGAGTCTCTTCGTTCCGCGGTAAGGAAAAACGTGACGAGAGAGACTCAGGACAAAGCGCACGTGTCTATGCAACGTGTAGGAGGATTTATCGTACCTCGGGACTCTGGAAAGACTCGGGTGATTTTTGTCCGTTCCTTTCACTGCATTGAGAGTTTGGCCGATGGACACCCGTGTACGAGACTGGCCGTCTAGGGTTTGAGCCTTAAGACCAGTCCGGTTGGGTACAGTCATGCCTGAAAGGGATAAAAACGAGAGAGAGAGAGAGAGAGAGAGAGAGAGAGAGAGAGAGAGAGAACGAGAAAAAAAAACAGTGGATATCGATGACGTTGAAACTAGAATCGTTGGAATGCAACGATTTTTTTTTTACATCGTAAATTTCCTTTCGTGGATGTAAGCTACGGAAGTCAGGAAAACAATTTTGTAGGATCGTTATTTCACGATCTAGAACCTAAATCTGCAAAAGACCATTTTTGCGTAATGGGCAATGAAAGAGAATGATGATTTTGAAGTTTGCATGGTTGGTAGGTAAGGAAAATAAATTATTCTCTATTGATAAAGATTTTATTTTTGGCTGATTTAGGCTATGAAAATCACTCGAACATTTTCGCGTATTTTTATTACAGTTTTATGATCTGAAATTGGGAAAAAAGATTTTGAAAAGTAATATAATGAAGAAATAAGAAAGAAAACGTTGCATTCCAACGATGTAAATTTAAGGATGTATGGCAACTAAGTTATTTACTACTGTTCGAATTGAAACTCACTGATATTGTAAAGGAAAATATCGAGAACTTTTTGAGATTAAAAAAACAAAATTTGCCCACGTGAATGCTGAGATAAACGAATTCAAAGTTGGGTCATTTAACACGGGGAACATAGGACTGTACGTCCAAAATTCCCTTTACATTGGCAAAAAAGGTATTTCCGGAGTACTCTTTTGTAAAAAAAACTTTTGTGCGGTATCGCTGTAATATGCATAATACGTTAAAAAAAATCGACATGTGCCCATATATTTTGCGAGATATTGCGAGTTAAATGGGACCGTTTTCGTATTTCTTTAGCTCGTATGTCGTAACCGCGACAACGTCAGGGAAAACGTACATCAAATCAGTAACTAAATTTGCAGTTAAAAATTGAAAATTCTTCTTTCTGTACCGCATGTTTTACTTTGAGCTGTGGTAAATCTCCTTTTTAACTTCAATGAATACTACAATTATTTTATTTAGTCTTTAAATGCGATTTTTGCAAATTGCATAATCAGTTCTGTAACGACTCTGCAGTAGCTGCCATACATCCTTAAATCCCGTAAAGATCTTTTCTACCCACAAGAACTTGGGCAACTTGGGGAACGCGTCATCTACGGTGAATGCTGTTGAAGTCTGCATCGTACGGATTCTATGAAACTTCCCTTTTTTATCCGCTGTTGTTATCGATCCTTTTTTTGCAGATTTAGCTTGCTAATTTGTGATGAATCTGGAAAACGCGAAGATGATTTTCGTAGGTGAAATTTGTCGCGAATGATTGGCAAAAATGATCTTTAAATTTGCATCGTTGAAACACAACGAACATGAATTCTTTTCGATTGATATTTTTTTTGCCGATTTAAGCTACGGATATCACGGAAATACCTTTCCGTGTTCTCATTAGAGATTTACGATGACAATTTGCAAGAAAAAAGGCTTTTCCAATATCGTAAGTTTTTCTTCACTTTTTGAACTCGACTGTACGGCCGGTGTATTCTTAATTCCCTTGTACTTTCATCCCACACTCGCATCCACGCATCTCTCCCAATCTCCCTCACTCTTTCTCGCGCTCTCTTTCCCTTCCTGCATCTTTCTCATTTGCATTGAGATCGCACCTCGAGGATTTTCGGATCAGAGAAGTGTGATCGGTTGATCCGTGAAAAGGCGAGACAACATTAAACCGCCGGTGTGTCGTCGTGAATCACGCATACAACACTTACAACACACAGGCGAGGACTTCGATTTAATAGAACGGTCTCTCGTTGCTTCCATCTCCCTCCGACCCTCGCTCTCTTTCTCTCTCTCTCTCTCTCTCTCTCTCTCTCTCTCTCTCTCTCTCTCTCTCTCTCTCTCTTTTTCTCTCCTCCTCATTCTCTTTGCCATTCAACGAACGTAGCTCCCGCCAGGAGCCGTTTCCGGCTTATACCGAAAGATCGTCGACTTTGCGAGTCGAAGCGACGTTCACGATCGTCATACACGCTTTTCTACGTATCGTTCGCCGTACCAACGAACCGCGTATACCGATTAATTCAACCACGCGTCCCCACGGTTCTCAATCAAGTTCTCTTTTTTCCTTTCCCCCAATTCGTTCGCCTATTCCAAGCGCAAATTGGTCGGGCTCGATCGTGTTGAAGTTGGCACTGTCGAACGCCACGAAAGTTCTTTTTTAAATTTTATTTTCCACATTTTTATTATCACGGAAGATCTTTTTTTTTATAGATCTATATTGTAGATTGCTAAATAAATATCTTAAAAAATGATTGAAGGTTTTTTGTCGGCAAAATCTGCCAAAAGAAATTCAAGGAATTTAGTAGTATGAATTTTCATTGCGTTACAACGATGCAAACTTCAACCTCATTGGGCTCGATGATGTAGCCTCGTCTGCTCGATTGCTTCACAATTAACCTACATAATGTAGCTTAATTTGCGCTTGATAGGCGAGCGTAAGAGCGGCGCGCAAATGCAAGGGGAAATAAATTTGTACACACGTATATGGAGGCGGAGGACATTTTGAGGCCCTTATCTGTGTGTGATGTTAGCTGGTGGTCCGGTTTTCAGGACGTTTCATCGGGTCTGCATGAACTTGGAGCTTGAAAAATAAGTGGTTTTGAAATATTTTTTTCCTGATTGGAGTATTGAGATGACGAGATCGGGCTGTCACACAAATATGTTACGCGGTCTTGCCAAGTTTGAGTTTCTTTTTAATTGGAAAATAGGGATAAACTGCGGAGCTCTTTTTATTTGAACAACGTGCCGCAATTGCTGCATGGAAGATGGTTGGAGGTACCTCTCGCAACTAGGAAGGTCTGACATGAAATATAAAACAATGTACTTTTAGTATAGCAAAATAGTAACGTACGGCCGGCTAGTTTAAAACATTTTGGACCGTTACGAAAATGACAAGCTGTAGAAAAACAAATTCAATTTTCGACCAAACAGAACGGCTACGATATTTTTTTTAAGTCAACAAACCGATGGATACGTCGGAAAGTCGTCCGGTCATCCGATACAAATGTTATGAAGTGTGGTCTGTGCGAATTCGAAGTGAATCGGACGAATAGATTTTGAGCTATAATTGACTCCGTTTCGTAAAACGTAGTTTCGAGAAAAACGCGAAAAAGGGTACATTGCGGTAGGCGATCCGACCCTTCACAAAAATCGTCTTTACGCGAACTTTTCCAATTTCAACGATTTTTTTTTCAAATTCAAGTTGAAATACCAGGCTATAAAATTATGTAATAAAAAACTGGCATTTATAAAATTTCACACCTACTCAGGCCTCTTAATTTTTTTATAAACGAAATGTTGAACGTTCGAGACAAAACGGAAAGATGACGTTGAAGTTTGCACCGTTGGAGTGCAAAAATTGTTTTTCTTAATTTTTTTTGTAAACATGATCGTCATACGGAAGGGACCTTCGTAAAAATAACGACCTTGAAGTTTGCATCGTTATGACGCAACGAAAATAGATTTTTGGACAAATTGAGGCTGCAAAAATCACTTGAGCGTTTTTCAGGATTCTTAAAAAAAAATCTATAACATAAATTGGCTGTAAAATATTTTTGATAATAAGGCAAGGAAAGAAAAAGCATAATTTTCGTTGCATTCCAACGATGCACAATTCGACACCGTCGCAAATATACCTACTATATTATGAGGTTGAAGTTTGCATCGTTCTCATGCAACGAAAATTAATATTTCTTAATTCCATTAATTTCTTTTGGCACATTATGCCTCCAAAAAACCGTCAACCATTTTTCAAGCTATTTATTTGCCGATCTACAATGTAAACCTATAAGAAAATTTCTTCAATAGTAATAAATAAACGAAAAATAAAATACAAAAAAAACATTCGTTGCGTTCCAACGATGCAAACTTCAGCAGCATACTATATTTATTTGCAGGTGATTAACAGCACATTAAAACTTACGTAATGTTGACGACAGGAACATTGGGCTCCTTCATAAGGGTGGTCCCCAAAGCCGAATGTCTTCAAAGTCACCTCGTCCCATATCCATCATTCATTTCTTTTATGTTTTCATTAACCCCCGCCCCCCCTCATCATCATAAAAAACGAAATGAAGAAACGATTTGGGCCTTTCTTGAATTCTGAAATGGCCAAATCTCGAATCGGCATTTTAAGAACATCATAGCGTATGGCGGCCGTTGACGATTCGGCCGCGATTATGATTTCCTCGAAATCTTCCGCTACGCTGTCCCATTCGCTTCTTAATTATATCCAAGCGCTCTTCTCAAATTTACTCCCTCGACCGAAACTACTCTTGTTCGTGTGGGTCTTTGCACGTACGTAAATACGTAGGTATGTATGCATCTACGTGTACGAATATGAATGATTATCCGCATACGTATGAAAGAACGTAACGAGAGATATAGTAATGTGGAGAGAGGGGCCAAGGACCGTGAGATAACACTAGGGTGATGAGCAATGGACGACTAGAGGTCTGCTTTTACTCTTCCCCTTTTACATGTATAACGACGATGTTATCCACATAGTCGTGCAAGATGCCCCCTATTTCTAGACCCGACGAGTAATCCTCTAGCATTCTCGCCGTCGCTAAATCATTACGCGAAAATAAACACAAAAACGCAATAAGGGAGAAGACCACTGTGACGGACCGACAAACGGTTTTTTTATCGATTTTTTGTCTATTAAATTATTTATTCAGGATTTAAAAAAAGGTATGGTATTAAGGCGAGATATCCCTTTGGAATTAAAAAAAAATCGATTTTTTACACATTTCCAAAGTATGATACCCAAAGAATATACTGACCAAAGGAAAACTCGAAATATTGAATATTTGCGGAGTTATCGCAAATAGTCTTGAGCGTGGGGACAGCATGCAGTCAGGTAGCGAGTCACATGTTGAAACTTTAAGCGCGATTATCTCGAAAATACTTTTTCAAAAACTGCTCGTGTTTTAGCTCAAAAAGTTATCGACCGATTTGGATGAAATTTTGGGAGGTTACTCTCGGTAATATTATCGGAAGGATATACCTAAAATTTGAAAGGTAGCGTGTAAATAAATAATTTTTTTGGGGTCAAATATGTCGAAAAAATGGTCGAAAATTCGAACTTTGGAGTAAAAAGGCTCCCGAATTTTCAATTTTGCACTTTTTCATGATTTTTTAGGTATATTCTTCCCCATAATATGTCAGTAAACGAATGACACTTATTAAATCTTTTTCAGATCAACAGAAAAGAAGTAACAACTGCAGCACTTTTCCCTGTCGCGGAAAACAGGCGTCCGAAGACCCTTAATAACGCCGCCATTTTGTTGGTCATCCCAAAAAAAATTTTTTTTTTTTAACTTGACAGTTATAATAAACTCATGTCCAAATTTGAAAATAATCAGATTATTTTATCCCTTCTAAAAAAATTTCCGAAAAATACCTATTTTTCACGCTCCTAAAGGGATTTCTCGTCTTAAGCATATATTCAACTTATTTTCTGTAAATTTTTATTTTAAAAAATGAAAAATAAAGAGTCTTATTAAAGTATAAAATTAGCCTCTGTATTAAAAAATGTGGTCCAACGGCCGGTTTAATAACTTGACGATGGTTGGTCTGAAAAATAAAAATTTTTATAATCTAAAGTAGTTAATAAACTTGAAAAGTAGTTCTCGTTGTACGTAGCCGTTTTTTTTTCGGGAAAAAATTCACAAAATGGCAGGTGTTTAAAAAAAGAGCAATCATAGCGAAATTTTTATTTATAGCCGGGAACTAAAAAAATACTCAAAAAAAAACGGTTACGTACAACGATAGCTACTGCAACTACGGAAACTATTTTTTTTACATTGAAAATTAGACAATTATAGCTATAGTTGCGATTCCGGCCCGATCGAGAAAAGCGCGATTGACAATATAAGTATACTTAAATCGTTGATCAACCTGTGCTCGCTAAATCGTGTGCACCTTGGTCAATTTGCAATATTTAAACTTGAACGTTTTTTCGCATATTTTGGAATATGTATATTTTGAGAAAATGCAAAAAAAATGAATTTTTTAACCGGTCACATTGGTGTTCCGCTTTAAAGTTTTACACGTGAAAACCAGTAATTTCCTCTGGCGCTCGAGCCTAAGATTCCAGACCACGATGCAACTTCTATCGTTAGAACACGACGAAAACTTTTTTTTTAACCACGAATTTTCTCCAGTAGATGTAAGCTACTAAAATTGCCTAAACGTTGTATAGGGCGTTTATTTAGCGATCATAAAATACTCCTCAGCCAAGTCTCTATATTGAGCTTGAGGATTTGCCAAACCAGCAACATTTATTCCTACGTGATGAAAAAAAAGGTCAACTATTCGACGATAATCTTGTTCCGAATAGTACCGTGCTCTGCTCGAGTTGGAGGAAATTCAATCCGAAGGAAATTCACCTCTCGGTTGCCGAGGCCCTCGCGAATAAGACGCCGTCCATCGCGCGGCTGTGAGAAACTGTATGTGATCTTGGAGGCTGGGCAACCATGGCAGAGAACGGACGGGTCGTCGTTCTGGGCGAGTTTGCGTGCTCACACCGGCATAATTTGAGGTCGTGAGAGATGTCGGGGAAGAGCGAGAGCGAGGGGGACAGGGGAAGAGAGAGAGAAAAAGAGAGAGAGAGAGAGAGAGAGAGAGAGAGAGAGAGAGAGAGAGAGAGAGAGAGAGAGAGAAGTAAAGCCGGCACACCTAATGCGTACTTGCTTCTCCATCCGCTCTTGCCCGTGTTGAATGGCTTCTAATTTGCGACCGTTGGTTTAATTGCGACTATGTGTGTATTCAGGAAACCTATTATTCGCATATACAGCATGCCTCGTAAGTCGAGTTGGTCGTTTTCACGCTTTACGGACCTGTTTATGTGTATATGGGAGAAACGGAGAGAGAGAGAGAGAGAGAGAGAGAGAGAGAGAGAGAGAGAAAGAGGGTATACAAAAGTTTGGGTCGCTACTCCACCTGCTCACCTTCTCGCTTCCCCTTTGAAACCTCGAGCTTCACCGTTCAAGGAGAATTAATTCCGTAACCACTTCCGCTTTTTCATGCCAGCTGCGAATTTACGTATCGGGACATAAGCCCGATCCACGATACACTAGTCCGTTAAAAATATTTGAGAAACACACGCAAAGACACACAAAAAAGACGTTTCGTGAGCAAAATGGGAAGTGAAAAAAATTATAGATATTTTGAACGAATCCATTATTTTCTGACTTGGTACAGACCGAACTCGCGATGCGGCTGAACCACTCTCTTGCATATGATCGGGATTCACATGATGTCGGATTTTGCATCGTTGGAGTGCAATGAAAATATATATAGATATTCTTTAATTGCCTTTTTTTGCCAAATTTACGTTGTGAAACACATCAAACGTCTTTTCAGGATCCTGAGAAGAAGTTCATTAGCTACATCTGAAAGACAAAGATTTGTCATTGTAGCGCTGATATAGAAATTGAAAAGTATAAGGAAAAAGGATTTTCCTTCCATTTCATCCATGCAAAGATTAACACCTGCATTCATCCCTTTCCTGTAAAATCCTTAGGTTTATAATCTTCTATAGTTATATATTAATTTTCTATAATATATAATAATAATATGATTATATAAATTATATAAATTATATAGTGACAATTATATACAATTATATAACCGTGGCAAAATGGCCAGACTCCCCATAATAGTATCAGGATTCAACAGTGAGCAGTTACTTGGAGTTCCAAAACTTTTAAAAGCTACAGGAGCGAAAAATAGAGAGTTTTTGCAGCTGCGTACATTTATTTGGCGGGTACGACCAGAAGGAATCAAATTCCGACCTCCAGGAGCTTCTCATCATACACAGTGGCTTTCGAAAGCAGTCTACCTCGTGACTTTCTTGATCCAGGTCAAGCAATGGGCCACCGACAAATCGTATAAAGACTATATGTAACCGTATCCATATTGTCAAAGAAACAGCGGAGCGAGTTGCGTTAATGGAAAAATGTCAGAATAACCTGACGAACGACGAAACGTAGATGCAATATCTCTTGCAACGGGTCCAAGACCAAAGAAAAAGACAGCCGTCTTTTGTTAAAAAAAAAAATTTGAACATTTTTCAATATTCGAAAAATAAATATCGTCTATCGTTCTGTATCGGTAATCATCTCATCCAAAAAAATTTGACAAATAAATTTAGTATATATTTTTTTTATTCGAAATTATGAAACTCTTGTCCTTTAATTTCAAATCAAATTGGGCTTGTTTAATTCATTTTGAATGAAAACCATGATTTTTTGCTTCAATTGTAAGAAATATAAAAAAGTCGCTTGCGCAACCTTTTAATTTTGAGCTAAATCCCCCTTCTCTCGCTAGGTTTTTTTTTCACCACACTTCAACTTCCTAAAAACTATTATCGAGAAAAAAAATACCTATTTTTTTCGGGCACCCTAATAAAATACATACTAAAAAGTTGTCGTTCACGTTGGATAGTTGCAAAATGTTTTATGACTCTGGATAATTGCTGAATTATATTAGAATATTATCATTAATTTTATAACGCTACATAGTATCTGCGTAAAATGAGAAATAAAATGAATTTTATTATTCCATTATAATTTTTCGATTATCCAGAGCGCTCGAAAATTTTGCAATTATCGAAAATGAGCGAAAACTTTCGACCGGGAGTGTGTGTATGTGTGTATATGTGCGCAGAATACATAAGTTATTCTGCGCACGTATTGCGTGCCGAAGTCAGGAAGATGACTAAAGTCACTGTTATCTGTTCCGTTTACCAGCCATTTTTATTTAAATGTTTTTTTTTGTTGTTGTTAAACGAATTGATCGATCACAGGAACTTTATGACGTTGGAGTTTGCATCGTCAGAATATATATATGCAGCCACAAATTTGTGGACATAAATCTACAGTAGAAACTGTTTATAACGACGTCGCCGAAGACGACGCAATGGATATAAGGACGGACTCGAGAGTAAAAATCTGGAGTACAACATTGTACATGTATCGCTTACAATGACTATCGGCTATAACGTCGGTACTGAATGATCCATTCGATGTCGTCACAACCGGCTTTCACTGCAGTTCGTTTGCATACATTCTCGGGCCGTGCACAACTTCACACTCCGAAAATATTGCCAGATTTCACTTGAATACACCAAGGATTTGACGCGATATCGGGCCACGGAGTGAAAGAGATGCGACTGGCGGAGTCCTTTTATATAGCTCGTACACTGTACGAAGCTTAGGCGTTTATATACAGGGTGTCCCAGGTCAACCCCGATCTCCGAGTTCTAGATACATGCCATCATTCTGAACAAACAAGTCCTCTGCCATTTTGGCATCTGACTAATCGTTACCAAATTACAGTCCGATCATCTCACGCTGACAGCCAGCCCGCTATAGGTATAGCAAAGCAATGGTTCGCAGGACACCAAAGCGGCTGAGGACTTCTAAATTCAGAATCACAAAATGAACGCACAGCGATATTTAAAAAGTCGTATTTTTGACCCTGCCAAAGTTCGTAAAAAAAATTAAAAATATGATCCTCATGACCTCAGCAATAGTTTTCTTGGGGCTGTAATTTGGTAGCGGTTCGTCAGACGCCAAAATGGCAGAGGACTTTTTGGTTCGGAATGATGGCATGTATTCAGAACTCAGAGATCGAGCGGCTGACCTGGGGCGCCCTGTATATATATATATATATATATATATATATATATATATATATATATATATATATATATATATATATATACAGGGCGCCCCAGGTCAGCCGTATAGTCAGCTATTCAGGTATTCGTCAGGTATACGTCAGGTATTCAGAACTCAGATATATATATATATATATATATACAGGGCGCCCCAGGTCAGCCGCTCGATCTCTGAGTTCTGAATACATGCCATCATTCCGAACCAAAAAGTCCTCTGCCATTTTGGCGTCTGACGAACCGCTACCAAATTACAGCCCCAAGAAAACTATTGCTGAGGTCATGAGGATCATATTTTTAATTTTTTTTACGAACTTTGGCAGGGTCAAAAATACAACTTTTTAAATATCGCTGTGCGTTCATTTTGTGATTCTGAATTTAGATTCTGAATGCACAGTGATTCTGAATTTAGATTCTGAATTTAGATTCTGAATGCACAAACGGATGGGTTTATATATATATATATAAAAACCCATCCGTTTGTGCATGTATCGTTTCCATAACATGTATGTACACGAGGAGCCAGACTCGAAGATAGCGCAGTATTATACGTGGCGTTAGAACGTGCTCGCAAAAAAGAAATTCGCTCGCGAAGCGTTTCTAGCGAACGAAAGTATCCCTCTTATAGTTTTGATGAGATAAGGCCCGAGACGGATTCATGTCATCGACGTCCACGACACGACACAGGGCCACCAATATTATCCGCGCTGCCTGACGAGTCAGTCCTAACCCGTTGAACATTTGTACCGCGATTATTTCATCAAAAAACATGCGTGTTAACGCCGTTAAAGTTTGTACCGTTGGAATCCAACAAAAGTCAACTCTTTTCAGTTGCTGAAAAGTTTTTTTTTGCCAATTTAGACTACGAAAATCACACAAACGTTTTTACGTATTCTTATTGGAAATCTACTACCGAAAGTAAAAAAGGCCTATTCATAATGAGAAAAATAGAGGAACAAAAAAATCGTTGCATTCCAACGATGCAAACTGCAACGCCATGTATGGGCACCCATGCTTTTCCGCCCTTTATTTTCCATTTTATCTAGGTTCCTTTTTTAAATACTAAGCGGCATGAAAGAACGAGACAATGTGGAGGATTTGATGAACATTGGGGAGCCTGACATTTTGATCGAGTGAGATCGATGAATATTAATTTGACACACGAACGGTCAGCGTCCAGTTGCAAATAAAATGGAATCAGTCGATCCAATTGGATGGTCAAAACGACCAATTTACGAAATTCCATTCGCGCGCAGAATTCCGCCGCTTTCGAGGACAATATCATTATTATTGTTCACGGTGGATCGAGGAGAGAGGGATTATGGGAACGAGAGATAGAGGGGGAAAGAAAAACAGACGAGGTAGTTTCCAACACTCTTTATGGGTTTTTTCCTTGGCAGCGAATCTTGAGGCGTTTTCGCGTCCGGAAATTCATACCAGCAAGCTGACGACTGGGGTGTACAAGGTACCTACTTGGTCGAGAAATGTGCTCGTTGGGTCCCTATGTTACTTTCGAGCAGAGAGAGAGACTGAGAGTACCTATATCCGCCAGGCATATCAGGGGTTCTTTATGGCAAAGAGCTTGTGCAGACACACACACACACGCACGCACAGCCATCTCCGAGAGTATTCTCAGGGATTCTCATTCATTCGACGATAAAGTTGTGACATTCTCAGGGAAGGGTTGCGAGGCTCACTCCCTTGCTCTCCCTTCGCTCCTCTTACAACACTCCGCCGTAACAAGAGAGAGGGAGAGAGAGAGAAAGAGAAAGATTGAAGAGATCGGCGCCGCCGACGACGACGGCAACGATGACGAGACACTCGAGACGAACGTGCCTCGCCGCTTCTTTGCTTCATATGGTGGGAAACGTTTTAGCACTCCGTGTTTATATCTACCTTCCTGTACAACCCCTGTACCGATCATACACGCTACACCGGGGCAAACATTTGCCGGTTTAGTCATTGCCAACGGCAGTTTTACTTTATTCACAATTCGCTCTTGCCCTCATATCTCGTGATGACGAATCCATGTGCGACGAAGACAACGTTGAAGTTTTTTTTTCTCTCAATTAACGAATTTTTTTTGGACGTATACTTTGGAATTGGACGAAAATGTGATTCCCGCACTTTTCCGACCGTGAGAATTCGCTCTTCCTCTCGTTTCTCGCGCCCTCTGGCTGGCTTTTTACGTATAATAAGTAAGCGCTGAATGATATCCGAGGACAAACAGCCAGACACTGTTACCGTGACACGTGTATACGTATACGGGAAGGGAGAATGACATGGAGAAAAATGAAAAGAAGAAACTTCCAGAAAAGGTAAAGGAGCGTAAGAGAGAGTGAGAGGGGGGGAGGGGAGAGGAGAAAAGGGTAGGAAATGAGGGGTCGAGACGACCAATATGGTCGGCACATATATAGCGAGTAAGTGCCATAGGTGTGGCCGTCGGACTTTGGTGGTCGGGAAGTTCACGACTGAACGAGACGGATATCTCATCCCATGGTTGAGGTTACCGTTTTTTTGCTCGTCCTCGTCTCGGTTCGTTTCATCTTTCTCTCTCTCTCTATCTCTGTCTCTGTCTCTCCTTTTGGTTCTTTCGAACTCTCTCCACACCCTTTGTCGTCGCGCCGGATTCTGCCATCTTGTCCATATCGCGACTATCTCCCTCTGAGCCACATCGCACCGGACAAGCCTGTCACAAAGTGCCCCTTTCACAATGTATCTCCCGTAGGTCTCTTGTAGGTATATGTCGGTATATACGTTGAATTTATTCAGTGGTACGTTGTATATGGCTACTCGAAAGAAAAACACTCGGTATCCGGACGTACACCGCCAGGGGGCACCATGAAAAATTCATTCAAAATCTTGAATCACGTATCATCGAAACTGCCTCGAAGTATACGAACCATCGTGGGTCCCGTATGCGTTTGCAGTTTTTTCTATGATATTAAAGTTTGCATCGTGTGATCGCAACAAAAGTTTAGTAGACCTACATTAATTGCTCAACCGTTTTTAGCATTCTTATGAAAAAAATGTAGCGTCTAAGTTTCCAGGACAAGAAATCGGATGATGAAAAAACTGAAGAAATAAACAAGAAAAAGAATTTTCGTTGCAATGCAATGATGTAAACTTCAACAATATTAAAAAAAATACATTTACGTGTGGCTGTGAAAATAACGATACAAGTATTGGTGTGGGAAATCATGGGCTGTCATAATTCGTACTTGGAGAAAATTATTCGATGAGCTTGAAGTTTGCGTCATTGGAACGTAACGAAAAAGAATTCTTTTTCATTAGTTAAATTTGTTAAGCCGATTCAAGCTGTGATTTTCACTCAAAGGTTTATACGTATCCTCATTAGACATTTACGAACCCAATGAACAAATGAACGGACTTTGCATAATGATGGAAATTAAGAAATAAAAAATGAAGCACTTTCGTTGTATTCAAACATCATCTTTGTGAAACGAGCTCATCCTTACTCGTTCTTAAATGCCAATTGGTATTCGTAATTTTGATTCGTTCATCGCGTGATTCTTAAGGTGCTGTTGTCAATTTTTTTTTTCAATTATCCAGCATTTTTTTGGTAGGTTTGAGGCTCGGAAAGTACACAAATGTTGTTCTAGGATTCTCGTTGGAAATATGCAATTTGCAGTACGAGATTTTCCATAATAAAGTAAGTGAAGAAATTAAGACATCAAACAAATTTCATGGTGTCGAAGTTGTTGATATGCAAAGAAAATTCGGTAAAATTGTATTTATTTATTTTAATCATCATCCGAAATCTGTCAAATTATGGAACTTGAAATAATGAAACTTCTTAGCGAATAAGGATCTGAGAAACACGTTCGTGGAACTTCCGTACCCTACATCTGCCAAAACAATAACGCAGTTTAAGGGGGAAAAAAACTCAATTGCATTCCCACGAACTTCAACATCGTCAAATTTCAGCTCGATGGATTTCAACCATCTTTTTTCATATTCTCATCTTTCTTTATGGCCTTGAAGTTTGCATCGGTGGAATGCAACGAAAAGCCGTTTTCTTAAAATACATTTTCATTTTCTCGTAGTTATTATTTTACAAAATCTTTATTTTTGCAGATTTAAGTTCTTTATCTCTAAATGACTTGAAAAATCATTGAAAAAATCATTCGTAACGAAGATTTGCCAAAATAAATTCAAGCCATTGTAGAATAATCATTTTCGACGCATTCCGAAGATGCAACTTCAATCTCATCTTCCTTTCTCTTGTCCTTGTTTCGTCCGTTTTCAGACGGTTTGATAACGATGTAGGAATAAACATATAAAAAGAGAACTATTGCATTTCAATGATTGAAGGTGAACAACACGATTCTTAATTAGTGGTTCATTTTTCACTATTATAGGCTAAGCGTGTACACAATGCGAAGAGTTCATGGCAAAATGTACACCTCCATAAAGCTAGCAGAGCAAACTCCCGAAAATGGATTTAATTGATATCAAAATTTTGTGCTTTTTATGTGCTAATTTTGTGCTCCATTTAAAATTTTTGTGCTCTTACCGTTTAGCGGGAAATTAGAAATCAAAAGTGCTCTGCTGGCTTGCCATCAAGCTAGCAGAGCACTTAATGATATTTGGCTTATCTAAGAATGAAACTACGTGATATTTATGTGCTTTTTATGTGCTTTGCGAATATCGAACAGCCAAACCCCTATTTTTTTCGCCCGATATAGACCCTCAAAAAACCCCCAAATAAGAGCATATACCATTTTTTGGATATACTGAAATGAAAATACATCATATTTATGTGCTTTTTATGTGCTTTACGAATATTCAAGAGCCAAACCGCTAAAACGCAAATTTCTCCCAAAACCAGCCCCACAAGACCCAAATTACCCGCAAATACGAGTAATGGTTATTTTTTCGATATCGCAAAATCAAAGTAGTCTGCATCTATGTGCTTTTTATGTGCTCTATGAGTATCCAAGAGCCAAACCGCTAAAACGCAATTTTCTCCAAAAACCACCCCTACAAGACCCAAGCTACCCGCCAATACGGGTATTGGTTATTTTTGCGATATCGCAAAATTAAACCAGTCCACATTTATGTGCTTTTTATGTGCTCTACGAATATCCATGAGCCAAACCGCTAAAACAAGAATTTCTCCCAAAACCACCTCTACAAGACCCAAACTACCCACCAATACGAGTATTGGCTATTTTTTCGATATTGCTAAATCGAAGTAGTCCACATTTATGTGCGTTTTATGTGCTCTACGAATATCCAAGAGCCGAACCGCTAAAACGAAAATTTCTCCCAAAACCACCCCTACAAGACCCAAACTACCCGCAAATACGAGCATTGGCTTTTTTTTCTATATCGCAAAATCAAAGTAGTCCACATTTATGTGCTAATTTTGTGCTCCATTAAAAATTTTTGTGCTCTTACCGTTTAGCCGGTAATTAGAAATCAAAAGTGCTCTGTTGGCTTACCATCAAGCTAGCAGAGCACTTAATGATATTTGGCATATCTAAGAATGAAACTACGTGATATTTATGTGCTTTTTATATGCTTTGCGAATATCAAACAGCCAAACCCCTATTTTTTTTTCGCCCGATATAGACCCTCAAAAAACCCCCAAATAAGAGCATATACCATTTTTTGGATATACTGAAATGAAAATACATAATATTTATGTGCTTTTTATGTGCTCTACGAATATTCAAGAGCCACACCGCTAAAACGCAAATTTCTCCCAAAACCACCCCCACAAGAACGAAATTACCCGCCAATATGAGTAATGGTTATTTTTTCGATATCGCCAAATCAAAGTAGTCCATATTTACTAAATGTGGACTACTTTAATTTGGCGATATCGAAAAAATAACCATTACTCGTATTGGTGGGAAATTTCGGTCTTGTGGGGGTGGTTTTGGGAGAAATTTTCGTTTTAGCGGTTTGGCTCTTGAATATTCGTAGAGCACATAAAAAGCACATAAATATGATGTATTTTCATTTCAGTATATCCACAAAATGGTAAATTCTCTTATTTGGGGGTTTTTTGAGGGTCTATATCGGGCGAAAAAAAATAGGGGTTTGGCTGTTTGATATTCGCAAAGCATATAAAAAGCACATAAATATCACGTAGTTTCATTCTTAGATATGCCAAATATCATTAAGTGCTCTGCTAGCTTGATGGTAAGCCAACAGAGCACTTTTGATTTCTAATTACCCGCTAAACGGTAAGAGCACAAAAATTTTTAATGGAGCACAAAATTAGCACACAAAAAGCACATAAATGTGGACTACTTTGATTTTGCGATATACAAAAAATAGCCAATACTCGTATTTGCGGGTAGCTTGGGCCTTGTAGGGGTGGTTTTGGGAGAAATTTGCGTTTTAGCGGTTTGGCTCTTGAATATTCATAGAGCACATAAAAAGCACATAAATATTATGTATTTTCATGTCAGTATATCCAAAAAATGGTAAATTCTCTTATTTGGGGGTTTTTTGAGGGTCTATATCGGGCGAAAAAAAATAGGGGTTTGGCTGTTCGATATTCGCAAAGCACATAAATATCACGTAGTTTCATTCTTAGATAAGCCAAATATCATTATCAGAAATTTTGATTTCTAATTTCCCGCTAAACGGTAAGAGCACAACATTTTTTAATGGAGCACAAAATTAGCACATAAAAAGCACAAAATTTTGATATCAATTAAATCCATTTTCGGGAGTTTGCTCTGCTAGCTTTATGGAGGTAAATGTACTATAGTGAAACTAAGAATAGGTTTATTGTTGGAGCAATCATATTATTATGTCAGCCACCTATGATTGCCCTGTCAATAAACTTGAATTAGTTTCACCGTACCGTCATTTATCGTGGACTTTTGTTGTAAATACTCGGGAGCTTTCCCTCGCAGGCACTCTATGCCGCCTCCAATCCCATGTAGGTTTCGCCAATCGAACCGTAACGGCCAATACTTGGACCAATGTTGGCGGGACGATGATCGATTAACCAATTGTACGCCAATGCTCGGCTGAGTATTGACTAACCAACATTGGTTTGCTGATACGAGGCCAATGTTCGGCCAAATATAGACTCGCTCGCCAAATATAGCATTGGCTTGTCGATACGAGGCCGATGTTTGGCGAAGGATAGACTCGCCAATCATTGGTTTGCCGATACGCGGCCAATGTTCGGCCAAACGTAGACTCGCTAATCATTGGCTTGTCGATACGAGGCCGATGTTTGGCAAAGTATAGACTGGCCAATCATTGGTTTGCCAATACGAGGCCAATGTTCGGCCAAGTATAGACTTGTTCATTATTGGTTTATCGATATGAGGCCGATGTTTGGCGAAGTATAGACTCGCCAATCATTGGTTTGCCGATACGAGGACAATGTTCGGCCCAATATAGGCTCTCTAATCATTGGCTTATCGATACGAGGTCGATGTTTGGCGAAGTATAGACTCGCCAATCATGTTTTTACCGGTACGAGGCCAATGTTCGGCCGAGTAACGCATGATCGAACCGCAATTCGTATATTGACGATTCATTGTTTCGCGTTGAAATCATTGAGAGACGAGATAAATACTTTTTACGAGTCCATTGGACATTTTTCTTAACAAATATACTACCAAATCAATGCATTCATTGTTGGCCGATTCTCGAACGAGCTCATACGCGATATTCTGCCGATTTTTATGAACCATCCTACACTGACAGAAAAATTCTATTAATATTAACTAACCGCGTCTATTTATTTATTTTTTATTTGAATTAACTAGATTTTTCGTGAAATCAAATTTTTCCTATTGCATTCCATTATTGGAATTATTTATTTTAAATATATTTATTTATTCAAAGTAAACTTGAACTAATGAACTAATGGTCTGTCTTTATTGCAACACACATATTAACGGGTTGTGGGGGTAGAGAAGGTGGAGAGAGAAGAATTATATATATAGGTTAGGTTTGAAAATTCTATAACATGTCATTCGATAACACTCTAATTATCACAATGATATTAACTAATTGATATAGTTTATGTCATACAAATAATGATCAGAATCCATTTGGTATCTTATGCCATATCTGCGATTCAAATGTTACAAGCACTCGGTAGCATAGGGGCAGCGTGTTTGGCTATGAGTAGGGAAGTTCAAGGTTCGAGCCCCATTATGGGGTGAAATATTTTCTTCGAACTAATCATTTCGAAAGACCAGGTAATGACGAATTACAATACAAAAATAATTAATTTTTTTTTTCGGCGGTGCAGGCCCAATTTTCGTGATCTATATTGGGTCACAATTATCCGCCAAGACTCGGTCGATAATCGGGCCAAGCTCGAGTGCCAATGATGGCAATCTTGAGGGGGCTTATTGTTGGCCGATTCTCGAATGAACTCCTACGCGATGCTCGGCCGATTCTCATAAGCCATTCTAGGGCCAATATTGATTGCGAATATCGGGCCGCTCTTATCATCCAAGGCTCGGTCGATGATCGGGCCAAGCTCGAGTGCCAATGTTGGCAAGCTTGGCGTCGAGCATCGGCCAATCATTGGCCACTACCGATCACCCTACATGGGATGTCTTACCGAGGATAAATCGAGACGGAATAAAGTTTTATTTCAGGCTCGGTGCATGAATCGATCGCGGACATGAAACGAAATATACATAAAAATATATTAACAGGAAATATTCGCGGCATTTCAAACGTCAGGAGCGTCGATAGAGTCATTCTTTTGCGAAGCCATCCCTTGTCGTCGCTGCGGTTTCGCAGGTAATTAAATAGTTCATTGATAGGTATTTGTCTGCGCGCGTACGTGTTTGTGTGCTGGTTCGCGAATGCTTCGCCAACTTCGACGTTCAATCATTCTGGTGTTAACATTCGCGCGAAATCCGTTAATCACTTGACGCGTTTCTCTCTCTTCTCTCCCTCTCTGTCCTTTCTCTCTTGCAGTCTTCCTGCAGCGAGGACGTAAACACGCCAATTCTCTATACGTGTAGAGGATGCACCGAAAACTGACGTCTCAAAGGAAAATCTAGACGGCTCGTATCAATTTCTAGTCTAATCACCCTGTGTATGTTGTACGATCGTTTTTACTTATCGAGAAAAACGCATTTTAATTTTTTTCCTCGAGCTTTCCTGTATGAAACGTTTTTTTCTTCTCTTTTGTGTACGTACTTTCCTCTTAGAAGTGTTTAAAAGCAATGGGGAGTCATTTAGAATAGTATGAGTGTTTTTTTTTTTTTTCAATCATCTGACCTTCCATGACTGATTCTCTCGATGAGGTTCACGTTTGCATCGTTGGAATGCAACGAACACTCTTTTTCATTTCTTATTGTTTATAGTATCCAAAATCATCCTTTGCAGGTTTGGGACGTAGAAAGCTAAATGTGGATCTTAAAAAATGGTCACATGATTTTCGGAGGTTAGATCTTCTACGGGAAATTTCGGAAATTGAAAAAAATGAATTTTCGTTTCACTCGAACGATGCAAACGTCGACGTCATTCATCGCAAATCTATTTGTTTAACTTTTGATCACAGTTTAAGGAATTTACGTTAGTTTTCCGTTGGTCATTTATTTATTGCATAGGAGGGCACTTCATAACGAAAACACGATTAAAGAAAAAAACGCGAGGACCTATATGCCCAAAACGAAAGATTATTTTTTGTCGCAAACTTAAAATATAATGGGGTTGAAGTTTGCATCGTTGGAATGTAAGGAAAATTCTTGATTCTCATTTTTACTATTATCCAAAATCATCTTCCGCAGATTCAAGTTGTAGATCGTTAGACAAAGATCCCAAACATGTTTACGTGATTTTCGTAGCTTACCAAAGGAAAGTTGGGAAGTTGAAAAAAACTGAATTTTCGTTACATTCCGACGATGCAAACTTCAACGTCATAAAAAGATCGTAGAACATGCATGGGGCTGATTCGGATAGGTATTCATACGAAGCATCTAGATTTTCCTTTTGAACGTCACTTTTCGGGTCACCCTGTATACACATCGGTAGAATGTTTAATTGCGTTTTCCATCATGTTCGATTCTGTTTGAGGCTGGGTGAG
Source organism: Ophion slaviceki (assembly GCA_944452715.1). Taxonomy (NCBI): domain Eukaryota; kingdom Metazoa; phylum Arthropoda; class Insecta; order Hymenoptera; family Ichneumonidae; genus Ophion; species Ophion slaviceki. Next base: position 1,302,162 of record OX101785.1, on the reverse strand, counting down.
ATCCAACACCGCGGTGCTTGGCGTCTAACTTTGTGTCTTTGTGTGCGTGTGTGTAGGCGTGAGACTACATCATCTCATTCCAACGTACATAGATTGAAAAGCTCTGACGCGCTTGTACGCACTTCTCTCCCCTTCCCTTCCCGCTCTTCACTCTCGGGCTGCAGCGTCGATTACGCCGGAAGTCTCATCACGGCTGCACTTATACGCTGGACTTCCGGTTATCGAAGCTCGCTGCAGACATATCGGATTCTCTCGGGCGTACACCGCAACCCCGACCCCGCCACACCTGTAGCGAGATATCGATGCGAATTTGGATCCTATCGTTTTCACACGTTCTCCTCCCCGGTGAAAGGAACCGCGCGACGGACGATCGTTACGACAAATCGAGATCCTCCGTGTAGATTGAAAATATTTCGGGACGTAAACGCTCGTAACTCTGCTTCTACTATAGTGAATATCTATGCGGATCAATGCGATGGAAAATGATCGGAATTGCGATCTCGTATCTGCGCGTACGGCGGAAGGGAAGGGGGATGGCAGTCGTAACAAACATCTTCTTTCCGGAGAGCACACTAGCGCGAATTCACTTTATGGTCTTGAAGATTGCATCGTTCGAATGCAGCGAAAATACTTTTTTATCTTTTCGTTTGCTTATTTTTATTATTTTGAAATATCTCTTTTTGTAGATTTAAACTCCAGATTTCTAAATACGCAACCTAAAATATTATTAAGGGTCTTTCGTAACGAAGATTTGCCAAAAGAAATTCGAGCATCGAAAAATAATCATTCTCGTTGCATTCCAACGACGCAAACTTCAATCTCATTTCATGGTGTTGAAGTTCGCGTTGTTGGAATGCAACAAAAATTGTTATTTTTCAACTGCTCGAATTTCTTTTGGCAAATCTTCGGTACGAAAATCTGTCAATTTTTTTAGTTGCTCATCCAGAGATCTAGATATAAACCTGCAAAAAAACCTAAAAGATCAGAATGAAGCAACAATATATAGAAGAATCTTTGTTGCGTTCCAACGATGCAAACTTCAAACGATCTCATTTTACTTTATCCTCTAAAATCCTCTAACTAAAGTGGATGCCACTTGGACATTTACTTCATCCTTCTTCGTATAGCCTAAGAGGGATGTGACCACTATGAAGGCGTGAGATTGAATGGGATACCGTTAACTCTCTCTCTCTCTCTCTCTCTCTCTCTCTCTCTCTCTCTCTCTCTCTCTCTCTCTCTCTCTCTCTCTCTCTTGCTTTCTCTGTACGCGGACGCTCCAACTAAAGAGCCATTTTGCGTATTGAAATCGAGGGTCATTAATTCTCGCGCCTCATCATTGTAGCGACTTATTTACAGCTCTTCTCTCCCGTCCCCGGACCGCCTTGTTGCCCCAGCGATTACGCGTCCCTCCATATGATAGGCCTCTGGTACTGACTTCTCGCAGAGCGAAGCGGGGAAAACACGGGAGGTAAAAGATTTGATATGAAGGTTATTTTCGCTGAGCCATTATGATTTTTGGCATCTGATGGTCAGGATTATTGACATCGACTTGTGATATATGCAGAGAAGATTTTTTTACACACGGCGATGTATTGAGGCCGGCCACTTTCGATTACAAATGGAAAAAGGTTCCCGTCTCCTCGTGAAGGCGAAAAGAAGGGAGTGTGTCGAGGAAAATCTTAATTGTTGCTTCGACGGACAAGGAAAAATAATAGATCGCGCCTTTCTCGAGAAGCATCGAGAAAAATTATAGAAAATTCCAGTCACGGTAGGGACATAACGATATCTTTTGTCGTGCTTCCTCATAGCGGCAACAATTTCCAATTGTACTCCAAACAGAGGACGCTAAAAAATATAGTCACTTTTTTTGAACACCATAACACGTATACCTATGTTTTATTGTACGCAAAGAAGAAATCTCGTTTTCTCTCATCCTACGATGTTGAAGTTTGCATCGTTGGAATGCAACGAAAATGAGGTGTTTTTATTTGCTCCAATTATAAAACTTTGTTACTAAATTCTCTCAAAATTTGTTTAATATGCTTATTTTGAGATCTATCATCTAAATTTGCGAAAAAGATTTTTTTTTAATAATAAGGGGTAAATAAAAATACAAAATAGAATTTTCGTCGCATTCTAAGCTTCCAAACTCATCTCATCCTATGACGTTGAACTTTGCATCGTTGGAGTGCAACGATTTTCTCCGACCTCCCTAATTGTCTTTATTAGATCTAAACTACGGGCATCACGTGAACATGCCTTAGGGTCCTTATTTAGCGAAATTTCCAAATCTGTGAAAGATAGATTTGGATAATGATGAAAATGAGAAATGAAGAAGGATTTTCGTTGCACTCCAACGATGCAATTTTCAACCTCGTCTCGTCCTTTACATTTATGACTCTCCCTTTCTCTCTCTCTCCCCATCGCATCGGTGCCTTTGACTCGTGATCGAAATGTTACGTTTAATTGAAACTCCCGACTAATTTGTCTTTTTCTATTTCTACTTTCAGGTAAGTCCGGATATTCGCGCAAAACGCGTGACTCTTATCCGTTCGAATGGTCGTTTACGAGATGAGGATGCGGTATATGGGGTAGGCATTTTTTTTGGCTCTTTACTATTTCGCCTCGTTTTCTAAAGTTCGTGACGATTTCACATTATTGTTACGAAGCGCGGGGCCACAGGCGCACAGACACAGTCTTGCCCACCTACACACGTGAATGTAAATATATGTACAGCCTTGGCCAAAAGTATCAGGCACCCTGTACATTTTTTATCCGGACAAGAAATCGAATATCTCGGCGAAAAAAAATGGCAAACCAATTTACCGAACGGGGTTTTGAAGTGAACAAAGTCGGCTTCATTTTCCTTTTTGCGATTTTTTGTCCCGCGTACGCATTTTGAAAATGTACTTTTTAAAATGTCAATATATTATAGGGGCGCCTAATACTTTTGGCTAAGGTTGTACCTTTTCTCCTCTTGATATTTTCATTGAAACATCTTTGTTTCAAAGTAACGGCAATAAATTAACGAGACAAATTGTCGACTATCAACCTAAAATAGCGATACAAATAAAACTTGAAATAAAATCTAAAAAAACTTTAGTGATTCCAAAATAATAAAATACAACTTTTTACTCCGTAGACTAAATATTCCAAACCTCGTAGTTTTCAAGTTACGCCGCACGATGCCGGTTTTTCGGAAACCTGCCGTTTTTTTAAAGAAAAAACTAAACAACTCTGCAAAAAAAAACATTTTTTTTTCAACGAAACTAAAGCAAACGATGTCGTTTTCAAAGATCTTACCAGTAAATGGTGAAATTACTATGTTTCAAAGTCCAGCACACGAATGAAAAATGAAAACCGGCATTTTCAAAATGGCGTACCGGGTACAACAAAATCGCAAAAATAAAAAGGAAAAAGAGGCTGGCTTTGTTCGCTTCAAAATCCGTCAGTAAATTGGTTTGCCATTTTGTTTCGCCGAGATATTCGATTTTTGTCCGGATAAAAAATTTACAGGGTGCCTAAAACTTTTGGCCAAGGCCGTGACCAAGGATGAGGGCAACGACTTTAATTAATTGTATTTAATCACTCGTTGGCCCGATGAAACGCCTTGGCTGATCGCGTGTCCGACTTCGCTTGGGACAATTTAAACGCATTGCGCAGGTATACATATATGTGTACACGTACACCTAGCTATCGGCAAAGGCCACGGTTTCGTGTCTCCGCAGTACGAGAAGCAAAAAAAAACACGGTCATAAGTTTCGCAGCGTAGCTCATCTTTTTTTCGGCCCCGGCTCATCCCATGACCTGTGTGGAATCCGCAAAATTTTTATCACCCTAGGCACATTAGTCACGAGCTATGATATACGGTTGAGCGTGGATTGCCTATTCGAGGTCAGGCGAGGGAAAGCAAGAAGATCCTTTGCTGCATACTTTGTTCAAATGGATCTGCAATCGTATCAACGTTCCATTTCGCGTGCCACTGGGGGATGGGGGTGGGGGGAAAAGAGTGCACTGCAAACCTCAACAACAGTATCGAAAACATTGTAATTATGCACAGTTGTAAAATAACATTTTTACAAAAATTAATTTGTGCGATCGTAACTAAGTGACTTACATGATACTCGTATCAATAAACCAATATAGTGTAGAATGTTAACCGAGCAGAGTACCTCAAATATTATTGGTATTAATAAGCAACATAAATTTTATTGAAACAAAAGGCTTGTATTTCTTCGACAAAAAGTCCCGAAAGAAGCAAAGGAATCGGAGATCGTGAGGTTCTCACGAGAAAAAAATAAGGCTAGACGGTCAGATGTTGGTTCATGGAGCGTGCATTTTAGAGCTTGTGATTTAAAATGGACTAATTTTGAAGGACATTTTCCAAATTGTACGAACGCAAGTGTTTTTAAACAATGGGATTTCGGTGATCGTGCGAAAACTAACGTTTTTTTTTCTCGCTGCTCGTAATTACTGTGCGTGGGAAGTGCATCGCGAAGTGCTTCGACTCGCGGGAGGCTCTTGTGAAATATACGCGGTGTGGCTCACTCTGCCTCCAACGTCGAGCGCTATGCATCATTACGTACTAACAATATTTATCGCGAATCCTCGATAATTTGGCCACTTGTGCGCCCCGAGGCAATGCACGATGCTATGCGGAAAATATAGTTCGAACCGAATTTGAGTATGGCCGGCTCAACTGAGTGAAAATTACGGGCAGATAGCAATGCTCAACGAGAATCAAAGACACCGGGTACGAAACAAAGCCCAAAGAGAGAGTAACTCCAATTGACGAATTGAAATATTAATCTGCGTCTCCTTGGTTCCAATAGATTACGTCGTGCCGAGCATTCGAAAGAATCTCTGTCGTTGAGCTATCCAACTAATATTATGATTTGTGGCTACTTTATTAATGCCCAATTCGAAAAACCAATTGCAAGATTGTAGTGTCCATCTGTACATTCGTTTTTTTTTAGGCTGACACTAAGGTTGGTGGTGGAGCGTTGAAATACGACACTGAGACGATATTGATGAAGTTTGAAAATGTCTGACACGAATGAACGTGAAAACGGCCGAAGCTTGTTTTTCTTCTTCCTTATGTGAACGCTTTCGCAATTTTCCTGCACTTTGCACGGGATTGAAGTTTGCATCGTCCGAGTACAATGAAGAGTAATATTTTTTCATTTGCCGAATTTCTTTTAGGGGATTTCAGCTACGAAAGTGCCTCAACCATTTTACTAATATGCTTGTTAGAAGATCTTCAATTGAAATTTGCAGAAGAATGTTTCATTCAATGAAAATATGGAAATACAAATTTTCGTTGTATCTCCATCTCTCAAATGGAACCGATGCTACGACTGTTTGGAATATCGCAATTTTGGCGATTCTGGAAAAGTGTCCAAGAGGGTCGGAAAAAATACCAGCGACTTTTAAATAATTTTGAGGGTAGAGGCCCTAGTGATCACTGGGTGGGCTCGGGATGAGGTAGTTTTCATCCCAAGAATACCTTTAACCCCAACGGAATATCCGTTCGAGCTCATGTGATTACGGTTCCCTCTTAAGGCGTGCTTTGCCATGACTATTAATAAATCTCGAGGACTGTCACTGAAAATGACCGGCAACGACTTGAGAGAGGAGTGTTTCTCACATGGACAGTTCTACGTCACATGTTCCAGAGTGAGCTCTGTCAGTAGCCTGGTCATCTTAGCCCCAAAAGGCAATACCACAAACGTGGTTAACAAAGAGGTACCGGGGTAAATGAAACTCAATTTTTCGGTGAGTTTTTATACTTTGCGAAATTTCAGATAACGTCTTTGGAAAACTGACGAAGGATTATTTCTATCAATTACGAAATCCACACGAGCGAAGCCACGGTCAACATATATACCTAAAAAAAATCATTTATGTCATTGCAATTACGTTTGTTCGCGGCAACGATCGTTTATATTATTTTGGTATACGTCGCATACCAATACGATCGTTATTGCGTCGATGGATTTTTTAATTTAATACGATGCCAATTGTGCTGCGCATTCCTGACAGATGCGATAGCGTAATTACGTCTCTTCAAAGCGACAGACGATTATAGCTATAATTAATTATTAGCTGGATGAAATGTTTATATCCAACATTATGGCGCCCTCTTGTATCAGCTCATATATATATATATATATATAACCATCGTGTACTCACAAGCTCTCGTAACTTGTGGAGAATTCTCCTTTAATTCAAGTGACTCTCGGGAACAAGGCTCGAACATAACCTCAACTTCTCAGCTGCCCCGGCCCTCTCTCCGCTGCCAGGCAATAAGAAATCTCAAGATTGCTTTCTACGGTCCGTAATGCGACGAGTCATACGGGAACGAGAGATTCTACAGCGAAATGTATGACGAACAGTGAAATGCAAGGGAAGAGAGAATGAGAAAGGTGAGTGAAGGAGAGAGAAAGACGACAAGAGGGAGAGAGACAGGGGGAATGAGAAAGAAGCAGAGCAAGAGAGAGACTAGGAGAGGGCACGTGGAATGAAACGACATGAATGAGATTTCAGAATGCAAGCAGACAAGAAAGAAATTACCGGTGGCCGGTAATAACGTGCCTAATTTCCGGAGAATGTCGCAACTCGCTGGTTGGATCGAGTCTAATCGACGGACCACAATGGGCAGAGAGACGTTTTGGATATTATGTTAATCGGGCGCACACACAAGGAAATTGCACGTTATTTATGACTGTGAAATTACTATACAGAGTGGCTCGAGAAGTGACCCCCGTATCAATACCTATCCGAATCACCTCTATGAACGTTCTACGATCTTTTTTACTTTTTGCGAAAAAAACATTAATTTTTTTTTCCTCCAAGCTTTCCTTTGCCATGGTTTTTTTTCCGTGTGTGCCTCTCTTAGGAGTTTTAATAAGCAATTGAAAGTTCTTAAGACTATTATGAGTATTTTTTTTATTATCATCTGAACTTTAGTGGATGATCCTCTCAATTTTTTTTTTTAACTTGTGATCAAAATTTGGGTATACGTTAGTGTTCAGTTGGTCATATGTTTACCGCTTAAGAGTGCACGTCACAAGGAAAAAAAGTCGCGAGGGGAAGGACAAGGAATGCACCGGAAGTTCGTTTTGATTTTGGTTTATTTGTCCATTCTTATCATAATTCAAATTTTGTTCCATTGATTCAGATCGTAGATCTCTGCTAGAGATCGGAAAAATCGATCGAGAGATTTTCGTAGCCAAAGTTAGCGAAAGAAAATGTGAGAAATAAAAGAAAAATTATCTTGCTTGCATGCCAACGATGCAAACATGCATGATGCTCTAACATCATTTAAAAAAAAGGCTTTTTCCTCGTAAAGTGAAAAAAACGTGGAACATATATGTAGGTGATTAAGATTGGCATCGAGATTTTCCTTTTAGACGTCACTTTTCAGGCCACCCTGTATAAAGAATCACTTTGCCTGGATAAAACATTTCCACGCGATATCCCTCAAAATATCGTGCGCAGTTTGGTGGTCTTGGGTGAATAAGGATTTCTCTCTTGATCCTCTCATTAGAGATTTGTCGTCTACTCTGTCTTTGTTGGTGCTTTCTGATTCTCTCTCTCTCTCTCTCTCTCTCTCTCTCTCTCTCTCTCTCTCTCTCTCTCTCTCTCTCTCTCTCTCTCTCTTTCTCAAAAGCATGAGCAGGATCGCGGTATTACAGAGTTCGCGGTCCGGTCTCCAACGAGTCATCGCACCCTGCCGACGTCACGACTGCGGGGCTCGTTCACTGCTCTCTGCACTGGACAAAGGAGCCAACGCTCTCTTTCCATCTCTCTCTCTTTATATCTCTGCCTCTCTCGCCCCCCCCCCCTTCGTCCTCTCTTGTCCCGTATGTAGGTTCTCTCTGATCGCGGTCGCAAGTCTTCCATGAAATAAACATACCTGTACACGTAACGAACGCATATAAGAAGCCAACACGATAAATTCAATGCGGGCTCTTCATTCGACCTTGGATCGCGCACGGATGAGCTGTGCATTTTTTTTTTCGTGCTCATATGTATATGAAACGTAACCTCAGGGCACAAACGATATCGCGCGATAAACGTTTTCACGTTTGTTCAATATTTCGTACGCCCACGATATTGCAGCTTGCCTAGATGGAGGAATGCGCAATGAAAGTACATTCCTCCATCTACGCAAGGCAGGAATGCAACGCATAAAGCATTTCTGCCGATCGCAAAATTTTCTTTATCGCTATATTGAAGCTACTATAGTCTCTCGTTGGGACGAGTACAAAGCAAGATGTGGTGAAAAAAAATCGTTTTGGATGACAATAGGAACGAAGCAATGAACATCGTGTTTCAACGATGCAAACTTCAACATCACATGCCCGTGATATTGAAGCTTCCCAGGTAGGAATTGACGATGAAAAAAGGGCTCGCCAAGCTCTGAAACAAGGCTCACATTTTTTAATTCAGGCTGAGCACCAGCCTGATTTCAGGCCTAGCTGAACCTTTGAATGATAACGCGGTTTCAGGCTCTTGCACACAGGCTTGACCAAAGGCTGGTAGAAAAGCCTGTACTAAGCCTGAAACGACGAAACAACAAGGCTCAAAATGAGCCTTAATGAAGCCTTCACGAGCATTTATGACCAGGCTTTTCCCAAACTCTTCCCGAGGCTATATGACGCCTGTTTTTAGTTTTCAATATTCTACATTGGGGCAAATTTGATAAATTTGTGAAGAATTCATTTGATTTGTTATATATATTTATTATTTGTTATATTATTTGTTACAAAATATATTTAAAAAATATTTTAAAAAACAAAACTTTATTTTATTGCGTACTTTTATTTTCGTATATACTTTTTTGTGTACCTCATAAATATCGATAAGAGCATATGTTTAAATGTTCTGAGCTGCCTCCTTCGCTTTCGTTTTTCGTGCCTTCGCACCCGAAAAATTTATTGCTAAATTTTTTTTTCATAAAAGGCCAGAAAAAATATTATTTTAAACTTATTTTATTTTATCACAACCTGAAACAAGCCTGCATCCAGCCTTGATTTATCAGCCTCAAAATTCACCGGCTGAATAAAGCTTGAAATAACCCTGAGTTTAGGCTAAGTAGCCAGTCTTGGTTCCAGGCTGCTCCAAACGATGCAATGAAACCTGGGCCAGGTCTGTCTCACTCAGGCTCGGTGAAACAAGGCTCGCATAAGCTTGTTTCCATCGTCAGCCTTTTGATTTCCTACCTGGGTTGCATCGTTGGAGTGCAAATATCGTTTTTTCTCTAATAATTTTTCTTGACATATCAAAGCTACAATAAACTTTTTTTTCAATACTTATTAGAGATCTGCAACCTAACGCTATCCAAAAATATTTTAGATAACAATAGAAATTGAGAAAAGGAAGAAAAAAAAAGAATTTCCGTTGCATTCCAAAGATGCAAACTTCTGATCCGTACGCACGTACTCGTATGCAGGAGGCTTGTTTTCCATGAGATTGCAGTTTGCATCGTTGGAATGTAATGAAAATTAATATTGCATCGTTGGAATGTAATGAAAATTAATATATCCAAATTGTTCGAATTTCTTGTGGTAGACTATGTCCACAAAAGCATTCGGAGATGTGTAATATGCCGCAAGAGTTTTCGCATGATAATAAAAATAAGGAATTGAGAATAGAAAAAGAACTTTTGTTGCATTCCAATGTAACTTGGACACCATTTTTTCCCCGTGAATCCTTTGCTAATCACGATATCGTTGGGTGCCCAAGGACCCTTACCGTACCTGTACAGGGGTTCTCCCGTGGTGTCGCGTGATCAAACCCGCGTACGGATCTATCAGAGAAAAACTTGCCTTCCTCGGGGTTTCTTCGCGGTAGTTCGCTTTGTTGGTGATTTTCTCGCGGAAGGCACGCTCTCTCGCTTTGTCTCGCCTCGGCTCGGCCGAGACTCTTCCTCACTAGATGGGAGAGAGAGGAGAGAGAGAGCGCGCGCGCGCGCGCGTTCAACGGTGATATCCTTGCCGTGTAACCGCGGCCGACTCGCCACGTTCTTTCCCACCGTCACTGTCCTTTTCTTCTTCTTCTTCTTCTTTAGCTGTTTCTTCTTCTGCTTCGTGCTCGGTGCTGTTTCTTTCTCGCTCCGCTCTCTCCTCTTGTATAGCTACACGCTTGCGATCAGGCTCCTCTTCTCTGTGTGCTGGCCTGCGAACCCTTCCCGAACCTTCTTTTTTCAGCCTTTTGCATTCCCCGGACGCGAGCGCTGGGAACGTGCCCATGCTCGTCCGTGTCTCTCTTCTTGCGCTTGCCTTCCCCTCTCCTCTTTTCAAAAGCACGCCTACGATATTCATCTAATCTTCTCTTCCTCTCTCGCTCTATCTAGCCTTCCCTATGTGTGCGTATGAGGAAAAGTGATTTCGAGGACAATCTACTTCGAGTCCGCATACTAGCCTACTTGTCCTCATGATCAACATTACATGGATAGTAGCGTTTGAAAATGTCCTTCCCCTATATATATATATATATATATATATATATATATATATATATATATATATATATATATATATATATATATATATTATATCGCGCGGCCAAGCGAGCGAGAGAGAGAGAGAGAGAGAGAGATAGCCACGACTAAAATATCACTTTCCGGCAAACAACTCTCCATTACTGTGGCTACTCCGCACGTCATGTATACGCCTCACAAAGTGGAACACGCCCGAAGAATATTTGCAACATTAAACATATATAAATAGGATCTAGGTACTATAATCCCCTGTACGAGTACTGCAGGGGGGGGGGCATTCTTCCAATGGATTTCCCCTGAGCAGAGAGTACACCTCATTTGTGGATAAGATCGTGCGAGATAAAGCATTTTTTTTCTGAAAAATGCTACGATAAAGTGATGAAATATATGTTCTTAAAAATTTGCATTGATAACAAGCGTATCCCTTTGCGAGCGAACTTCAATCACAAGGAGGATTTATTTTTGTTATTAAATAAAGCATGAAACGTCATGGGCACATGTATGGTACATGTAGAATATGTTTTTATTGCGGATCCTTTTTGGCAAGTCCCTCATACTGCCACTCTCGTTCTCTCTCTCTTTCTTTCGCTCTGCGTCTGATTTTCGAGAAACACATTCTGATATACGTCTGTAGATGTGCCTCGAGAAACGGCGGGACTAGGCGAGAGCTATGGGAATGACGAGTGGAACGGAAAGCTTCGCGAGATTGATTAAATTCTTTTCTTTTTCTTCTTTCTTTCTTTTTCGTCTTTCGCGAGACGAGTTCCGGAAATACGCGAGACGTCGCTCATCTCGGTATCTCTGCTCGTCTCTGCTGTTCGCCCGTGTGTATCTGTGTGTGTGTGCGCGCGCGCGTGTGTGTATGGCTCGAGGGTTGATAGCCACATTTCGTTGGCCGCTTCGCGGCGGGAAACACTCGTGTACGCGTGAAAGGTTCGCAGCCCGACGAGTACGAGGGAACGGGCTGAAAGAATAACGTGTCGTGAGCAGCGCGCGCGATCGCGTTTAACATGTATACAAGGTGGAAAGTGGAAACGGTACGTACACGTACCGGATTGATATAAAAGCTTCGGGCTGGAGAACCACGGAATTGCGACGGGGGCCTCCTACGGATGTCTTGACGAGGAACGAAAATGGCGGAAAAAATAAGCGAGATAGAAAGATTGATTGATTAATTGATTAATATTTTTTAATGTGCCCTAGTTACCAACTATCGGGCAAATTATGGTCTGCTCTCTCTCTCTCTCTAACATTAACTTGAGGAGAACAAATGGAAAGACAAAATAAACAATATTAATGATATGATGTCATAAATGTTGAACTTAATCGTAGCCACTCTCACCATAATTTGTATAATTCAAAACATTCATAAAGATTTGATCTGATATACGGATTATAATACCCCAACGCATCCTAGGCCGCATCTGACTCAAACGAATAAGCAAAAAGACGTTCCTCAAAAGTACGTACGTTGAAGCAAACGATTTTTTTTTACTTCCGTTATCGTTACGAAGTGCACTGGCGAGCAAGAAATAAATTCCCAACTCACAACTCACGAAAATTCCTTAGATTTTTACGAAAATGTAAAAAAGTAGAATTGAGAGGATCAGTCACTAAAGATGTATTAAAAAATACCTATACTAGTTTGAATGATGACGTTGAAGTTTGCATCGTTGGAATCCAACGAAATTGGTTTTTTTTTCTTAATTTCACAAATCCCTCTTGGCAGATTCGAGCTACCAAAATCACGCAAACATTTTTTAGGGTCCTCATTTAGCGATCCACAACAAATTTGCAAAGTATGGTTTTGGATAATAATGAAAATGGAAAACTGAAAAGAATTTTTGTTGCGTTCCAACGATGCAAACGTCAACCCCCATCCCAACAATTCCCAATTGCGTTAGACAACCCTTTCTAAGCTCTCTATAGACCCGAAATCTATCCGTTACTGCGATACTCTTATTCAACGACGTTGATGTCTGCATCATTGGAATGCAACGGAAATCAATACTTTTTAGTTGCTCGAAAGTTTTTTTGGCTGATTTAGAGAACGCAAATCACTCAAACGTTTTTACGTATTCTTATGAGAGATCTACGATCGTCGATTAGAGATCTACGATGGCACGAAAAAAGCCTTTAGACGATGAGAAAAACAACGGAATAAAAAACGCGGAAAAAAAATCGTTGCATTACAACGATGTAAACTTCAAGGTCATCTTATTCGTTATATTACTCGTCTTCGTCGCTATTCTGCGAATCTTTTTCAAGCTCCCCTTCTATGTCCGCCCGTGTACAATATAACATCGATCGAGTGCGTGCTTCACCTTTTATTTTTCCGCAATTATCCGCTTCTATTCCCGGACGGTAAGACGCCCTCGCGATTCCACAAACGTTCGACTATTTTTATCCTATTTATTATTCGTGCCATCTTCACGAGGTGCATATACACGCGTGCATATGTGTCTGCGAGTGCGTACACGTGTATTATAGCGCGATGAAGAGAAAATTGATAGCTTTTTTCTCCGGGGCCAGAGCAACAAAAAAACGCTACCGCATGATAACGAAAAAAATCACGCGAAAAGTAAGCCTCCGTATGCAATAATTTTAAAAGGTAGCGCGAGTCATGGACGTTTGCTTCCCCTCTCGATGCGTATTCGCCCCTAGCAGAGACGAAGAACGTCGTGCGCACAATCACCCGCGAACTTTCTGCCGTTGAAGTTTTTTGCTCTTCATCATCGTATAATTGGATATTTTACGGCAGTAGACGTATATATACCCGTTCGTATTCCGTGCATTTGAATACATTTGAAATGCTGCAACTTTTTTTTCGACTGTCGGCCATAATTGCGGAGTAGGGTGGCAAGGGTGGATTATTGTACCAGGATTCGCAAAGCGTGACGAAGACGACGCCGACAGGGAGGACGAAGAGAGGGACCAGGGCGACGACGCCATAGGGGAGAGTTGATTACAACGCAAAACGGCACAGACGTTTCATTATTTCGCGAGCGATTCGCGATACGGTGAATCGACCCGACACACTCGTTCCATCTCCCCTTCGATTTTATATTCGTATATCGAGGGCTCCCCACAATCGCTTATCTACATGCGGTAAAAAACGGAGTTGGAAAAGTCTGGAATTCATTCCCTCGCTCACCCTGGCTCTCCTTTATTAGGCAGCAATAACAACCGACACGCGAAACGTATTATCGAGTTTGTCGCCGGACAGATAGACCAGCAAAACACGGAGGACACAGCTGTCTTTGCCACACAGTGACGCCACACGCAACCCCGCACGACTTGGGTACGGATTGAAAGTTTAACTACTGCCTCGACGCCGGAGCCCTCCCCGCTCGCGAGGGTGAGAGACTTGTTCTTTTCCCTCGAAAATTATCGCGTGTACAATTGTGTGGGGATTTTTTTTTTTTCTTTATGAGAAAAGGAAATGAATTCAATCATTGAGATGATCGGCTCTGTGCTCCGCTTAGCTAGGAAATCGTTCGCTCAAAATACACGTGTGTCATTCTGACGGCGTTTTTATTGCGGATAAACTGGTATTGTAGTGAACGAGTGCCGTGGTCGTGCGAACGAGGTGATGCAACAAAAAAAAGACAATGGACGGTGGGGGATATTGTCGAAAAGAGTTGATGCAAAACGAGAGCATAGGGATGCCGATTGACGCGTAGCAAGGGAAAGTAAGAATAGCGGGGGCAGAGAGAAATTCGAAGAGGTAATTTGCCAATTTGTATGCCGCTTGGGCTTGCGAGCGTCAAGCATACACGGATCGTAAAGTGTGATATAAACGCAAAGGTTACGTGCACTCTGTCTTTCTTTCTCTCCCTTGCTTTCCCTTCCCCTCCCTATTCCTCTCCTTCTGTCACTTTTTCCCTTTCTTTCTGTCTTTCTTTGTCTCTTGATCTCTCTGCCCTTCCATATATATATGTATAAATATATATATTTGAGTCCTTAAAAAGCAGCACGAATGCCGTAAAAAGGAGTTGAGACAAGTAAATTTCCACAGGTCACGTCCCCACAAAAAGTAGTTGATTAAAATAAAATAATCCAAAATGCACATTTCCCAGCACATAGAGCTTTGTCCTATGAGGCGAAACTTCATTTTGGGAAAATAGTTGACGAAGTCGAGCAAAAAAAATCGATTTCGAGCGAACGAAAATATGACATGGAACAGAAAACGTTCAACTATAAATCGTTTGCACTGATTAAAAAATCAACATAATACTTCAATAATCAAAATGGTGTTTCTCAATCGTTTTTTTTTTTTATTTTCACTTGTATGCCCTGCGTCTCAATATTATTATATTACGTAAACCCTAATGTCTTCAAAATCACATTTGGATAAATGTAAGTCGTCTCGAGAACCGACTCCAAAATCAATGATTCGTTTAAAAAAAAAAGTTAAGAACCGGCCTCGGAAGAGCCGAATGTACTGAAGGCCAACATTGCGTTTAGATGTATCGGATAGGAAATATAGTTTGCGAACATACATCTATATCGCTGTTCTTACTTCTTTCGCGGGCCAGAGTCAGTCAGCGAGAAATCCGACGTCGTCGACAACGAGCCGGTCACGAGGTTACCTCGCGCGCAAGTCCCGGCGAACGTTTAATTAAAACGAATTGCTTGCGTCAGCCCTCGTCTCGTGTACCTAATGCTAAAAAATGGGCTTGCTCACCTCCCCCGTTTTACGCGACTTCTCTCGTTGCAGCAGGTTTAATCTCTCCATCCAATCTCTCTCGCCACTAATTCTCATCTAAATACGTTCTTTTTTTTAATTCTTTATCCCTCTTTATCTCCTTTCCGCCCTCATTCTCGTCCCCACTCCGTAGCTAATTGAAACATCACTCATATATATATAAATATATTTATATTTATATTAATTTATCAGAATTGTTACAATTCTTAATCGAGGATGAAGAATCATTATTCCGCACGTCCCGCCTCCATCCACGAAATTTACCGTATGATTGCTAGGTGAACGGGAAAATGAGATGATCACGATGAAGCTTGTTGGCATACAAAATGAATCATTTTTTATTTCCAATTTTTTACCTCATCTAGGTTATGAAAATCACTCGAAAGGTTTTTTAAAACGTATTCTTACTAGAGATTCAAGACCTCAGTGGGCAAAACAGGCTTTGGGTAATGATACAAATGAAGAAAATGAAGAAAAAAATATCCTTGCATTCAAATGGGGCAAGCGTCAGTGTCATCAATGATTACAGTAGAGTAAACCAATTTCCTAGGCATATCACATCGAGCCCGATGAGAATATCGCACGCGGATTATTTTTTTCAATTAATTAGTTAAGACAATACACGGTCTTTTTGTCAATAACGAGAGATGATGATATTTCTGTATGTGTCCGGATCTTTGGAAAGCTCGAGTAATTACGTCGATGGGCGAACGAATCAGCTCGAAGCCAAAAACGCTGCGATGCAATCATCATCGAACGTTTTGAATTTTCGTTGAGTATAGTGATGATGAAGTAGATTAAATACGAAAAGTATGATGAGGAAGAAGTCCCTACGCAAAATAACAATGTTTCCAATTCTCAAATTAGAGAGAGAGAGAGAGAGAGAGAGAGAGAGAGAGAGAGAGAGAGAGAGAGACTGGGAGAGGGATGAAGATATGATTGACGGAGTATGTGTGTATAAATATTACCAATCATAGAATTATATCGTCGAAATTCTCACATATTCTTTTCTCTCTCTCTTTGTCTGTCTCTTTCTCCGTCTATATATTTAAACTGAACGGGGCGTGGTAGGGATATGAATTTTGTCGGAATAAAATAAACCAGAAGCCTCTGTGCCTTTCAAATTACCGGACTGGTGAGATTACGCCGAGCTATCGTTTTTTTTTCAGTAGAAAGCGTCATAGAGCACATTACGGTTGGGAAAAAAGCTCTCTGTGTCCTTCATCCGCAGTGACGTACTCGAACTACTCTCGACTGGAAAGCTGTCCCAGCCGACAGTTTTCTTTGGTTTAACGATCCTGGAAAACCATTATTTTTCCCCCTAATCTCCGTTTTTCTCATTACTGTCCCATTGGCAGTTTTATTAACACCGAAACTCATCTCGCAACGCTCCTTTCCACTTTTTTTTTACCTCGGACGCGGCGAAGGAATCGCCACGGTGTTATATAGGAATTTTTTATTCACGGCGCAAAGTAAGATTGAGAAAGTTTGGTAAAAATAAGATTCAAAAACTTATGAAACGTGAAGTGTAAAAATATGGAGAATTACGCGAGTTCGGAATACGTATTTTTACAGCCCGGAGTCCAGTGGCATCTATGAACGTTGTTAACCTTAAGGTTAACAAGGTTTAGAAAAAGATGCGCGGTATATTAGTGTACAAAATGCACATTCATAGGTAAAGGTCGTATAGTATGCTATGTTTGCATCGTCGAAATGCAACGAAAATATTTTTTCTCGTATTGCCCAATTTTTTTTGGCACATTTCCGCTAGAAAAATGACCGGAACATTTTAGGAGATCCTTATTGGGGATTCGTGATCTCAACCTACAAAATAAGAGTTTATATCGGAATGGAAATAAAGAAGTGAAAAAATAAAAAGAATTTTCGTTGCATTCCAACGACGCAAACTACAACACCATCGGGTCGTAGAGATTTATTTCATGATGTTGAAGGTCGTATCGTTGGAATGCAACGAAAAACCTTTTTTCCTTTATTTGTTTAGTGATTTATTTAATTTTAGTTAATTTAATTTATTTCTTGCAAAGTGAGAAAAATTAAGGATTTTCTATTTCTTTATGAATAGTTGAAACATAAATAAATATATGTTCAATTATATATTTATTCATTAAGAAGCAAAAAATCCTTAATTCACTTACTTTATTTCAATATCCTCAATTTATTATTTATTATTCTTATCCTTAATGTTTTATTTATCAATAAAAAATAAATAAATGAAGGGAACAAATAAGGATTTTCGTTGCATTTCAACGATGCAACACCATTTTCTTTTGATTTTGACGATTGTTCGATTAATTAAGTTGGGGGGGGGGGGCGAATTTCGATTAATAACATCAAGAAAAAAAAACATGTATCGATACGTGTAATAAACGGTTAACTCGCGACTGAATGTTTATAATTTAATTATTGCGAGAGACTAACTTCAAAATGGTACAGTTTGCTTTTTCGTGCAGGGGGGAGCAAGAGGGGGAAAGCAAGACGAAGGTTTATAACACCTTATAAATCCGTGCTCCACAAGATAATATGATTTCCATTATCATCGAATCAATCAAAAACTTCTTCCACCCTCTTAGTGCAAACGCGATTGCGATCTTCATGCTGAGCGCATTTACAGGCTTCATGCAATAACCGATAATAGTTTCGTATAGTTTTCGCATCCCACGTTTCAACGGATAGAGCAGTATATAGATGAGGATGAATAAAAAGAGGCTAGACATCACCACGACGCTATACACGTTTGCACAGCCCGGCGTCGTTGTCGTCGTCGTCGTCGGCGGCGGCGGCGGCGGCGTCCCTGTTGAGAAAACTTTCCGTCAAGAGGGTTATCGATTGAGCTAGCTCTCCAACGTCGTAGTGTACACTCGAAGTGCGTCTTAAAGATATACTGACCGTATAGTCGTGGCGAAGAGAAAAAGAAGAGCGGACCCTTTTGAGAACATTTTTCTCTTGCATAGGCATTTTCTCGGCGACTTTGCGTTGAAGAGGAGTATGATGTGGGTATGCACTTCATAATGTTGACGTTTGCGTAATCGGAATAGACTGAACATTTTATTTCATAAACAAAAAATGAAAAAATGCAGTTTTTTAACACATTCAGCTACTCGCAACCTTATATGCAAAAAAGAGTTCAACTGTTATGAAAATTAAAAAATGGATTATAATTTTCGGGCCGGCTCTGTTCTTGCCGGGAAAGCATTTCTATATGCCCGTATGTACGCTGTGTCGACGCTCTTTTTTAATTCTTGAAAAACGCATCCGGTTCCTCAGCCCTGACTGTTTCGTGCTTTCTTCGCCTCATTTTCGGGGGTGAGAGAGAGAGAGAGAGAAAGGGAGAAAAACAGGAATGTGAGAAGAATGCTTTTGGTATGCAGCACTGACATTGTCAGCAAACAGACTGCGCGGCAATAAGCGTAATAAATACGAACGAGAGTTGAGTATGTCGCGGGAAAAATGGGAGATGCATGGATAAAATGGAGAAAGCACGTACGACATATGGAACAAGAAACTATGAAGAGAAGAAAGAGAGTGCCGGAGAGAGGATACGAGAAACCCTGAAAGGAACATGTGGGTACACCCCCGACAGTGTTCCCTGTTTGCCCTTAACACACTCGCAACAGCTTCCGTATATATTGCCTCTCTCTCCCTCTCTTTTCTCTCTCTCTCTCTCTCTCTCTCTCTCTCTCTCTTTCTCTCTCTCTCTCTCTCTCTTTCTCTCTCTCTCACCATCAACAGGCCCACTTTACCCTCTTTCTTTGTTACCCTACACCCTTAACGAGCAGATTGCTATGCGGGGTTTCTACGCATCGTTACGACCACACACCCGGTTGGGCTCCGCGCCTTTGTCGTCGACTCACTCAACGCATACGAGGCTGATGACCAATAATATAGAGAAATGTGTAGGGGTCCAATCGAATGATGAGCCATAGTCCTAAGATCCTTCCGATCCCGTGTATCTAGTTCGAGACAATTATTATTCGGTGGATACGATCTCTTCCAATTCAATTTTCTTCCTCATGTGTATTACCGAGCACAAGGTAATCTATCAAATTCGTTTGAGTCACAGGCCATTCATCCGTTCAAGACACCCTTCAATGTTTGAGGGATCCGTCGGTCGAGCAATTTAATGAATCTATTGAGGGCCTATACATTTTGTCCGGATCAAGGTGGTGCTCGATTTATGTATATATGTTTCTGCTTAATTCCAGTGCAAGTCATTCCACTCGCTGAAAGCGTATATTCATTAGGTCCTTGATACGCGAGCTCAATCGTTTTTTTTTACATTCTACTTTGTGAAGTAACAAGTCGGGAACGCCGTTGCAAATATTCTTTGCATTATTTCTCTTGACGTAACTTTTGACGCTAACTACTTTTGACATTTGCGAATCTTTGAATACCCATATTATGAATCCAGAATTTAGGGATTTAGTTATGAATAGAGCATTTATTGAGTCTTAGTTCTTATAAAACTTTAAAAGCCACCGCACGATCTTCGAGCTTAAGCAATTCAATCATACGTATCTATCACTTACTCGGAGCACATTGTAGTCCGAAAGAGGAAGAGAGAGAGAGAGAGAGAGAGAGAGAGAGAGAGAGAGAGAGAGAGAGAGAGAGAGAGAGAGAGAGAGAGAGAGAGAGTTGAAAGTCATGACGATGGCAAAGGTCTGTAACTCTATACGGTAGAGGGTAAAAGCTCTGTGTGCAGATACGAGCGCTATCGCCACTATCGTTATCACGGCCATCGTCGTCACGAGTAGACACCCTGGGAGCCCCTACTTATCCTACATCTTGTCTCGCAGTGATGATAATAGTTAACGCTACAGGTGTGCACTTCTACGTCGTTGTCCTCCTTCCCTCGCACTCTTTATTGCGACATCCTCCTGCCCTCCTCGTCAATCCCTATGTTTCTCTTCTTTTCCCCCCAGCCCCCCCTATTTCACTGGAAGTCTCGTTCTGACGAAACCCGCGACATCCCACTCTCCGATAATCCCCTGCGATCTCGGCAGACCTGATAACACGGTATGGAGCACATAGAAGATAGTTCCAGCTCTGTGATTCCGAATCGCAATTCATGCGACAATTCCGGCAACGCGCGAGCCGCTCCAATGTACAACGCAAAAGAGACCCGGTCGATAGCAAAGACTGCCATTTCCCTTTTGCGAGCAATCACTGCAATTTCCCTTTCATTGATGTTGCGGATCAAAAGTGAGAACACTGATGGTTGGTTACGGATTGAACGGCCATCGTCTATTATCATTCTTCCTAAGGACAACGGACCATGAGGGGAAGAAGGAATAAGAGGAACTTATCCCGTTCTATGGCGATACCCATACAGCATTTCTTCCATTGCCGTAAAGCGGGATTAAAAAAACGTCACGCATTTTTTTTTTCTTCTTTTTTACATCGTCCGGGAGTAACGCAACGCGCAGAACCTAAAATGATACACATCCGTAGTTACGTAACATGGTCCCCGTCGAATCAAGAATTCAGCCCCCTTTGATGGGGATCTCAAGAGGGAGGTTAAAGATACGGGTTAATTACTTGATGAACTTAATTGAAATCGCACTTGCAGAGAGAGGAAGCGGGGGAGGGGGGCTCACGAAAGTCCATTCCACCACAAATTAGACACTTCCGCTTGAGCCGACGACCTCTCCGCGTCATGTTCAGACACCGTTCAGTTCGCGAGAACTCATATACATGCCCGTTTCGTCGTCGCGTCATCTTCATTTGGAGTCTCTGACTCAGATTTTCTCATACTCTTGACGATCCCTCATTGAAACGGTCGCTATACATGTATATAGTTGTGTATTTGTCTGAGTACGTGTCTGCATCTATACTTAGCGGAATATTTATGTCAACTGTCAATAATTTTCGTCCAAATTGACCCTCTATCATATATTTATATACAACCTCATCTTGGGAGACCTGTTCATCTCCCACTTTGTCTGTCGTTTCGTCGTCAATCTCGATGACGTAGCGTTCATCGGCAAGTTACGGCAGCGCACGTGTCTCGTTTACGAACGAAATTGCGTGGGCTGCGAGTCTATTGCATTTGTCGTTCGGACGCGTGAGAATTTCCTCTGCGAACACGGCGGATTCCCCGGTGGTTTATTTTATTTATTTTTAACGACGAGATTCCATAGTGCGAGAGAGAGAGAGAGAGAGAGAGAGAGAGAGAGAGAGAGAGAGAGAGAGAGAGAGAGCGAGAGCGAGAGCGAGAGCTTGTGAAAGGATGAGTGACTCGGGGCTCAACGGCCCCTTTGATTCCGCGTGACTCACTAACCGGTCAAACGGCGCTTGAACCTCTCCGTACAGCGCGCTCTTGCGAAACTCTTTCGGCCTGTGATCCCGCTTGTTCCATTAATTATTGCTGCCTTGGATCGCTAACTGCCGATCCCCTGCTCTGAATCATCGTCGTCGATACTAAATCCGGAAGTGATCCGCAGTATAGCCCGCGTAACTGTTCAGGAACAACTGAACGCCCACGCAAATTAGTCCCCGTCGGAGTGATGTGAATTGCAATCCTTCATTTGGACGAGCATGGAAGCATTGGCCGTCACACGGAAGAATCATTGTGCACCAATCGACGCTTGCTTCGGTCACAAGTCTCTTGGAGAAACAGAATGGACAAATACGTGAACGCGTTTGAACGGAATAACTCGATGATCCGCTCGATGATTTCTCTTGTTCAGGATATGAAGTGTGTGCGACAGAACCTAGCACTCGTATTCATAGTCCTCACGTATCTTTCGAAAACGAAGGACGCGAAAATACAGAAATCGTCCAGGGCTAGGCTACCAAGTTTCAGCAATCGAGCCTGCCTTTCGCACCAAAGGAAGCTGAGGATTTAGGATATTATTAATTTCACATTGGGTTCTGAAAACAATTTCGTCACGAGATACCGATCACCTGGACTTTCATACCCAAATTCGTCGTCGGAATCAATAATAACAAAAAAAAATAGTATCCATTGATCACAAACTGTAAAATATAATAAAGAACGGACGTCAAGCTAAAGAAAAACGAGTAGCAATGGTCTCCTCGAGGAAGCTAGAGCCGTCCCTTGAGACAAAAGTCAATAAGACTCCTTGTTCAGTGAAAGAAGGTTTGAGAAGTGCGAAATGAGAAACAAGGAATCCTCATTTCTCAAGGGAGGACCATGCATACGAGTTTAAGCCTAGACCGTGAAATGGAGAAATCTCGTAAACGTTCCAGGAACCAACATGGCTCCCGTGTCCCCTACCGTGTATGTGGGAAATCGATGCTGTACAGTCCTTTTCCAACGACCCCTCATTCAGTCTCTGACACTGCTTTGACCTTCTCTCCCTGTAGTATGTATGTATATACACTATGTGTCACCCAGCAGGAGTACACTGACCCCACGATCTTGCACCGTTTATACTCCTGCCATCAACTCGGAGAAGCACAGAGCCAATAGAAGTATTCGCAATGGGAGACTTTCGAACTCGTAAAATTTCATCGCGGTACGAGACGCGATGGCACTCGGCTCTCGGTTACATTCGGTACACGCGAGACGGAATGAAAAAGAGAAAGAGAGAAAGCTAAGGAGAGATGAACCACATCCGGAAATTATGCTTCGTTGTTGTCATTGTACACTCACACCGATGTACTGGCAAACAAGTCTCGATGCCGAGGATAACCACGAGAGGAACGAGAGAATACGGTTGCCCGTCACGGTCGACGTTCATTCGGAAACCAGAAAGAAATCAGGGCCACCACTCCGAGGGTTCTCAAATGATCATTTATTACGACAAATGACCAGGCCTCCGCTTTTTCCCCGAGCTCACATTCGACACAAAGACAATCGTTTTTTTTTTTCACCGCTGGATGTATCTTTTTTACTAGAAAACGTTGTCTGGATGTGCTATTACATCCAGACAACATTGTCTAGTTCTAGCTCTATAGCTGGATGAGCAGTACAGGACATGTTTGCCAACAAGCCGTTAGGAATTTTGTGAAGGACATGTCGTCTTCGCAGACAAAGTACCGATGCAATGGTATTTCGGTTTCTGATTAAACTTTTAAAGCCACACAAAATACTTGTCTGACTCTGTTGGGAACGATACACATAACGATTTTCACGAAATTTGGCTGGATGTCAGGGCATTCATTGTTCGATAGTCTATGGGGCTTGGATGATCTCGTAGTACCGAGCTTTCATTGTGGTCGAAGCCGATGCCGGTGTCGGAACGTTATTGATTTTGTCGCTCGGCCGTGGCCGGAAGTGCACCAGGTATTCAACGCCTATACACAATCGCAGCAACATCCGGGTTAACGCGCTGCCGTGTATCATGATTCTTCATCGATTTCCAACGGCGTCGAGCAATTTATCGTCTATTCTACGAATCGATACAAATTTGGGAAAAATAAATCGATTGGGCGAAACACGTGTAAGGATCCGGAGTGAGTATAAAAATCCTCTCGAGCTCGGAACCAATGTTCCAAATTTGCATCCCCATTGTCTGTCTGCAAAAGTTGAACGGTGTTAGTGTGGTAATGTTATTCAAACGAAGGCGCAACCTTAATAATAAAAAAAAGCCATTTGTGAATGCAAAAGAATTTTTGCGTTCCTATCTGGATTCCGATTTGCCTGGAACTTATTGACATCTATAATCAATAGATTCCATCGACATTAGCAAAGAGTTTGATTGGATTGAACGCGGGGGGAACAAAATAAGAACGATGATAAGTGCTTTATTATGAATTCAGCTAATAAGGTGCTTGGAGCTAGCTCTTGGTATCACTTCACGATAAATACGGGGGGGGGGGGGGGGTTAGTGAGTGCGCGACGATCAACGCAAAACTCTGGACTGTAGGATCCTCGTTATAGGGCGATGCACTGTCAGACGCTCAGGGGTGGTTCTCGCCAGTCTTTCCTTTCTCTCTCATTCCCTCCAGCCCTCGCATTCTCTCCCTCACTCCCTCCCCCTCCCTTGCATCGCAATCGGCTAGAGAGCGCGGCGCGTCTGGGTTGGCATGGTCGGTGTAGCGCGGTGCTCGGGAGAACGGGGTCGATGTGGAGTCACCATGGCAACGAGACGCGTCGTTCGCCACCCCCGTGCGGCTGGGGTGCATTCACCGGAGGGGGTGCAGCCCATTGCCGGCTAAATTACGAAGGGAGGCCAACGCCGCCTAGCTGCCCCCCCCCCCCCCCCCTCTGTCGCCTCTCTTCATCCAATTCTCTGTTTGCGCGTCTCTCCGGGTCTTGCAACTGTGTATACGGTGGGAGCGGGGTGGCGGATCATGCGAATAATACCGAGGAGAGCCACCGCCACCCCCCCCCCCAGGCTTGGTGTCGAAATAACTGAATCGTTCTATTGGGCGACGTGTCCCAAGCTCCCGAAAATCGAATTGCGCTCCGACGAAAACCGAAGCCGCGGGTCGAGGTTAGAGTCCAAGGTATCAACGTTCCATGTTGGCGAATTTTCAAGGCTTGGCTGCACTCTTCAAGGTCGACCCGCCGAGCTTTACATCTTTACCCTGACTAGGTTTCTCTCTCCTGCTAGTACTAAGAGTGAACGAAAAATACAGCAGGGCGTCTTTGTCACTTCGGGCATTAACTCAATCGTATTTAACGTCTATACTGCAGCGGCCATTTCGGTACTGCACAATAAAACGCTTAGTTCCATGTGCATTTGATTATCAAGTGCCTTTTGGCGATGTTTCTACGAAAGCATGGCTTACTCGACTGCATTTATGATTGACGTGGCCATTGACTCAATTGGTATGACTAATTTCGAAGGAATGTGTTGCTAGGTACTGATTCAGGTCTAGGTGAATGACAACTCAACACGGACGGCCACGATGTCATTGGCATGTTAATTGAGAGCGGTGTTACTCATAAGATTGCGAAAAAAGTGACAGTTCCATGACATTTTTTCTCCCGGTCATTTTACTACATTATTCTTCCAATACGTTCTCATTGGCATCTCATACGTGTGTCAGCGAGTGTTAGAACGGCCGGATGTTTTATCGAAGGCCACGCGCAAAACGCGTGTTATTTCGTCGTTTCGTGGATCAAGTTTGAGCGTCGAGTGCGGTAGAAAATCGATATACCTAATCGGATAGAAACTCGTAAACAGGAGGGGCCCGGAAGGTGATAAAAACAGGAGGGATATAATAGCACGGGGGAAAGTGGTTCTTCAACGTGATATCGCAGGTCAACGACACTCATCATCTCAGCCATTACAGCAGAAAGCTCGGTCGAATAAAATAAGTAGAATTGATAGAATTTCACGGCAATCTCGATTCTCAAGACCGATGCCATATTAATCATTCTTGTTTTATCGTAGCAACCTCTTCTTCTTGTGCTGTTTTCGGCCTTCGGCAATTGATTCTGTCTCGACTGGATGTATACGCATTTTGTGTTTTTTTTTTTTTTTTTTTCATTTTTTTTTCATTTTTGTTTTATATACCGTTACCTCGGTTCGTGGTTTCTCAAAAATTTCGGGACCCACCCGCACCAGCCTGTGTCATCGTCAAGGTCGGCCATCGTGAAAACGTATTCGCGTCTCGTAGGGGTGGTGGCTTCAGTGCGCGCACACGCACAAACGAACACATGTATGTGCACACACGACTTGGTGTTTCTACTGCGAAGAAGGGGCATAGGTGAATGCGGGGTGGTAAGGGGAAGGGCGGGCATAAAACCGCTGGAGGGTGAAACGAACGGGGGTTGAAATGTAAGGGAGAAAACAAAATATACGGGTGTAGAAGTGACTGAGCTGGAAGCCCATGTGGAGGGGGCAAAGCCTACATATATATCCGCAGGCGATCCCTTCAACGCCGTTCATCGATCGGCAAAGGGTGCACGTACTCCACAATCCTCTGGCTGCGTATACGTATTAATATCGAATATATATATATGTACAGACATACACGTCGAAGTTTATATTACACGCAATATCGTACATCATACTCATTGTACACGTGTCCCTCGAACTCGCAAAAGACCCGTCGTGGTGACCTCTCAAAAAAAAACTTTTGCACAAAGCGTAAAGTTGTTAGTTATTAAACGTCATTGCATGAATTATACAGCGAGGCGAATACTCTTCCAGTTTGCTCGTGTTCGCTGCGATATCGTGTGCATAAACTGTGCCGCAAAGTTAGTAAAATCCCCGGTACTTGAAATATAGTAGCCCCGAGAGGCTTTAAACATTTGCGTCCACCACACACGTCATATACTCACGCACCAACAGCACAAGCGCACTTTGCTCGAGTTGTCTACATTCACGAGCTTCGAAAATACCGACATTATTTACCTTGGGGCGCAGCTTATGCAGAGCTCTTTCCTCTTTCTATCGTCGGAGCGATGCATTTTCGAAGAAACGCGCAAGATCCAGCAAGTTGCCGTCGTGTCTGGATATGCGTTTTACGAGCAGATGATGGTGAAGCCAGAACGGCTACACGTTGATCCGCTCGTTAACAACCATAGAGGAATGTACGCG
The DNA here is from genome assembly GCA_944452715.1 of Ophion slaviceki. Lineage (NCBI taxonomy): Eukaryota > Metazoa > Arthropoda > Insecta > Hymenoptera > Ichneumonidae > Ophion > Ophion slaviceki. Next base: position 1,275,467 of record OX101785.1, on the reverse strand, counting down.
GGTCGGGGGGTATCGAGAAATGTAATGATTGAAACCGAGAAGGATTACGAGCCGGCGTCGTTCAACTCGGCTTTTACAGGCCAACGGCAATTCCGAAACGCTCTGGCAATAGGCCATTGTCAGAGCTGCGTTGCAAAGGTCGATTGACGACATGGACAAACGCGAGGTTGAATCGCTTAGATCGGAAGCATTGCCGGCACGGAGATTAGGAACTCTTGATTGAGTTCGGCAACGCTCACACTGGAAACAATAATCCCGTGTACGTAAAACAAGTGGGGCACAATAGACTGCACTATACAAATCCGCGTGACCCTGTTCAACGTGAACAAGTAACCGTCATCGATCGCGCACAATGACGCACCATCGTGTCACAACTCTCCTGCTCGTTTCTATCCCTCTTCTTTTTCTTCTTCTTCACAATGACATCCCCACTATTACGTTTCGCGAATCGTCAATGAAATCTTCGTCACCATCGAGTACACGCTTCGTGGCCGTAAAATCTTTTTTTTCAAAGTCATCTTACGCTTACACAAAGTACTCAAATCCTAAAGGGTGTCTATTCGAATCTCGTAAAAGTCCCGCGGATACAATATTCTTCATAATTATCCGCAATCTATGTTCGGAACAATTGTCGACGATACACTGGAGGACTATGCGAATATGCAGTTGGTTTTCCCGACTATTGCAAGTTCGTCAGAGAAAAAACTGCACAAGATTGTATACACTCGCTCCTCGCGAATGCTCGTCGTCGAAACGACCCTTGGCAACAAGAACGTTAACCTCAGGCTCAGTATCTCTTGATAGCATCAAAATTCCTGCACGAAGGCGACGGTAGTAGCAACAGCGGAAAGGCGAAGTGGTTTGGTTGCGCCGACTCTCGAGAACCGCCTTTAGGATTTACTTGCGGAAAGCGGACTCCCCCGTGGGTTCTATCGCTGAAAATGATGCCCTCGAGGTATACAACAATCGGAGCTGCAATGCGCCTGTCGCTACCTGGGGATACTTTGGTCGGCTTATAGCCCTTTGCAACCGGGGTCGCCAATACCCCAACGATGCTTCCTTCTTCTCGGGAAAAGTTCACTTTGTCGTTTTACGCACAGACGCTGCACGGATAGAGGTGGTAAAAATGTCGGTAGACGCGATGGTAGTGGCAGTTCCCATACCTGCCATCGTAAGTTTGCCACGGTTGGAGGAAATCTATAGGCGACGTAGGTGCTGCTGCTGGTACCGCGAGACAAAGAGCTTTGGAAGCCCAAGAGTGGGGGAGCACGAAGACGAAAGGAAACGGTTGGACCGAGCGAAAGAAAGACGGAGAAGGGAAAGAGGGAATTGTCGCGAGTGGGAGAAGAGCGATAACCTTCGCGCTCATGACCTTGGTCTCTCTCTCTCTCTCTCTCTCTCTCTCTCTCTCTCTCTCTCTCTCTCTCTCACACACTGTCTTTCGCAGGATGTTCGGTACCCGGGTATGGCGGGCACTCAGCTGAAACATGGTCAGACCCGAGCGATTTAATTAAAGGGTCGAGTATATGCGGGAGGAAGGATAGGCGGTCGTAACGAGAGTAGTATCCGATACGAGAACGTACAGAAGAAAGCCATACGAGAGGAGGCACGCTCTCGCGTGGGAATATCGCTGAGTGTATTCTCTTGAGCGTTTGGACGAAGCTCCACTCTTACTAGCCCAATTGGCTATTCAAGCTGCGTTAAAACAAGTCTTTCGTCGTTCTATATACCCAAATGTGTTGAAGTTATCACTGAAAACCTTTTCTCGCTGATTCAGATAGTCGAACTCCAATGATGGTCCTACAAATTGTTTCGAGTGATATTCGCAATTTTGTTTTGTCCAAAGCAATTTGGACTATGAAAATGGAACTATCGTTGCATTCCAACGACTCACACTGCGCAATATCGCGAAAATCGGCATCGAATGTCACTTACCCGTCGCAAATGTTTGCCGAGTGACTGAATTTTATTCTGGTAAAAATCGATTGGAACTCCACCAAGTGAATTTTCAATAATGAAAAAAAAAAAACAGATTCGTAATAAAAGTGCTTTCTGAAATTTTTATTTTCTATTTGTCGATTCGAGGTTAACCAGTATGATACAAGTTGAATCAGCAGGAGGTAAAACTAGCATATTAGAAATTAAGGTGACATTAAGGAAAGAAACTTAATGAGTTCGTAATCCAACTTCCCTATTTTTTTGCCGTTTTTTGCAAATTATGGTCATGCATTTCTAATAAGAATACGTAGAAACGTGTGAGCAATTTTCACAGTCTACATCGACCAAAACAAATTTACGTAAACAACAAAAAATAATGTGCATTCCAACGATAAAAACTTCACCTACGGTAACTGTAAAATAAGTTACTATCGAAAAAAAATTAACGGTTTTTAACTAGGCCAATGATCTTATCGATGTTTGTAAAATACTGTTTATAATTTGGGGTGGACATTATTATAAGGGTGTTGTTTAAGAAACACCAAATTGATCGGCAAAGTTGTCGATAATAGCCAGTATTGCCGAACCCTGATGCCCCTTACTTAGTCGAAACGAGCCTAATACTTAGAATCGTAATAAAGAAAAAAGAACAGAAACGCGCAATAATCTCGAGGATGCTGTTCGTATGTTGCAGGGATGCCGGTTGACTGAAGATGGCCTCCCCGACACCCTCGTTGGAATCTCGCGCAAATTCCCTCGGCTCCCTGGTCTCGTTGTCACCGCTAACGGTGAGCGGTAGCTCTCCGCCGGCAAGCGACTCGGCGATTTGTGACGTCGACAGCTGCGACATCTGTCTCGACTCCGGTAAACCAGGTGACGGGCCCTGTCCTCACTGTCGTATCGGAAGCGCCGGTGGCAGTGGTGGTGTAAGGTGTACGGGCTGCAAATCGACCGAATCGGACGCGGTAGCGCGTTGCTTCGATTGCGCCAATTTTCTCTGTCCAAATTGCGTGATGGCCCATCAATTCATGCACTGCTTCGAGGGTCATCGGGTGCTCAATCTCGGTGACTCAAAGCTGGAACAGACGGAAACGAGAAGCAGCATCGTGATAAGCGGCAGCGGCGGTGGCGGTGGGGGCGGCGTAGGCGGCGGCGGGGGCGGTGGCAACGGGGAAAAGGCACTCTTCTGTTCGCGTCACAAGTCCGAGCTGCTCAAGTACTTTTGCCGCGCCTGCACCGTGCCCGTTTGCAAAGAGTGCACGATAACCGATCATCCGGGCTCTCTTCACGATTGCGCTCACATCTCGGAGGCTGGACCGCAACAGCTGGAGGCGCTTGCGCGGGCGGTGCAGGATTGCCGGGCGAAAGGTACGGAGGTGCGCACCGCCGTGAAAGCTGCCGATCACGGTGCGGCGAGGCTTCAGGTGCAATATCACAAGGCTCAAAACGAGATAAACGACACTTTCCAATTTTATCGCTCAATGCTGGAGGAGCGCAAGCAGGAATTGCTGAAGGAGCTTGAGTCCGTATTCTCGGCTAAACAGATATCCCTGAGTGTCGGAACGCAAAAGGCCAACGAGATGGCCGACAGGATTCAGCATACCTGCGACTTTGTCGAGAAGCTGACCAAGTACACGACCGTAACGGAGGTGCTCATGGTGAAGAAGCTCCTCGACTCGAAGCTTCAACTCCTGTTGAGTTACACACCCGATATCGCTGGACAAACGGCCGATCTCGAGTTCGTCAGCAATTATCAGGCCATACAGGTCGGCGTGAGAAATACTTTTGGTTACGTTAGAAGTACAGCGGACACGAGCAATTGCGGGCCGAGCAAGCAACCACCGATCGCTAGACCGACTGCACTGTCCAGCGGTGGGAGCAGCAGCAACGCCAGCAGCGGACCCGGAAGTGCCGGTTCCCTCGGTGGTCTGCTCCTCGACAGACCTTACAGCAACGGTCTCGTATCTTCCAATTCCAACTGCGTCTCGTCAACGTCACCCTCCTCCTTCGAGAGCAACGTCATATCGAAAAGATTCAGCTCGGTAAACAGCCTCGGGCCCTTCTCCACCACCATCAGCGATCTCAATCTCAACGGAATGAACAACCCTTACGAGAAATGGAGCAACGGCGGTAACGACGCTTATCCCGTAAGCGGAAACGATCATTTCCCAATGCCGAATTCGAACGCGCCCGCCAACGACTCGGTACTCGATTTAACGTCGAAACTCATGTCGGCGGCCGCCATATTTCCACCCAAGTCCCAGATCAAACGCCAGAAGATGATTTATCACTGCAAATTCGGCGAATTCGGTGTTATCGAGGGACAATTCACGGAGCCCTCGGGTGTCGCCGTCAATGCCCAGAACATCATCGTTGCCGACACGAACAACCATCGAATTCAGATATTCGACAAGGAGGGTAGATTCAAATTTCTGTTCGGCGAGTGCGGCAAGAGAGACGGCCAGCTCTTGTATCCAAATCGCGTGGCAGCGGTCAGACCGTCCGGCGATATTATTGTCACCGAACGTTCGCCAACCCATCAGATACAAATTTACAATCAGTACGGCCAATTCGTGCGTAAATTCGGTGCCAATATATTGCAACATCCACGTGGCGTTACCGTCGACTCTAAGGGACGCATCGTCGTAGTCGAGTGCAAAGTAATGCGCGTCATAATATTCGATCAGGCGGGCAACGTGCTGCAGAAGTTTGGCTGTTCCAAGCATCTCGAGTTCCCGAATGGCGTCGTAGTTAACGACAAGCAGGAGATCTTCATAAGTGACAATCGTGCTCATTGCGTTAAAGTGTTCAATTACGAGGGTGCTTATCTGCGTCAAATCGGTGGCGAGGGGATCACAAATTATCCGATCGGTGTCGGTATCAATGCCGCCGGTGAAATACTCATTGCCGACAATCATAACAATTTCAATCTCACCATATTCACCCAGGACGGTCAATTGGTCTCGGCCCTCGAGAGCAAGGTTAAGCATGCTCAGTGCTTTGACGTAGCCCTCATGGACGACGGCTCGGTCGTCCTGGCGAGCAAAGATTATCGATTGTACATCTATCGTTACATACAAGCACAGCCGATCGGTATGTAGAGCACGTCCTACAAAAACAACGAGGTCTCGTCGCGCATCCCCTCGGTTACTCCTCTCGAGCCTCGTCTTCTTCGTAACGATGATTATTCTCGTCATCGTAACGGCACAACGAACCGATTTTCTTCTACGGTTAATGGATTATGCGCCGTCAATGGGAATTACGCCCTCGGAGCGCGGTTTACGCCTGAGGAATCTCGTACGTCGCGTAGACGTAATTGGGACACCCCCGAGGCGCCGCCGCCGCCGCCGCAATCATTGGTGAGGGAACGACAGCAGCAGCGGCAACAACAACAGCGGAAGAAGCAGCCGCATCATCAGTGGCAACAACGATACCTCGATACGACGTATCGCTCGTCAGGGCTCCTCGGGACCTTCGCTATCTACCCCGATGATCCTGCGACCTCTGGAATCCCCGTAGCGCCACGACTTTACTTACCTCAAAGGAATACCAAGCCGGATTCCGTTGGAGGCACGTCGGAGCCGAAATCACTATTTCGGCCCAATCAGCAGCAGCATTATCGTCATTCTTCATTATCATCGACATCACCCCCGTCATAATATCTTCTTCGATCGATCATCACCGAACGATCCATCCATCCAGCATCGTTCGTCGCCAATAACCGTTATCGCGCACCCAATTCACACTTTTCACCCACACAACACGCGCGCATACACACACATACACACACACACAGAGTTGAACACGAATTATATACGAATAACAGTCCTCCCGGCGAACTAGTCAATATTTAGGACGCTCACAACCTGCGAAACGAGAAGAGACGAAAAAAAAACTACATCGTAGATTATATACGATCGGCTAGGCTGGCTTCAGTGTCCAGTGTCTCTCGCGGAGCGTCAGTGCACGAATTCGCTACGAGAAAAAAAAAAAAAACCGTATCCGAATATCGACAGTTATATGAACACACGAGCGACAAGGAGCGAAATTTAGGAGTGAACGAGGCCGATTTTTTTTTTTATTGAGAGCTCTCACTTGTACTCCCGCGAACAAAACGATGAGCGACGAAGAAACCGAATGGAAGCATTTATTTTTTTTTCTCTTCACAACTACGACACACGCACAAAAAATGAGAGGACGTTCCAAAAATCCCCTTGAATACTAAATGAACAGAGAGAGAGAAAAAAAAAAGCAAACAGCGTAACTCCCTCCCGAGGCGAACTCGGACACGAACCGAGACACACACGTACACACGCGCGAAAACTTACTTGTTAATGTTGTTATAACTGAAAATACTGTTGTTGTTGTTTAGTTGTAGAGCTCGCCGCCGCTAGTCACTTTCCTTGTTCCCTTCATTAACCCCCCCCATTCCCTATTCTCCGAGCCTTAAAAAGGAAAAAAGATACGAATGTCCTAAAGTCGCTAGACTTTTGAGATGCTTCAATCGTTTTTTCGTCGTTCCCAATGCCAGGGATGTCCGAATACTTCGAACATATCCAAAGCAAGTTCGGACAACCCTTGCGAGTATTTTTTTTTTTTCTTTTATCATCCTCGCCCCCCGTTTTTTTTACTCTCATCGAAGACTTTTCTTCGAAGATAGAACGTTTTTTTTCTCTCCTTACCAGTATTTACGTGTCCCAATGATTCGTATTGATTCAGTCCCAAAATCGTGTTAACCTTTCCGCAAAGTAGGCGTGGCCGTGTTCTTTGACCTCGAGAGCCTTCTATCCTCATCTCTTGTTCTATCCTCCTCTCCAAGCGTCATCATCAAGCTCTCTTGCCCCAAATTCCAATGATCGCACGAAGTATCGACGAGAGAAAAGCACTTGGTTGAATTTACACGTTTTTTCCCTTTCTTTTCTTCATTCACGATCCGACGATGATGCGCGTCCTCGGTCCTCGAGTTCGTCACGGCCCCATAAATTTCACGTTTAATCTTTTTGGGTTTTCCTTTATTTAGCACTTGGTCGCGAAATATATATATACACCGGGAAAAATGTCACGTGTCGCGAGGCAAGATACATATGACGGAGTGAGACGTAAATGCTGCACGAATAATTTATATGCCTACTATATAATCGGATCCTCATTACAAAGACGAGTTCCTTAAAACTTGATCGCGAGCTACTTCAAGTTTTCGATCTTCGACAATCGCGGACTCGAACGGGATGCAAAAGGGAGACGCAATTTTTACCTTCTGACCGCCATTTCGTACATCCTGCTGTTTATTTTTATTAATCATAATTTTTATTATTTTTTAAATAGATATTACGGATATTTTTGGATTTTCGCGATCTTTTAGTTATTTCGGACGAGAGCCTCGAGACGCGAGACGGGCGATATCGGGTGCAAAAGTTGCATTTACAGTCTCTAACGAGAAAGAAACAAAAGCGAAAACTTTTTTTTCCGTACACCCAATTTGTCCGGTTGACATTCGTAGATTTGGTTGTTTGTTTGATTGTTTGTTTGTTCGTTTGTTTTTTTTTCTTCTTTTTCTCTTATTCTTCCTATTTACGCATAAATATTCTCATTCCTTTCTGTTTTCATCGTACTATACGACTGAGCCCGCGTATGTTTATTCGTAGTTGAAGAGCTCCGCATATACCTGATTGTCCGGTCGTGCGAGAATCCTAAGGGTTCGCCCGCTACGACTATCGCATCTGCAAATCACTCATACTTACATGAGTGTATGTGTGGATTTTTGAAAGATAGGCGAGTCGAGAGTAAGAGAATCGATTGACTTTCGAATCGATCGTTTCTCTCACTCGTGCATTAAGTTTCGCAAACAAAAATGCTTCCCGTTTGTTTGATTGTTTTTCCCCTTTCTTTTCGTTCTTTATTATCTATTCTTTTTTTATTTTTTTAAAACTATTTACAACTAGTACGTTAGCTCGTAGACCGTAGAGAATTGTATTAAAGGATAAGGATTTGTTCTCTTAACTCGCTCTTTATTACGATTACTATTATTTTTCTTACTACGTTTTATTATCTATTATTACGATCAGATCGGGTCAGTGTCAATATGATTGCCCGGTCGTCGTTTATTATTATTATTATTATCATCATATAACGTGACTGCCCAAACTTCCTTGTATTATTGCTAAGTCTAGTTTTACATTCTTTATCGGTGTAAAACCTCACGGTGCATCCTGCTCGTCCTTTCCCAAGCCCCGCGAATTTCGGCTGGGTCCGAGAGACCAGCAACGCGATTTACTACTAGTGCGTCCTTTTTTGTTTTGTTTGTTTCTCGCGCGCGCTCCATTCGATCGAAACGAAACGCCTTTTGACGAAAGTGAAAGAAAAAAAAACGTACAAATAGTATTAATATATTTTGTTGGATGAGTCGAATTAATTATCAAGGCTCCCCGCGGTTCTTGAAAAAAACAAAAAAAAACCTACATCGACTTCACGCATGTTTACTATTTACTACATTATTAATTATTGTATTATTATTATTATTATTAATATTATTGTATTATTATTATTATTATTATTATTGTATTATTGTATTATTTGTATCTACTCAGTGCGATTGTATCCGAATCCCCGAAAGTGGCCAAGAGATACAAACGATTATCGAAACACAGTCGCACCAAGCCGAGATAAATAATTTTTCATTAGTGAAATGACAGAATGAAAAAAAAAGGCTAGAAGCTTCAAAACGAAAAGGAATAGGAAAGTGCGAAGAATACGAAAAAAAAAAAAAAAACAATTTAAGAGGAACAGAGTCTCGGAAAAATCAAACGTAATCGAAGACTGCATAAGGGCTAGCTGGCAAAGCACATACACACACCCTATTAATATCGGCCACGAGTTGGTCTGGTTATTCCATTTTTTTTTCTTGAGGAAAAAAAGTCGCCAATGAAACGCGACCCACGCGAAGATCGACGAGGGTGAAAACCAAGCCCCTGCTCTAGGTCCTTTTTTATTTACCCACTAGTCTGAGGACAAGTTGCCCGGAGTTCCGAATCGACGGATGATCTTCGATCCAGAACTCGCGGGTTCATCGAATTACCTTAAAAATCACCCAGGAGACTCGAACGGGAAACTTTGAATCGCTTGAACACCGGGTCGCGTCTCGTTAGTACGGCGAATGTACTTATTTCGCACAAAAAAGAAGAAGAAAAAATTGACTCCCATCCTCACATCAGAGTTTCGAACGCAATGGGCGCCAGCTTTTAGCGCCAAAGACCTGCCTCGGTCATGATCTCAAAATAATCGCGAACAATTTAAAACGGAGAAATGTTGATTGTGACGCTTTTTGTTTGTTTGTTGCTTCGTCGATGATCCGACGTGTTCTCTATTTGTTTCATTGTCGATCGAAAAATTCGCTGTACACGATGTACCAAAGTACCGGATAATTATTAACGCGGTTTTCGTTATTTCGAAGGGATAAAAATAATGATAATGACAATCGAACGATCCTCGAGAAACGTCGTGTGTTGTCTTTTGCAAAGTATTTTTGCTCAGTGAGTTCTTGCCGTGATCTCGTCCGGCGTTGACGCCTGCCGTTACTTAATGAAATCTCCGAAATTCAATCGAGTCTCGTTCCGTGATCCGTTAACGTTGTATTAAGGTTTTTGTCCCTTTTTGCGCGCTAATTTCGAATTCGTCCGGTATTTATTTAACTATCCAACGAACGCGAAATTAGTTATTTTACACGCCAGCTAGCCGCTTAGAGAATGAAAGTTAACGTCTCGGGTTTCGGAAAAAAATTCCAATGTCCCAAACGCGACAATTGATTAGAAATATTAGATTTAAAGGTATAGCGTTGTGCGACTGAGATTCCTTGTACTCGCGAGTACGTTAACGAGAAAAGAGATTACCAAGGTTTCAAAAAAGAGGAAAAGATTATCTTTTAAATTTTCACAATGACTATTTCTCTCTCTCTCTCTCTCTCTCTCTCTCTCTCTCTCTCTCACTCTTTCACTCTTTCATTCTTTCCCTTTTTTGTACGGTTTGTTATGTTATTATTTTTAGTGATTAAAAAATCCAATTGTTCTTAATTTAAATGTACATCGTATTTTTGTTTGTTTTTTTAGTTATTTTTTGTTGTAAAAGGCTTTTTAATAATATTTTCAGTTCATATTACACTGCAGTGGTTTCTGGTGTCATTTTATTATTTTTCTCTTCGTGTGACTATCCCGATCCCGGAGTGTTCCCTCACATGTTTGATTTAAATCTCTCGAAGCTTCACAACCCTACGAATGAAATTTATCGTTGGCAGTGAGGGTAGACGAGCCTGACGTGAAATTTTTTTTCGAAGATTCGATCCCTGTCATTGTAATACGTTAATCAACACTATCGTCTGCCTTCATAGTACAATTGATTGTCCAAACATTCCATTTACGAGTGATTCAAGTTTTAGCTATGGATTCTAGTCATTTTTACGTATATTTTTTCGTGTTTTCTTCTTTTATTTTATACACAGTAACTGGACTTGAATTTTTCTTGCCAATCTTAGTTTTATTTTTTATTGTCGTGATTTTTTACTTGCGTGTATGTGTGTGTTCCTGCATTTAAGAGTGTATGCCTGCTACTCCTGCGTGCAGATCCAAAATCCACTCCTCGGATAATATTATTATTTTTTGTTTTACAACTAAGTGACCAACGTGCATCAGTACGATACTTTTATCGTCGAACATTGGGATATACGGCAACAAAAAAGTATAAAGACGAAAAGAACATTCACTGACCCATTCTACATTGTCAATTCTAAGAAAAGTGCGTTTGGATAGCATATTGAGAACATTTTTTTCGTAACTCAGGCTACGAGAATCGCGAACGTTTATTCAGAGGAAAGAAACGAAACGAGGCGCTCGCATTGAATCAAGCAACGACGAGACGTTGTCGTAAAATTTGACGAATTAGTTCAACCGATACACGTATTTCGAAATGATTTTATTTATTCTTTACCGTGTATACAGACGAGCTGTCTGTCTCGGGGTCTCGTCCGAGTAAATAAGGCCGCACAAAACGAGGACAAAAAAAACTATTGCTCCTTGATCCACAAAAGGATGGATGATTAAAAATAAAGAAAAAGAAAAACGAACAAATGACGCTTGAGAACAGGGAGGCTCGAAAACAATTTCCGCGGCGTTCGAGGATTTTCTACTATACTCACACTGTATTGATTGACTATCTCGTATTCTAGCTCTCGGCAAATGAATTAACTGGTTGAAAAAATGAAAAAGAAACGACGTTTTTTAGGACTTAGCGTTCGAATAGATGACATATATATTTTTGTACGTTCGCATGTGTATGTACCAAAGGGGCGCCGTTGCGAGGATCGTATTAACGAGAGAACACGATAATATCGTTCAACGAAGAAGAATAATTTTCAAATAAGAAATAAAATGAATGAAAAATACAGAGGAAAGGAATTTTGATAGAAAACAAATAAGAGAGAAAGACACTGGGTCGGTTAATTGATAATAAGTTCTGAAAAAAAAGAATAAAAATACACGTGAGTCTTAAAGAATTGGTACGAGGCGCGCGGCGACTCTTCGATAATTGAATACACTCTTCCCGGGCCCAAATAATGTTACTTAACGATACGAAGGTGTCTGCAAAAGAAGAAGAAAAAATGCAAGAATGTCAAAAGATTTCGACGAAGAGAACGAATGGTCAAATAAGAATGAACGGGGAAAAGATGAGCCAAAGTCTTGGCGACGGTGAAAAAGACGAAAGAAAATTGAATAGTCGACGAAAATATTTTTAAAACACAACTCCACATTGTTGCATGCCTACCGGTTATTGTATAGCGATTGGTCTCGATAGCATCTGCAGCCTCGACGAAACTTCAAAAAGCGCACTGGAGCGAAAAAAAATGAAGTTTTACGGATAACGGCAATTGTTTTTTCGTTCGCTTGTAGCAGTTGTTCGTTTACGTAGAATTAAGTGGTACGCGTACATTACACGATATTGGCTATTGTATATTGTACACGGTACAAATGAATCTGTACATATAGCCACATATACGAATCAATTGGTAAAGCGTGCTGTTCGATACACGCGCACAACGAGCCAACGGAACTGGACGGGGGATGAAAAAGAAAAAGGTAACGAAATCCTTAACCCTTCGATTTCGCCTTGCACGCTGGAGGGATTAATGAAACAATCGCCCAGTCTCACCTGATGGCTACAGATACGAGGATTGATAAAAAAGTAACGAGAATTTTCGATTTTCTCGATTTTTTAAAAATTTATTCATCAATATTAATTTCGTCCTCTCGATCAGTAATCCCCCTCACATATAATACACTTTTGCCTGCGCTTCTTCCAATCTTCGAAGCGCTTCTCATTTTGCCATAATTCTGGGCGCAAAATTCGCCGAGCACACCAAAACGCGTGTAACTGCCTTCTTGACTGCCGACGAAAAACTAAGCATTCAATATGGCCACAAATGTCAACGTATGTCAAAAACAGTGCACCAACACAACAACAACAAAATTGCACGAATCGCAGTTATAAAGCCCGCGATAGTTAAAAATTTTCGTTACTTTTTTTCTCATCAAACCTCGTATATACTGCCAGGAGAAAGATAACAAGAAATTCTCAAGCATACGAACAATTTTTTCGCCGCTGCTGAAAAAACTTTTAATCAACAATTCGACCAAGCACTCTTCTTGTCACTACTTCCTTCCGTTCTCGCGCAATTACACGCAACAACTGCTTGACGTGAAGAAAAAAAAATCGTCCTTTGACTATGCGTTTACTTGTTTTTGGCTGTATCACGGATACTCGCGTACAGGCGTAATTATCATTGCGACAACAGTCGCGATAATCCATATGACGTAACTTTTTTTGGCTGATCTTCGAACGGATATCTTGCGCAAAAATTTGAAAAATTCGAAATGTTCGAGATGTACAGTATCTAGTGTGGATGGAACGTAATGTTTATTTCACGGGACACGTTCGCAATTGTAATAAACGTCGAATAACTAGGAACACAGCCACGAACACTTGCAACAGCTGGATAGGTGGTGATTGATGCTGTGAGTCAACGCCGTTGGTCAGTGAGCGCGAATAATTTGAGGAATTGCCGTAAAGCGCAAAACAAATTGTTTTATTTTCCGAGGAAGAAAAATTGATGACAAAAAAAGTACATTTTTGGTGGATATACGTGGAGGCATAGGGTAGCGACGATGAATAGCGAGACGACGGATACTCGACACTTTTTCGAGCACGAGAAAAATAGAGACCCTGCTCGGATGATATATTTCCTCGGATACGGAATGAGGCAATTTCCGGTTAGCCTCGGTATCGTCATCTTTCAGATGAGTAATCGCTCTTGTCCATTGATGTATACACACTGATATTCCCTTCCAGAAAAACGCTTAAGAGCCTTTCGAAGACTGACAACACAAAGTTACGTGACAATGAGGAGGTGCAGGTTGCACAAGAGAAAGCGAACGAGAGAGGCCAATTGACCTTTCGACAACGGAAACGCGCTTCGATGATACTTGAACGAATAAAAAAAAGGAGAGAGAGACGGAAATTAGGAGGTTAATTAGGTCGCAGGGTAGCAGGGTCAAAAGTTGAGTCGAGTGATGTAGAGCCAGTTGATTTGTCTCTCACTTGTTCTCGTCTATTTGCGATACGCTCAAACGAACACGAAATTCAAGACGATCGAGGAAACATTAATCTCGTCTCAGAGCATTCGAGAAGGAGGGAGGGAGAAGGTGGCAGAAAATCGCCCTTATTCGCCTATAAATCTCGGTTTTCTTAAATCCAATTACACCCACGTATCGAAGGAGATTTATAAAAGGGAGGCACCAAACGATCGTCTCGAGACTTATCCAAGTTTGACAAATCAAATACTCGAACGTATTCGAGGTGAAAGGCAGATCTTGATAGACATTGAAATGTCGATTAAACCCCCGGGCCCCTCCGACCCTCCCAACAATCTCATAATCGATAAGTGTTAGACTATGATATTTTGTAGAAATAATCGCTTGTTCAATAAGAGTGGGAGAAAGGGAGGGAGAGAAAGAGCACAATCGATATGTTTAAAATCTATGAAACTTCATTGATTCGCTGAGAGCAAGGAAAACTTCACTTGAGCCATGAGAAAATGTATCGTGGAGGGTGAGAGGAAGCGAAATGCGAGAGTATGCAAGGCAAACAAATAAGTACAGTATGCATTGAGAGAATGCTTCAGTATTTCCAATTGTGTCTGTAATCGTAATTGTGAACGTCTCTAAATATATATATATATATTTTTTTCTTTCGTTTCCAACTTCCTCAAGTATTTGTCGAAGGCAAGTTATATGCTTGGTAAAATAAGCGTAAATTAGGTATTAAGAGAAGTTAATATTGAAAGTAAGGTTGTAATATTCGTAAGTCGAGTATTTTGTCGCCGGCAATTTTTTCGTGCTGCCGCTCGCCATCTTGTTATTAAATTGTACGATCGAATGTCTAGTCATGGCCATATACTTGCATATGTATATTAAAAATAACTCTTGCTAATCGCTAGGTGATACCAATTTCGAAAGAGGTAAACATTAACTGTTAAGGTATCGGGCTTGACGTCATCCTAATCAACACTATCATTAGTTATCATTTATTACATTACATTATTATTGATATGCGAAGTAGGGAAAGAAGAAAGAACAAATTATATATATATATATATATATATATATATATATATATATATATGAGAATATATGTATGACTATTGTCATTGTCTTTCTCGCCGCGTTTCTTACGGGTATCCCATTCCGGATGCATTGTCATTATGGATATACCGTAAAAAGTCATTGATACGAATTTTTCAAATTTATCATTAACATTGCCGAATACATTATCGATATTATCATCATTATTAGTGATTATTCACCTCATTGGCATTCGTTGCCAATTATTATTACTTATTGCCTACAATTTATTAATGATTCATTTCATATATATATATATTTATTATCATTATTACTGTAACTGAAAATGAAGAAAAAGAAAATACTTACTCATATCCAATTGCTGATTGGTATGTAAACACCGACACACAGGTGTATATATATATTGATGCATTAATAATTATATATATATATATATATATATAATTATCAGCGGGGATATTGAGGTGTTGACATTACAAGAAGAGGAAGAAGTTGGGAGAGAAAAAAGAGTAATCACTAATAGTGCTGGTGTGTTGTTTGACCATTTTTGACTAGTTAGAGCGGTGATCGCGGGGGAGGGGGAGGGCTTATTCGCCCAGGCGCCTACGAGCATTGGCCCCCAATTATCGGATCGAGATATATGTATTTTTTTAAATTTTGAAGAAGAAAAAGAATAAATAAACCTGGGAACAGAACTATTTGTAGGCTATATATATACATATATATATATAGTGTGTACTAACGATTCAACTGTTCCAACGCGATACGCCGTGTGCTTCATAACGGAGAACGCGAGCGGACAATAACGAGCGCTGTGCCGCCGCTGAAGGAGAGAATAAACGAAGGGAAAACGAAAAGGAGGAGATCAAAAACGAAATTGAAAAGTAATCGAGAAGCGAATCGAAAATTTAATTCGAGTCCGATCGCTTGACGAGGATCGACTTTTGCCATACTGTATAAGAGATCACGATAAATCTCGCTAATCTCCGGGGTCTGGAAAATGTCGGCTGGATGGAGGACGTAAAAAGAAAATATCGAAAACTAAAGTCGCAATTGGAGACGATAACGTGCGAAGCGAAAACGGCAGTAACGTGTCATTCGCGTTAATGAAGAAATTAAAAAAAAAGAGACCCAGAGAATGGAAGAAAAATTGAGGACAAACGTCTTACGAGGAAGCGAGAGGATACGCGTGTGTATATGAAAGGGAAATGAAAAGTACCTATACCTCGTGATACAAGTGTCTGAAAAAAGTGCAAACGTAGCAAAAAAAACCGTTGTTGTTAAAAAAAAAAAAGGAGTAAAAGTCTGCAAGGTCGTTCCACTAGATTCCGTGTTATTGTATAGTGTTATTATACTCGTTGTATTTTACGACTTTAAGCGAAGTGCATTTTTCTCGTCTGTATATCCAAAAACGTTTGCCATTTTTAGCGTCGCACCAGTATTCTCTCGTTACGCTCGGACTATCAACGCGCTCGCGCTCGCGCAATAAAAAAAAGAAAAGACCAAACGACACGAGAGGGCTGGAAAAAAATTGCTGCTCGTTTTGCGCTGGCAATGGAAAAAAAACATCCTCTCAGGCAAACGTGCACAAAATGCACGTTTCAACTTGAGACTCGAATACAGTAATTTTCACTCGCTTCGCGAAGACTCGATGTTTCGAAGAAAAAAAAAAGAAAAATACTTGTTTTTCTTAGCGCCGCGATAGACTTTTTTTTTAAGCCACCAAAATCACGAATTTACAAGGGATAAACTATCGCGCTGTAGTAAAGAAAAAAAAAGAAGAAAAAAACGAGTCAAACCCGAAGACAGATTGGACACGGCGCGTCGCGAAAATGATTAAGTATCTTCATGTCAATTACTCTAGGGAACATGCGTAGTACGAAAATACCATTGGTATTTTGACGCGGAAGCTTCTGTCAGGAATTCGTAAAGTTTTTTGCTAAAGCTTTTGTCAGCTCCTATCCATCCATCCTCCTCCGTCTCCCTTCCCAGCCTTCTACGCGGTTTTTCGAGTACTGCACTTCCTCCGCTTCCGAGTATTCCATTGTGCTCTGTCGTCTTTTGCAATTGCTCTGGTCTCGTTCGCGAGTACGAAGCGATCGTCTCGAAACGAATGAAAACGATCTGATGACTTGGCTGACCAAAGTAGGTCTTTACTACTGTGAAACTCGAAAAATCGAGAAAGGCGACAGATCGGGTTGCGTACGGAAAAGTTTAGGAATGATATTGCCATATTGTGAACATCATTCGATACATATACGTATAATATAACACACACACACACACACACACACACACACACACACACACACACACACACACACACACACACACATGTATATATATGTGTGTATGTATGTATGTATGTATATACATCGATCTAAACGGTTGATTATAACTAATATTAACAATTATCTATTATTGTAAGACGTATAACGTTTGTCTATATCGTATTCGTAGAGTGTTTGTAAGTATTTTTTCATCGACTGCGTTTTGCTCATGTTGGACAATTGACGGAGTTTCACGTTGTTGAATTGATTGGGCGCGAAGAAAGAAGAAAAAAAAAAACGTTTCGAAAAATGATGCGAAAAATGAAGAGGGTAGGAAGATGTGCTGTGTCATCGCGAAAACGTGAAATTTGTGCGATAAACGAGAGAGCGACCATTCGCATCAGGCTTGCGCCTTTGATCGTTCGCGTTTTTCTGGTGGAATAAAAAAGGGCGCGAAGAAAGAAAATAGAGAGAGATAACGTAGGAAAAGATGCGTTGAAAAAGAAATTGTAATTTTATGTCGAATCCGCCCGGAGGGGCACACGCGATCATACACAGATGTATGCACTTCAAACGGCACATTGTTTTGCAATGGACTGTGATTTTTCTAATGGCTTTCAAAATTTTCGGCTGAACGAGAAGATTTTTCTTCTTTATCATCCGGGCCGAGTTTTCCCATCCAAGATTATTCGGACGTCAAGTTAATTTCGATGATGAAAGCATGGAGATACAATTGGCGATTGATGGATTACAATTTCCTGATACACCTTATTGTACGGATCACACTTTTCGAAACATTCTAAAAAACAGGCCTGGACCCATAATTTATCTCTCACAGCTTAAGAAATAAATGGATGTGCTATCACTTTTGATGGTCGGAATTTAGTCTTGTATATTATGTCGATGCGAAAAAACGTAAAAGAAATTGACTATATCGGAGAATATCAGAAACATTAGGCTTTACAAAAAACAATATCAAAAGAATGTTAATAGTCATTTCTTTATCAAAGGGTTAGATCGAGATATTTTCTTATTATGATTTTTAATCACTCAACTTTCTGCACATACACCATTATATATATATATATATATATAAATTTGATACCAATCATTTTGTGGTCAATTGTTAAACAAAATTAGCATTCCTGCTCGGCTGTGTCCGATATTATAATCGTTTTTATACTTGTCGGAGTTCGCTAACAATTGATTGAAAATGTGTTTGAAATCGAAATCTTCAAAAAGATGGTCGCTGTACTCGAAAAAAAACAAGAAGCAACTTAGGACACACCTTATTTTTCGGAGCATCGATATTTTGTACTATTTTTTAACAAAAAGTCAGCGTACGCGTTTTGTAACTTGCACCAGAGGTGAATTTACTTGAAAACAAAATATCTTAAATTAAAAAAGATGATTAAAATTGACATTTTTCGGATATTTCCAAATGTTCTGCCATCTTCTACAAAAAACACATGCTGATCGCAAATGTGAGAATTGAGTTTCAAACGTTGGTACTCAACGGCGATCCGAATGAAAAATGTAGAGGTGACCACAACTCGATCGATCGTTCTGATTATATTGATTTATTCACAATCGGCCTTTGACAGTCTGATATCATATAATTCAAGTGTCAAAAGGTTAAATCAAAGGATAAACAGTTTTAAACTGTATTGAATATTCTGTGGTTAAAAAGACGATCAAAAAGCGAATAGTGTGAATAAAGCAAAGTATAAGATGTATTACGTTGCTAAACATTTACTCTAATTCAAAAGGACTCCATAAATCGGCAATAAGAATGTATATGAAATACAGAGCCATTTTACTTCTTCGGCTAGTCCATACTGGATTTCATTCATAAAATTCTCTTTACAACGAAAATCTTTGTTGTTTTGTTCTTTTTGCCACAAAAACGCGTTTTCGTATTTATCAATTCCCCCTAAGTGATATAAAAAAATCGATCTTCGATTCTACCAACAGCCAATCTCCGGGCCCATGTAGAACTATGAAATAGCAATGTCTGGCTGGTCGAAACGCTGGTGAATTTTATTACAAGAGGAGTTATGTATATGGCACACATATTGAAAATCGTTGGACGAAGGATGAGGCTATAATTGACTGGGAAACGGGACAAATTATGAAATATTTGAAATGTTTATCGAGATTCCAAGTTGTTAACTCTAGTCTTCTGACGCCATATTTGATTTTATACTTCTTAAAGAAAAAACGATTTAGTAATGTGAAAGAAAATGTGGAATGAGGTAAAATAGAGATGCCTGTTGTACGAGGTATGCACGATGGAACGGTAATAGAGACTTTTATCGAGTTCAAACAAATCCGCGCACCCATTCGTCGAGTATAAACAACATATATTATTATCATCATTGCTATTATATTGAACTGAAAAAGAACACACACAAACAAACAAAATAAGCACTTGTAAAAACCTGCTGCGTAACTAAATGCAGGCCGACTGCATTTTCGTGACGTTCTCACGTTTCTCAAATTGCGTAATTAAAAAAATAAAACCGTCAAACTATTGTCTCGTTTGGAGGTAGTCTAAGGTTGAGATGGCAAAAGGAAGAGATTTCTTTTTTGGAACGGTTCTCATGATTAGAATGATGAAAAAAAAAATGATGGATGAAGTACGGTGAATCAAGCGAACTGTAAGCGAACACCAAAGCTGTAAAAGTATACTCCTCCTTAATCAGTTATGGAAATTAATTAATCGATCGAACTAATTCAATGTCCACGATTAAGTGATATGAAGAGATAACTGTAGTTATGCTAGTAATGTCGTATATATGAATATGTTACGCGAAAGAAAACAAAGAAAAACTTTTCAAGCAGGTAACGGGAGAAAAAAAAACGAGCGAAAGAAGAAATCTCGTAACGAGAATCAAATCCGTCATCGTGCTTAGATGAGAAATCGTTTACGAAACGAAATCAACCGCGAACAAAGATAGTGAGTGAGAGAGGGAGAAAGTGAATGGGGTCGAAAAAAATGCGAGTGAGAGTGGAATAATGGGAAGAAGAGGAAGCCAGGCGTTTACCGGTTCTTTCCCAGCGACTGCTAAATCCGTAGTTAACCCTTGGATTATACGACGAAAGAGATAAGTTAGTAAGTCTCGTAGTGTACAGATAAGAGGCAAGAGTTTTTTCTCACGACTCGCGCAGACCAATTTTCACTTATTATACGAAATCTCCAAGTTGAATTTCACAAGACAAAAGGAAACTCGGTTGGCGATACACCTTTAATATATTCTTACCTTGAATGTGAATAAGCGTTTTCCAACTAAACCTCGAACAAAACCCCAAATACATACGGCTATCGATTAACAAACTGAGACGGGCTCGATTTAATTTTTTACCTGAAGCAAATGGAAAAGATAAAAAATCATAGATTATCGCAAGCGTAGACGCAGGCGAAATTTGACTACAATCAAAAAAAAGAAAAAAAAAGAAACCGGACGTAAAATTATGAAATAGGGGCAATGAAGAAAGCTCGAAGTGTCAATTTTTTCGAAGAGCACACTCTGAGCCTTCAAGTCGTTGTCACGGTCTATCGCGGGTCTATTATATCTGTTAATGAGATTATTCGCTAATACTGATGTATAAAGCATCAGAGTACACACATCCATATATATATGTGTGTGTGTGTGTGTGTATATATGGATGTGAGTACCTATATGGGTGTAAACAATACACATAACCGCGACACACAAACGAAGCGACGTACGTCAAACGCTTTCATACGTATAATAATTGTGTGTACAAAAATTGTCCATGTATGTGAATGTATAGAAAGCTCGTTATCTCGTGTAATATTGTATCGCGTAGTTTATTAGAATGTAGGAAAAGTTGGTAAGAGATTTTGCTAGTGGTGTAGAGTGATACTCGCAGCGGGGAGGGGAATAATTTTCTGAACAATTGCGCGTGTTCCGCGATACGCGTCGAGATGACAAGCTAAAAGTCAAATTAAGGGAGTATGGAGTGGATAGTTGGAATTGGTGCATCTCGGATGAATTCCCAATATCGAAGACACGTTACCTACCGCTGTGCATAATGGTCAAAGAAAGTGACAGTCGTTATCTATTTTTGAAAATAAGAACACTGCAGTTTCGGCCCATAATCTATTTTCAAAAAGTTGGTCAACGGCACTGGAGGATTGAAGGAAAAAAATTGTATAAACAAGAAAATCACGATGCTCCGAAGTAGGGATTCTTTTTTGACAAAGGAGAAGACTCGATAGGGAAAAAACTGACAATATTCTTCGAAAATTATCCAATTTATTTGAAAAAAATAAATAAAACAAAAATAACGACAGTCTCGAAGAAATATTGAGTAAATGTGTTTCGCATCGCAATTAATTGTGTGCACGCTCGTCCAAATTTCTAGTCTCCGATGTCGTTGACCGTGTGTCAGAGTTATATCGTGAAACTGAATGTTATAAAAAAACCGTCGTTTTTCGTTGATCATTTCGGCGCGGATCCCGAGTGCGACGCGAGCAAAGTCGTTCCCTCGTGCTCCCTTCTCCTGCCCGTATTCTCACTCGCAAAAATAACGAGACACTCCCACGCACACACAGGAATAAAAGAGACGGACAGACAATAGATCCAGGTAACGTGTTTGATCTCGGAAAATGGAAAAGTGAGAAGGGGAAAAAGGAGATCGTAAGAAAGAGAGTATAAGCGTAGCGAGGAGAAAAAAAAGGCTACGGAATGTAATATGGACGTGCGAAATAACGAGGACAAGGAGGGACAGGAAGAAGGAGATGAGAGTGAAAAGAGATAAGACCGGGGGACGACGATGAAAGATGTTTTTTGCTAATGATCTGTTATCGATAGGGCATCGGCCCTTCGCGTAATAATTTTATTTTTTCTATCGTAGATCTCGACGCAGCCGGTACCTGGCACCGTCTCGTCGGGACTCTCTCGTATATATTAACGAATTAATGCGTATCGCGCGTAAGCCACTGAATCGTGGCAATACTCGTTCGAAGGTTAACATAGTGTTTAGGAAGTTGTAATAATAAGGTAAGTTCTTAACGTTGTCGCGAATTACAAATCGTTAACGAATCTCGAAGAAAAATACACCAGAAAATGAAGGAACAAAAAAACTAAAAATAACGTTCGAGATACGAAGCGAGATAAAAAAGAGATACGAAGCAAGATAAAAAAGAGATACGAACGCGGAATTATGTTGGCGATGAAGTTTTCTTTACGTTTTTTTTTCTTTCGTTCTCCTTGGTCTTGGTCGGTAGTTTAGCGGAACGTCGTTTTAGAACGACAGCCGTGATCATGTGTGTACTCTAGCAATAGCGGTAGTGGAATAGATCGTTGAACTTAATCGAAGCCACCCCCGAGGAAAACAAAAATAAAACAAGGGAGATAAAGAAATTCCCGTATTTGATCGTGTTCGCACGAAAAAACGAAACGTCGAATAATCGTTGTTATATCGAGCACTTTTCTTATTTGTGTAATTATATGTAACTCGTCCAAACGTTGAAACACCGCACCAACAGATTATATTGCTGTATAAATCACGAAGCAATTGTGCGCACATCTTTTACACACACACACACACGAATACATTATTTACGAATATTTATCAATGACCAGAAACGCGAGAGCGATAGCCTCGCGCCGCTTGAACTTCAAACGAGCGACGATTAATCATTCGGTTGCTCTACGAAATATGTTAATCTTGGAAATGCACAGACGTACGGACAAGATAAAACGCACCGCTGAAACAAAGAGAAGAAAGCAAAAACTGAAAAATCTTTATTCTTAGATGATACGAAGGAGACGAAGGACAAAAACTAAAACTGCACAGACTCGCACTCCTTTCTGAATAATCTCGAAGGTAATTGGGAATATTTTAAGGGAGTAGAGTAATTGACGTTGTTATTCTTACACACCCACACACACACCGCCACACATATATATATATATACATATTTCTGCTAATCGATAGTCATCGTATACGCGTAACGACTTTACGAGTAACGACAAAACAAAACATACGGGGGTCTTGAAGAAACACATGTCATGTGTATGTGAGTGCGTACGCGTGTGGGTGACCGACGGGTGCGTGTGTGTGTGTGTGTGTGTGTGTGTGTGTGTGTGTGTGTGTGCGCGAGGTATCGTCCAAAAGTTTTTGCTCGGCGATATTTTACAAAGACTTTTTAAGCGTGTGACCCGCGGAAACACAGGGTGGATGCGAAGTTGTACACACTTCCGCGATGTTTAAGGGTTCGCGCTCGATCGCTCGACAAAAAGAACGCGGACTGAAGGACTGACATGAAGAAAAAAAACGGATAAATAAACAAACAAGCCCCACTCCCAACCCTCTAAGACTGACCGTTTTTCTCGTATTGAAACAAGAAATATGGGAAAAATACACACGTACAGACACACACACACACATACACCAATGAACTCGTACGAACTTCCGAAGAAAGAAAGGGCCATTGTTTTTACCCTACTATAACTTTTTCTATACTGCTCTGAATGGGCAAAGTGCTGATAGGCAAGGGAACATATGTACATAATTATCGGAAAACGTGCACAATGGCCACCTTGAAATACACTCGAAAAAAAAATTAAGAAAAGAGAGAAACGGAATCCTTTCAAAAGTCGTTTAAAAATTAAGTGATAGACCGAGCGACGTTTCGATCCTTTTTTTTTAATCAAATAATTCAGTCACCCGGTGCACAAAATGCGCGACACGAACACACACGAATGAAGGCGTAAAAACACATGGATGAAGAAGAAACACGTGTAGAATGAGGCGACTGGTAGCCAAACAAAATGCATAGAGCGACCGCATCGATAACCGACGCACCGAAAGAGCTTCGTTGAGCTCCGAGGACATTCGATGACTCGCGTTATTGTGTGGCGCGGCACAGTCGATTTTTTTTTATACATAGGTATACATATACATATATATTTTTTTCTTATTCATCCAAGATTGTATAAATCGCCGATCAAACAATGTTCGATTAGTTCTCGCGCAAGTTCTTCGCCAATCGTTGAAGCCTTGACGAATGCCGCTTATTATCGAGGCTTCAGCTTGTCGCGCGACAATGTTTTTTAGGAGCTCGAATCGAGGATCGGCGCTGCGATTTCTCGAATAACCGAGAAACCCGACAGACACACACACGATGAGAGGCGTTTATAGGAGTGTAGGGCGAATAAGCAGAGGAAAATATTTAAGCGAGTCCTTGCACAGCCTGGGCAATGTAAATTCACGGCTTAGACTCTCAGACATTCCAGTAATTATGAAATAATTACCTATATAAACGATTTATTCTAACTCTATTCTATCTCTATTCTTCTACCGATTATATTTTTCTATTATATTTGTACGTTGAATTGTAAAATCGAATTGACCAGACACGTCCGTGCTTGTTCGTGCAATCAAACCAAAAAAGACATTAGATGACGATGAGCGAGCATCGAGGGAAGATAAGAAAAAAAAAGAGGAAAAATGAAAAACCACCGAGAAAAAAAAGGAGACGAAGTAATTATTTTAGTGGAGAGTAAAAGTTTGCTTTTGAGCTTCTCGTTACGTTTCGAGATTTAAATTTCGTTGTCCAATGTTCACTTTTTTTTACACCGTAGACATTATAAGAGCATAATCCGTACACCGTAGCTACGACTTATCGATAATAATGATCTCACGAATAATGAAAAGAAAAGACCAAACCCCGTCACTCGTTCGTTGCGATATCCACGGGATGGTGGACAATCCACCATTGTACGTTTATGAATTGAAACATGCCATGCACGTAATCATATGACATTCCAATCTAGCACCGGTTATGGCTTATTGAAACGAATCGTGTTCCGATTCCCAATTTCCGTACGCAGATATACGTTCTCTCACATATTAATCACACAACAATCTAACGTAAAGGACCTACCTAATATTAACGTAAACACGTGGATATATTATATTACATTATCGATATATTATATATTTATTAACGATATATTATTAACTATTATTCGCTATTGTGAATTAGGACTTTAAGCTGCGACGATCACAACGGCTAAGGAGAGCCCTCGTCATCCCCTATATCGGGCAATCAAATGTCAGAGTTTTGCGAAAAGAATTGAAAATAGGGCGTACGAAAAAAATATGATGGCAACAGAAACGAAAAAAAAAACGAGAAAAAAGTAATGAGAAAACAAAAAAAAAATACTGGGAAGATCGGACGAGGCGAAGAGTTGAAACGATACGCACTCATTTCGGGGTTCATTGTGAAAATTAATTGCGCTCATCTCGGTCTTTTCGAGTAAAAAAAAAAACAAAAAAATAAAAACAAGCAAATTAAATCACTCCCCCCCAAAACAAGAAAAATTCGCTTGGTATTTTTCGAGCACGAATGAACGAGAAATATTTTCACAGACTCCCCCAATCGTTGACTCACGTTTGTTTGGTTTTTATTGTCAGAAGTTTCTATTTTTCCATATTTACGAATAGGAAACCGATAATATTTATTATTGTGTAATTGAGGGAGAACGAAAGACAAAAGGAATACGCGAAAAAGCAAGAAACAGAGAGAGAGAGAGCTAGACAGTGCGTCGGAAGAGTTGTAATGTTTAAGGGTAATTATTATTAAAGAATCGTTTATTACGACGTAAATTTATGCTGGACTTTCGTCATACCGTTAATGAATTTACTAACTGCTACGATTAAGAACAACACGAACACGAAGAACTACACGCGCACATGTAAAAGCGAAAACACACGAAACGTAACTTCAAAACATTGAATTAAATTACATAAGTGAGGAATAACGGCGGTAAACGTGATGTAGAACGAGAAAGCGAAACAATTTTTCTTTCTTCTTTTCTTTTTCTTGTTACGAACTAAGTGTGCCTAGTCAATAGAATATATCTGGTCAATTTTAATATATATTATACACATTGATTACGACGATTATCATATTATTTAACTTTAATACCGTAATATTTAATACAATGTGAACACTATCAGATATGAGGAAACAACATTAATAATAACAATAATAATATTAACGATAATAATAATAATAATGACAACAACATTAATAATAATGATACGACAATGATTGTGCTGTGTTGTACTACGAAATGTTGGCCTGTGACTGTATTTGTAGCATAAATACGTGCATACGTGTAATATGTTATGTGTAAGTTGTGCTATTTTTTAAATATTTTTTTCTTTTACGAGAGGTACGTCGAAACCGTGCGTACATCTTGGTTTGTCGATTAATGAGATATCGTTACGGGATAGGAGCGGGCGCGTAGTTCTTCAATCACACTTACCGGAAGTTCGTGTCTCTTCGATATTTTGATTCCAATCGATCGGATCACCGCGGTTCGATCCGTAGGTTATCCGATTTCTTCCTCTACCCAACCGCTGGTTTAACGTTTCATGTTTTTTTGTTCGCTTTTTTTCTTACTTCTACGTATAATCAACGATTTCTAACGGACTGTTATTGCGTGGTTACAAATCGTATTTCGCCGCACTCTGCGGCACCAAAACGCGCGATACTCCAGCGTGTTATGGAATATTCCAAAGATGTTTTCGTTCGGCAATCAATTATGAGATATATGCGCTACGACGGATACGAGGTGGTCTCACGCCAACGCAAACGAGAAAGGGTAAGAGGACGGAGAACAAAGCAAAAAAAATGAGGATAAACGATCCTGGAAAAAAGAAAACACATATTTTTTCTAACTAAACCCTCAAACGTGATCGAACCCTGATTATTACCCTGTTACACGTGGTTTCGCACCAAGTTACGATTTTCTCGTGAAAATGTTGATCCAAAAGAGAAAGAACAAAAAAAATGAATAAAATAAAATAAAATAAGCGAGAGGGTTAGAGGGAAAACGAGATTTGCGATTGTCATATCAAGGTTGGTTATATTGAAGTAAGAGGGCTATTTATTTAGGATATATACTGAATGGTCTGTTTTAATGTGTCACGGGCTACACGTACTGTACTATAATATGTAACAATAAAGTATTTTGTTTGCTTCATCGTCGTCTCGTGGAATTTTTTTTTCGGACCCTTCAATCGATGACGAGTGGGACCCGCGAGCGGAAGAAAAATCCACATACATTAATGGAATTAACTCTGGACAATTTTCAAATGTTTTAGGATTTCGCATTTATTGATCATTTTTACGTAATTATTACTTACATTTTATATTCATATCAAAATAGGCTTATCAAGGGAAATATCAAGTCGAAACAATATATATTGAAATGAAAACATTGCAGTATGATTTCGGCGTAGCAGAATATGCATTTTCTGTGTAAATAGAAAAAGAAGCTAATTTCTGTTCAAAGTGTCGAACGGGTTGTGCTTAGTTGTGACGGTCGAAAACCACTCATTTTTAGGATCTTTCAAAGAAAATAATGATGATAAATTTCTAAAAAGATTAGGTATTTGAAGCAGTATCATCTGAAGAACACTCTATAATTTTTTTGTGTAAAAATATTTTATTATAATCGATTTACAGCCGATGTCCGGGGAGCATCCTCGAAAACGTTTTGTGCGGTGAGCAATGTCTTTCTGAACCAGGCTATCGAATATAAACAAATCAAACAGATTTCATCAGTATATTAGTTTATTCTATAATTATTCGAAGGAATTTCTAAAATATTAAATTTAAAAAAATGGCATGTGTTCAAAGTGAGTCATGATTTTTGCGAAAAAATGGGCATTTTTCGTTCATCAAATCGAAAGTTACCATTGGAAAAAAATCCTTCGATCAAATACTATATTTTGACATCTATAAAAAGATCGAAAAATTTCAGAAAGATCGATGGAGTAGTTTTTGAGATATGTTGCTCACCGAATTTGAAAACATACTTTCGAGAAAAATGCGTTTAAAGATTCGAACGACGCTTCGAGCGTATCGACGGGCGTCACCGTAACAGCCTATAAATTTTTCAATTCTAGTTCGATCAATTGATCTAGAAATACTTGCAAAATATATTGATTTTGAAAAAAGTGATTTTTCGACTTTTACAACTAGGCATGACCTCTCAAT
Organism: Ophion slaviceki; assembly: GCA_944452715.1. NCBI lineage: Eukaryota > Metazoa > Arthropoda > Insecta > Hymenoptera > Ichneumonidae > Ophion > Ophion slaviceki. The sequence continues at coordinate 1,247,526 of OX101785.1, read as the reverse complement.
TCGACTAGTGTAGGTGAATAAAATTCAGTAATAAGAAAATTACGCACGAGTTTCTTGTTTTTTATTACCCGTTATAAACTTACCGTGCATATATCACTTGCAGTGAATTTATTTATCAACTGCACTATCGTTCTCAATAGATCGTTACACCTTGGTATGTTGCAGCTAAAATTTAGCAACAAGTCACCAACATTTAAGGGAGTCAATAAAAGTTTTTCATCCCCCTCGATAATCGTCCCGCGCGTTTCCCATCTGGATTCGTATGCAAGTAAAAGTTGCGGTGCCATTATTATTCCGTTACGAAGCCACGTATTTTCGTCAATCACCATCCTACCCCTTTCCCGGTGCAGAAAGTTCAGCAGCAGGGTAGTCGGCGCCGCAACCCTAAACGGCGATCGATGAAGCGTCGCCTCCGGTAACTCGTCGATGGTCCGACTCACTTAGCCACCCACGATCCCCGCTTTTAGTCATCGTGTTTATCGTCCCCCAGTCTCCGCGACTATATAATGGCAGTGTCGAAGCTTTTCCAAAAATACTGTGTTCGAACAACGTGTGTAAAAGTTCAGGGTGGAAATGGCCATGAGCATTTATGGGGCCTTCTTAGCTCACTGAACTGCGTAATTATTGGAAAAATATTGGTTTTTTTTCAATAATAACGCAGTTTGCTATTGATTAAATCCGAATATTAATTTAAAAGAAAAATTGCTGGCTTCGGGTAATGATTTTTTTTTTCAATTTCCGCCTGTGCATTACTATTACTTGCTTCTCAATTATTTCTTACTTATCGGGGACTATTGTGCCCGCCTCGAGGAATAAAAATATCGTGAAAAAATCGAAAAAAATCGATTCTCCCCAAGATTGCGGCAATACCCGTCCCATTGGCCGAAATGGAACACAACAATCTTAAAAAATTCCAAAACACATGTGAACAAGCATATATGCATCTCAATAAACCAGAAAAATTCTGGTATATCGACTGGAAATTAACGGAGGCTTGGAGGAGGTAGAAGTAGGAGTATGGAATATGGCAAAGGATAAAAGACGAAGATATGGACGGAGTAAGATAAATAATCGAAAGAGCTATACGAATAAAAACTGACCAGGAAATACAACAAGACTGGAACAAGATTGAGAATTCAACATATTATAGGAAGTTAAAAATAGAAAAAAAAAACTTATAGAAATGAACGAGTACAAGGAAGGGATTTCATAGGGGGAAGAAATAAAGAAACGTGGGCTAGTTTAAGGTGCGGAAGTACAGGAAAAGGAGGTAAAACAGGATACGAAGATACTCTATGCCGTCGTTGTAGGAAGGAAGATGAAAGTTTGGAACGCATACTTGAAAGCGGGAAGAAAAAAGAAAAAAAATTAATAAGTAAGTGGTAGATGGTTTGGAAAAGTGGCGAAGTGGTTACAAGGGAGATGCACTATAAGGAAAAATTAATGAAGAAATAAAAGGGAAAACGATTTTAAAAAATTGTGCGAGTATGCGATATCCTTCGAATGCATGGTAAGAAAGGAAGCATAAAGGAGAAAAAGGACGAAAGACAAATATTAACAAAACAAAAAAAATGAAACGTGTCGAAGGGTATGAACGTACAGATGGGGGAACTGTGTCAAAACCCGCAAGGGTACACTTGGAAATAAAGAACTAGACTATACTGGTAGATCGTAGGTATGATCCTAGTTAATTGATACGTATATGACAGCGTTCTACGATTAGCCGCATTGGCCATTTCGTATTCCGAATAAGGTCGTCCACAAACTACAATTTATTCAAATATTGCCACTTACTAAATAAACAGGAAGCTAAATTAATTCCGCATAATTGGTGCATTTTACAAAAAAATTGTACGAAAATATGCAAAGGGACTTTTATACTGATGACAACGATAAGCCAACCCGGACAAAATGAAAACAAGTTAATTGCATGCTCGATTAACAGGCTCGTGGATAACGTAGGAACTTGAAGGTGTCGCCATCTCCGAAGCGATCGCCGAAATGACTTCCATTTGCTCACCTACTACTGTGAGTAGGTAACATGAGATCTATTCTATTCGCAGCCCATAAGATGCACGAGAAAATGATAAATAAGAATCCACTTCTGGAATTAGGCACACCAGTCGTTTAAAACGTTCAATGATAGATAGGTAGGTGCATTTTCTGAATAATGGGCGCGTTTTGTCGAGGCTTAAGGTTGAACTTTTGTAGAGGTGGTTCCTCGTCACGGAGAAGTTACCATCAGTCGGTAAAGACGTAATTTTACAGTGCAGGTGGGTAAAGCGCCGACGATCTGCGGCCCGTGAGCTCCAAGAAGAATCTTCTCGTCAGTTGGGTACGTATACTGAAATCTCCGGGCTTCTACGACACTCAGTCTTCATTTTATTTCCTACCGTACCAGAAGCGGCTGTGTCCCATCGGAAAACCCTGACGAGGTGAACGCAGTCATTCTCGCGGCAACTATTCTCACGAGATACGTTCGCGATCGCGTTATCGATCGGATAGTTGGAGTTACGATTCACAGCATCTCTCGCGCGTCCTGATTGTCGGTGGTTTTACAGCCCGAGCGAATGATTCGATCGATTCGCGATACTTTGCCACGGCTAATTTGAATTTATGTTTGCATTCGTACGTCCAACGAGTAATTTTTATCTCCTTTTTTGGAATCTTTAGTATATACGCGAATGCTCCTATCTTCTTATGCTGCGCGCGTTAATCGTTTGTGATCGGATAAAAATGCTGTGAAAGTTTATGGTGGATGTGCGTACATATATATCAGTAGGATCGTTGTACATCGATTCGTACGATCGTTTTTGCACTTGCGTGACGTAGGGAAGCTCACTAGATCGAATGGAATTATCATTCATCGTTGTATGGAATACTTGGAGAAAATGCAAAGAACCGATTTTTTTTGACCCGTCTCCGTGGTGACGGGTTCAAATGTTCAATGTACGTCGAGATTCATTTTTCTCAAACATTTTGTTTTGGAAAGTGCATTCGATCGTTAGTTTTTATCCCCCCGCATTAAAACACATTTTTCCAAGTGGATCATTAATCAAGAACTGACGTGAAATAATGCACCCCGCGAGCTGACGGTTTTCCTTTTTCATTAATTTTTACGATGGAGCACAACATGCTAATTCGTCAATATTACATTACACAAATAGCGTCGCATAATGAAAGCATTTAAGTTATATGCCCTCGATGCCCATACGTGTCACTCTTGGTTATTATAGAGGGACCGCGGGCGCGAACTTTCCTTTTTCCTTACTCCTTTGCTCTCTCGCAGTTTGTCGTTCCTCGCCCGCATCGACTCCTTCTCTCACGAGCCAGCAATAAATTCCCACTTCTGTACGGATAGATGTATGCGTGTGCCTGCGCATGTGTGTATATAACTACATGTACTATATATTTACCTGGCAATTAGTTTCACGGAGAATGTTGTTGTCCTTGGTCAAACAGGCGAGCACGCGCGATTCTTCTTATAATACTATATAGCTAAGTATCCAATAGTGTGCAGGGGGATACCTCGTTTCGAGCCAAGACAATACTCGTTGCCACCGCCATTGCAGCAAACGCGTACACACACACACACACACGCACGCACGCACGCACGCCCGCGCGGTCCGTTTTTTTCTCTTATATTTATCGCATGTTGAATTATCGTAATTTTCTTTATCGCGGCTATTTTCGTTCGTCTGTGTGAGCGTGTGAGTTTGTTTGCTAATTTAGCCCCGGAAAAGATGTTAATGATGGTAATTCTCTGCGTCCATCTGCCAGTAAACTGTCAGATGGTGAGACTCGAAAATTCAAGCGAATTTTGTTCGCCGCTACCGGTGCCGATAAGAATATTGATGAAATGATCATTAATCATCCGCTATTTCTTAATTAAACTAATTAAAGATTAACTAACTGGTTAAAACTTACTGAACATTAAGTAACTAGTTAAAACTAGTTAAACATTTACCAACTACTTACAACTAAGTACGTAAACATTAATTAAGTAGCAAAAACTAATCGACTAGTTTATCGACTAGTTGAAACTTATCAACTGGTTGATAAAACTAATGAAACATTAACTTACTCCAATTAATCGCTGCCCAAAATACATGGAATGGTGGTTTCATACAGATGGAATTCACATACACGCGAACAAACCCAAACAGTTGGAACTGAGTAGTTGAAAACAGTTATCAAGTACGTCCTCATTGAAAAACTGGGTAACGTCCCGAGCTATATTTTTTCGTGGCGATCTTAATGAATAAATAGTTGGCGAATAAAGGCGACTTGAATCACACGAAGGGGTTGTAAATTGAGAAAGGTTCAAACAATATTTTATGAAACAAATAGCACGTATAAGAATGGCGAATCCGTAATAAAAATACGACGATATGTAGCATGTCTAAACCCTTAAGCGATTACAATTTAATCGAGGCTTTTAGTAATTCGAGCGTATAGCCGGTTAACCTTCGCGTTTGTATCGCCATTTCAGGGCCAATCGAGATCTCCGCTCTGTGCAGATGTTGCGGGGTTTATAAAATTTATTAACGTGTCTACCTTTCTCTCTCTCTCTCTCTCTCTCTCTCTCTCTCTCTCTCTCTTTCTCACTCTCTTGCATTTGCTCTTGCTTTTGCTCTTGATCTTTCTCCCTGACTTCTAAGCTTCAAAGTTCGTATACATATATTCTCATCCGTGGTCCGATAATCCAACGGAGATGAGAAATAAAGCAAAAAGGAGAACATGCTCTTTTCGTTAGAATTTCAAGTTATCCACGAAGGTTCGAGATTACATTTTGTGCCGAAGGGAATAATACCCTCAGCGGACGAAAAGCTCTCGCAATGTGTATGAAGGATCCTCGTAATGCAGGATCACGGTTATCCGATGAAACGAACACCTGAGGAGTATATATATATATAAATATGTAATATAATAATATAATAATCGATCGGGTCTTCGGCTCGGCACTCACTTTAGCCTCAGCAAGTCCAAACGATCTTTGCAATTGTCGTTTTTCTTCTCCCTTGTATTCCTTGATTTTTTTCGCGAATTTGTATCTCTCTCTCTCCTTTCTCTCTCTCTCTCTCTCTCTCTCTCTCTCTCTCTCTCTCTCTCTCTCTCTCTCTCTCTCTCTCTCTCTCTCTCTGTTTCGCCCTCTCACGCTCTTTGCCGGAGTCCGCTTCACGGTCGAGGTGTTGTTGCAACAAGGTGTTAGATTAATTGTCCGATTAAGAGGTCGTAAATCAGGTAAGAGACGCCCACAACTCGCGCCCTGATCATGCAGCCCGTCCGGGCAAACTCTCGGATGAATCTCCTTGTTGGCTACTCAACCGCAAACTTCTCCGACAAAGCGCGCTTCCTCTGATATCCATATGTGTGTATCTCTAATAATATAATTTACCCTCTCTCTCATTCCCCTTCCTCCCTCTCTCTCTCTCTCTCTCTCTCTCTCTCTCTCTCTCTCTCTCTCTCTTTCGCTCTCTTTCGTTCCTAGCGATGCGATGGCGCGTATATTCTTGTTCCCGCAGGACTTATCTTTGCGTCTTTCGGCGCAAAATAAAACAAAGTTCCGCGAAACTTTATCGAGCCGTCCGAACGCGTTTCACAGGTAGACGGTGTACAGTAATTTACCTGGTGAGTTATCGTTTAAGAGAATGTTGCTAGCGAGAATCATCGCGTTCTTACCCACACGGAAATAAAATATATGTAAAAATATATTTTTCGATATATTAAAGATGGATGTAAAATATATTTCAGATATATATTATGCATTTTAGATGTAGATTAGATATATGCAATATATACGGGAAATGCATTAAAAATATATTCGCGATATCGAAGTTTTCGTCCAAAAATTCAGAATGTATATAAAAAAAATATATGTTGGATATGCGGTTACGTATATTCGAACTATATTGAAAATATACTTACAATGTACTCAAATTACCCTCAAAATATACTACAAATGTATTTTAACTGTATTCGACTTATAATTGAAATATACGTTGAATGCATTTAAACTACACCTAAAATATACACGATATTTGTTCATACTACATTTTAAATATTATTAAAATATATTCAACGTGTATTTAAGATATATTTAATCTCTACTTGAACTATTCTTAACAATTTTGTTATGACGTTATTTACACATCATTGCACCCTTTTACGATATTTTTCCTTGTCATTAATTACGATTATGGTGTTCGCGGTTCAAATATTTTAATGGTTCAAATTTAAAATCTTGCACGCCGTAAGGTGGTTTCGATCCCGGGACTTCTGAGTGATGAGCTGGGACCTTCCCCACTGAGCTAGTTCTACTTGATAAATTAATTTTCGTATCGTCTGCATATGGTACAATACACAATGTTAGTTCATTGAGAAATGTGCGAATTTACAAGAGTAACTAACATTATCGGGTCAATTACTTAATTGCGTTCGCATAGAGAGCGATAATCGAATAGAATTACGAGATTACATAACCTTCAATTTTTTTGTCCGATCATTTATTCCGGCTAGTGCAGCTCGGTCTTCGCGAGATACCGACTTGAAGATGTTTTTCATTTGCAACGTCATCTGTTGCTCAAGTTGCTTAACCAACCATATTCATGGTATATTAGTAAATATATACATATAAATATATAGTAATATATTCAGATATACATATAGCATACCTTAAATATATTCGGATATCCTATTAAAAATGTATAAAGCGTACGTTAGTCATGCAATTTCAATATATTTTATATGCATCTTGAATGTATCTTTTTCTAGATGTCAGCATACATTCTCCGTTATGCTCCCGAGTATATTAAACATATATTCAGTATACACATCTAATATATTTAATGTACATCTTAGAAGCTATTTATGTTTATATATCGCATAGGTTTTTAATCATATCCAAAATTATACTTGACATATACAACTTTTCGTACAAAATGTATTTAATATATGTTTTATGTATCTTTCGATATATTTTTTATATATTTTATTTCCATGTGGGTAGGCGAAAAGCCAAGGAGAATTTGGCATATTTAAAAATTTGGTACAGGTTGAGGGTTCGGTGAAACTTGATACAACCAAACATTAAGCTAGGTAAATATTTAAACGAGGAATGTGTAGAGTGCAACCTGCTGTGCAATAATCCTATGGAATTCCTTAAAATGAGGTGCAACCCGCAATGTACTATTGTGCGAGTATTGTCATATTGAAATTTTTGTTCCGAAAAATATGGTGATGTGTCAGAGTTCGGAATAGCGAAAGCTGAGGATCTGAGTTTAGTTATCAAAGGGTAACGTATATTATTATCATTAATGTACATAAACGATAGGTATTAATGTCCGACACTGATGGATGGGCGGTCGGGGTTCGGCTCCGACGGTACTTCGAGTTAAGCAGCGTCGTGCATAGCCAATACTTGGAGCGGTGACCGCTTAGCCATGCACCGGCTGACGCATCGATCAGTGAGCGGAAGGATAATACTTCCGATACCTTGGTGTAGATACTTGAGTTAAAGTCTGTGCAACAGAGGATCAGAAGAATATAGGGCCGTGTATATCGGTACCGGTTTTCCACAGTTTACCCGTACCCTCGGCAAAGCTTAAGACGGCTGTGGATGCAATGGACGTTAGGTTATAATAGCGGAGTGCATGTAGGGAGTGATAGGAACAGGGGTCAATTGGGAAGGGTAATACGTAAAAACCCGCAAGGGTATATGTTGGAACTTAGGAATTAATTGAGACGTCAAATATGCGTATATATTAATTTATATTAACTTTTTTTAATCATCTGTTCCATCGTATAAGATGCTTCCCCTTTTTACGTGCAAATTTTATTTGATCTTTTGTATTGATTCCACATATATCATGAAATATCTATTATTAAAGGCTTAATGCTATTTTATAACTGCAGTCCACCATAGTTTAGCAATCGAACGCACCTCGAAACGTCCTCGAAAAAGCAATTTCGAGGACGTTTGATTTCAGGAATCACAGTCGCCAACCGGCCATATTGAAAACTGAAAATTCAGCCGAGAAAACGCGAAGAATGTGTCCCGATTCGTTTTCGACGATTTCTCATCGTAATAAGGGATTTAGGGCGAATCTAATGGCGAATTCGTGTTTAGAGGGTTAAATTACATAGAAACGGGCCTGTACAAAAAATATTTAAAATCCAAACTTTTTCCCATCTCGGCCAAAAATAAGTGATCACTGAATCGTTGATAATTTCTTCTCTGCTCCTATTCGGAACTTCACGCTGTGCTCATTCTCTTTCTTATCGTTTTCTACACTACTCCAAAAATTAAAGGAACAGAAATTTTATTGAGTGTTTTTTGAAGCGCTGTATCTCTGTGAAAAATGGTCTTGTCGAGATTTTAAAAAAGGCAGTTTGAAGCTTCAAGTTTGTAGTTTCGAGATCTTTTGGCAAGACATTTTTTTGAGCTACGGTTACCGCGCAATCATAAGAAATAGCGGAAGAAAAAATATTCCAAATTTTGGTGTTTATTTTTCAAGGGCCCACGTGCCCGGTTTTTTTCAGCTAAATCAATGTATAGGTTAGTTGGCTTGTTTATTCAGCTTCAATTTGTTTTGTTGGTCTCTCTACATCAATTTTTTATTGAGATATCCAACTTTGAGTGAACAAAGATCCTTTTGTCTTTGATCATCGATATCTCAACAACCAATGATTGCACAGGGAATTAAGGGGCTATACCAGTGTGAACGCTGGAAATTTAGGTGATTTTCGTAAAAAAAAGTTCCTCCCCTGCTGACATGATTCCGGCCAATGGAGTAGCTGAAACCGAAAAAGGATAAAATCTCGTTAAACTGGAATGTATTTCCTGTACAATGACGTAGGATTTTCGAAAAATATCAAAATCTAACAAAATGGCATAGTTATGAAAAAAGTCTGTTTTCTTGCCTATAAAATGGTCGTTTTTTTCAATGCCAAATCGTCAATTTTCATCTAATCAAAAATATCCTACGTCATTGTAGAGTAAATATATTCAAGAGTACTCAGTTCAAATTTCAAGTCAATCGGATAATTGCTCTTTGAGTTACAAGGTCAGCAAATTTTTAAAATCTCATACCATATCCTTGAAAGGATAAAAAGTTTGAAAGTATAAAAATCTCATCTCATATTCTTGAAAGTATAAACTGTCGAAAAAGGCAATAAGAATCGATTTTTTAAAAGAGTCACACTGGTATAGCCCCTTAAAGGGCAGCTTTGAAAACTTGAATAAGATTTCCTACAAGACCCTTTAGTTGATTTTTTAGAAAATTTATTTTTTTATACCCTTAACATTAATTTAAAAAAGTGAAAAAAATGACTTTTTTATGATTTTCCAGTAAATTTGCCACTTCTTTACAAATATTGATGGAAATACTAATGTTGCCAGTTTTTTTCAGCTTAATGGACCCTCGATAGTCCGGTAAATTTTCAAATTGATCCATCGAACTGTTTTTCCGGACCGATTGAGCAAAATTTTACAAAACAATTGAAGGAACAAGTGTATTGTTCCCAAATATCGTGTAATCATCATCAAAATGAAATTACCAATTTTCTTCGATTTCTTTCATAACTTTGCACTAATAGCTTGTTAAATTTAAGGAAAAATAATTCGAAAATTAAAAAAAATTTATTTGTAAAACATTTCAGGAAACAATACTGACTCATTTTTACACGATTCGACCTCTGTGCACCATAATTTCACTCATTTTTAATTGCATTCAATAAAAGTTGATACCCCTAATCTGTATTCACTAGCCGATCTAAGAACTTGTATGCGATTAATTCTCGATATTTTCTGCGAAGTTTATTAGGGTTACAAAAAACAGTTTTTTTTTTCAAAACCGATAATTTTTTTTTCAGAATAGAACTAATTTACAGTTTTTTTTCAAAACTAATATTTTTTTTGGTAAATTTTTTCTAAGTTTTGGTAAAAAAAATTAATCAAAAGTTTTTGTAAACTTTAACTTTTTTTCAATTTTTTGTCATGCCTAGTTTTGAAAAAAAAAAACTGTTTTTTATAATCCTAATAACCTTCGCCGAAAATATAGAGAATTAATCGCATGAATGTTCTCAGATCGACTAGTGAATACAGCTTGGGGGTATTAATTTGTAATTAATGCAATTGAAGATGAGTGAAATGATGGTGCCCAAAGGCCGAATCGTGCCAAAAATGAGTCAATATTGTTTCCTAAAATGTTTTACAAATTAAAAAAAATGATTGTTCTGTTGTTGAAATCTTTCGAATTTTTTTCCTTAAATTTAGCAAGCAACTAGTTGTGTAAAAGGTTAAATTTAGCAAGCAAAGTTGTGTAAAAGGTCGAAGAAAAATGGTCTTTTCATTTTGATGATGATTACGTGGTGTTCACGAACAATACACTTGTCCCTCCGATTGTTTTGTAAAATTTTGATCAATCGGTCCAGAGAAATAGTTCGATGGATCAATTTGAAAGTTTACCGGGCTATTGGGGGTACATGGAGGTGAAAAAAAAAACCTCTTAACAGTAGTCTTTCCATTAATAGTTATAAAGTAGTGCTAGATTTACTGAAAAACCATAAAAAGTTAATTTTTTGTACTTTTTCAAATTAATATTAAGAGTGAAAAAACGTTTTTTTTTCAAAAATCAACCAAAGGGTCTTGTAGGAAATTTATTGAAGTTTTCAAAGCTGCCCTTTAATTCCCTGTGCGATCATTGATTGCTGAGATATCGATGATCAAAGACAAAAGAATCTTTTTTCATTCAAAGCCGGATATCTCAGCAAAAAATTGACGTACAGACAAAAAAACCAAATTGAAGTTGAATAAACAAGCTAACTGACCTATACATTGATTTACATAAAAAAATTCCCGAGCCCGCGGACCCTTGAAAAAAAAACAAAAAAATTTGGAACAATTTTTTCTCCCGGTACTTTTTATGATTGCGCGATAACCGTAGCTCACAACAAATTATTGCCAAAAGATCTCGAAACTAGAAAGTTGAAGCTTCACAATGCTTTCTTTTTTATTGATCTCGATACTACCATTTTTCACATATACACAGCGCTCAAAAAAACACTTAAAAAATTGAAGAAATGTTCTGCTCCTTTAATTTTTTGGAGTGGTGTATATAAAATCCCGCTCGGTTCATTCAGATTCGTCAATTTTTCGATTTTTAGCCAAATTTCAAAGTCGGACTATCGATTTTTGTTGATTTGTCCATACCCTGTGTTTCAGCTGTTTGTCAAGTCCACTTTGAGGAAAAAATAATTGAGATATCGGGATGAATCCAACCGCATTATTTGAGCCTGCTAAAATCCTTTCCAAACCTCGCCCCTCCACCCCCCTCCCCAGAAATCTTCATTCCTCGAATAGAACCGATGCCACAGCTGTTTGAAATTTCGCAATTTTGGCGATTGCAAAAAAGTGGCTAAAAGGGTCGAACGCTATTGTTATCGGCCTTTTGACCATTTTGAAAGTTTATACGAAGGGAAATTTTCTTCCTTTTGCGATATTCAATTACGAATATCACAGAATTTTTGCCGAAAACTGAATATTAAGCCAGGAAAACACGAACAACGTGTCTCGATACAGGCTACTGAGAGGCTACCGGCAACCTAGAGACTGCATAGAGACATTGTAGGAGTCCCAGTAATCACTGTGTGCTCGGGGAGAGACAATCGTCATCCCAAGAATACCGTTAACCCCAACCGAATATCCGTTCGAGTTTGAGAGAATACGGTTCCCTCTTAAGGCGTGCTTTGCCATGACTATTAATAAATCTCGAGGACTGTCACTGAAAATGACCGGCAACGACTTGAGAGAGGAGTGTTTCTCACATGGACAGTTCTACGTCACATGTTCCAGAGTGAGCTCGGTTACGGTGGCCTGGTCATCTTAGCCCCAAAAGGCAATACCACAAACTTGGTTTACAAAGAGGTACCGGGGGTAAATGAAACTCAATTTTTTCGTGAATTTTTATACTTGAGGAACTTTCAAATCACGTCTTTGGAGTACCGAGGAAGGATAATTTCTACCAATTACGAAATCCACGCGAGCGAAGCCGCGGATAACAGCAAGTGAATAATAAAACTTTATAATAAAAAATAAATAAAATGACAACAATACACAATAAAACTTAATAACGAAAAAAACTTGCATAATAATTGCAACGCATATTGAAATAATGGATAATAACAAGGAAAAAGTAACGCAAAGACGTTTGGAAATGTTTATCCTGGAGGTAGCGTACGAGTATCGCGATGTGGTATTCGTGATAAATTTTCGTCGCGGTGAGTGGAGAACGAAGAGACAACGAAAAATAAATAAAAGTAATTCGCGAATAAAATGTACTAGGCCCCACGTGCAAAATCGCGATTGCGTGGCCTAACCGTATGAATCACGGGGGCTCAAGACCGCGAGCGATTAGATCAGTTGCAAGAGCTAGCGAGCGAGCATACGGAGTCTTTCGGGGCACTTTCCCTCGCATCAGCGCTATATGTATCTCACCAACTTCGACGATCCTCGCTTTCGCCGCTTCGGAGATTTTGTCGTAACACCTCAACTACTTGCTCGAGCGTGCTCGTACACGTAAAAAATAGAAATGACGGTAATAAGTATTCGCAAAAAAAAACCGAACTTAATGAGCTAAACTTAGCAGTAGCTGGAAGGGGGTAGCGAATAAATGAACCGATGCCTCCGAAAATAAAAAATAAAAAATAGTATGCCCGTGTGAGCAGTTTACAGTTTTCAAAAAAACCCTAATGGCGTTTTGAAACCAAATTTACGGTGTGGAAAAAAATTGTCGACTCTGGAAAACATTCCTTCCCAATTTCAAGGCTCGATGAGTGTTAAAACATTTTTCCAGGACAAGTACCGTACATTTTTTGAATAATATTGCCATTGGTCATCGGTTCCTTGACGTAAAATTCCACTGCTCACGTTTACCAGCTCGTGTCTCGTAAATGATTGCAAAGGCATCATCGTCTTACTCAATAAAATACGAACAAGCAAAAGAAAAGTCATCCGAGTCACCGGTTAGGTATCAATTTTATCTTTTATTTTCCAGTTTTTTTTTAAATTTCGTATCATTATTTTTCGCCAAAAGCTTTAAAAATCTGTACAGGGATTCGCTCGTTAGTTTTTCCAGTCGTCGCTTCACTGAATATCGTTTTTACTCTCATTTAAATTTATCAGTACATTTCATCTATACTTACCTTAAACCATGCCTCGACGTTGAATTTCACCGAGCAGGGAGGACAAATGAAATAAACGTAGACACTTTTGTCCGAATATTTTGACATTGAATGGAAAATGTGTTTATAGAGCTCGTTGCGCTGGCGAATACAGCCGCCGAACATTCACGCAGCAACAATCAATAATATCATGATAAAATATATAATCTCGTTATTGGCGTACGATATTTATAGTAACGATAAAAATAATTATAGTGATAATATTTATAATAATAATATTCAAGCGCACATATTACATATATGTAACAATAAGATTTCGTACCTCATACGTATATACAGAATAATTGTTGGAAAATATTCTGTGCTTTGCACACCGTACGCGTATTCGGTATTTGTCGATTCGATCAATTGGCCTCAATTATCCCTCGGGCTATAAAATATAATAATCAAAGAGGAGCTCATTCCTTCGACTATAATATCTTATCCCCTCCGAACAGTAATGCGATGGGAAAAAAAACACTCTCGGCACCTCGTTGTGCCTTACAACTAATTGCTCTCAGCGATGTTTTGAAGATCGAGCGTCGCGAATCGCGTAATTAAATTGGCAAGCGATTGCGCGAGCACATACGGTACGGTGGATATGGTAACAGGTATGTCATTCTGAATTTCTCATGGAGACGAGTATACTTATCTACCCTCGAAAGTGATGAATGTTTGCGCGTTTTCCTCACGTACCATTGCTCTATCGGATTAAAGCCGTATGTACGTACGCCTGGGTATGCTTGCGTGTGAACTTACGATCTACGGTGTATGAATTATATCTGTAATAATTCTGACACCCGAGAGACTACGCGTACGTACATGATGCTGGAAGCGAGCCGTGTTTCGTCATACGAGAGCGAAATTCACGTACCTCAGAAATCGTGAGCGCTCTATGATCTTATCGTTCGAATCGAATGAGCTGCAGCCTCCAAGGATCTCTCTCTCTCTCTCTCTCTCTCTCTCTCTCTCTCTCTCTCTCTCTCTCTTTTCACACACATACACAGGAACACATCAACATTCTTCTCTACTGCTCGCGCCTCGCACCCTAACTCGATTTCCCATTTTGAAATGATCCCGTTTAGTTGAGCTTGTTTTTGCAACCTTAATTTAATGATGTTGAAATTTGCATCGTTGGAACGTAAACGAAAATCAATTCTTTTTAAGTGTTCGAATTTTTATTTAGCTGTGAAAATTACTCAAACGATTTTACGTATTCTTATTAGAGATTCGCAATCTCAGTTGGCAAAAAAGGCTTTGGATAAGCATAAAAATTAAGAAAAGAAAAATGAACGAAAAAGGCTTTGCACAACAACGATGCAAACTTCAATGATTTGGTGTAAACAAGATATGTTGGGAAACCCGATACACAGACGATAGGTTTGAAGTTTGCATCGTTGGAACGCAACAATATTTTTTTATTTCTCTATTTTGATTAGTATCGACAATCATATTTGTAGATTTATGTTGTACATCGCTAAATGAGGAGCCTAAAAATGATCGCGGGATTTTTATAGCTCAAATCTGTCAAAGAAAATTTTGAAAAATCAGTAAAAAATTCTTCGTAGCAAACTTCAACATCATGAGATTCGATTGAACGGCAAGATTTATAATTCGGTTGAATAGATCGCGATCCTGCGAATGATTTCGAATGTGATGAGGTATGTGACAAAATTGTTCGTTCGAGGTGAAATGGTCCATACACGTGTAAAGGGAGTTAGGGGCTCGAGTACGTATCGTATCGAAGGATCCACACCCTCGCACGGCACCATATACTTTACGACCCCATTATGTAAACTCGTCGGATCGGGTGAGCGAAATCTTTGAGACGCAAACGTTGCAGATGAGAAGGTCTCTCCTCTCTATCTCTCGTTTGTTACCCCCCCCCCCCCCTTCCCGCGAGTACTGACCTTTGCAGCCTTCGATTCGATACGACGTGCGATGTAGGTTGCTTATGTTGTGTATTTCACAAGTTCTTATTTTTTTTTAACGTTGCTGGATTCAAATATTTGTTGTTGCTTTTTTTCTCCTCCTCACTTTCTCAATGTATAATTTCATTCTAAAAAAATAGATATTTGATTGATGCCAGCAATCGATTTTTCTTAGAATACTTGAGCGGTCGACTTAATACAATAGAAAAAGATTTGTACAAAAGGGTATGTGCTTTGTATACAATTGTTCGTTCTTTTTCATTTTTATTTTTCACTTCAGGCACTGACCTTTCGCCGAGATTCGCCACACGAAAGTTTCGATATGAGCAAGGCATTCGACATTTTATTAGAGTGATTCGACGCTCGTACTGAATCACAGATCAAAAGGGTTGCAGTACAATGGATTGCATTTAACGTTGGTCACCGGGTATTACAACAACAAAAATGTACAACGAGTATGGGAAACTCTTGAGCGCTTTTTGATAAACAAAGTAATAATATCATCCTGGTAGTATTAACGAGGGGTATATATTAATGTAGTGTAAAAAAATGTATACTTAAACTACAAGACAATCATTTTACGTATGTATTGATTCGCCGAAATCCCACACAAAGAACCATTGTTTAAAACTAGATCACCGCATATATCCCGGATAAAAAAAAAGAAAAATTATAAATATATATATGATGCTTGTAATAAATAATGTTCTGTTTTTTTTTCTTCATTTTTCTCGTTGATAAATATATTTAACGAATGAGCGATGCATACATACATCAGCGTTGTATGTTACGATTGGCTCACGTGAGCCATTTCCCTTATCTTATATTTACTCTTAATCTCTAATCGTTCATGGAACATACAATGTTTAATATATCATAGATATATGGGACCAAAATCACCAGTCTCCGACGCCCTGTCATGCTCCGAACGTGGCGACCGTCGTTTTTCCCAAAAAAAAAATAGCGTCGAACGCTCGACGTGATCGAAGAGTTCGTCGTATTGATCAATGGAGAAAATCGATAGATTGCGACTAGCAGCTACGAAGGGTTCCGTGCGCTAAAATCAACTCGCCACTTGATCAGCTTCTTTTCCTCCCCGTCCTCGTCTTTCAATAAGCGCGATGATGAAAGGTGTCGCTATTTTCTGATCAGATCGGAGCTGACATCGGAGACCAGCAAGCAATCGTAAGAGAAGCCTTACGAACTACAAAGTGTTTTTACTTAACGAAGAAAATCGTGACTGCGGAAATAAATCGCGAGCAAGGATAGAGATGCAAATAAGAAGAAAAAGAAATGCGGGACGTACCTCCCGAATTTCTTGAATCGATAAAATACTTTAGAATGTCAAAGCGATTAATCGAAACCGATTTAAAGTACCGAACGGATTTGGCAAACTTAATAATAACGATAATGACAATAATAATAATAATAATATTGATATTATATTAATGATAATAATAACAACGTAAAATGGTCGCCCACATAGGCGTACTCGATTCAACCGAGCGTGTATTTTCATTATTGTTCAAATAATGAAATCACGCTGGATTATTATATATATATTTTTTTTTTTGGTGACGTCCGCAACAACAATAGAGATTTAAAAAATTACGTGCAATATGAAGATTCATTCGTCCGATTCTTTCGCTCCGGATATATATATATATATATATATATATATATATATATATATATATATATATATATATAGAAAACATCACACGCGCTCGATTAATTGACACGATTTTTTTCGTCGTTCTCTCCGAGTTTGGACTTTCCCGCTTGGGAAAGAACCGGAAGTTCTGATTGTCGTTGGTTATTTCATACGATTAGCTCGATCGATATTCGACGATCGACAAGTATCTCAGCATCGTGACGATCGGACAGATGGAATTTCCATCGAGCTTGTGTACATTGCGTTTATATGTTTCCGTCTTAAAGACAATACGGATGACAGAACTGGTAAACTAACCTCTGGCTCCGTTCCGTTTTCTTCATTATACCTTTCTTGTAGTACTGCCTGATACTTCGACTGAGCTTGTCGTAATTCATTGCCGGGCGATTCTTGCGCTTACCCCAGAGTCTCGCGACTCTCACGGAATCTTCGATCTTGAAGACACCCTTGGTACGATCGAGCCAGCGTATACACGAACCGTGGAGTGCCGGGCTTTGAAGGAGTTCCTTCAGGAATTGCCACAGGTGGATGTGAGAACCGCCGTTCCTCATTTTGCCAGTGCCGCTCACGCTCGATGCGCTGGTGGCCTCTTCGTCCTCGTCTATGACATGTCAAAATCAGAGACTGTGAGAGTATGACGGGAATAAAAATTTGGTCGAATAAGTCAAAAAATGACGGATCGCGGCCAAGTTGCATTTTAAGTCCTTCAGAAATTTATAAATAATCGATAGGTTCGTTATATATTATTTATCATATGCAGAGTGACAATAAGGACGGCTCTCGCACGGGCATTTTGCGACTGAGAAAAATATGTTTTTTCATGGTTTTTTGAGTCCTCTTTGAAAAAGGTATAGCGTATTTGTGCAATGAGTAGTATTTGCCAGAAAAAAAATAGCATCCCGGAACAACAGTCAAAGTTTCATTTTGAGTTCAGCGGAATGAAAATGATTCAATTACGAATACCAAACTAAAATACTATATATTTTTTCGAAGAGGATTTTAGAAGCCACGAAAAATCACATTTTCTGCAGACCCAAAATTTGCCCGTGAGACCTTTTAAAAAAAGCACGGCGAACTTCCAATTGTCACCGTTTATGTGACATTTGTAGATAGTTATATTTTAAATATAATTTATAGATATTCTCCGAAACTTTGATGATTGCAGATAATCGATAATTCATCCATGAGCCTTTGTGAACTTTTATATCGCATGCAGTAACGGAGGATACTGAGTACACACAAACCTATAAAATGTATGTAATCAAGTGCTCTAATACCTATTAAATGAATTCGAAATTGAACGTAAATGCTCACCATCGGAATAATCCATGGCGCAAGGGGAGCCTTTGACACTCTCGGATCCTGGACTCGCCAACGACGACGAGGACGGACTCGGATTTCCGTTGCTCTGAGGTCCCACGACGCTCGTGGGGCTCCAACAGGCAGCCAAAGTGTTGCGCGGTGATTCCTCGACGGCGGCTTTCCAGATCTCGAGTTGAGCGTGCAGCATGCTACCGCACTAAAACACATTGATGAAAGGAACGGCCTTGTCAATGTCGCAGTCTTTTTTTTATCTTTTTCTCGTCAGCGGCTTATTTCTCGAGTATTCTCGAATATTCTCAAGTACGAAAATATAATCATATTTATCAAAACGTCGTATTGCTAGTTAATGGGGAAATAGGTCAGGCGTATCTGCCGGAAATTTACGGTCCTCCAGCTTCCTTTTTTATTTTGAATTCCAAACGTGTCGCAAAAAAATCGTCTTGTATAATTTTACTTTCGACAGATAATAATTGAAAAAAAAAAACAATTTACAGAATTTCTCGCAACGAAAAATTTTCCAATTCCAGTCTTTGGCATTGCTCTCTGAGGGCGAAAAAAACACGAAACAACGTGAATCATCGACACATTAGATACTTCGGACTCGATCGTCCGTATCGAGATTATCCGAAATAACGAAAAAAAAGAGAAGAAAAAAAGCAACGAAAGAAACGGGATTCCCCGAATTCCGGTATGAGTTGTTAGCACGGCGAGCTGGTCGCGTGGTCGGGTCTCTACGTACGAGACGTAAGCGGCCAACACCGAAAGAGCTACTCGCGCGCGAAGAGAAGAGAAAGCGGCGCGACGCAACAGGCGGCTTGGCAATGCCTGGCTTGACCTACTTCAGCCGATAGCCGCAGCGAACTCTCGACGTTGCTCTGGCGTGTTCTCGCTGCAGCAAATGCGGGATACAACAACGCGCGGGAACGCTGCGCTGCACTATACACGAGCAACAACAGAGGTATAGAAGTTCTGCAGGGTTCTTTCTCTCCCCCTCTCTCTCTCTCTCTCTCTCTCTCTCTCTCTCTCTCTCCATCTATCTATCTATCTCTCTCCTCAATTTTTTGCGCGAGAGAAGAGACGCTAGTATATATACACGGCTATGGGAATGAAGAAACAAACGTGAACGCACCTTAGATGCAGTTATGCTCGCGGCTCACGAGTCTTTATGCATCGTGACGACACGGTCCACATGATTCAGGACTCGAGCGCACTCGCAGTTCGCTAGTGAGCAAACAGCTATACTCGCCAGATAGAAAGGCTCCTTTTGTGTGTGTGTGTGTGTGTGTGTGTGTGCCCGCGCGTTTGTTTGTGTGTTGTGTGTGGTTATGTCTTGCAGAAAGAGCGAGGAAGAGAAAGAGAGAGCGAAAAACCTATATATACCTACAGGGTGACGATTACACGGTGGCCATGTGTTTTTAAGGATCTTGCGAGTAAATTTTGCGGCTGAGAAAGATATGACTTTCAATTGTTTTTCAAGAGAAAAACCAAAATTCCATTTCTAGTTCAGTAGAATAAAGATAATTAACGGATTACATCTAGCTCGTGGACGGAAAAAAGAGGAATTTCCATGATTTTTATTTCTTGGAACACGTGTGCAAGGTTTTAATTTTTTTTACATTGAAGAGTATGGTTTCAAGTATCTCTAAAACGTTTGTATTGAAAAATATTTACATATGTGGTACATACGACGGTTTGTGCAGGGCGCTGTTTGAAAAACGACCTTCGCGGTGACCACTGCTGCTCGGAAACAAATTATCCGAAATAAACAATCAAACGCACTTTGTTTTTGCATGAAATAATCTAGTGCTTGGACGGAGGCTTCAATGAAATATTGATTTATGAAAAATTGGTCGCACTCCGAACTGAAAGTATCGATTTTCGGTGAAAAACGCTCATTTTCGTTGATGAACAAATAACTATGCAGCGATAAAAAAATTCCTACGTTCAAGCATTACTATTTGATATGTGAAAGCAGTTTGAAAAATTTGAAGTAGATCGGTGCAGTGAGTTTCGAGATATCATGCTCACCAATCTTGAAAAAGTTGTTTTGCGAAAAACGCGTTTAATGTTCGCCCGTTCGCGGAACCTACCTATAAACGCCCACAACTCCCTCAGTTTTGAACGAATCGACTTCGAATTTTCAAAGAATATTTATTAAATGATACATTTTCAAAATCCATCGAAAATCAAAAAATCGATGTTATCAAAAAAGTCAACTAGACCCTTCGATTCCAAACACGAAGCACTTGTAAAAGAACTTTTTTTTAAATCGAATTTAATTTTATTTATTCAGTTTAAAATGCATCTTTGATTATTTTTTTTTCTCGATAACGGGATGCACAAAAAAAAGTTTCCTGAAGTGTGTTGGATTCGAAATTTAATAATCTTCATTCTGCTGCACTTGAATAAGAATGTTGATTGTTTTCTGGAAGGGTACATTTTTGCCGGCACACACCACACATCACAAAAATACGCTATATATTTTTTCGAAGCGATCTTGAAAAAACCATTGAAAGTCATATTTTACTCAGCCGCAAAATTTACACGCTAGATAATTGAAAAACGCATGGTCACCCCATAGCTGTCACCCTGTATATCACATGTATTATTTCTGCAAACACACACATGCATCTATACATATGAGAAGTCAATTTTAAGGGGATACACCAGTGGGACACTTTTAAAAAAATCGATTTTTTTGCCTTCTTCGACAGTTTATACTTTCAAGAATATCCTGTAAAAATTTCAAGGCTCTCTATCATTTTATTTTGCAAAAATCGATAAATAAATCTTTGAATGCGTTTTTCTTGAAATGAGATTTTTAAAATTTGCTGACATTGTAACTCAAAGAGCAATTATCCGATTGACTTGAAATTTGAACTGAGTACTCTTGAATATATTTGCTCTACAATGACGTAAGATATTTTTGATTGGATGAAAATTGATGATTTGGCATTGAAAAAAAACGACCATTTTATAGGCAAGAAAACATACTTTTTTTCATAACTACGTCATTTCGTTAGATTTTGTAATGTTTCGAAAATCCTACGTCTATGTCAGGCGATACCTTCCAGTTTAACCACATTTTTTCCTTTTTCGGTTTCAGCTACTCAATCGGCCGGAACCCGGTGTGCAGTGGAAGAACTTTTTTTTTGGCGCCTCCGAAGGCAGCGCATAAGTCGCTTGGATCTCAATAATTTTCTAGAAACAAATTATGTAATATAGGTCAAATATAGCCAAATATATTCTTAATTTTCCGAAACATTTAATTGAGTACTTTTCTTCCAAGAAATTCGCCTAAATCACCCAAATTTTCAGCGTTCACACTGGTATAGCCCCAGAAAGACATTAGACATCGGGAACCGCCGTCTATGCCTAATGTCCTGAAAATTAAGCTTAACCAATGTGATATTGATATAAAAGCCATTTTAAGGACCAACCGGACTCCCAAATCATCGATTGATAAGACATGTCAAGATCCGTCTTTAAAACAGCCAAATGTTCGGCCAGTCAACATTACATAACAACTTCAAAATACTTTTCCACCATATACATTTGCGCATGTGTGTCTGTGTATAAACTTACTCGTTTGTATAAAGAGTGAGAAATCGAACAAGAACGACGATGTTTCGATCGCTATTTCGAAACGGAATATCGTCCGGGGACTACCGATAACCCTGCGTGTCTCGGGAAACCGTACTCGTGAACGATGTTCTGGCTGAGCTAGTTACGAATAATTGCTCAACTCCTCGTCGTTGTCATCGTCTCGGGAACATTGGGAGGGGGGTTCGAAACGGGAATTCATGCGGGATCGTCGATAGATGAGACAGTTCACCACCACCAAGAATCACATTTCGAGCGAAAGGAGATCGAACAACGATGAGAGAAGAAATACGTCAATGGGTGGTTGCCTCTTTGTCAATTCGCGTCAATTTTAGATGGGCAAATATTCTATTTTGGGGCCGAGTGCGATGTCAAGAGGGATCGACGTGGAAGAAGTCTCTTCGATAAGTGCGTAAATCCGGTGTATTTTCGGGGCATATCATATTAATTTTGGCTCGGTGATACTGGTGCGCCGCGAAATTGCCTCTTTTATTCTTAAACGGTTAACCGCAAGCTCACCAAAACATTTACGGCGCACAATATGCGAAATAATTCGATGGGATAGCCGTCGAGACTAAATTTAATCAAGGAATAACAGCCGAGAGCTCTAAATTGAACGTGGCACGACAACATTTAGAATCATAATATATACGTTTAAGGAGATAGCTCGAATTAGCCGGAAAGCGACAGGGAGGGTGAGACGCGACATTTATTTTTTCCTCTTCCCCAATATATTTCTCGAAATAATTCGGTAAGCTAAATTCATCTTCGGAACGTCTAGTCTCGAACGGTTCCTTCTTTGTCCGTCGTAAAGTTCAGATTGTGATACTGAAATTCTCGTTGAAAGTTTTGTCGAGCTGGTGGGATCCATGAAGGCCTCTAGGGCCAGCTGCAGTCGATGAAATGTTGAAGATTTTATTGTAGATGAATCAACACCCTGTTTGAAATGATCGGTAAGCGACCTTGAAGTGATACTTGAGCTTCAAAGTTCAAAGAGGCTCCTTCAGAGACACCTTCTTGTGGAACGAACGATGGGAGATGGAGAAGAAGTTGCATGTCTATATTGATAGGCGTCTCAAGGTAGTTAATCGAGACTCGAGTTCGCCACGATAGTCTAGGCCTGCATCTCCCGTGGTCTACTCGCCAGCTCAATAATGGTGAATGTATGATAGAGTGCGCGTATGGTCAGCGCGAAGATGTCGGATAAGGACCTCGCAAGCGTTTTACGAGGAACTTACGGTACTCCTCCCGGCAAAGAGCGAGCCCACGAAACTCGTTTCGACCGCCGCCGCCGCTTCGGACGAGCAACGACGCACGTAGATTTCCAAGAAATTCACTTTCACCCGGCTTTCCTGTCCCCCTCCTACGCTCGATCTTTCGCAATCACGACTAACGACTATGAGTGAATTCACTTTAATACACATTATTCGTCCGATCGTTTACGTGCGGTACAATTTCGTTCCTTCGCGACTGTTTTCATCATCGAAGATGCGTGTGTAATCATCGATGGATATGTACAGCCGAGGATCTTGTCCCAGCAAAGCGATTCGTGACGAAGCGGATTTCGAAACGGATATCCGGGATGCGGAGAAGAATTCCATCATGGGGTACATTGGTAGAGAGAACAACCCAGCGGACAGCGTGAGGGATGAAGTCGTGGCAGAGGATGACCTCGAGCAACCACGATCTTAGATCTCACAGGTCTTGAGAAGATGTCAGATTTCAGTACCCCGAGAGGAAAAGTATTTTTGACTGAAAGTATATTTGCCGATCTGCATAATGTTCATTTGATTTCTCAAAAAGATCAATCATTATTCAAACCAAAGCATTCAGTTGATTGTAATTGAATCGAAGGAGAATGGCGCACCTAAAGCGATCAAAATTCTAACCAACTCATAACTCCCTATTCGCTGCAACGAAGTGCCCACAAGTTGCAAAACGGTCCAGGTTAATCGAGAGTAACCGTGCTCATGAATACAAGTGTTACATTTGTTTCTGTTGTTCAAGTGGAGCGCCTTGTTGGAGTTAGGAATCAAAGAAACCCGGCCATCAAAGGCCTGAATCAAGGATTACCATTTCTTCGAGTCTAACAAACGTTTCGTAGGAAATAAACGGCAATTTACCAGCTCGAAGTAAATAAACAAGCCAACCAACCACATTTGGTTGACACGGTGAATTTTTCGTCTTGGTATGGTGGGGGGTTGCATCCTCAAGGAATGATAGTCTTTACCGATACGTTCGCTTGCGGTGGCTATCATCGGATGACGGTCCAAGACACGATCTCAATTGAACCCTTGTCACTTTTATCGCGGAATTGCGACTTAATTACGAGGCAAGTACTACTTTCAATCTCCGACGCACACTACATCGCCTTATCGTCACGCACTTAGCGATGCTTATCGGCGTTAGAATTCCAATCCGTAAGCGAACTATCCGCACCTCGGTCGTTTCATGATCTGCATGTAAGGCCGTGGCCGCCTCCAGGGATTCAATTCATTCACGATACGACGAAAGAGGACTCACCTGCGGTGCTCTCTGACAGAAATCTTCTTCCGTGAGTGTTGCCAAGGTCGTCCCATCGATGTTGAAACTATCCAAGGGCACCGAGGGTAAATGTAGTTGTCTCCGTGCCCACTGGACCCAGGCAGCTACATCGGCGGCGCTCCAACGGCGGGGTTCTAGTCGGGCAAAGCGTGAAACAAAATTTTCGTCAAGCGTGTCATGCCCGAAAGTGTTGATGCGTGTACGTCACGCGAGGGGGAAGAGAAAAAAAACAGAAAGAAGCGGCAACTCTTCGATGACAGTGGGAGACGCGTGAACGCGTGCGCGACCTTCGAACCTCAAAACGACCTTGCGTGGTTCTCGATCCTGGCGCGAGACAGAGAAAGAGAGCCAGGCAACGGCGAACGAGAAGTTTCGTAATTCAGCGTGAGCCACTATGGAACTTATTTCCCGAGAGTGACGTCATGCTCTGCCAAACGCTTCGAGGCGGCAATACACGGCAATGGCGGCGGAATATGATGTGGTTGTGTGGCCCGCGTGCAGCACTAGGAAGAAACCGGTCGTGAGAGCGAGAAACTACGACTTGTAGCCTCGGGCCAATCGACAGCTTTGTACAGCGAGTTGTCTTTTCTCGAGCTTGTACACGGGTTTCAGGCACACCGGATTATCCTCGAGTACGGACTTATAAACGATGCGTGCATAAGAATAGGAGTAACGGAAATAGCCAATGCGGGAGACAACATTATCCATCTGTACGCAGCTTGACGCAACAGATTTCCAGTTGCGTCGTTGCAAATGAAAAGTCGTTACACAGGGATCGAACGATTCGTCGCTCGGAAGGTTTTGTGCACAAAAAGAACGAGGGATGACAGAAGGAAGCCATGCATGCGGGGACGAAGGAGATGATCTCTTACCTGGATGAATGCCGAGGGCCA
The DNA here is from genome assembly GCA_944452715.1 of Ophion slaviceki. NCBI lineage: Eukaryota > Metazoa > Arthropoda > Insecta > Hymenoptera > Ichneumonidae > Ophion > Ophion slaviceki. The sequence goes on along the minus strand of OX101785.1, from coordinate 1,222,336 downwards.
CGCACGTGTTGTCGAAATCCTTCTGGAGTTGTTGAATCGCGAGACTGAGGACAGGCTCGATTTGTTCCCTGGCAAGATCACCGACGCACTCGCTGCTCTCCATATCCTCGACGAAGCCGGTACCAACCCCGCCGAGATCGACGGGTCTGAGATTGTACTTCTTCTGAAAGCTCGTATCCCGCAGAACCTCTCGTAGCAGCTGATGATCGCTCTTCTCCGACTGGTCTTGAAAAATGTCTTCCTCTGTGCTCTTCGGGGGACCACAGGAAACGTTTCCGCCCTTCAATAGAGCATCGTCGTCCGGAACTTCGATCTTCAGCACCGCATTCCCGTATTCCTCCGGAAGGCTGCCTTCCTCGGTTTCCGTCGCGAGCTTGCCACTTTCATTCGTTTTGCCGAAGAGCAAATCTCGCAGGGGCGAGCTTGAGTGCTGTTTGTTGGAATGGGGAATTGGCGAGGGCGACTGGGACGAGCTGATCGAGCGCGGTTCCTCCTTGAAGAGAATCTCTTTCAACAGTGGATTCGACTCGCCGCGTTTCGGGAAGAAATCGGTGTCGAGAGTGTTGTAAATGTCCTCCTCGGTACGGGGTGGCGTGCATGGTACGGTGCAGTCGGTCGAGTCTTCCTTGTACCCGAGGCTCTCGGCTAGAAGACTGAAAGGGTTGAGATGTTCAGTATTTATCAACAGAGAGAAAGAACAAGAGTAAGGCTGCATGTCCACTTAAGCCGTGAGAAGAGGAGTGGAACTAGGAAAAATCAACCGATAAAATCAGTAGATCCATAGTGGAAACCGATAGATTCAGCGGTTGATTGGTTCATTTTTTTCTACCTTCGCTTCTCTCCTTCCCGCTTTTGTAGACAGGCAGCCCAATCCTCGGACCAATTGTTATCTCTGGGATTAACCCCGAGGCAATTTAAAGTAAACCCTGCCTGGAATAAACCTTCGACACAGTGCGTGGAAAAGCACCCAAAAAAGTACGGCCTGAACTTTTGTTTCCTTCATCAATGTAGAATGAAAAATGGATAAAGCGTTAAGTACAGCAGAGTGAGTTTCGACATGAAAAATTCTGTACGTTCTTCGATACGTCAAAGTATCGTTTATTTTTAAACAAAAGATCAGTAGAGTAAAAATTGGTCCTTTGGCATCCTCATTTCTAAACATTTTTTGATTCTCCGCTTTATCGGGAAGATATTTATCAAAATGCCACGATCCCTGCATCAGAAAGAATCCCCGTACGCCTCAAGGATCGACATACGCGCTACAAGAAGTCGAATCTACTGTCTCATTCCAGCTCTCCAGATCAAAAAGTAAGTGTTCAATAATCTCAATAACCGTGTCTGTCTATTCGCACCTTCGGATGATGAAAATCCACTTTTCGACTTCTTCAAAGCTTTCGAATAGGGACGAAGAGCATAGGGTCCTGTATGATAAGTGACTCACCGTGATTCGTGAAGTATGGCCAACAGATCGAGGCTTTTCTCCCTCTTGACCGGTTGTTTCAGCGCTTCCGGACTGGTGTTGTACAATTGTGCGCTTTGCGGGCTCTGTGGCACGTAGTAGGGGCTGGTCGGGTAAGCGGGGGAAGCGTCTCGGGAGTAATTCGGCGACAGGTCCTCCGTTCCACCGGGATACGGCGGGCTTGGATAAGTCGTGGGTGAATTCGGTCTCGGCGAGTGTACCTCTTGCTTGATCTGCGCCGGTTTGAGGATACAATCTTGGCTGCTCGTTACATCGTAGTCGTCAGGCAACAACGAGAGATCGAATTGAAAGGTGCTGTAATCAAAGGGCGACGAGAAGCCAGCCGACGAGGGCACAGTCTGTGGCATCTGCGAAACAGTGGGAAGAGGGGGAAAAAACGAAATATTCATCATTAGACGGAAATATATAACGAGATCGCTGGGGCGTGAAACGCTCTTCTGTCTAAACGTCAAGCGCGCATAGCCGCGAAAAAACAAGAACAAAATGATCTCCGGGAGGTGTTAACTCTTTGGCCGTGTCTGCGCGTCGCTTTTGTACTCCCATAAAACTCATCTCCAGCCGTAACTGTGGCAGTGGAGCCCTGCTATATAGTCTTGCGGACTCGCGCGCACGGAGTAGGTAGAGACGTCCACCGGCAAAAGAGCCTCTTGGCCAGAAGACCCCGCGGGTGTATGTGTGTGCGTCCAGGGACGATGAGAAAAAGGAGCAACGAAAAAAAATGACGACGGGAGGACGAGTTGCGTCCATGGCGAGTGCAGCCCGCCTAAACACTTTCTCCTGCGAGGATCCCCGCGGATAAACGCACACCCTCAAACATGCCTCTGTACATAGCATGCAAACTCTAGTCTCTATACACTCATTCGTACACTTACCTTCCCGTACAGTAATGTGTATACCTATAGACGTAGATTACGAGAGAGCTAGAGAGATCTCTCGGTGCTCGCGAGCGCGCGGCTCCTCGCCGAAGAGGGGTGTATATACGGGGCCATTTATCTTGGCCGTGTGTTTATTGCCCGTCGTGTGTTTGACCTCGCATCAGTTTGTTACGCTTTGTAAGCCCATTACAGAGTTCCCAGTGGATATTCCTGGGCTTTGAGAGCGCGGTTTGCTCCGAGGCGGGGTCGCGCTCTGACATCTTGACGTAGTGCATCGCAAAGGTCGACGAGAAACAAACGATTATACCCGGTGCGCTCACCGGGAACGGGAGAGAAAGAAGGCGAGCGCGCGTGGACCGAGAAGCCCCCCGAGCGTGTAGAGACCACAGCCGGTTCGGCCTTTCGATACGCTCGCCACCACCGATACACGCCGTATCCACCGGTGCGCAAAATACTCGTACGCGAGACTCGTCGTCAACGCGGGCCAGGTATAAGTGTAACACCACAGCTTCGTACGGGGAATCTTATCCTTTCTGTTTCGAGAACAGAGAACATAAAATTTTGTATACCCGGCTAGATGGATGAAGAGATACAGGCAGATAGACACGACTATTCCCTTAGTTCGGAAATCCTTGCGGCTTTTTACGTATCGCCCGTTTCCAATTGAACCCTTTCGTAACATCCCCTACCCGCACTACGCTCATCTGACTCAACTTCCGATGCGTCCACAGCAGTCTTAAGCCATGACGTACATTCGATTGCGAAGTTGGGTCTGTTTGGGACGGAAATGTCCAAACTGAAATCAGTAGTGCAATAAGATGGTATCCAATTTGGGTATGTTCGGTATCACGCTGACTTTACGCGCAGCTTTCCTTCGATTATGAAAAACGCGGATACTGAACATTTGCTGTTAGAGACCGGACACCGATTGCTCGTATAACTTTCCAATGTTTCTCCTTTTTTTGTGTCTGTGGGTTCCTGCCTGCCGGATTCGCTACCGTTGCGGTTGCAGGAAATCGAGTTCCATTGACGTCACGAACCGCGTAAGTCCCTCCAGCGAGTATCAGTTCAACGTAGCCCGTTCGTTTCACTCTCACTTCTTTACTCTCCTCGGTGGCGGACAGGCCCCCTTGGTATTTTCAAAGTTGACGTATCCATCGAAGCGCAGCAAAAATGCCCGCGTAACGAAAGAAGCAGTTCGTATACCTGATACGTCGTCTTTACACCGAAGCCGGACGAATTTTAATGACGTTTGCGCAATTATGGTAGCTTAAATCTGCAAGAAAAATGTGGGTGACTCTACAAGATTGATTCTCATTGGGTTGCAACGATGCAATCTTCAGCGTCATTGAAGAATACGGAAAAAAGTCTGTAAGCTCGTTATTTGAATTTCAGTGATTGTGGTCCTCTTTCTCGTGGGAGGACGAGGTGGTACTGTGTAGCGAGCGCAAAGTTCCGATCGGTAGGATCCGATCGCCCGAGAGTTATAATAGCTCGAAAAGGTTGGATGGAAGGATCGAGAGTGTGGCAGCAGCAACGAGTGGGAAGAATCGATGGTCCCCAGGGCAAGCTCGTAACTAGAGCGATTCAAGATGGCAGAGAGTCTCGGCACTAGAGTCATAGCAGCCGCTGCCGCGGCGTCCGAGGAGCATATAGAGATCGGGCAAATCGACCCGATCTTTACCAAGAAGCACACCCATCTGTATAACTATGTATCACGTGTGTGTTGTATCTTGCAGACGGACACAGATCAGTTCGACGACCCCGGTGAAACTGAGAGGTTCAAGGACCACGACCTTCGCGCTCTCTCTCTCTCTCTCTCTCTCTCTCTCTCTCTCTCTCTCTCTCTCTCTCTCTCTCTCTCTCTCTCTCTCTCTCTCTCTCTCTCGTTCTTTCTCTCTCGGGCCTATGAGAGTTACAACAAATGGTGGCCGTTACGAGAGACTTTTTCTCACTTTCTTGGCATAACAACCGCGCATTATCGTTGCGTTATCAAGGAATCATTGATAACGCAACGATAACGCATCCCTGACTCTTATCGAATGTGAAAAAATCAAAGATCTGGGGACAAAGTGTACTAGGACAGGTATGAAGCGCCCAGGGGAAAAAATCGTAATATGGCAGGACCAGATTTCGATGACTGCGCCATGGTTTTGACGTTTGCATCGTCGGAACGGATCGAAAATTCTTTTTTTTTCTTATTCGACACTTTTTTACCAGAAATATTTTGTTTACAAATGTAGGTTGTAGAATTTAGAAAAAATCCTAAAAAAAGATTTATTCTTCTAGGCTAAAAGTCGAAAAAAATTGGACGATGACCAGCTATTGGTTGAAAAAGAATGAATTTTCGTTGTATTCTAACCATGCAAACTTCAACATCACAACTGTACCAATAAAATATTTTTATTTTTATTATATTTTTTTTTTATCACGTGCGTTTCTTGTCAATATCTCGGACCTCGTCCCAACGTTGTCTCGATTCCCCCTCCCGGTCCGTCAAGCGTGAAAAAAAAAACTGCGGACGCACACAGAAATGAGCATCTTTTTCATTCATCCTGGCTCGCCAGCCGGGTATCCCAAAGGTTCCCAGGAGTACGTGACGTGCGTGCGATGACTAAGCGTATCGGTGGCTGACCGAAGAATTCGAAACTCGTGGCTCGTTTTCAGACACAGCCATGACGTGTATTTCGTGCTATCGAGATTCCTATTGGATGTCTCGGTAACATCTGTGCTCCTACTTTGATTCAGGAACAATGACAGATCTCGAGTGTGCAGTCAACTGAAGATGGCCTACATTGTGTTCTAGGGTTTTTCAAAATAATTAACGAACGCAAGAGTCCTGGTCATTTACGAAAAACTTGCCAATTTTTGGTTCGTCAATTTGTCGCGAATTTTCGAGCTGAATTTTTCGAATTGATTATCATTATGCTTCGATTACCTTTGATTGTCGATCGTGAAGTGACAACGTGAAAGGAACAAACGAAATCACCTTGAGTCATGGTACAATTTTCCAACAATATCCATACAATTTTTCAATTTCTCTCACTCTATCGACACATTTGCATGAAGTACTCCACAATGGTACACCGTGCACATAAATTGCAACACGAGTTTTAAAAAAACACATGGAAATTTCGAAAAAAAGCCGAAAATTTTCAAAAATTTATAGCGGATTTCGAAGACTGATATTCGAAACACTCGGGCAGAAATTACATGAGGAACAGCAGCCGCACGAAAGCAAGAGTCGCAAAGTCAGAGGAACGCACACCTTGGCAGAACGCCCACCTAACGAGAGGAACGCACACCTAAGCCATTCTACTGATCAGAGTTTCGAGCGAAAATTGTAATCAAAAAATAAACATCTCAGGAAAATGTTGAGAACATTCCGGGCGATCCAGTATAAAATTACGCAAATTTTTACATGTTTGACATTTCCTCTTAGTCCCTATAGTTCTTGAGTTACGTTGCATTTTCCAAAATTCGTCTTTTTTAGCCAACAATGAAATAAAGTTGCAAAAAAAAAATCGTACGAAACTTAAAAAAAAAAACAAAAATGGAACTCCTGCTACCCCGTTTAAGTTTATCATGGATAAACATGACAAAAATGTTTTCCATAAGTCCAATGCTCGATGGTTGAAAAAAATTCGAAAAACAGTCACGTACACTTGCCAGAATTCTAATATTCAGTGCTTGAAAAGTATAGCAGTTTACTGCCAGTTCGGAATTCTAAGACTTGTTATAGAAGTGTAAAAATGATTCTCACACCGTATAGTAAAAATGATACGTGCATATTAGATTTGAAACTATTCTCGCATAGGCGCGAGTCCTATATGCTGTATAGTAAAAATAATGCGTGCATATTAGATTTGAAACTATTCTCGCATAGGCGCGAGTTATATTTTCATATGGATTTCACTATACGCATAGCATAAATGTTCGGCGTATAGCGAAAAATATTACGAAGTTATTAGTAAAATGTGACTCTTTATACCGTACTTTTGTAGAATACTGGAAACTAATTGTTCCATTCACGTGGGCAAAATATATTTTGAATACTACAAAAAATCGTAGGTTGAAATTTAAATTTCTTCATTATTACTATTAATCTTAACATAATTACAATTTTTATCTTCCATTCAATACTTTTTGATATTTAATGATATTTTTTTTAGAAGCATAGTATTAATTCTAAACTTCGAGGCTCCCGTTTTCTCCGTGTACAAAAGTGCGTACCGGGTCGAAAAAAAATCATAAAAAATATTTTTTTTAAACGAAAACAAAGCTGAATTTGTTCTCTTCAAAACGCCGTTCGGTAAATTTGTTTATCTTTTTTTTACGAAGCTATGTAACTTTTCGTGTTTTCTTTTTTAATACCCAGATGTACTTCTCATTTGTCCCTCCCTTCCATCGCTGCACGGGGGGACAATTTTTTTCGAAAAATCCACGTTGAGTCATGCGGATTCCCTGGATGAACGAAAAAGAAATAGCCCCGCTGCAAATATGCCATCATAGGCACTTGGAAGATAGAATCTTCTCAGATCGAGAGATACAGTGTGCGCGCCTGCCTCTCGATGCAACTCGACTTGAGGATTCATTTCACTGATTGCGATATAGCTATTTGAAGTAGTCCCGCTTTGGTTGTGGAAACGTGGCTGAAGTAGTGGAGTCTACGACTTATTTACGGAAAAATAGCGGTCCAGGTCCGTTTTGGACCACCAATCAAAGTAAGCTTCCCTACTCGATTAGCTGCGAATCTAATTGCAATATTGTATTGAAACTTAATAAGTGTCAAAACGTTTTCAAATTGATCTGCTAGTTATTAAACAGCAGTATTTACCGACACCGGTAATTACCAATATTTGACATGTAACATTTCTCTTATAGTATCGACAGGATGACAGATGCACTAATTGTCAGAAAAGAGCCACTTAAATGAACGAAATGGCTCATTCACAAGTGGCCAACGAAATATCAAGATAAAACACATACAAAATTCGATTATTCAGAGTATTCTCTATTTCGACGAGTATCTAATTATTGAAATGACGACTATTCCATTCTTCAACAAATCATTCGGTGGAACCCCCCAATGACGCGTCAGCGGGAGTAATTTTTTTCAGCGTTGAACGCAACAAATGAAGACTTATTTATTCTTTGCAACATCAATTGGTGTAACTTCCTACATACTAGTTTCAAATGAGCTTGAAGAAATGAGCTCATCTCTGGAATGCAACGAAAATTATTATTTTCCATTTTCTCGACGATTTTTTGGCGAATCTTTGTTACATAACACCCTCAATCATTTTTCAAGTCAGTTATTTAGAATTGAAGAATTTAAATATGCAAGAAAAGATTTTATAAATTAAAAAAATGAGGAAATAGAAATATAAAGAAGAATTGTTGCATTCCAATGATGCATACTTCAAGACCATAATTTCAACTACAGTTTCCGTTTTTCGATACCAGAGGATTGAGAAGGCAGTTGAAAGGGGCACTTTGCTATGACAGACAGGCACGATAATGATTCCCAATCGCAGGGAAACCCTAAAAAGATATAGTGCACCGAAAAAAAACGCATGCATTTACCAATGCTGAAGAACGAAATCCCCATTAGAGGTCCTATTGGAGAAGCAAGATCCAGGAAATTCCATTGCACGACTAGTGGTGCGTAACAATTGACGGGGCGATGATACGAGAGCGATGAAATCTATTTCCGTATCCGTTGGGTAAAACCAGACGATTAGCACGATCGATGAATCCTCGCGTATAGTTAGGAGTTTCGGAGACGTTCTCCTTCTATTAGCTGTATCCACATGTGTACACGGGATTCCGCGGTGCGCGATTCTTCTCGTATAGACCGAGGAGAGGCAAGCAAACAAGTGCCTCTTCGGAGAGTTATAATGTAGTCGTATACCAGCTGAAGGAGGAATAAGAGGCAGCGACGCTCACCAGGGTAGCCTACAACCGCGGCACGGAGAGAACCACACAAGCCCCGAGAGGGACGTACATTTTTAAATCCCGGGATAAAACGAGCCCGAGTTACATCGCCAAAGAGCGAAGAGAAGCCGTTCGTCTCGTGAATATATCCCGATCGGGGCAATAAGCAAGGGGAGATCGCGAGATAGAGACAGGACTTGGCAAGATTTCGCATTAGAAACTCGCGCGCACTCGCGAAGTCTCTTGCGAAACTCCGATGTATCTCCTTTTTATCCTAATTGTCTCCGGAACCCTGCAGACTGCCTCATCTGATTGAGTACACGTTATTTTCAGTAGAAAATCGTGGAGAGCTCGGACTATCCCTACGGGATCTCAGAAATCAAACATCCTCTTCTTCGGTCCCATTTTCTACATTAAAAATTTAATGAAAAATTTCTTATTTGATACATAATAAAAGTATTGTCATTTTAATTTTCACAATTAAATCATAATAAAAAATATTATTTAATTGTTTATGTGAAAAATGGACACGATGAAGGACGATCTTTCATATTATTTCATATACAGTAATATTCGTCAATTATTGTTGGATTTACGTTAAAAATTCAATAGTCATTTTATAATGATTTTCAAATATTATTACATATTAACATTGTTATAAAAAGTGAAGTGCCCAGGGTTATACCAGACGCGCTATATATTCATGACGCTCGACACTCGCAATAAGCGCCCACTTCAACCAAGGCGTATACAGGGTGAGAAGTAAACATGAGAGACGACAAACTTGTTTGCCACAAAATAACAGTATGACAGAGAGAGAGACAGTGCGAGAGATGCGAGAGCAAGAAAGAACGAAGGACAGAAAAAAGTACACGATCGACAATTGCAATCGTAACGCGATTTTATTGCCGACTCTGGATTTCCCGAGCGTGGGCGATCGACGATCTTCGCACGCGGCAAAACGTTCGCCACGAAATACACCTGGAGAACGCTTTACCACATATAATAATAATATGATGATGATAATAATGATAAGAATCAACTTAACGCGTTTATGCTTATATCGTAAGAACTCACAATGAAAAGGGCGTATCGACTGGACAGAGAGATAGACGCAGATTTTCAACATTCTGTCCAAATGTACGTACGTAGAGTGGGGGAGAGAGAGGAAACAAGTGCCCCTGCGATCGAATGAAAAACAAAGATAGCAAGCCGCGTTGACCCATGGCGAATATGCCGGCATATCGCACACACGTTTCCCTTCGCTTCTCGTACGCCCAAGAGCGCAAAGGCGTGTTTCGCGTGTTCATATTTTTCAAAGGATTCTTTATCCTTTTTTTACTTTTTACTTTATTTTCTCTCTCTCTCTCTCTCTCTCTCTCTCTCTCTCTCTCTCTCTCTCTCTCTCTCTCTCTCTCTCTCTCTCTCTCTCTCTCTTTCTCTCTTTCGCTCTCTGTCTCACTTTGGACTTCTTGTCTCTGGACTCGCACCCCTTAACGCGAAATAATAATGCTCATGTAGCTGCGAAATCGATATGCATGTAGAGCGTAACATTTGGTTGCGTTCCCTCGCTCGTATCTTATCCGAATATATGGACTCGCCCGCATTGTACTTTATTTTATTTTATCGAGGCACTTTCGGTGGACACGAATTTACACGCCGCACTGTTCATTCCACGACTCGAGATTTGAGGGGGGGGGGATCGAAAGAAGCAAATAAGTGCGTAATAGAGCCACAGGAAACGAGGACAGAGCCGCGGGTGAGATTGCCGATAGATACGCGAGGATACCATCTTCATTATCGCAATAAAAATGCGTAACGAACAACGTGTACAAATATATTCGCGGATGACAAATATTTACCTCGATTTTCGTTACCGGCGGAATATGCTTTTCGTTCTTGTTTGCAAAAGGAAGAAAAAAAACAAACTTTTTCGCATACAATATGTAAAACAAATAATCTATCGGTCGTTGCTTTTGCTGCCGTGTGATATTGTATTAAACGAGAGTCAACGGCAGAGGGGGGGGGGGGGGTAATATCGGAGTGTTTATCCGAGGTGAAGTCAACGGGGCCATCGCGTACGTGTCGCACCAGTTATCGAGACTCTATAATAAGAAATGAGAGAAACTCGTAAAGACGCTTATTTTGTCTTCTGTGCGAGTATCCCCCGTCCCCAGGGAAACCGCCCCCGGTTAACGAGATCTTTCGGTGAAAGTATATGCGTGTGTATGTATTTTTTTTCCACGCGAATAGCTCCTGACACTTTGACGAAGTGTGTGTGTGTGTGTGTGTGTGTGTGTGGGCGATCGTGCTCTCCTTCGTTTCGATTACTTACGCTTACAGTTGACAGGCACGAATGCGTCACTCATGCCAAGACTTTCTCGCACTGAATTTATCAAGACTGCAACATTGTAGCTGAGTTTCAACATCAGCCGCACATTTGTGTTAATTTCGTGATAATATATGCGATAAACTCTTTTTAAATTTGCACCAGTGATGACAAGAAAATATTCGGTTAATTATTATTCGATAAAGAAGCTGTAAATGAATACCATTCGAAAACACATCAACGATGTCAAATGAAAATGTCTCCCTAAAAAAATTCGCATGATACGGCGAATCTTATCACACATAATCAAATTCAACGGTCACTCGTACGATTGGCATCATTTACCCTAAAAAAAGAATAAGCAAAAATGGAGAAACGGCGATTGATCGTGCTAACGAGATTTAACTTCAGTCGAATCCAATTAGAGCACGTTAGTGCACAATGGCCATTGATAATTGTTCTGTTAAAGCAAACGCGTAATGATAATGAGTGTACTAATTATCACGTTCATTCTAGGTGCGAATGGAGCCGGAACGAGCCGTTGCGAAGATTGTTCCGGTACGGTAGCGTGAGTCGCTGTTCGCGCTCTTCGATATCGCTTCGGCACACGTGGGCGTCTGACCACTGCGCGATTGTTTCTACTTAGACTGGTCAATGCTCCACGCTTCCCACGGAACGAGTTTAAAAAAAAGTATAGCGTTGAAAAAAAAATGGTGCACGTGCGAGCTTGAAGTCGTACTCGATCAACTGAATAAGCGGAGACGTTTGTAAGCAAATTAACGAAAAAAATGAATTTATGTGTTATGCCTAGTTGTAACAGTCGAAAACAGCTCATTTTTGTGTTTCTTTTTAGAAAATCATAATGATAAATTTATCCAAAAATTAGGTATTTGAAAAAGTACTATCTGAAGAAGACTGTAACTTTATTGTGTAAAAATATATTATTACAACCGATTTACAGCAGATGTCCGGAAAGCGCCTCTCGAATACGTATTTTGCGATGAGCGATGCTCTTCTGAAGCATGTTATCTTATATTACAAAAGCAAACCGATTTCGTTCAAGTTTCCGAAATATTAAATTTAAAAAATGGCGCGTGTTCAAAGTGAGTCTTGATTTTTGCAAAAAATTGGCATTTTCGTGCATCATATTAAAAGCATAAATCGAAAAAATTAAACCTTCGACAAACACTATATTTTGACATCTAGAGAAAGCCCAACAAAATTCTGAAAGATCGATGTAGTAGTTTTCGAGATATTTTGCTCACCGATTTTGAAAACATGCTTTCGAGAAAAAAGCGTTTAAAGTTTCGAACGTCCCGACGGGCGTCAACATCACACCCTTTCAATCTGTCAATTTTGATCCGATCACCTTAAAATTTCAGGGAACATTTGTAAGATGATTATACTGTCAAAATATATAGGTTTTGAAAAAAGTGATTTTTCGACTTTTGCAAGTAGGCATAATCTCTTAAAGCTTGATAGCCACGAATACGAAGTGAGAAAAATATGGAGAGGGATGCTTTTAAATGAGTTTGAGACCCGCGCATTGGAATGGACGGTAGTGTTGATTTCCATGATAAAGACACAAATGATAAACGAGGTTAAAAAAAAGTAGCTATCATTTTAAAATCGAGAATACATAGTGATACGTTGCAGCGATACGAGCTGTAACTATTACGAATAAGGGAGGCGGCTGCCATCGAGAGACGTGAAAAGTCGTGCAGGAAGAAAGATGAGTTGAATATACGAATGGGGAAGGAGAATAAGTGGAAAAGGGCAGGACGTAGTGCGGCGCACTTACAAAGTGGAAGACGAGCAAGACAAATAACTGGGCAGTTGCTATAGCGTAAATAGTAACATAATACTGCATAATGGGAGGGCATAACGTAGCACGGTAACTACCCACGGTGCATCACGTCGAGTTAAAGGCCGGCCTCTCTTTGTCCGCATCTCTTTCTATCTGTTTTCTTCTCTCTTTCTTCTCTTCATTTCGCTTTTGCAAAAGTTTAGGACTCGCATTGTTTCGTGCTTTCTGGCCGAGGATTGTTAATATTTTACTATGCGGAGCAGGGTCATCAAGCGCGGCCGGTAACGTCTTGAGATTTCTCAGTAATTTCAAATGTATTCACCGGACTAAAACTTTAACATCCAATAAATCATGACAAGGATAAAAATTAAATTTAGAATATCATTCATTGAATCGCGAAAAAAAATTGCTCGCTTATTTTAATGGGCGGTGACTCGTTTTTCTTTGTCTTGGCTGTATGGGTCTCTCAGGTATACATTCGCACGTCTCGCACGTGTCTCGTGACTGAGGAATGGCCGAGAACGCGAGAGAACGCTCACACATACGCTCACTTGTCACCGACGAAAAAGGCCACCTTTGCATAATCGAACGATTCGGGCGTCTGGCCAGGACATGCCAAAAGGAACGTGGTTATCTTTCCCTTTATTCATCTTGCCTTCTTTTTTCCCCTCCATGATCATTTCTATCTAGACTTTTATACTTGGACAGATTTTTTTTTTCTATAATCTACGATATTGGGTGCTCGAAGTAAAGAATAATACCGTAAAGAAAAATTGCCATTTTTTCGTAGAATTTTTCATAGAAACTTCATAGAATTATAATCGATGAAAAATCGATCGAACTTGAATATTAGATGGTCGAAATGAAATATAATTCCGAAACAATTATAAATTGCTATTTATAAATGAACGCCTAGCATATTGTTTGTTAAAAAATCTGAAAAGTACATCCCGATAGGTCTGTAGATATAATTTTTTGAAAATTCTAATGAAGGTATGAGATTGAAGTTTGCATGGTTGGAGTGCAACGAAAATTATTATTCTTTCATTGCTAGAATTTTTTTTGCGAATATTCGTTAGGGAAGACGTTCAACCATTTTTCAAGTCGCTTATTCAGATATCGAGAATTTTAATCGGCAAAAAAAATTCCATTAAATAATAAAAATGAGGCAATACAAATATACAAAAGAATGTTCGGTGTTTTTCCAACGATGAAAACTTCAGAACCATATAAAATTGTCTATTGCGATCATTACTCTGGCTATGAAAACATATCCTAATACTAATTCGTCAATTAGAGTTTCGAGCTTCAGATTCTCATTTTGAGTTTCTTATAAATTAAAAACCAATTCCATGAGAATGATGCTGTAACTTAGGGAAGAAAAAAAAACTTGGAATGTAAATCGATACATTGAGGCTGAAATAAAATCTTGCTTACTGAGTCAGAAATTTTCGTACGAGCAACATTCAAAGTTCAACACTCATTTGAATATTACGTGGCGCGTTTGCTCATTTGAATCACTATTCATGGAACAAGAAAAGAAAAAAAACATTTGATTTGCAAAAGCACCAATGGAAGGCTAATGACACGACTTTCCGAAAACAAGTATCCGCAAGGTCGCGTATCACTGTCTCGATACACAGCCAGCTCAAAGGAGTGAGCAAAAAAATACGGAGACGGTCACATGTGTATCCATCGCCACGGAGGACAAGTCAATCAGTACCCGGACTCGTGAACTGATCTATAATCGATACATTATTCCACGACTATACAAGACGCGACAGTGTAACCGTACAATAATGATCTGCTCGATTACGCTAGTTTTATACATATACTCCATTATTATTGATTGGTATCCGTGTCCCCCTCTCTCTCTCTCTCTCTCTCTCTCTCTCTCTCTCTCTCTCTCTCTATGTGTAGCACGCCAGGAATAACGAGACCGATAACTATCAATACCAATTTGTAACTCGTTAAATATAGCTGCAAAACTTCCGCGTTCGTATCAATACACCCCCGCCTGAGTCAAGGACGTATCGTTGTAGTGTTGATGCACAGTCCAACAATATTCAATCTCGATCAACATCCAAATTTCTTGATCCCACTCTCTATCCATCCCCCTCTTTCTCCCCAGATCCCTCTTTTTTACGAGTGCATATAGACGACAATCAGAAAAGTAGCCTCATACATTTCTCGAAGGGCATGCCGTTCCACTCTACATCTCCTGCATTAATTCGTCATATGTGAAGGAATATGAGTGTAAACGATTGATGGTCGCTGTAAGAAATACTTTCATGTCTGATGAATGATAAATTCATGGTTTGCAGGCAGCGACAATAAGCGATGTAAATTTTCAAGCAAATTATTTTGGTTCTATTCTTTCTGACAAAATAACCCATAGCAATATGTATGTATATATATATATATATATATATATATATATATATATAAATGCTTGAATAAAAATTCAATTCAGCCAAAGTATTTTTAATTCCGCTGCCGGCGGTCCATGTAACATGAGTTTCGGTATCGAAATCGGTATCCCGGACGCAAAAAAATCACGTTTAAATGAAAATTTGCATTTGCCCCAAATCTCAAATTTTATTAGCTGCTTAAGGGGTAAGGCCACAGTAGAATTTTCAAAAAATCGATTTTTTTTTCGCTAAAATGGTGCTTTATCATCATAAAAATAATAAGTTACTATTCGATTTATAGCAAGACATTTTTTTTCACCGACTATGACCGTATAACATAATCCCAACTCTGGCACGGCCATAGAGTACCTCAAACTTTCAACACTTTTTTCTCGAAACAGCTTTTTTCCAATTGGCGTGACAAATAACTTCAATAATTTTCACTCGATTTACTTCAAATTTAAAAATTATGTTCCTAATTGTATTTCGCAGAGAAGTACGTACGGAATTTCTGATTAATCGAAAACTTTTCATTTTATGAGCAGTTTTATACGAATTTTTTCACTGAAAATTCATTTAAATTCCTACAACTCAATTTAAATACCTACAACTTTTGAATAAAACAATATTTTTTAAATTCCGTACGTACTTCTCTAGGTATTATAATGTAGATTGACGAGAATTTTTGTTTTTTGTTCTAGGTAAAAAATGTGGATGCTACATCTCACGCCGCGGAGCGCCTAGAAAAAAGATAACAAAAGAAAATATTAGTATTCGGCCATTTTGTACATCGAAAAGAAAATATATATTTTCTAACAGCTTGATATTCATGCGAAATAGAGTTGTAATTAATTTAATGAGTGAATCACTTTTTCATACGAAAAAAATGGTTAAATTCGCACATGATTTTATACCCGTTACTGTGGCCTAACCCCTTAACAAGGAATGTCATTCAAGTAGGGTTAACCCTACGTCAACAGATTGAATTATTTTGACTCAGATGAATTTTTAATAAAATGCTCACATTTTCAAAAAGGAAAATTTTCAACCATTTTTTTAAACGATTTAATTTGATATTTTCCGCATTCGAATTATGCAGACATATTAAGCAATGTTTGAATTGGGTATCATAGGTTTGTTGCATTAAAAACCGACTGAAGGGCTGTTAATGGCAGGTAGATGAAGTACTATTTGGGTCAAATTGACCCAGTGTGTCAAGACCGTGGCCAAAAATGAGTGTGTGAACGAAGGGTTAAGTGTAGGCCTTTGATTATGTTGAAACTCATGTATGTGATAGAGTATTGAAAATTATTAGACACGTATTTTTCATCAGCAGCGGGAAAACAGGTTTAACGGGGGAAACGACCCCTCAAGAAAAGACGTTTCGAGCTGATTTTGAAGTTTCACCCACAAGTAGTCCACCGATCTGAATGGAACAAAAACCAAAATTCCTCTAATGTCAAGCGATGAAAAATTCACTTTCGAAGTATTGAAAAAAAGGCGGATTAAGGGGTGATACGCCTTTCGTTGAGGGGTGACACGTCTTTATTTGATGGGTGATTTCCCCCCCCCCCCCCTTAAAACCGTTTTTCCACCGATAAAAAACCTGTCCTATAGTTTCCAATGCTTTGTCAGATACATGAGTTTCATTAAAATCGAAGGCGGACACTTGAGTGATGTTCCTTGTAGATAAGTGTCAATTTGAACTCGAATTCAGGCACAAATTTAAAAAAAACTTACTCGTGTTCGCAAACTGTCGGAACTACACGAAACAAAAAGCATAAGATCGAACGTGCTTGATGTAAATATGATATATAGTATACATGAATATCAATGAAATATCTCTCTTGGCAGCGATTATATATATACGCACACGTGCGTGCTATTCAATTTATTTATAATGGCTGACCTTTTGATAAGAGGAATTGCAACAGATTTACCAGCAATCGGGAATATACCATCAGATTATTATACCGTCACGATAATTGCTAATGCGTCTGCTACATAATTGCCCGTATAATAACGATCTGGCGGCAAATAAAAAATTGATATTAATGGTACACTGTGCAATATAAATAATAAAACTAATATTAATAATGTAGCGGATATAATCGAGCAAACAACTTGGCAGTTGTACGAATCAATAGCTGCAGATTCCACTCGTCTCTCATCGATACTCTGTCTTTTTTTTTGTTTTTCCTTCTGAATCGTTCGTTCCTTTCCCGCGGTTCTTGCTTCTCTCTTGCTTCTCTCAAGAGCCAAGAAATGCGAGTCTCCGGAATACGCACACGTAAGCCCATACGTATATGTATTTTTTTTCTTCACGACCGTTTCGCTCCTCTCAGTTTTTTTAAATTTCCCCTCCGGTCATGTTTCCTTCTCGCTCGCTCGCTCGCTCGCTCGTCTTCTCCCTTCTCTTTCTTTCGAACGGGCTCGCGCGTGGCTCCGTCTTCATTGCACACGCGACGAGACAGGACTACGCGACGAGGACGCAGGTAGGAAGTCGAGCGTGCCGAGGACCGCACGTTTTGGAAAACCCAGCTCTCGTAGCCGGCCTTGAGACTCGCGGAGAAGCGAGCTCGTGGCAGAGACCATTCTCCAGAGTCGGTGAACAAGCGAAACGGCAACGGAGATATCGAGGGAGAAAGAAAAAGACGGAAAAAGCGAGGAGGGAGTAAGAGGGGAAGGCAGCGAGAGAGGGACAGAAAAAAAGAGAGAGAGGGGGGGAGCGCCAGAGAGAAGGGGAAGAATTCCGAAGCGAAAGATATAAAGATTGAGAAAGATCGAGCGAATCATGTGTTGACGATCTCAACGAGGATGAAAATAAAGACTTTTTCGTGACTCCAGTTACCTACTCGATGATTGGACTAGCCTGATGTTCGCGTGAGAGATGAGGACAGTGAATGCCAATGACAAAACAAAAAAAAAACAAAAAAAGCATTAATTAATTTGCACAAAAGTATACGTAACTCTGTTTTCAAAAGTGTTTCAAAGGGCTTCGAAAATAAAATCCAGTCTGACAGTGTACGAATTATTTCGACCGTATCTACTTACGAATTTCAGTAGTTCGCGGTCCGCATGTTGCCTATTCTGATCACTGATAGACGTTATTTCCGTGCTCATCGACCATCGACTACTCCACTCTACCATTATCGTATAAGAAACACTTCTGTCGCCTGGCAATATTATAAAGTTCGAGAAAAATTTCATCCTGTCGATGACTCCATTTCAAAACTAAAACGGTCGACAATTGTGTTTCTTCTTCGCGACTCATCTGGATAACGATTCTCGGCTAATTCGTTTTCTTTTCTTTACGACCATATATTCTCATTTTTACTTGTAATATAAAAAAAAGTTCCTAACTTCGATATCAAATATCGTAAGCTAGAAAGAAGAAAGCTCCTTGTAGTGTCACAAACCCCTGGTCATTACAGTTCTTTGCACCTAGGTGAAATTTTGATCAGTTTTAGCGAAAGAGGCATTCACACACCAGCACAATGCCTTTTAACCTTTGAAAAATAAAATATCGTTTCTTTCATTGGCTTAAATGATATATAGACATTCCAAAAATCACATGCAAAAGTTATTTTACATGGAAACAAAATTTTAAAACATGTAGAAAAAAAGTTATAGAACTTTAAAACCTACATTTTCCGACCAATTGACTTCAAACTATAGCTTCTTAGATAGATTTCATAGCGAAGTACACACTATGTTCACGATCGATTAACAGTTACGGTTTCTCTAACCAAATTAAGGCAGTTTTTAGTCGAAAATGCGACTTTTTTTCAAGACGGTGCCAAATTTGCAAAAAAAAAGCAAAATTTTGTAATAATCGTGTGTACTCATGTAGATTACGGAAAAAAATTTTTTTTTTTGTTCTAGTTGCTGAGTTCTAGGCGAACTCGTCTCCAACCAGGGCCTAAAAATGCGTTCCTTTTCTACCGGCCACTGGGTGGGCCGTCTTACGTTACGAGGATATGCTTACGTTCGAAGAACAAGAAACAGCCAACTGTTGGTTGAAGTAGAGTACTAAAATTGAACGTTTTCAGTTGTGGAGCAATTCATGAAATTATCGCTCAATCTTGTTCAATATTATGAGGCTTTTTAGCGAAGACACGCGTAGGTAAATCTACGTACCTGTACTTCATCTTTATTTTTAATAAAATAGTGGACGGGAGAGGGAGCGAGGGAGAGAGAGAGAGAGAGAGAGAGAGAGAGAGAGAGAGAGAGAGAGAGAGAGAGAGAGAGAGAGAGAGAGAGAGTATGCGCTTGTACGAGAGCCATGTCTATTACCCTGCTCAGGGATGCCCAATAAATCTACTTAGCCGGATAGCGAGACATACGGAAAGCGGCAAAGTGGATGCCATTAGGTCGTGTACACACCGCGGGGATTCGTGCTGGAAAACGGCACGTGGAACATGTTTTCACGATGAACGCGTGAGACAACATGCCTCTTCCTCACCGAAATAGGAATTTGAACATAATCCGATAGTTCTATCTTCTGTCTCCTACTCGCTCTTATCGCTTTCTCTCTTTCTCCCATTTCTCTGATCTGTGGCGCGTCTCTCTCCCGTGCTTTGCTTTCCTGGCCAAGAGAAAATCATCGACAGCGAATAATGCTTACGGCGCGAGCATGACATAAAAAATGATTCATACGGTGGCCTTCGTCTTATTCCATATGCATGTAGGGCACGTGGAATTCGGAGCACGATACAATTTAGAAGAAAATAAAAAATGTCCATGTCACGAGTTTCCGTGACGGCGTTCGATGGAGGTCGAAAATTCTCCAGCTCATTTGCTATGCGTGGCGAAAAAAATAATGTACAGGGACTCTCGAGCCTCGCTACAAAAAAATGAAATTTTCGTAAAATATTATGCCAAATGAAGTTTAGAAGTTTGCGATATGAAAAATAAAACGCATACTCCCATAGACTGAATGGTCAAAAGGATGATATTTTTGAAAGATTGACTACCTTTTTTCTATAATGTTGAAGTTTTCGCCGTTGGAACGCAACAAAAACTGATTTTTTGAAATTTCCAAATGATGTCTTCGCCAAATTTGAGCTACGTGAATGACTCGAACGTCTTTCAGGATCCTTATATAAATCTACAACGTAAAGTTGGAAAAAAATGTCTTACACGATAATGAAAATAGATAAATAAAAATAAATCTTCCGGGTGGGGATTATCTTCAGTAATCGCCACCTGTCCCTTTTCACGTGATTTTCCTGCGGCGATTTTTCGTACCAACGATAAAAAGTCCAACAATCGATATAAATTACGACACGCAGATCGAGCATGCGTTATTCTGCGATACTTAAGACTCTCTGGAACCTCGAGCTGCGTATGTCCCACACCCTGCTGTGTGCGATCGTGTCTCGTAGCACTTTATTTTTCGTTGGTAAGCGTAACGCCCGTGGCATATTTTAGAGCCACCGGCTTATGTATAATTCAGCGGTAAGAGTTTTTGTACATGAAAGCACGTGCGATCGAGCCGTGGCCGAGCGCAGTTCGCATACTTGAATAAGACATCCAATAGGCTCTGTAGAATTGAGCACATATCGTACGACTCCACGGAGCAGTCTGCGCGGAAAAGAACCACTATACTGTCAACAGGTCTCCTCCAGAACGAATCAAGTTCACGATATTAACAACAAGAAAAAACTGATGACTCCATAATAATATTGACGAATAATTCACGAGCATGTGTTACGCAGAGAGATCGATCGATTAATCGATTGCAATAAATTCATCAATTCCACTATACTGTCAACAGGCCTCGTCCAGAAAAAAATCATGTTCACCATGTTAACAACAACAAAAAATTGATTACTCCATAACAATATTGATTCTGGAGGGACACCACTGTGACGGGCAAAACGCATCGATGTTTTTCCATTTTCTCAAAGTATACATATTCAAGAATATGTGGAAACAATTTTAAGTTGAAATATTGAAAATCGACCAAGTTACAGATGATTTAGTGAGAACAGGTAGCGCAACGATTTACGTATACTGAACCTTCCAAACGCGTTTTCCTCGAACGACTTTTTTCGACCTGGCCGGAATCACAACTCTCGTTATAATTGTCCGATGTTCAATTTAAAAAAAAAAACAATTTTTATTTTTATTCTATATTTTTTAAGCCTCCAAATCTGAGTGAAAATTTCGTTAAATTTACACCTTCTTTTAACACCGCCATTCTGTGAATTTTTTTTTTCCAAAACGGCTACGTACAACGAGAACTACATTTATATAGATTATTTTTAAAAAACATTATTTTCAGACCAACCATCGTCAAGGTATCGTTCCGGCCGTTGAACCACATTTTTTTACAGATGCTTTTTTTTACTGATATCTCAAGAACGTTGTTAATTTCTATTTCCTTTACATCAAAATTTGCACGAAATAAGTTCAATGTATGCTTAATAACATACCTTGTTTCCAAATCCCGGATAAATAGACAAAAAACTCGGCAGACAAAAAAAATCGGAAAAAACTCCTTTTTCGACCCGTCATAGCGGTGTCCGCCTCAATAATTTGTTGAGTATGCGTTACGCAGAGTGCTCGATAGTACAATACATTACAATAAATCTGTAGGAGAAAAAAAATCATTGACACAGTCGTTCACGAAGCGATCGGCTTCGCAATGGTTTTTCCTTGCCCGCAAAATAGTCATATATGTAAACGTCAGTTGCCTTTTCCTACAAAAGAAAAAACAAAAAAACCTTAACCCTCGCGCGTTAGCCCTTTTGTTCCCGGTTTACAGGGATCGTGCTCCATCTCCTCGGGGATATGCAGGATCCGCAGGCTCTGTTGGACTCACCGAGCAGATTTAACCCCACGTGGCCCTCACAAACGGAATGGCATTTGCTATTCGCCGAAGAGAAACGTACGCCGGAATGAGAGATAAAAAGAGACGCTGCGAAGTAGAAAAGAAATGGAAAAAGAACGAAGGAGAGAAGGCATATAAAGCGGGAGGCTGCGAAGATAAACCAGTGAGCTTTTGCTCTCGCGCCACCAGGGCAACAACACACACGGTAGCCACTCGGAATATTATAATGGATTCAAACTAAGGGGGTTTTGTATTGAGATATCAGTATGTGGCCCTGGCACAGCGGTAATGGCCTCTCGCTTCTCGGAACATACACGGACACATTCGCAACTTTTCTGCACACACACACACACACACACACACACACACACACACACACACACACACACACACACACACACACACACACACACACACACACACACACACACACACACTTATATCTATACAGGAACCTAAAAATACGAGCAAGGGATAGATACGCGTTGCACCTCTGTTTGCGAGTATAATACACTCTCATTGCTCTCAACCGGCAGGTACGCGAACATTCTCCCTCTTTCTTTTTTTCCCTTGAGGCTCTCTCGAACTTCGATACACTGATCTCTTTCTTTCTCGATAGCTAAAAAAACGAATGTGAAGAGCGACCGCGAAGTAGATTTGGACGAAGGAGCATTTGTATATTATTTGTATATTATAATTTACACATCAAGAGACATGATCCTCTTAAACGAAACGATTATATATATATAATGCACATTACACATCAACGGATATGATCCTCTTGAACGAAAAAAGTTTAGAAACAAGGAAACTATATTCCAAGTTCACAGAACTCAATATATCATATACGTAAGTATATGTATAGATAACATGCAATGGGGAGTAAGATATGGAGAGCAGTGCCGTAAGCCAAGGACCACACTCTCACGATTGCCGTAAATCACTGCAATGCTTGCCCTTCCACACCATCCTATTCTATTCAAATGAATTTCAAGTTGCAAACATCTCAATTTTTCCTCTCTCTTTCTCATCCCCCCCCCCCCCCACCCCTCTTGCGTTCATATATGTACAAATATCAGTGCTATATTAGTTTTGTATGAATAGTTTTCTTTGTTTTGTATCGAGCTTTTTTAATTATTATATTTTTGTGCGGATTGTGTGCCAGAGGATTTTTTTTATCCCAGTGCACTAATAAACCATCTATTTAGCTATCTCCCTATTTATCTATCTATCTAGGTATATCTCTTTTTCTCTCTTGCCGCTTCTCTCCCTTTCTCTCTGCCTAACCGTGTTTACCTCGCTTCCATTTTCGCTAAAGCCCCAATTACGTTTCATACTTCAACTATTGATAAATTAAGTGCTGATAAAATGACGAATTGGGCGTTCAAAAATTTCGCTAGCAATGATTTTGCGCGGTCCCGCAATCGTACGAGCCGTAAATTCGAGCAAAACTTTTGACAAGACGAGAGAACAATGCACGACAATAATTTGTATTTAGCAAGATTGTGCTGTAAATGAAATAATGGACATTGACGTGCGATATAATTTCGCGGAGCTATCAATCAAGCGATGCTCTCCATTCCGTAGCGAAGCAGTGAGAAATTTATAGGCTTTGCTACAAGGTCCGCAATGCGCCCAGACGTCGTGCTTTCCACGTGAAAACCCGTCCGTCACGTACTTATCCTGTACAAGCGTGCTCGCTGGATTGTGGTGTATGTAGGCGAAAGACGAGTGCGAAGATATACACATGTGTGGATAATGTAGAAGAGCAGCAGAACAGCCACGGTGTAGTAGAGAACGTTGAGTGGGTTAACGGTAAAGGCCGTTACGCGTACATCGAAGAAACTCCGTGGCTGCTGCTGGTATATGCGACTGTCCACGCGCGTCCCGTCGGCCATACAAGAAACGCACATGTGTACAATCCCGCGGCTCGATCTCCCGAAGCAGTAGTGGGGAGATCAGAGCAGGAGTAAACCTTTTTTCGCACACCGGCAAAACGTCCGTCGGCACATATATTTGTCGATCTAGTGTACACGTGAATTCTCACGAAAGTAACAGCAACGATCTATTTTGCTACGAGATTCAAACGAAGAGTTCATTTCTTTCCGAGACGAATACACGTAGGAAGTTTTCTTCGATTTTGCAATTTGAATCGCGTCCACTGAGAACGTCCGTTTTCGTTCGGTGTCGACTGATTTCTCTCCGACACAGAGGAAATACATGTTGTGCCTGTTACTGTACCGCTCGAGTATTCTCTGTTTTTTTTTTTTAATTGCACCGAACATGACTCAGGGATCAAAGGTATACTATGGTGATGATGCAAAACATGGTTCGTCGGTGTCGTGTTTTTTCAAAGTGGGACTTACGGACAATCGATATCCAATTAACGGATTTCTGAAATTATTGTGGATGTATCACTGGATTAATGGACACGATTCGGTTTCCCTTTTAATATTGGCCAAGGTCGGACTTTTTCCCGTATTATCAGGCGCGCGCCCCACCCAGTGGAGTGTCATTGGCCAGGTATTTTAAAATTCAATTGAGGTTCCCTTTACCATTTCCCATTTTTAAGACCCGTTAGTAAAGTGTCAAGCTTTAAGTGATGTCCAATGCTGTTCTGATTTATCAACCTTTAGTTTGGAAATCCTGAAAATATTCCAAGCACTAGCTTTGATTGGGACTTTAGATCAAAATTATTTTGGTTAATTTACATCACCGAATTCAGGGGATATGGACAATCATGCCATCGCTCAGTTAACTTCGTGGCAACTCCATAAGAAGACTGCGCTAATAACTTTGAGCTTTGAATTAGAGTAGTATGATTGCGGATTATTGAATTAAATCAAAATTAGTACGCCATAAATGATTGTGGTGCGACGTAAATAATAATAATAATTAGAGATTGATCGAACGTTGATGTTTCAAACGCCAGGGCTTTTTCGACAAAAGCAGTGCTTGAACGGAGGAATTTTTTTTCGATGCATAATTTTTTTTAATGAACAAAAATAGAGGATTTTTTTTTCGGTAAATCGATGATTTTGGACTGCGGCAATTTAAAAAGTCAATATTTTATCAAATCTTTCCGTCCAAGCACTAGATAATTTCGTGGAAAAACTACATGTCTTTCATTTTTTCATTTCAAATGATTTTTTACCGAGCAGCAGTGGTCGGCGCGAAGGATGTTTTCCAAACAGCGGTCGGCACAAACCATTGTATTAATCACATTTGTGAATATTTTTCAATGCAAAAATGATGAAAAAATACTTAAAACCATACTCTTTGATGTAAAAAAATGTTGAAAACCTGCACATATTTTTGCAGAAAAAAATGGACAAAATACCTCTTTTTCGGCTACGCGGTAGGGTTTACCCGTTAACGACTTGGGAGGTCTTCATCTGACCGTGTTCGATTCCAAGGGAAAGAGGAGTTTTCGGCTACAAGGCTGTCCATACGTAACAAAGTTCTCGTATTAGCAATGCCCGAGTGGTGCTACATCAATTTCCATTCGGTCCAGTTCGTGAATGGGAGGCTCGCGCGGTGAGATAAAGCTCGAGGATGCACATGCGCGTATTACGCGTGTGCCTTGCCGCGCGATGCTATGCGCGTGGATATCAGTGGCGGCGAAGCGCGAGCTCAACGGTACTCCGCGGCTGTATACTCTCGCGAGAGTAATTGGAACGCGAGTAGTGGTACACGCGTAATCCGTGCTCCTGATGTATGCGTATATGTACACAGTGCGCGCACACCCCGATTGAGCCAAGTTGCGCTATTACACATCCGTTCGAATATCAACGCACAAACGGGAGGACGTACGCACCTCCGTACAATCGACACAATTCCACTCGACGCATAACGATTCAATAGGAATCGTATTCTCTGAGGATGACTATTCGACAGTTCTTTGTTATTCTGCAATCGATGTCATAGCTGGCTTCTTCGTTTGGTTATCAATTTACGGTGGATTTTCCGCCAATTTAAAATTCGTTTTTTTAAGTAATTAACAATTATAACGATACGGAAGTCTCCATCGTTGGAATGCAACGAAAATTCATTGTGTTCGAATTAAGGGAGGACACCACTGTTAAATTTTCGGGACATCTTTTTTCGAGAACTCTTTTTAGAAATCCTTTGCACCTTAAAAAATATGATGCATATTCGTTTATACCTGAAATAGCAGTTTTAAAGTGGTTTTCGAGCTATTTTTTAAGGGAGTCTCCGAGCGTTTAGAAGCGCCTTCGGCGATGCCATGCTGGTTGACGTAGTACCAGGTACACAAAATACAGTCGAAAAAATTGATCCTGAAGTAAAAACTGTTGTTAACGAGAATCACGTAACCCACCGACCCAAGAAGCTTCCACGCTTCTGCAAACTCACTCGTGCATTTGTTTCCTAACGGTTACCGAAAACTTCAAACATGTTTTTCCCAAAACTATGTTTTTGAAATCAGCACGCAGCAGAACTCGAACAATTTTCGTCCAATCGACTTGAAATGTTAACTGTAGCTTCTTAGATTGCTTTAACAGTTAAGTACGAGAAATTTTATCGATTAATTGAAAATTGTAAAAAATACATCACTTTTTATATGAGATTATGGTCGACAAAATTAACCTTTTTTCGAATTCGTCTCAATTTTTTCTGTCATTATTTTTTAATTTTCCCTCGTAGTTGACTGCAGAAAGTAATATAATATTTCAGTCTTAGTTACATGGTTAAATTTATGACAGTTCTACTGCGTGCCGCGGAGAGGGTTGGCTGCAAACCAAGTAGTGCTATAGCGACTTGTGCGCTGCCATTTTGTATTCTTTTGACAAATACATTTTTTTTACATACTTCAATATATACCTAATAAAACCTAAAGTTCTTTTGAGCATATATTTTATTCCTGTCTGTGGAAAAAATTCCAAAAAAAACGATGGAAAATGGGTAGTTACAGTGTTGTCCTCCCTCAACGTAATGTTTCGGACAGACTTAGGCTGCAAAAAATACGAAAATGTTTTTGAGAATCCTTATTGGAGATTGATCACCCAAATGGGCAAAAAAGATTTTTGATGTCGATGAAAATGATTACATAATGAAAAATGTTAAATGAATTTCGTTGCGTTCCAAGGATGGAAACTTCGACGTCATCAATTCTAAGGTGGCCACGGATTTTTTAAGGGTCATAGGTGGAGATTTTGGGATGGGAAAAAATATGGTTTAAAAAAATCGAACAAAACATGTAGCGTATCTTTGTGATGAGTAGTATTTACCAGAAGAAAGTGAGCATTCTGCGAAAAAATCAAAATTCCATTTTGGGTACGACAGAATGAAGCTAATCAAATTTCAAATACGAAAAACGACTGAAAAACTCTTTTCTTGCATCCCTTCGTCGTGAAAAAAATTACCACAGATGCATTTTAAAGTGGATTAGTGGAATTTAATCCCATAAAAAAAGTTCTTCAGGAGTGTTCTGTATTCGTAATTGCATTAGGTATAAGAGTCCAATTTAAAATGTATAAAGTTAACTGAACGTGTTTTTTTTTAGTCCGCAGTAGTAATCTTTCTGTACGTCAAGATTAGAGAATTTATCCAATCAATTTTATTAACACAACACTTAATAAATGTTCAAATGAAGATTAAAATATGTATGAGTTCTCTTATTTTTTTGCTGTAAGTAATTTATATGGGCATTGTTCGGTTCTTGGACTTTTTAAATTTATTGACCGTCGGTTTCTACCTTTTTGTCCTAAATTGCTAACCAAGATTTTAATTTCCAATACTTCAGATAACCCAATGAAACGCAGCAAGTATTAAAAATAACTAATCAATTATTATCCCTGACTAAAGCCACTTTTCCCATTGTTTCTTAAATTCACAATTTATTACTTTAGAAAAAAGTTCACGACCCTTCCAGAAAGATTTAACAATGAGTATGGAAAAAAAGTTAACATACAGTTTTCCTGTCAGTCATTTTCATAAAAAAATAGCTTCACAATGATCGATTCCTATTTACAAAATAACCTTATGTTGCGAAGTCCCTCAAACTAGGGATACATCAATTTCGCTGATTTCCCGAATCACGGAAAGTCCCTATTGACTGTGATGAATTGGCGTTTCTTGCTCATCGATCGGGACCAGATCTTCGGGAGTGGAGCGAATGGAGCACGGCGGACAAGAGCGGCGAAATAGATAATCCGCGTCGCGACATGGAGGTGAGGGGAGGGAGGCAAATCGTTTGTAAAAGGGAATATAGTCGACCTCGGGGTAAGAGAGGTGAACGGTGTGCAGTTTTCTTTCTGTATACGAGACAGGCATAAAGCTACAGAGAGGTTGTGCTCGAGGGAAGCGTAGACTCGCAAGAGAGAGAGAGAGAGAGAGAGAGAGAGAGAGAGAGATCGAGAGAGGGAATATAACTGGAGAAGCATAGCAAAAGGGAAAAAAAGCGAGTATACTCGACGCTGTTGGAGTATCTCTCTCGTCGCTGTATTCTCAACGACAAGACAAAGAATATCGGCTTATAATGGCCGCTGTAAATTTCGCGTTACCAGGAGGTCGAAAGCCTCCCCGGAGCATCGTAGCGATACTTGCCCGTGCTCGTCGTTATATAGCTCTACTATAAAATTCTGTGAGATACATACAAATATAAAGTGTCGGAGTCGGGTACGTAACTCTCGAGAGCGATATAACTCGGAGCACGAGATACTTTCTGATATATTTCTCTCTCTTCCTCTCTTGCAGCTACTTCGCTCTGTTCCCGCTTGTACATCCAGTCCATACCTGCCAGGGACTTGGCCCTGCGGAAACGATATGTGAGAGCCACATACGAAATGTAGGCGTCGAGCTGCGAGAATCGAAAAAGTCACGAAAGACCATCGATATATCGAAGAAAACAATTTGAATCGTTGAGGCAGGTGAGGCAAAGAACAAAGATACATCCGAAGGAAGTGTATGCGAAAAAACGAGTTAATGTCAGTCATTTTGAATACCCAGCGATTTTAAGAAACCTTACGACTGATGAGCATGAACAACGATAAAATCAACCCCGGTTCCGTTGATCGTCGCGTTTTTTCGATCTTTGCCGCAATATGCAACTCTATCGTAACTTATAAACTTCGTGTCAATGATTAAACAGTTCCCCTCTAGCTGTTTGCCGTACAATAAATTATTGAGTGTACAAGTACGACTACCGATTTTCAATAGATGATGGATCTCGTGCTGGTGGCATTACGTTCAGGCTGGTAATACTTGTATTCCAAAGGTCTTTACGCAGCTCTCAAACCTAGTTGATGATACTTGACTCAAGCGTAAACAGTTATTATATTTGTCCGTATTTAAGATGTCCACTTTTGTACCGATTAAACGTAATTTGCAGGAAATGTTACTGCACTAAACTTGTTTCAAAGAAGAGTGAAGCTAAAAGCCATTGTTAGCTCGTGGATGCTTACAAAGTACATGCCCCATCGGCAAGCATGTGTGAAAAGTGGTTTCAATTATTTGGAAAACACGAATGCCATGGGAATGGACAAAAGGCAACAAAATTGGATACCCCACGAATTGAATTCATTTGACAGCATGTCAATACCAGACCACATGGTCATCGATCCGTCAAGAAATGTCTAGAAGTGAACTGGGAGATTCCACCTAGCCGGCTACATTCATTAGACATTGCACCCTCAGATTACTATTTGGTCCGATCTACAGCGTCGGTCCTTTCCGGGGGGCGGTTTGGTTCTTACGAAGAGGTCACAAATTGGCATCACAGCGGATCGCTTCAAAACCACCAGACCTTAGCTACCAGCATGAAGGTAGCTAAGTTCGTAACATCTGATGGAGCATATTTTGAATGAGGTAAAAATGATTTATTGTGTTTCAAATTAATGTCTATATTTCGTTTCAACATATGCCCTTGCCGGTTTTTGCCTATTACCCTTCCCAATTAAATATTTTCCTATCACTCCGTACCCGTACTTTCGCCAATCTAACCTAACGTTCCATTGCGTTCACAGCCGTCTCAAGCTACACTATACCGCATTTGCCGAGGGTACGGGGCAACTGTGGATAATCGACATCGGTATAGACGGCCCATATTCTTCCGATTCTCCAGTGTACAGACGTATTACTCAAGTATCTACACCAAGGTCTCAAAAATATTAGTATTTCGCTAACTGGTTAATGCGTCCACCAGTGTCCGTCAAATCAGTGTGTTATTTTATTTAAAAAAAATACACGAAGTCATACTTGTACATCCAAAGTATATCTTGTAACCATACAATTACGGGCCTGGCGGGGTATTTATACATTCATCCGTGCGCGCACGAGGGAACAAAAGTATTTAGACATCTTCGCATAACAGGGGCGAAGATGTACAATACAATTGGGTTCGCTTGTGTTTCCCTAAACGAGGGAGAAGGTACGTATGAAAGACGTCCATCGGCCGCGAACTCTATTAGTGTACATTTAGGCCAACGATATAACGAACAGTTGGATAGAAAATGTTACGAGTACGTGGACCAAATGAAACAGTAAAGAGGGTAGGACGAGCTCGGCACGAGCTCCAGTTGTGCAACGTGCCGGCTCTGCTGCCCTTTCGATAGCCAGAAAAGAAGCTGTAAAAAAAAGAGAAAAGAGGAAAGAAAGGAAGCGAGCAAAGACGAACCGCAACGGGTACCTTGTCGCCGGTACCGCACTG
The DNA here is from genome assembly GCA_944452715.1 of Ophion slaviceki. Taxonomy (NCBI): domain Eukaryota; kingdom Metazoa; phylum Arthropoda; class Insecta; order Hymenoptera; family Ichneumonidae; genus Ophion; species Ophion slaviceki. The sequence goes on along the minus strand of OX101785.1, from coordinate 1,191,991 downwards.
CCTTTTACTACTAGCATCGTATCAGCAGCAACCGACAGCAGCTCACTGCAGGAACGGTTGCGATACGAGCGCGAGGGGAGACAAAGAGACACGCAGGACCGGGGATGGGGACCTCCCGCGAGCGCAAGACCCTGACCGTACGCCCTCTGCTATATATACATACATATATAGGGGGAAAGGTGACTGAAGACATTCGACTTAGTGGACCATCGTCATAGTAGTTAATTGTCTCGACACTCCATCGTATATACATCCCAACATCTTTGAAATCGTTTTTGGGTTTATTCGAGTATAAAGGTCATCATCAAGTATCGTCCTGTCTAAAAACCAAAGACTGGAAAAGTACCCGTGCGGAAATTTCTTAAGGATTCCGCGGACTTACCACATTCCGCGCTATATCGCGATTGACATCGTTCGATCATTTTTTATTTGAAATCCTCGACCGAATTTTTTGGATCTTCCAACAGCAAATATCCTTCCGTGATGCCGTGGAAAAATTTGACGGGGCTCTTCTTGGTCCACTTTTCTCGAAAAAGATGGTAGGGTTTCCTTTCCGCTGCAGGCCACGATCAACCGGAATTGCAGCATGGTCTTGAAGTTTGCATCGGTGGAATGCAAGGAAAAATCTTTTTTATATTTTCATTTCCTCATAGTTATTATTTTACACAATCTTTTATTGCACATTTAAATATTTGATCATTAAAATAAGTGACTTAAAAAATGATTGGCGGTTTTTCCCAACGAAGATTCGCCGAAATAAATTCGCGCAATTGAACAATAATCATTTTCGTTGCATTCCAATGATGCAAACTCCAATTTCATGTTGCAGTAATGAAAGTTAGCGTGCATAGCTAGTTATTTTTCGCAAAATTTGTCAAGATACATTTTTTGATCCAGTCGTTGACGTCAAATTTGCTTTACCACCAGCGGCATCCTCTTCACAAGCAAGTGCGGAGCATAATTCGACGACGTTACCGCGAACATCAATGATAATTATCGACCGACATCTTATTCATTTTCATCCACTGATGGTAGTAAGCCTAACACTTTTTACCACATGTCTCATCATTTCGCGATCTCGAAAACGCACAAACACTCTTATGCACATGGGAGTAGCGAAGTTTTTAAGCGTGGGAAGTCGCTTTCCCTCTCGGTAACACGGCTTAACCCGTATGTACCGTTAAATCGAATAATCGCAAGAGAAACGTTCCGATGAAAATTGGTATCCGCGTATGTGCCCGCGAGGATCGATCGTTGAGCTTCGCGCGCGGTCCTTTATAAATCGTTGGAAGGGCGTATATGGAGGAAGGGTAAGGTTGCAAATTTACGTATACATGGGTTATACGTGCTCGATCGAATACGCGTATTGCCCGGCACAACTTCGCGGATTGTACGAGAAAACGAAGGGAGATCGAAGAATTTTTTTTTTTTCATCTTGCATTATCCCTCTGATCCTCGAGTCTTTTCCCATGCTCCTGTAGGCTGCATACTTTCACTGTTTCTCTCTCTCTCTCTCTCTCTCTCTCTCTCTCCCCTTCTCTCTTTCTGTACACAGCTAGAGGGTAATAGAAAGAGCGAGCGAGAGAGAGAAAGAGAAATAGACAGAATCCGTTCCTCTTGGCCGTTAATGCGTACGTGCAAGAAGGGGGATAACGATGGGATAATGAGACGCGCGCGCATGTAATTAACCGGAGGACCATTTGCACTTCGTACGAATCAGTTTCTCTTACGTGTCCGACTAACTAACAAACGCTCCTCCGTACACAGGCTCACATACATACGAGCGTGTGCGTGTGTATACGTGGATCGTTCGATGAAAAAACATTCTGGTTTTCCGCTTACTCGCACAGACATAGTCGATTACATTTCTGTTCACACTAATGGGCTCTCGATGGATCATCTTGCCAAAGGGCAAAAAAATGAACTTACACTACGAAAATAATTTTACGATTCGTAATGCATGGTAACAGCATGAACATTCCCTCAGAAATAAAATACCTCTTTCTATTTCCGTAATATGAAGTTGTCAATATATGTACAGGGTGGACCGAAACGTGAAATCCAAAAGGAAAATCTAGGAGCCTGTGATAGATAGCTACCGAATTACCCCCATGTATGAGGAAAATAACAAAATGTCGTAGATCTCTTATAGTTTTCGAGAAACAATGACGTAGAACTTTGTATCGTTGGGATGCAACGATTTCTTTTTTTTATTCCTTTATTCTTCTCAATGTCCGAAGGCTGTTTTTGGAAATTACAGTCGTAGATTTCTAATAAGAATACATTACGTACGCAGGGTGTCTAATTTTGACCAGAAATTAAATTTCATGACATTTAAGGATTTTTAAGGCAAGGAATGGGGATTTTTTAGACTCTTAGTATGGCTTTCTGGCATAGAAGTATACTTAATGATTCTACAGTGCGACTGATTTTCTAAATTTTTATATTTTTATTTCGCTCTTTCAAACAGATGTGTGTTGTATGCCAATAAAAAGTATACGGAATGAACGAAAAGTCACCAAACTGTACAATTCCATATGTAGTAAAAAATGTGAGACAAACATAATTTCAAGATTGCTGTAAAGAAATATATTTTGGGAACATCTAGAAAAATATGACATACATTTAGGAACTTTGAGTAATATCATCTAGTCGCTTTACACGAATAACAAAGAAAAACTAATATATGTTGAGATAACACATCATTTTCTTTTACTTTCTTCTATTTTATTTTTTATCGATTCGATATTCGCTTCTCTATCGACAAGTACCACAAAGTTAGTTCACATTGAATATAGACTCAACGATAATTTAGTAGGGTATAATAATTCAGGTAGACTGGTCATTTTTCATGACATTTCATGACTTTTCAGGTCGGTAGACACCCTGGTATGAGTAATTTTCGTAGTCTAAATCAGCCAAGGAAAATATTGCGCAACTGGAAAGAATTGACTCCCGTTGCATTTCAACGATGCAAACTTCAATAACGTGACAAAAAGGCATTCGAATTTTCCTATAGTATGGGTCTTAATTGTTTCTCTTGCGTGTATATACTTTCCATTTGCAAGTTTTTGAAACTCATTAGAGTCATTTGTACTAGTACAAGAATTTATTTGTCATCTGAACTTTGGTGGCTAATCCTCTCAAACCTACATATTTCTCAAATTTGTGATCAACATACAAGGCATTTACGTTGGTGTTCAGTTGGTCATTTATTTATTGCTTAACAGTGCACTTCATCACAATTACACAAGTAACAAAAAATGGCAAGCAAAATACATACACAAGAGAGGTAATAAAAGAAGCTTTTAGACGTTACTTTTCAGGCGACCCTGTAAAAGCGTACGACTACGATCTTTATAAAAAAAATTAAGCCCTACCTTCAACGAGATTAAAATTCACGAAGGCGTCTCTCTCTCCCTCTCTCTCTCTCTCTCTCTCTCTCTCTCTCTCTCTCTCTCTCTCTCTCTCTCTATCTATCTCTCTCCCTGACACCTTAGCACAATCTCGAAGTGGGAATCTCTCGGGGAAGCAAACCGAGAACCAAATTGTATGACGGAAAACATAGAGAGTGACTGTAAGGAAACCCACAGAGAAAGAGAGCAACGGGGAGAATATAAAAAAATGAGCGAGGTCGCGGCAGGCGTAAAAGTGAGGCAAGGGTCCCCAGCGTGGAAAACGAGTTTGTCGTAATTACCATGAGTCCGAGGCACAGAAAGTGCAGATCGTTCGCCTCCTCCCCCGATCGAATCTGTTCCTCTCCCGGCGGCTCACCAACTTGAGAGCGACAAGAGGTACCTCCACCTCGAGGAGAGCTAAAAATCCGAAAGGCCGCTACCAACCACGCCCTCACTAATGCAACACTGCTCGGACAGGAATCAGGATTCGAATTGGTGTAGCAAGGACGTCGAGTAACGACCACCGCACAAAGACAACGCGCTATATGACTTCGTTCACTGTGGCAATACCGGAGACAGAAATAAGAGCTTTGCCTGAATCCAATTATTGTTATACTTATATAGTATTTTTTCTTCTATAATTATATTATTATTACTATTATTATTGTTGTTGTTTTTTTTGCACTTGTCTCGTGTGAATCATTTGGAAAAAAAATGTTTTTCAAGCGGAATACCAATCGGCAAGACTGTCGGATTATTCCTAAATCCCCGAGGACACGAAAGTTTTTTTTTTTTTTTTTTGACAATTCGACACACGTTAAGGCTTCTTATTTAAATTTTTGAAAACACACAAATACCCCTTGTAAAATAGCTGAATTCGAGATTTGGAGGTGGGGTCGTTGGGGAGGGGGTGGAGGCCAAACGGGAAGCTCACCTCACCTTAAAGGGAATCGACGGCGTGACCGATGCTGGCCTGCTAATTGGGCCCGCGCGCGCTCTTACTCGCGGGACAGCCTTATCTACTTACAAGCTCGCACGCACGCCTATTCACGTCGTATGGTCTTTTAAAGCGTGTGTGTCCACCGAGAAATACCCGTGAACCATGTGAACCTTGGCACGCGGCAGTGAACTCTCCGAGTAAGTGTCTTCGTTCCAATGAGATAAAAAAGTTTGGCGCGGAATATTTTTGGGTGTACTTTACTATGGGTCGAGAGAAAATGTGGGGACACGTGGGCATTTCTCGAGACGATCGTACGCTCCACAGAATAGTGCCGAATAATTGTACAATATGATCGAATTACCTTCAAAGCATAAAAAACGGAAAGAATGTGGTTTCAGTAATAAGTTTAGAAACCTACGTGTAAAAAAATATTTGTTCGATATCGATTCATATATTTTAATATCTAAGATGGATTTCGAGGGGAGGCTTTTGAGTGATTTGATGGGCGCAGAGCCCTCGAATAAAAAAAAAGCCGATCGTGTCAGTGTAATTCTTGACGTGAGAAAACAAAATTGAAAATATTGAAAATTAAAACCGCAGAGACGAAGGAGGAGTACTTGAATAAAAAAATTGCTGCCGCCTTTATGGCTGAAGCTTCCTCAAAGCTGATCGAAGCAGATCCCACATTCTTATTGAATCGACGAGCTTATAAAAAGCAAATTGTTTTTTAAAATTGAAATTTACGAGGAGACGGATTTATTGAAAAAGACGTTCAAAGTCCGAAAAAACAGGGAGCAAGATACCCGTTGAACGAAGAGAACGATAAGACGAGTACATCCACGACCCGAGGCGTTATCTAATTTTGTTTGGGTTTTAATCGAATCGGCGCGAGAAACAGCGAATGTTCACTACAGTGCCTGAACGATTGGAGAGAAGAATTTTCGAAGCGAATTTTCGAGAAACGTTGTCGACTTTTTCCCAGCTATTCTTTCGCGCACTCTATTGTAAGTAATATATTTCCGTTTTTTCGATAGTTGTTGACATGTTCTCTGCAAATCGGCTGGCCCGCCTACCCGAAAAAAAAGCGAAATACTTTACACCGTAAATAAATTCAACGAACGATAAACTCCAGGCTAAAGATTGAAGTCAGACCGTGGATTGTGCCCATTTCGTTCAATACTCGAAACCTTTATTCTCCTGGCAACAACAAACTTCGCAGCAAAGGAGCAAGTAGAAAAACAACCTCTTCAAGGCTTCTAATTTGAGATGCAGTGCTCCACATTTACGAGACAGCTCTCAGAGGTTTTTTGTAAATTCTTTTTTTTCCCGTGACCTTTTTTGCCTGTACTTCGTCTGAAAAGCGAAAGAAAAATAATGACCAACTCGAACGGAAAGGGAAAAGGGGTTGTCGGATTATCGAGTCCCGTTCTCCGTATTCCTCGGCATAATGAGAAATCGTTTGATCGTAATAAAGTTCAATCAGAGTCTGCGCGAGTTGCGCAAAAATATTGCAACGGTACATTGACGGGAGGACGAACGAGAAGACGCAAAAAAGGCTGCAATATGCTGCGATCGTTTACGGACGTGCTCACGTTTGCGATTGCATGATTCGACAAACAACAAACAAGAGTGCGTATCCCCCCAACGGATGAACAAAATAAATAGCCGCAACGACAACAACAACCGAAGGATCGTTCCACCGTAAAATTTTCCATCGTTTACAAGCGCGCAGTCGAGGATCCGTCGTGGGGCCCCAGGAGTCCGAGAACGTCGGCATCGCGGAGATCACCGACAGATTCGAAAGTTATAGCCTTCCGCGTCCACGTTGCTCCTTCTCTTTCTCTCTCATGCGAACCTCTGCGAGGCTGACTCACACACGCGTCCATTTCATAACGAACAAAGGTTTTGGCAATAAATATCGCTCTGATTTACAATTGATCTGAACAATCGAGTTAAGAATCGACCGCGAGATCGAGCTTCTCCTCTCAGGGCGCACACCGAGACAGCCTCAGAACGGATTAGCAATAAAAAATAGAGGCCTGCGATAAGTGCGCGGGAGGAGATCGGGATGAGAGCGTAGCGTTCCTCTTTGGATTGCCCGTATGATGTCATGTATACCTGACGGGCTTGTTGTTCGGATATTGGAGCAATCTGGCGCAAAGGAAGGCAGAGGAGGGAAAAAAGCCGGTATGACGAGACCTTGCGAGACGATCTTCGGTTTTTTTTTCTTCAGGAATGTCAGTGACGTCATCGAGCACGTTGGGAGGTGATGATATTAACTTCTCAACGTATATATGCGTTATTTTTACGATAGCGTATAAATAACGTGTCTATCGCTATTCGATACAATGACAATTGTATTTTATTGAGAATAATAACTTTGGATCGACTCTGTTGAAGTCGGATCGATGAAATCATCGATCCGACTTCAACAGAGTCGATCTACTATTCAACTATTTAGTTGTCGGTCTTGGGGAAATTGTCTCAACGAGCTTACACGACGAAATAAAATGACGCTTCAAGTAGTGGTGATAAACGTTGAAAGATACGGTTCAATTTTGAAATAGAAAAGTTGGTTTCTTTGAGCTATAATAATGAAAGAATTTTTTAAAACTTTGCATGGTTGATTTGCAAACAAGTCAAGCTTGTTCTTTTACTCGTCAGTCTACAAGTATAATTCAATTCTCTCTGTTGAATATTGTGATTTTTTTGCCAAGTCAAGATTTTATTCACACTTTGGCTATTCCCCTTTCTGCTTTGTTTCTTCATCCGTTTTCGATTCGAATTTCATTTCGTAATTTATACACAATTCTCTATGTCCGATCATTTCTCGGTCGAAAATAATTCCCACTCAATGATTCGTTTTATTGCAACAGACAAATTCGAGAATGAGACAAAATCGAAAATCTCATAATTATTATTCCTGTAACGTGCCATATTTATTTCCGAGTGAGAAAAATATCAGAGGAAAAGAAATATTCTTCAACCACAGCTCAGCGACTTTCCATCAATCGCTTGTGATTTCTCTACTGGCCGCAAAGTCGACAGGGCTGACTCTGACTGTGCACTGGCCACAACTACTTTGCGGTGCAGATTTTGATTACGCGCGCGTGCCTCCCCGCGTCGGGCCTAGCCTATTGTGTCTTTGTACTATGTTTACACACATATTTTTGTTTGAATTTAAAAAATCTACGAAATATGTGCAATATGTGAGGAGGGTACTATCGTTGAAGAAAAATATTCGAACGTTCAATGTACGTATCGATTTATCAGAATCGATCTTCCCCGTTTTTATGCAGAAACGTTTGAATCTATTTTTGACTCATCCGATGCGAAAAATACGATTTGGAGATAAAAATGGATACTACAAATATCGATAAAAATGAAAAATTAAATTATGTTTTCCGTCAGGATTAAGCATTACGCTCGAGAGAGAGAGAGAGAGAGAGAGAGAGAGAGAGAGAGAGAGAGATATTTTGGTCGATTACATTTATTTATACCGTATCTAATAATAAATATATAATAAATAAGTACCTAATAAAGTACTTATTAATCAATAAAAATATATTTGCCTTATTACTTATTATAAATAATTACCTAAATTATACCGGAAGGCAAATTAAAATAAAGATAAAGAGAGAAGATCATTCCCTAGGAGCTGTTTACATGGGGCTTAAAAATGTTCTTAAAAATATTCGCTCCAATTTTTAATAATTCCCAAAGTATATGAAAAATATAACAACCGTACTATTGTCGAATAAAAATTATGTCGTATTTTCAAATGTACGTATCGATTTATTCCACAGAATTTTTCTTCCGTATTTTTTAAGGCAAAAAATTCTTTCTTCCCTCACGAAATGCGAGAGAAGAAAAAACATTTCAACAATAAAATTGCGTCACCACGAATTTCGATGACAAATGATGTTGTCAAAAACACGACGCCGCCAATTGCGCGAAAATACGAATTTTACTGGCGAAAATTTTCACGATTTAAGAGCGATGATGAATTGATAAAAACTCACGGTATCCATGTCGAAACCACCGGGATAAACCATCGGGGAGATGTTTGTTATTGCTCGATTCGTCGAAAGTTGCGTTGTACGAAGATTCCACGATGACAGAATCTGCCAGTCGTGTCCAGTGCGAAGCGTCGAGGTCGCAGCGCGTGCGCGAATAAATCTCGTCGCGCGCGACTAACAAACTTTTGTGGCCGCACTCGCGACGTAAAAACAAATGTTCTCTCACCCTCTCTGTCCGTATCTCCCTCTCGCTCTCTCCGCTCGTTTCCACCCTTTCGAACCCGATGACGCGGATAGGTTGGGTTCCTTCGTTTCGAATCAAATCCGCATTGGCCAATGCGGATTTTGATACCACGTGTAAAATCCTTATCGAATTATCGTAAACGCGAACGTAACGAAACACCACGTGCTCGACGAGTGCGCGACGACTGTTCGTTCATAAATATCCCGTGAAACGTCAAAACGCAATTTCATGAGGCCGCAATGGCAATCGGTTCGTTCTCACGAGAGATCACATGAAACTGTTATAAATGTGCGAGTCCGGAGAAAACAGTCACTCGACTCACCCTCCCACATCCGAGTCTTATTGTCGCTGGTTCTTTTCCAATTTTATTTTTATTTTTTTATATTTTATTATCCTTGCATGCGATCTTGATGAGGAAAATGGTGAAAAGTATAAGAGGAAAAGCTGCAGTGTCGGTAAACGCGCGGGGAACCGCTACTCCTTCGTTCCGTCTTGCTCTGTGTGTCTCTTACGGTCTGTCTCTCTCTCTCTCTCTGTCTCTCTCTCGCTCGCGCGCGCGCACGCTGTGTCTAGCGAAGGCCTACGTGTGACTGAACGCGTTGAGGCCAGGCGAGCGAGCGGGTTCGCGCGAACGGCGACCTACTAAGCGAGCGAAGAGCGCATGCGCGATCGCGTACACCGCGACGAGCGGCACAAGCCGATCGAGCACCAACCAACCAATCCACCCACCACGGGGAACACCACCTTCCTCGTCTCCTTCGTCGGCACCTCGGCACCCCCTCCATCTCTTGTACCAAGAGGGAGAGAGAGAGAGAGGCTTCCTACCATTCGTCTGTATTCTGCGTACCTATGTATTTGAACGCATATGCGAATAACATAGATGTATAGCCACATAGGACCCGTTCTATTGGCCGTCGACTCCGTTCTGTCACACTTCCTCGACGATCGTCCATCCCACCTCTTTCTATTTATCGAAGTCATACGAAATTCGTGTTATTTTTCTATCGAGATTCGGCTCTGGCGATACTTCGAGTTAAGCAGCGTTACGCATGGCCGATAATCGGAGCGGTGACAGCTTAGCCGTGCATCGGCTGGCGCATCAACCAGTCAGCGGAAAGCCAATACTTCTGAGAACTTGGTGTAGATACTTGAGTAAAACGTCCGTGCACCGGAGAATCGGAAGAATATGGGGTCGTCTATGCCGGTACGGGTTTTCCATAGTTTCCCCGTACCCTCGCCATGTGCAGTATAGGGTAGCTTCAACCGGCTGTGGACGCAACGGTAGTTAGGTTAGATTAGCGACATGCGGGTAGCGTTGGTAATTGGGAAGGGTTATACGTCAAAACTTGCCAGGATTGACGTTGGAACTCAGGAAATAAAAAATTAAACCTATTGCTCCCGGGCCCGAAAACGTACCATGCAATATATATATATATATATATATATATATATATATATATATATATATAGCGGTGCAATAAGTTGGGACGGGACACTCAAACGCGTTGAATTTCATTCACCAATGGTTGACAATTCAGTTCGAGTTTTTAGGACTTTGTAATTTTTCCAAGTGAATAATTCAATCGTGAATGAACAAAATGATATCGGAAAAAATCAAAAGAAGCCATGACATTGAAGGGAGTTTCAAAGGAAAAAGATACAATTAATATAAAATAAAAAAAACAGCTGGAGACTTTTTTCTGAACATAATTGAAAAACAAGGACTACGAAAATAAAGCTTAACGAAAGTGTTCGATGAATGCATCTGGAGTTGGAATTCCATTTCCTCCGAAATCTTAAATATCCGACGCGGGAGCACGTACTTTGTAGTAGCATGTAAAACTACGAAAATGAATGAAGGAAAAGAAAGAAGATAACTTATATTTTTTATTCGAGGCGAGTATTGGTAACAGATTACGCGCCACATTCGAAAAATTCCCACGTTTCCGAGCTTGACCTCTCACGATCCACAGTGAGTCACGGTATCACGTGTCCCGCGTCTTATCTATTTACGCGAAACGAAAGAGTTGCAACAAGATCTGCGGGCGGCAGAAGGGAAAGGCGCAAATTGGTTGGTAAATAAAATACAGATACGTACTACCGTCTTCACTCGTCTTCGGAGAGAAAGCCTTTTTCTTTTGTTATTTTTTAATCGCGTCCAGTTGAACTGAAACCACCTGCATTGACTACCGTGACATTTGACACCCGGGCTATCTTCGCCGCTCGAATGAGAGTTCCGCCGCTTACGAGGGGCAAAATTCTGCTGTCGATGTACGAGTAAATCTGCGAGGATCAGTCGGTGATCGATAAAATAGATAGGTGCCAAAATTCTGGAAACAAACGGTGTCAAAAAACTTGCAGATTGATGAAGACTGTGCGGATAATAGCAACGAAATACCTATTTTCTTTAATTTCATTCATTCTATTTTCTTAATGACCTTAAGTTCATTAATCTTATCAAAAACCTCTCATTGATAAAATGAATGAACCAAAGTTCAATCTATTTTCATTCATTTAATTAATTTTATTCTTTTAATGAAATTAAGTTAACTTAAGTGTAATTTACTTAACTAAATGAAGTTTATTCAAATGAGTGAAGTTAACTCAATGAATTTTAATGGAATCAACTTGACTTAAGGCGAGAAATCCCTTGAGGAGCGTGAAAAATAGGTATTTTTCGGGATTATTTTTTAGAAGGGATAAAATAATCTGATCATTTTCAAATTTAGACACTAGTTTATTATAACTGTCAAGTTAAAAAAAAAACATTTTTTTTGCGATGACCAACAAAATGGCGGCATTATTAAGGGTCTTCGGACGCCTGTTTTCCGCGACATCGAAAAGTGCTGCAGTTGTCACACTTTTTCTGTTGATCTGAAAAAGATTTAATAAGTGTCATTCGTTTACTGACATATTAAGGGGAAGGATATACCTAAAACATGATGAAGAAGTGCAAAATTGAAAATTTGGGAGCCTTTTTACTCCAAAGTTCGAATTTTCGACCATTTTTTCGACATATTTAACCCCAAAAACTTATTTATTTACACCCTACCTTTCAAACTTTAGGTATATCCTTCCGATAATATTACTGAGAGTAACCTCCCAAAATTTCATCCAAATCGGTCGATAACTTTTTGAGCTATAACACGAGCAATTTTTGAAAAAGTAGTTTCGAGATAATCGCGTTTAAAGTTTACTCGCTACCTGACCGCATACTGTCCCCGCGCTCTAGACTATATGCGACAACTCCGCAAATATTCAATATTTCGAGTTTTCCTTTGGTCAGTATATTCTTTGGGTATCATGCTTTCGAAATATGTATTAAAAAAATCGATTTTTTGAAAATTTTAAAGGGATTTTTCGCCTTCATTAAACTAGCTCAATGAAATTAATGAACTTTTGCTCATTAATTTTATTGAAAAACCTATTTTTGTTGTAATAATCCCCATAGACTTTGTCAAACCGCACGTTTTTTTGACAGAGATTGTTCCAAGATTTTTGGTACTAATCTATGTAATTGATCATCGACTGATGCTCGCAGATTTGAATCTGCAGCAAGATTCTGGGCCTTGTGGATGAAGGAAGTCTCATATGAACGTCCTTTCGACGCGAATCTCTTCGCTCGCTGAAGCCACGTGCCTATAAGGTGAAACATTCGAACGAGCAATATAATAAAAGGGGATTAGCCCATGATATAAAATCTTGTGGCACTCGCATCAACATAAATCTTCCGTAACTCCGTTTGCAGATCCAGTTATATCGGTATGTATCCTAGATGAACAATTAACGCGCGGCAATAAATGTTAGCGTGGAATTTCTCGCGAGCGTTGCACAGTAGCGCTCATTAGCTATTTTGATATACGCAGTGGTAAGTTTTATCGTGTGTATATATGTATATGCGAATGAATAAGAATTAGATCAGGGTGGAGATCGGTGCGCGAGTCCGGAGTGCTTCGATGCTGAGATCTTGACACGCACGCGTACCATGGAAGTTCACGAGTATGCAAGCCGGCCATAGAGATATTTAAACCTGAATACAATGCATCGCATATAGGCATCGTGTCTCCATAGATTCTCGCAACATGAACGATTCGCTCGCTGCGCTCGCGAGAATTCGCGTGGGCGTGCGGATTCGCGACTTCGTCTCGATCGAGTTCCTTTAGGCGCGTGTGTATACTGTACTGATCCGCTCTCATTTCTATTTTCCTCTCTTCCAAACGCGTAATGTAATAATGGAGCCTCGAGAGTATCACACCGCGACGAATCTTTTTAACGGTTAATTATAGCTGATAAAATCATGGCAAAGGCTGAAAATGATTACTTATTTTATGTTACTACAAATATATTATCTGATGAAAAATCGTCATCTGATTTACAATGCACTATTACGGGGCGGGGGGGGGGGGGGTAGGCGTGGAAGAAGGATGCGATCGTAAAGTCCTAAAAGGACATACGGATGGAAGCATTGGAGTACTAAAGATAAGTATCAAGAATGTAACGATGTCGTTTCCGACATTAATGCATATTTTGTCGATGTTCAAGTGAAAATGCAATGATCTTTTTATCATGGATAAAATTATTATGATAAACAAATATTGAAATTTCGTCAAGATGTACTTAAGGATCCACTCTAGCGTTCAAAAGTTTGGATACACCAGTCGATATTTTTTGCCGCACTAAAAGTTAGATAGCTTCGTCAAGAAAAAGGTAACCAAATTTAACGAACGGCGTTTTGAAGGGAACAAATTCAGCTTTGACTTTTTTTTAAAATATTTTTTGTTTTTTTTTCAACCCGGTACGCAATTTTGTACGTGACCGTTTTTTCGGCTATTTTTTTACCATCGAGAACGTGGCGCATAACTTATGAACATTTTTTTGTCCTTTTTATCCATGATAAACTTGGAAGGGGTAGCAAAAGCTCCATTTTCGTTTTTTAAAACGTTTCATGCGATTTTTTTTTCGCAATATTATTTAATTTTTTACTAAAAAAGACGAATTTTGGAAAATGCGATAACTCAAGAACTATAGGGTTTAAGAGGAAATGTCAAACATGTAAAAAGTTGAGTAAGTTTATACTGGGCCGCCTGGAATTTTTTTCGAATGTGCCTTTGAGATTTTTTTGAAAAACTTTTTTGGCTCGAAACTCTGATGAGTAGGATGACTTAATTCGAAAAGTATGGCGTTTAGGACAAAATGTCAAGAAGAGAAACCTTTTTAATGGTCGATTTAAAGTTTGCTTAAATTTTATCGGAATTTTTTATTGAAATGTTTTTCGACATTTTTTTGGCCGCAACTAGGAGAATCGTCCAAACAATCGATTGGTGTATCTCAAAAACTTTTGAGTTAGAGACGATATATCAAAAGGGGAATATATTGCAGTGCTTCGGATTGAATACGTTGACATTTTTTCAGATTTCCTTTACAATGTTTTTTTTTCAGGTCGCCTGGGTGCTTTTGAAACATTGTAAAAAAAACTATTTTATATGTGGAAAAATTTCAACGTATTTAAACCGAAACACTGCAACATTTTCCTCTCTTGATATTTTGTGTCTAACTCAATCGTTTTCGAGACACGCCAATCAATTTTTTGGACGATTTTACGGGTTCGGCCAAAACAAAATCGAAAATTTTTTAAACAAAATTCTGACAAAATGCAAGCAAACGTAAAATCGAAAATTGAAGGCGTTTCTCCTCCTGATATGTCGTCCTAAACATCAGACTTTTCGAGTTAAGCCATCATACTCATCAGGGTTTCGAGCAAAAATAGTCAAAAAAAATCTCACAGGAAAATTATTACAAAATTCAAGGCGATCCAGTATAAACTTACGCCAGTTTTTACTTTTTTGACATTTCCTCTTAAAGCCTATAGTTCTTCAGTTACGTTACGTTTTCAAAATTTGTCTTTTTTTAGCAAAAAATTAAATAACTTTGCGAAAAAAAAATCGTACAAAACTTTTCAAAAACGAAAATGGAGCTTCTGCTACCCCTTTCAAGTTTATCATGGATAAAAATGCCGTAAGTTATGCGTCCAATTCTGGATTGTAGAAAAATAGCCGAAAAACGGTCACGTACAAAAGTGCGTAACGGGTGGAAAAAAATCGAAAAAAAATATTTAAAAAATAAAAACAAATCTGAATTTGTTCCCTTCGAAACGCCGTTCGTTGAATTTTGTTATCTTCTTTTTTGACGAAGCTATCTAACTTTTAGTGCGGCAAGAAATATCGACTGGTGTATCCAAACTTTTGAGCGGTTCAACTACCGCTCATGCATTCTATATATGCATATTTTTATGCATATAGAAGTGCATTTTTATGCATAGACATGCATAAAAAAACATGTTCTGACTGATTCATCATTGCCGAGCTGCGACTACTTAAGCTAGAAACATAAAGTTTGGACAAAAGGTTCTTTTTATGACGTGAGCACCGATTGAGATAGGATTTTTGCAAATTCATCCCCGAAGGGCGTGAAGGGGCTGAATAGAGGGGTGACAATGTGTATTTGGACTCTCTATTAGAAATGGATAAATACCTGTTTCGTCATTTTTTAATAAACCCTTAAGGGGGTGGAATAGGGGATAAAAGTTTGTATTGGGAAAATATTTTTTTTGCCCCGATTTTCTTGAAACTTCGCATAAATTTTATACCCTCTCGTCACCCGTTTTGGGGGTCGATTTCCAGAAGAATAAGAAATACGCGCTTACTTATCTGAATCGTTCACTGAATCGTGAATCACTTATTGTCTGTTCCGATTTCGAACTCCACTTTATACTCATTCTCTTCGTTTTAGTTTTCTCTATAAAATGATGGTCGGTTCTTTGAGCTCCGTTCATTTTTCGATTGTTGGCAGAATTTCAAAATCGGCCCAACGATTCTTGCGAATTTTTCAGCCAGTTTTTAAATCAACTTTGCGGAAAAGTGATTAAAATATGGGGATCGATCCAACGGCATTATCTTATTCTGCCAAAATTCTTTCCGAAACCCACTCGAGGAATCTGCGTCCCTCAAATAGAACCAATGCTACGGCTGTATGAAATTTCATAATTTTGGCGTTTCTGGAAAAGTGGCCAAAAGGGTGACATTTTTTTTTACCGACTTTTAAATTGTTTTTAGCGCCTATCTGGAGGGAGATGTTCTGCCGATTACGGATATTGCCGAGTTTTTGCCGTAAACAAAAAATGCAGCCGAGAAACGCGTAAAACGTCCCCCGATACGGGTTACTAAGAGGTAACCGGGCAGACAAGGATTATTTCCAATTTTAAGCCAAAAGTTGAACAATTTTTTCATCTCCCATGGTTTTTTCCCTCTTATCTTTCTCCTCTATGACGAATATTGTCAACGATTTGCTTGCGTAACGTAGCTTTACTTTCAATCTCAATACATCCTTGCGATAAGGCGATTGTGTCGGCAATTAATTTGTCGCGACGATCAATATATAACGCGCAAATCTATTAGATTGCTTTATGGAAAAAGCAGATTCTCTATCAAGCAAGAACGCGTAATACCAGCGCGCCAAAGAACACGTGCGAAACACGGATTGCGATCTTTCTCTTTCTCTTTACCGAGAAAAGCTGCGATAGAATTGTAGTACCGGCAAAAGTATTTCGCGTAGGTGCTTTATACAGTCACTTGCTCCCCCTCCCTCCTCGCCCCATACCGTTCCCCCATTAGATCCACGAGCGTGCGTCGTGATCTATTGAAAAATGAGAGACAATGGCCCTTTGTGACTTACGAGTGACGATGCCTGTGGTGAGCTCTCTAACAGACTTCTCTCGTACCTTAATTTAATGTTACCGCCACTCCTGCGATTGCCCTGCTCATGAGCTCGGTTCGATATGGCGAGAGAGAGAGAGAGAGAGAGAGAGAGAGAGAGAGAGAGAGAGGGAGAAAGAGAGCTCTTGCACATGAGGGAGTTGATTGTGAAATGGATTCCAGGACACCTTGCCGGACATCGTGACGTACTTTCCCGCAACGACGATTAAAGACTCGCACGCATACGCGCGGCCATATGCAAAACTATGTGCATTTTATAACCGTTGCACTGTTGCGTGACGCCTCGAAGGGAAAAGTAGCAACTCGTTACCTCACGAAATATCCGATATTCGTTGACACCGCGAGTGCTTGTACTCGCCGGTACCCTTCGGAAACATCTTGTACGCAAAAATGAGGGCCTCATTGCACTTCAATCACGCTTGTTCGCTGAGGAAATTTTTCATTTTGTCAACTGCCTCCAAAATGACTGAGTAATTCTGGATTCCCGATTTCCCGTACCCGTGTAATCAAAATTACGTATTGACTTGGAGGGATTTGTGGTAAACGCATAGAAAGAAAAAATTGCGATATAAAAAATACGAATAGCGAACGAAAATTGTAAATTGTAATAGGGAATTTTAAAAGACGACATACGAGGGTCATTTGACAAATACCTAGCCTCACCGCTAGATGGTGCCACTATTGCAAGAGAAATACACTATAGTGTAGTACCGTCTTGTAGACGGCTACTGACAAAATTTCAGCCGGATCGGACTTGTAGTTCTCTTTTGAGAGCGTGTGAAAGCAAGTGTGTCCGTTGATTTTTGAAAGAATGGAGAAAGAACAATATCGGTCGGTGATTCGATTCTTGTTTTTGGAAGGGAAATCGCGCAGTGAAATTAAAGAACGCTTGGATGCAGTGTATGGGGATGCTTCTCCTTCGATGGCGACCGTTAAATTTTGGTATAACGAGTTTCAACGTGGTCGTACGTCGGTTTTTGATGATCCATGCCCAGGTGCTCCAAAAACAGCCACTACGGAGGAGAACGTGACAAAAATACACGATATCGTTTTGTCAGACCGCCGATTAAAGGTGCACGAGATAGCTGTGATAGTAGGCATCTCAGAAGAACGCGTGTGGCATATCCTACATGAGACTTTGGGCATGAGGAAGCTGTCGGCACGGTGGGTGCCGCGTTTGCTGACTGCAGACAACAAGCGCATTCGTGTGACCACTTCAGAGCAGTGTTTGGAGCTGTTTAATCGCAATCCAAAAGAGTTTTTGCGTCGTTACGTGACCGTCGACGAAACATGGATTCACTGGTATACTCCAGAGACCAAGGAGCAGTCAAAACAGTGGACCTTACCTGGTGAACCTGCTCCAAAGAAGGCGAAGACGGTCCCGTCGGCTGGAAAGGTGATGGCCACTGTTTTCTGGGATTCTCAAGGTGTGATTTTTATTGACTACCTGGAGAAGGGCAAGACGGTCACGGGACAGTACTACGCCGAACTATTGAGCCGATTTAACGCCGTGTTAAAAGAAAAACGGCCCCATTTGTCGAGAAAGAAAGTGCTTTTCCACCATGATAATGCACCTGCTGACACCTCCGCGCTCGCCACGGCTAAATTGGTCGAATTACGCTATGAACTGCTGCCCCATCCACCGTATTCTCCAGATTTGGCTCCGTGCGACTTTTTTTGTTTCCGAATCTAAAAAATTCACTCGCCGGGAAGAAATTCCACTCCAATAACGAAATAATCGCCGCCACGGAGGCCTATTTTGCAGACCAAGAGATAACATTTTTTTCAACGGGATTAAAAAAATTGGAACACCGCTGGGCCAAGTGTATTCAACTAAAAGTAGACTACATTGAAAAATAAATTTTATTTTTAGCAAAATTTTGGTGTTTTCATTTGTAGGCTAGGTACTTATCAAATGACCCACGTAAGTAAACGGATGGCAATGGGTAAAAAGATTTAATGAAAATAGAAATATTTTCGACATAATTAGTACGTACTGCAAATTAGAATGATGCTCAAACTTAATCCTGGATGGTTGCATTGAAACTCGCTTTTTTTTCTTTCTCAAGCATTCATTTTATAAGAACACTTGATTACAAATGAAAGACTTTCGCTTGGATGTTACTACTTTCTGCCACCTATCTGGCAAAAGCTGAATCTCACGTCGGAATAATGCCTTGTTTTTTGGGCTATTCACTCGTGTAGGCATTTTTTGTATCGAGCGGAACAAGTGATAATCACTTGGGGCACAGTGTCGACATGTTGAACGGATAATTAATCCTCTCGCACTTTTTCATCGTTTGTCGTAGTCTCACCCGATGCTTTATAGTCCCGCCTGACTTAGTCCTATATCGGGGCGAGTTAGTTGTTATCGATGCCACACTGTCTCTAGTTATCCATTTTTTATTTGGACGCAACGTAAAATAGTGCATACCCCCATATGTTCCTTGAAAAAATGAAAGGAAGAAGATCGACGATAAAAGCACATCGATTGAACGAAACGAATTACGTAAATATTTGTTGCCACGTGATTTCCTTCAGATGCAAGTGACAGGGCATTCGGCTACGGGTAATAAGAGTAAGGGAGGATTGCGATCCCTCGTGCAGAAATTTGTTGGGGCGTCATGCAATGGTCATCAGCAAAGCGGTAGGCGATTCTTCAAGGGATAACGAAGTGAAAAACGCCAAGTATGAAGTGAGAGATATAGTAGAAAAATAATATTGGGAAGAAATTAAAAATATTTGACGCAATACCTTCTATGACCCCCGACGCGAATAATAAATTGTCGTTAATTTCTGTGCACTGTATTCGTCTCATCTAAGGTCACTCGCGATGGAGAGCATATGTATGGACGGATTATTGAAGAAATCCGTAAGTATAAATCACTGCGGCGATCGCGGTGGACGATCTCGAATGCGCTTGATCGAGTGTAACAAGACGGTGTACACGCTTGGTACATGTGGGATCTGGTTTTCCCCAGAGATTGAGAAAGTCCTTCCTCGTCGGGTGTCGCGTGTACAACTTGTCTTTTTCCTTCGCATCGCTGTACCTCTATCACATAAAACCACGTCTCGTTAATTTATCCCGGGGAAAAAGGACAGATTTATGTACAGTGGAGAATACGCTCTAGTCCCCACTGGCGGAAGAAAATTCGTCCCATCTAATCTAGCGATTTATACACTTTTCTTACTCTCGTGCCGAATCACGTGCAACAGCACCTTAGTTGATTTTTCATGCTGATGGCGCAAATCCGAAAAATCCGAAAACCTTACCAAAACATATGAGCGTGTGATAATCGCGGGTGTTTTAATCGGGTCAAGAAACAAATTTCGGGATCCGTCCCACAAGTTTGAAAATAAAGTTTCGAAAACAGGTTTTTTTTCAGCCCACTTATTTGGCGATGCAAAAAATCAATGGGTCACTGTAATTTCGTAATTTTAGCACCGGGAATAGCGACTGCGATCACGACGAGAATGAAGAAAGGCTTTTTTTAATGGGTCAATAAATTTAGTCGTTGTCAGGTGCATCATTTTGAAAAAAGTCGTTTCGAGAATAACGCGTTTAAAGTATTTGAGATCGGTCCGCGCTACCTGCGCACGGGTCCATGGCCTATACAATTCAAAATATTGGGAATTCCCGCTTGAAATTTCGACTCTGTCTTCTGGGGATGCAAAATTAAAATACTCGTGACAAACGTCGATTATTTATTTTTTGACGTGAAGGAGAATTTAAGATCGGATTTACTGGCATATGTTGGAAACAGGGTATCCTTCGATCCTGCGATCAATAACGGCATCTATCCGTGATGTTCTAGTCAATTTCCTTACCAGAACGGACCTCTACCATGGAAGAAAGAAAAATGTTCAGTGAATATAAAATAACAGAATTTCTGAATATAAAATGAATTTTATAAAATCTTTTTTTAAAAAACCTTTTTATAAAAATATACAAAAAATTCTTGAATATAAAATGAATATAAGAAAACAAAATTTCAATGATAATAAAGTAAAATAAAAAAACTGACGGCAAAAAACACGATAAATCTTTCAGCAGAGAATCCAAATGAAGATAAACAGCTGCTCAAACTGGAAAGTTGGAGATTTTTTACGCAGAGGATACCAAAAACCGGAACGATTTCTTTGTACTACGCGCGCACACACACACACACACACACACACAGACATATACACGTTAAAGCTCCAAAGACCACCTAGTATATTAAAAATAAAAAATTGCCAAACGAGCGCAAAAACTTTGTTGATCCGAAAATTAATTGATTCGTGCTGAAAAGTGCCACTATGACCATAAGCTTTCTGGACGGCAGCTCTCACGTTTGAGCCCCGTCTGTATTCATACACATACATACCGACGTGTAGATATATACACGAATATAGCGAAAAAAAAACTTAAACGTACATGAGGGACTGAGGAATACAATGAGCAAAAAATTTCGGCCGACGGATGAGTATCGTAGTACGTCAGCGAGAGAAAGAGTGAAGCGAGGAGGAGAGAAACGGTCGATTCGCATCACAACGTTGTCGTCACGGGCGGCGGCGAGAAATGTGCGTTTCTTATTCCGAGGCTGCGTGCGATCTCGCCCCTTTCGCGTTGGGATGTAAAATCGTGTGACTCCAACGGAAAAATAAAGGTCAGCCCTTTCGTGACGTCGGTAGAAGCCCCCGAGCGCATATATCTCGTTTTTCGTTTGCAGCAAACCTTGTATATATATATATACCTATATATACAAGGTTTGCTGCAAACGAAAAACGTGTATATATACATATACACACGCACAATTTCGCATGGGAATATTCCGACAGGCGAATAAAAAAGACCAACGCGAATGACTGGAGAAGCAAATAAAGAAATATCGCACAAACATGAAATGGTACCAAAAAAGAAAGCGATTCCAAGGGAACTCTCTCGTATGCGCTTGTGCATCGGCACTTGATTTTCTCAACGTTCCTTTGCCTCGTTCTCTTAGCACGATGATGATGATGATGATGATGATGATGATGATGATAATGACGATGATTCTTGTCGAGGTTCGATCTCACGGAGATTGGATCATGGTGGATGAGTGTTCGATACGAGAGAACTTATAAGTATGGTATTTCCGGAGATAATTCGGTAATAATAATTGTTCGCATTTCTTCGTCGACGCATAGATACAGATGGACTATTTGTACGGTGTACACAGAACATATCAGTGTTTGTTTTGTATTCCGAGTCCCATTGTTCGCTGTTCTCCGATCTATACGGGACCTTGGAGATATCCATGATTTTTCACCATTGATCCTCCTCGCAATTCCTTCTTGTACTATATACACGTATAACGTGTCCGCGCACTGCGACCACCTCACGCTGTATCGCGCTTTGGCCAATCTGCCCCGCGCAATTCAAGCCTCGTACACATCGTATCGAATACGCGAAATGGACATTTTTTTTTATTGGATGGCTATGAAACTGGGGCGGAGAGAATACATTTAAAATCGATTACGAATACAAATGGTAGGATTTTGCAAACAGTTTTGCAAATATGTCAGTTGAAAAGACGAATAACATTGATATATGACATTTGACTTAGCATTGATTTATAAGGATTTTTGTTCATGTAGGAAGCACTTGATTTATGCTTAAATAAATAAAAATGCAGTTCCTGTTTACCATTAATTTGAGTCTGAAATTAAGCTGGCTTGAGGGGATGTCCATCAATTTTGGAATTTTTGTACGTCGCACGGTGTTTCAAAGTCTCTAAAATTGTGATAAAATCGAAAAAGTTCGATATTTTCTGTCAGAAAAATCACCCGAGAATATTGTATGAATGACTTTGCTCAAGTAATTAAATAAATAATTACTTTTATGGGGCTATGCTCTCGAGCATCAGTCCCAGTTAGCGCTTTCGGAACGACGCAGTTGCTCCGAAATATTTGTAATTATTTATAAGTGAATAGTTAATGCTTCGTGTGTTCGATTTGACTGTGACTTGATTGCGAGTATTCCTTAAGGTAGGTCGAATTTGAATATAAATTACTTTTTTATTGATTTTTGTTTAATTCTTGCTAAAAATAAAGTAAAAGATCAACTCTTCGAAAAATTAAATTTTCAATCGAACGGGTCGCAATATCGAGCCAACTTTTGAACTCATTTTTACCACTTTATTTTAAAATGTAATTCATAGTTTAGACTGTTTTTCATCGAATATTCCAAGAAATAGTTGCTTAACGATGCTTACCTCTTTTATAAACAACTTTATTTAGAGCGATGCGCTCGAGCACACGTAAGCGCGCACCCATGTAGGGTGATCGGTAGTGGCCAATGATTGGCCGATGCTCGACGCCAAGCTTGCCAACATTGGCACTCGAGCTTGGCCCGATCATCGACCGAGCCTTGGATGATAAGAGCGGCCCGATATTCGCAATCAATATTGGCCCTAGAATGGCTTATGAGAATCGGCCGAGCATCGCGTAGGAGTTCATTCGAGAATCGGCCAACAATAAGCCCCCTCAAGATTGCCATCATTGGCACTCGAGCTTGGCCCGATTATCGACCGAGTCTTGGCGGATAATTGTGACCCAATGTAGATCACCAAAATTGGGCCTGCACAGCAAAAAAAAAAAATTAATTATTTTTGTATTGTAATTCGCCATTACCTGGTCTTTCGAAATGATTAGTTCGAAGAAAATATTTCACCCCATAATGGGGCTCGAACCTTGAACTTCCCTACTCATAGCCAAACACGCTGCCCCTATGCTACCGAGTACTTGTAACATTTGAATCGCAGATATGGCATAAGATACCAAATGGATTTTCATCATTATTTGTATGACATAAACTATATCAATTAGTTAATATCATTGTGATAATTAGAGAGTGTTATCGAATGACATGTTATAGAATTTTCAAACCTAACCTATATATATATAATTCTTTTCTCTCCACCTTCTCTAGTCCCACAACCCGTTAATATGTGTGCTGCAATAAAGACAGACCATTAGTTCATTAGTTCAAGTTTAATTTGAATAAATAAATATATTTAAAATGAATAAT
The DNA here is from genome assembly GCA_944452715.1 of Ophion slaviceki. NCBI lineage: Eukaryota > Metazoa > Arthropoda > Insecta > Hymenoptera > Ichneumonidae > Ophion > Ophion slaviceki. The sequence goes on along the minus strand of OX101785.1, from coordinate 1,168,567 downwards.
TCCAATAATGGAATGCAATAGGAAAAATTTGATTTCAGGAAAAATCTAGTTAATTCAAATAAAAAATAAATAAATAGACGCGGTTAGTTAATATTACTAGAATTTTTCTGTCAGTGTAGGATGGTTCATAAAAATCGGCAGAATATCGGGTATGAGCTCGTTCGAGAATCGGCCAACAATGAGTGCATTGATTTGGTAGTATATTTGTTAAGAAAAATGTCCAATGGACTCGTAAAAAGTATTTATCTCGTCTCTCAATGACTTCAACGCGAAACAATGAATCGTCAATATACGAATTGCGGTTCGATCATGCGTTACTCGGCCGAACATTGTCCTCGTATCGGCAAACCAATGATTGGCGAGTCTATACTTCGCCAAACATCGGCCTCATATCGATAAACCAATAATGAACAAGTCTATACTTGGCCGAGCATTGGCCTCGTATGGGCAAACCAATGATTGGCCCGTCTATACTTCGCCAAACATCGACCTCGTATCGACAAGCCAATGATTAGCGAGTCTATATTTGGCCGAACATTGGCCTCGTATCATCAAACCAATGTTGGCCAGTCAATACTCAGCCGAGCTTTGGCGTACAATTGGTTAATCGATCATCGTCCCGCCAACATTGGTCCAAGTATTGGCCGTTACGGTTCGATTGGCGAAACCTACATGGGCAGCGGGGGAGTTCAAAACCCGACCTTCACCGCGTGTTTATCTGTATCTCGAATTAAGGGACTCAAATAGTGTTGTGTTTTGTATTGTACCTTTCTACATCCGGACCGATATACCTGCTCTTCATGGATTGTACTTCGGAAATCAGTACTTATAGCCTGACTTTAATTTTATCTGATTATAGTATCATTTTGTTTTACACTGCTCCAAAAAATTAAGGAATAGGAAATTTCTTAATTTCTTTTAGTGTTTTTTGAAGCGCAAGTTTCTAGTTTCGAGATCTTTTCGCAAACATTTTTTGTGAGCCACGGTATCGCGCAATCATAATAAATAGCGCGAGAACATTTTTTTCCATTTTTTTTTTCAACGGGCTCGGGATTCTTTTTAGGTGAATCGATGCATAGGTCAGTTAGCTTGTTTATTCAGCTTCAATGTGGTTTCTTTTAGTCTCTCTACGTCAATTTTTTGCTGAGATATCCGACTATGAATGAAAAAAGATCCTTTTGTCTTTGATCATCGATATCTCAGCAACCAAAGATTGCACAGGGAATTAAAGGGCAGCTTTGAAAACTTGAATAAATTTCCTACAAGACCCTTTCGATGATTTTTGAGAATTTTTTTCTCACCCTTAACGTTCATTTTTAAAAAGTATAAAAAATGACTTTTTATGATTTTTCAGTAAATCTACCACTTCTTTGCAAATATTGATGGAAAGACTAATGTTGCCAGGTTTTTTCCAGCTTAATGTACCCCCTAATAGCCCTGTAAATTTTCAAATTGATCCATCGAACCGTTTTTCCGGACCGATTGATCAAAGTTTTACAAAACAATTAAAGGAACAAGTATTGTTCATAAACATCGTGTAATCATCATCAAAATGAAGAGGCCAATTTTTGTCGACTTTTTCACAACGTTGCCCTAGTCACTTGTTAAATGGGAGAAAAAAAATCAATTTTTTCAAATTTGTAAAACATTTCAGGAAACAATACTGTCTCAATTTTGACACGATTCGGCATTTGCCTATAACATAATCTTACTCATCTTTAATCTTCATCCGAAGAAGCGCGAAGAAACAAGGACTCGAAGAAATATCGAGAGAACTTTGCTCGAAAAGTTCGAAAAGCTCGAGAAAAAACTATGCAAGACGTTTTTCACTGGCTTATGGCATCTTCGGATCCGCTAGTTTCTAGCCTCAGGAAAATAACTCAGAAAAAAGCAGAAGTTTATCAAATTACACGATTAAAATATTGCTGTCCTCCGATGGTTCTCCACGCTCGAGGTCTGATAACGATTATATTACGAGGCGCATCAAGTGACGGAGATTGTTCTGTTGCTGAATATCTGTAATGTCATGTATTCTCTTGGCGTTCACCTTATACACAATTAAATTAATGTTCTTAACTATTATCTGATTATAATAAATTTAACTTTACTGCTCGCAACTTGACGTTTTATTTATATGGATTTTCAATCGAACGTGACTAGTTTTTTAAAGCAATGTCGCCCAGTTTCGGTCTGGCATTTTGAATTTCGAAATTTGGTTTTCGGGTTCGTCATTGCTATCGTTGGAAACCCCTATATACGGATTTTCAATCAAATCTGACGACTTTTTTTGCAAAAATGTCGGCCATCTGTATTCGCCATTTTGAATTTCTGAATTTGCATTTCGGATTCGTTATCAGCAGCTTTGAAAACCCCTATATACGGGCTTTGCTTCACTGAGAAAAAAAAATGATTCATCCAATATCATTGGTGTTATTGAATGAAATTTCGTTGTTTCGCGTAAAATTGTTGGTGTAAATAATCGGATTTATTAGTCCAAACAAAAGGCTATCGACTTTAATAACATGACAAAATTAAAAAAAATTTCATTCAAAAGATTTATCGTTAGCCGAGAACAGCCTTGAATCTAACTAAAAAAATTATCGCGAACAAATTATATAGTTTTGAATGCATTTTCTGCAACGAACAAAAAAAGCGTTTCAATTCATAACATGAACATTGTTGATTCGAGTACACAGAAAAATTTATAGTGTGTAAATATATTATGTTATTGTCTTCACCATATCCGATATTGATTTCCAAGTACATTATTCGTTAAAATATTAGTATTTTATTTTGATTAAAAAATATTAATCGAATGTCTGAATTGGTTAAAAAATTATGCGAAAATAAAATTTGATTTTTGCGCATAAACGAAGCGATTCAATCGTCATACTATATGTACTTGTTTCGATTGAATCTATGTTCATTAAAATTATATATTTGATTTAAAAGAATATGCTATTAATATTACGCGTGTGTAATTGAACTGAATACATTACGGTAATCGATTCAATACTTTCTTCTTTGGTTGAATAAATTCAACCAAATCATATACATATAATGGCCGAGCGCCACCGAAATTATAGGTGCGAGGAAACCCGTAGTTCTCGGAATAACCGCTAGAAGCCGCACACACGCTCGTTTCTCATAAGCGTAGCACGAACCGAAAATCTACTTAAGCGCCGGAGAAAGTCTACATCGTATCGCTTCTCGGCCTGTGGCGAAGATCAAAGTGTAGTATCTGTTCTCATCAGTTGAATATCTGATGATCGTTCTAATGCTCATTTTTTATTTAAGATTAAAACAAAATGGTTAAACTTTTAATTTTTAAATAAAACAAATTCGCTCAAACATTTTATTGTGATAATCCTACCCTATTTCAAAGAACTTCTTTCAAATATTTTCAGCAATTTTCGTGAGTGGACATTTATTTGAACTCATAATCACGAAATGTTTGCAAGTGTACATAGAATCATATTAAAAACATGACTACTCGAATTCACAAATATATTATTTTCATTGCAATGAACATTTATTTCGTCGAATATTATATTTTTTTTCTACTAGAGACTAAATGCGTTGCTACAGATGACACCTGTACTTTGGGGCAAAAAAATACCTTTATTTCGAATCAATATTGTTAATTTTTCAATCATGATATACACTTGTCTCTATCTCATGCAACTACTTTTGATATTGTACGGAGTACGAAAATGTTACGTCTCATTGCATATTCGTTTCGATGTAGTAAAGAAATAATTCATTCTATTGATTATATTTTTGTACGAAATAAAAAATGCTGTAGCAACCGCTCAATTATTTGATCCATACATCTACGGATTGTAAATAGAATGATTTCAATAGAATGTAAGTTTATTTGAAGGGATAATGTAGATATTCAGAGAACAAGAGATTTTCAAATAAAATAATATGTTATTTAAATCAATCATGTTTTCCAATATTTTACAGTATTATAATAATCTCGTATATCGGTGGCATTCCGCGTTCAGACATTTATTTGGATCAACCAATATAATTTTTTGATTCAATTGTTTTTTTTTCTCAGTGTTCGAATCCGATATCTCTTTGATATTTTGTCACAATTGTCGAGACTTTGAAACACTGTACGTCGGTTCGATCGAAGAAGAAAACGCGACTTTTATTATAAATTAACAATACCACGATACCCTTCAGGATTCATAATGGAAACGCTCCAGTGAATACTCCAAACAAATGCTTTCGTAAGCTTTAATAATTTTTTGATTTACCTTTTGATGTTTCTGTATCTTCCCCACAGCATGCAAACGGCAATACTGTTGACTTGTCAACATTGAGCTGTTCAGCCAATTGCCTAAGTGTTTGAGGCCAGGCATCATTAAATGTTTCGACTGACCTGGTCCTTGCTCGTCATAGGGATAAGTCTGTGTAAGCAATTGGTAAGTTTCAACTGCGCGTTTTTTTTTTTCAAATCGAAATAGTGCAGAAGTACACATTGGAAGCACAACTTGTCAATATCCATTTTTAACTTGCTCGTTCAAGGCACACCCGTACAGAAATTGTCATAGGGACCCAATTGGATTCCCATACTCGTCCCTATACTGAAACATCACGTTCGTACTTCAGATTCTCAGCGGGATTCCTCATTGGTATCCAATGTACGGATCCAATTTGAATCCTAAAGAATTCCAACATTATAGATCAAACGAAATCCCTGTAGAGATGTGGTACAATCTGGGGGCTGCCCAACAAATCTCTGCACAGGTGTGTCTCAAAGTATGGCATCTTTTGGCTGGAAGTTAGTGGCACAGGGCCACCATTTACGGTGACGCAAGCGACATCTGTCCGTACTGAAGTATAAAAGACCCGCGGTCGCAGGACACTATTGGATAAAAGTGATTCGCTTCATCCAGCTTAAGAACCACCTTATTGGTACACAATTTTGTGAAAAAAATCGAATCGATGTTTTGTCCTTCAAATAATGCTATTTGGTCCACCTTGCCATCGAGGAATTTCGTTTGCAATGTTATCGCGTACACTGTGACGCGTCCTTAAGAGGCATTCATAGTTAGGGTGCCTATCGAGGAGCTTCTCTTCTCTCGTCACTTTGGCATTCGCGTTTTCCTCTCTCGCTATCCCGAGACACAGCAGGGATGCGATGTCGATTCGCGTTTCCTCTCTCTTGCGCTCCTCCTCGCCCTCTCCCTCGTCTTTCCACTGAGGGTGCTCTTGTGCCGTGCGTAAATATAGGGCAGCGCATAGCGATGCACCGCTGAGGGTGACCCCGATGCCCCGATGTCGAGGCTCCGGGAGAGTATCAAGAAGAGGACTGCGAATAAGAGGGAGAGACGAAGCAGGGAGGAAAAGAAGGGGGGGGGGAGTACAAGTCGCCTCGCTGGCGAGGCAGTGAAAGAGCCAGCGGACAACAACGGAAAAAAAATGAAATAAAGGAGATGCGCTCGCCTCGTCTCGCAGTGAGAACGTTCCTCGGAAGACGAGGCGAAGTACGAGAGGCAAGGAGTGGAAAGGGAGGAAGGAATACGTCGAGAGGATACGGAGAGAGTGAGCTGGGAGTATACTGCTTTCGCCATATCGTCGTCTTTGGCTACACATACATATATGTATGTAACGTATACGTATATAGCGGTGGGTAGTCGAGGAAGGGAGTGAGATAAAAGTACGCTAAAGAGACGTACCACGTTCCCACACACGAGCCCCCCAAGATGCGTCCCGGCGTCGGGCCGGCTGCTGATGCTGCCGGGTTTGCTCCCGCTGGACCCTCGATGCCCAGAAGCTGATAAAAACAGCTACAAAACTGCCTACCGGTGTTTTCTGCCTTTTGCTTCTGCGTTACTCCTCGCCTCTCTACTCGGTCCCTTTTTCCTGCACAGTATACGCGATGCAAGCTTATGTGCTGTGTGCCAAAGGCGTCGAGACGCTCTTTCTCTTTCTCTCACTCTCTAGCCCCCTCACTGTCATTCTCTTCCCCTTTCGTTGTCCTCCGTACGTCCGAGAGAGCGCGTCCACCTATGCCAAGCCTCTCTGCCACTTTTTACTCTTTATTCCCCTTCGCCGCTTCTTCCTCCTCCCTCCTCCCTCGCCGCTACGAGTATTGTTCCCTCGTAGCTGTCCATCCTAAAGGGAAATCCTTATCTGGGTGCCTTAACGTCGGATCCCCATCTTCTACGGGTCTATTGATAAATCGTATGTATTTAGATTATAGATATATATGCACATGGACTAAACGTGGCTGTGCGTAGATATTTGGATATGTCCGTTTTTATTGTAAATTTATCACTGAGATTGGCAATTGCGCGCGATCGGTATGCGCCTTCAGGAATCCGTCGTGGCAAGCAGCGTTAGCTTCAGCCATTACTTCACGATGTTTGCGAGCTAGCGATGATGAACACAACTGGAATTTATTTGAACACAGGGGTCACATGTGCGGTCGGAATAAATCCTGCGGCCAAATTTTCTCCTAGACGAATTTTGGGCAAACGAAGCGATGGACGTTGTTCGTCTTTTAACAAAGTGAAGGCGATTTTTTTTTCCGAGATATGAGAAGGCTCGAAGAACACTGGGAATTTGTATCTTCCTACGTTTCAAAAATATTCTCTGGCAATTTCAAGTCGATCCGTCCAGATTCAGCCAGTTATGAGCGTTTATAGGTAGCGTCGACGAACCGGCCAACTGTGAACGAGTTTTTCTCAAAACGAGTTTTTTTTCAAAATCGATGACTACGATATTCAAAAAATCATCACACCTATCCACATAAAATTTTACAAGCTTCTTTTACATATCGAAAAGCAGTGATTGAACAAAGGAATTTTTATTTCGATTCATGGTTTTTTTCTTATCAACGATAATAGAGCGTTTTTTTCACCGAAAATCGATACTTTCACTTGGGACTGCGGACATTTTTTTCAAAAATCAACATTTCATTAAATCCTTCGTCAAAGTACCAGACAACTTTATCTAAAAACTAAATTCGTTTGATTTCTAACTTCAGATAATGTGTTTCCGAGCAGCAGAGGTCACCGCAGGGATGTTTTTCATACAGTGCTTTGCACATGCTATTGTATTTACCTAAATAATAAATATTTTTCAATACCAAAATTGTAAAAGATACTTAAAACCATACTTTTTGATGTAAAAAAAAATTGAACACGTGCACACGTTTCCCGAGAAAAAAATCACGAAAATTCCTTTTTTCCGGTCACGAGCTACATGGAATGCCATAATCACATTTTCCCCTGTTGGAATTCTGGCGATAAGCATTCCGACTTCCAGGATTTAGTTTAAATCGAAGAGTACTAGTTTTGCTCCGATTGCTCAAAGCTGTATATACCTACACCGAAATAAATTATTCAATTATGTATTCACGTGAGAATTAATCCCTATATATATATATACATTTTTTCGTACGATACATAATTCAATATATATACAGAGGTCGTTGTTTCGAGGCAAACAGGCTAAGTGGCTATCGTTGTAAAACGAGTAAAATTAACGATCTGGTATCTCGTTAAAGGTATATGCTGAATATTTCTTGTTTCGCGAATTTCAAGTGCGCAACACGGGGCAAAGTAATTTGATCCACCTTGCACGATCGTATTAATATTATGTGCAAATTCAAAGTAGACGTATAATGACGCTTAACCAGTAACGTCCGTACGAACGAAGCTTTTCAATTTATATCGACGATTTAAGTGGGAACCCGAAAGGAACGAAAAAAAGTCCCGTGGGGCCTATAATCAAGGAGACAATTAAATAAGCCGCGTGTGACGCAGTTTTGTGATGAAGTATATGCAGCGATTAAATACCGTCGCACGAGAGAGCCTGCTATAACTGTAACGTATCAGTACAACCCTTTTGAGGATAAAGAAGCTGGGGAATAAAGTCATAATCGTACTGCGGCGACTTACCGACCCAAGTATCACGTATACACGCGTAGTCGTACACGTCTCCGCTGGGGTAATTTAGTATAAGTAATGGTTGTTAATAAAGACAGGAAAATGATCGCAACTGGAAACATTTTTATCAGAATAATCATTCTTTTCTGACTATAGTAATAATTATGGCACTCTGGTGAAATTTAATTTCTCTTAAAGTTTCACGTTTACTCAGTTTTAATTACTATCACTTATACATATGATATTCTTATCTTTATTTTTTCTTTGCATAGCCTTTGCGAGCTTTTAAGATTCTATCCCTTATACTTTTAACCCACACTTCTCGTTTCGCTATCTCCACTTTTTTATAATCCCCCCCCCTGTCGCCACGTTTTTTCAAAGCTCTACTGTATCGTACAGCTAAGCGGTTACCCATCCAAGTATTGACCCAGACATACGTTTGAGATCATCTTGACGTAACTTTACGTAACTTTATTGATATTGTCATGATAATCATTCAGGTACTTGAATAAATTGAACCCAATTTTTTTTTTCGGAATTACCCTTCTCTGGTGTATTCTCATTAATTTGCCTTTATTTATAATTAAACTCGCTTTTAACATAACTGCAATTCGATCCTCCCCCCTCTTTCTCTTTGTCTCTACCTCTCTGCTACTCGATCGCATCGTAATTTGTGCAGCATTGTTGCAATTGCGACATAGCGGTCTGCACCGTGGGAATGCCCAGGCCCCGTTTCCCCGTCCCTTCCTTTCATGACGGGAGGCATATCTCCAGTCTCTGGGTACCTGTACGATCTCCGCGATGTATCAATACGATGTACCTATGGATGCACAGCGAAAGATCGCGAAGATTGTGAAAAAATTGAGACACGCTAACCAAAAGCCTTACAGGCAAATATCGAAGAGACGAACGCCCTCAGTCATCGCGACACTTGGATGCGCGTGTTTCCCATTATTCAATGTCATTGCACTATCCTATCCCAGTCGCAAGGGCACAAATATAATTAACTTATTCTTTTTTAAGCTTCTGAGACGAAAAAGTTACTTAAAAAAAAAGATTTGGACTGCAACGAGACATTTTGAGAATGAACGATTGTATTCGACCAATAAATGTCGTGCGTTTTATCGTCCAACGTCGTATTCAAAATTGCTCAGGGGGATTATACCGGTGTAGAGACCGGATGGAAATTCCATTCAGTTGCCTTTATTCTACATATCTTCAAGTATCTTTACAATTTTTTTCACAAAATTGTGTAACAAAATGGCGCCGCCGAAGCTGGATAAAGCGAGTCGCTTGTATCTGGGAGTGTTCTACGGCCGGCAACATCACATCGCCAATTCTTGACCGATTGACTTGAAACATTTTTATAACCCGATTTTACGTCGAAGTACGTAGGGAATTTTTGATACATTGAAAACGCTTTTCCGAAAAAAAAAAATTGGCTCGACGATTTTTTTCACCGCTAACTATTTGTTTTTTCAAACATGCACCATTTTATAAAAAATCGAGATTTTTCGATTTTTCTACGTACTTCGGAAGAAAATTTTATCTATGAATAAAATTATCTTGAACTCCTGTTCCAGGTAAAAGATTGGGGAAGCCTTGTCGGCCGCAGGACACTATCAGACAAAGGTAACTCGCTTCGCCTAGCTTCAGCACCGCTATTTAGTTACAAACCTTGTGAAAAAAATTGTAAGAATACTTGAAGATATATAGAATAAGGCCCATTAACGGAATTTTAATCCCCTCAACTAGTTATCCATACGAATTTGTCGAAATTCCCTTTTTCCCCAAACCTTAGACAGGTAGACTTGATCAAGTGACGACCAATATCAACATCGCCATTACTATCGCATGCAAAGATCGGGAAGCAATGAAACAAAAAAGAAGCTCAAGGATCATAAAATGTTCGCGCTTGTTCGTTGCTCCTCCGGAAAAAGAGGTAGATTAGAACAATCTCGAGAACTGCAGCGCTCGCTTATACCTTAGTCGTTAAATTCAACAGGCGACTACGAGATTTCCTGGAAGTATTTACAAGACCGCTGTCGCCATTAATCGTGACTGACAGCGAAAAAGATCATTCCCGATATCGCGTTGCATCCGATCGCACTACTACGATTATGGCAGATGCTGCCACAATGGAATGAACAATGCAAATGGAACGGATTTTCCAATGTTTCATATCGCGGTAATGGATTTTCTTTCGTTCGAAAGAGCCGAATCCTTTTTTTCTCTTTCAAATCCACAAACTTTGTCACGAATTGCCAGTTGAGATGGGGGTGACAAGGTGCTGCGGTAACATTGAATGGGATCATGCAAGGCTACGAAGTATCGGAAAAAAAGTCTTCCAACAATAACACTACCACTGAGACATCTTTGTATGCATGGAATTATACTTGTGCAATTTAAATGAAGTGATGTGATCCACACCCCGAATGCACATTGCTAGTATCGCCCGTATGGCCACAGACCTGGAGACGTAACGAAGAGTATAAGAAACGTCTCAATTCTATCTCGTTACGGGGGACGTAGAGAGAACGAAAAAAAGATATAGTTAGAGAGAGATAGAACGAGTTGAGTGGTCCTCCCGCGCGATTGTAGATCGTATCTAAGCTTCGATCGACCGCAGGCGAACGACGCGAATGAGAAAGTGGAGGATACCAAAGAGATCGCAGCGCCACCACAAGAGAATCTCTCGCCAAGCTCGAAACCGATCGCGCAACTGATCACGATAATAGTATCGCGCTCCTATCTGCTTAAGAATTCAGTCAATAAATTAAATATATCGACGTGCCAGGCTCCCGCGACGCGATGTATACCAGAGACCGGAGAGCATCGGAGTTGCTTAATAATGGCATATATATATTCTTCCTTTATTTTTCATCGGCAATATATTTAGACGTCGAAAATGCTAAACGAAAATAAGTGCATCAGCGTTTCAGTAACGACAGAAAACTTGGCGCTTTATGGCTCAACTGTGCTTCTCTCTCTCTCTCTCTCTCTCTCTACATCGCTCTCCACCGCTTGGTCTCCTCTACTCATTCTCCTTAATATTGTCGCCTGTTTTCAGGAGTTACCTGCATCCACGTAAATAAATGACAAAATGAAAGAGAAGGAAGCTTAATAAACATGATTTTGCCATTTAGTCTTTGGCATTTATTTAGAAAGTCGATAATGTTGGTTGAGATTATTGAAATAAAGAAAATATTATCTAGATCATCCGAATGAAAAGTCATATTATGTAGATAATTTTATTAAGATATAATATATATTTATAGCTGCTATCTAAATCATGTTGCCGATAGATGATATTGCGTATTATCTAGTTTGATCATACCTGTTGATAGCCATTATCTAAATACCACACTGAAAAAAAAAAAAATTCGTTCATCCATCCAAAATTCAATTGGTTTAAGAAAATTGTATCTTTAAATACGTTCAACTTGATTTTTGATTGGCATAACAAAACAGTATAGTTGGGCAGTAACCAAAGATACATTCAAACTATCTGCTTTTTTAGCATGTTTGAGCAACTGTTAAAACAACAAAATTTCGAGACAACAAAATGCATTTTGCACATTCAACGATTCTTTTTTCTCAGTGCATGGATAATAGATAGTCTCATTTGGGGCAATGCATATAATAAATATTGCTATTCATAATAAAAAAACATCTAAAAAATATGATCGCCCAATCCAGACCATTATCTAGGCAATATAGATAATATTGACAAGTATCTAAATTATTTAGATGATTTTATATATTATAGATTATCTCGATTATTAACAATTTCAATGATTAATAGTTTATGTTATAGCAGGTATGGATGCAAAATAATGTAGATGCTGGGTAGTCTAGATGAACCATACGCCGGATGATCGAGACAATACAGATAACCAGGTAACTAAGCTAGCTTATAGGTAATATCTAGATAGTAGATAAGTAAATAAATTACTGGGGAATTTGTGAGGTTATATGGATAAGTAAGATAGTTTAGGTTATATACATAACATTATCGATGGGAATCGGTACGACGCTGAAAAACATTCGTCTGAAAATGAAAAATTCCTCATTTGGGACATAAATCTTATAAGATAGAATTAATGTGAACCATTCACATCTTAAACACTGAAGCAGTTTTAAATAAAATACCGCTTTCGTTGGGTCCTCGGTTCTTTCAGTTTGATTTATTTACCTCTGAATCGTAGGGTTTCACTTGGTGCGAAGTATCCCGGGCGACAGATTCCCGCACGTTGGAATTACCGTGTGCGAGCAGCCACAGCGCCGGCATTCACGATTACCGCCATTAGCCGTAATTATTCTCCTGGAAAAAATGAACCTGATACAAGGAGCAAGGGGCGGCTTGGGAAGGGCGGAGGGAGTAGTTGCAAGAGAACAGAAGGGGGCACTCGGTGCGCTTCAGGGACACGTGGGTGTTCTAGCAGCGTCGAGGGTCCGACTGTCGTCCTTTCGTTCTTCGTATTCTCTCGCTCATATTGCTCGGCATATGGTCGTTCTCCTTTGCGAACAAAATACCAGTAGCCGTATTCTTCGTTCGTTTTTCTTTTATTTTTCCTTGTTTCTCTCACTCCCCTCCGAGTGATCGCTCTTTTCCCCTTCCTCCATTCTTGGTAGAATGTATACGGGGTAAGCTGACTTTGAGGACATTCGATTTCGAGAATCGTTTTTACAGTTTTAATCGAGGAGTTGAAGTAATCAATTTTATATTATTTAGTTTTAGAACCCAATTTATGAATTTTGATTAAATTCGTTCTAAAAAATGGACTTTCAGACCCCTCAATTGAAACTATGAATTATTTCTTCAGAACTAAATTAATCAATTTTAATTAATTGCAATCAATTAATTTAAATTAATGACATTAATCATTTGGGTCTGGAAAAAATAATTGATTTGTTCTAAAACTAAATTAATTGAAATCAATGAATTTAATTCCACAATGAAATCTCAATCAATGAAAATGAATCAATTCATCTTTAAGACTATATCGATTGAAGCAATTTATTTCCATTATATTAGTTTTAGAACTGAATTAATTTATATTTAATTTTCTACCTTTAATAGAATTAATTAATTAGTTAAATCTAAAAATAATAGGCCTAATGTCCCGAAAATCGACGATTCGCTTAAGAACGTTTTGAGGAGCTTCTTCAAAATAGCAAAGTGTGCTGGTAGAGATAAAAATTTTAAAAATATCCTTTCCCCAAATATATGTGTTTGTATATATGATATACGTACATACATACCATATATCCCTCAAGCCTTCGTGGCGTCTTGGTTAATTTATTTAAATTACCGGCGCGCGAATGGCATGTGCCGCGGCGATATACGAACACGTCCCAGGACACGCGTGCATTTCTTACCCATTGTCAGTGGATTTCTCGTTATTTATCGCATTTTTCACCTCTGCATACGTCGAGGCGAGTCAGACCGCTTCGTCGAGGTTTTTTTCTCGCTTTCGTGTTCCTCTTCTTCCTTGCGCTCGCTCCTCCTCCGGGCGCCACAGTGCAAGAGACTCGTCTTGCTCCAGGAATAACGTATCTTGACCTAGCCACGAACACGCAAAGATCCTGCCCTTTTCACGCTACTATTTTCTAGAACTTTTTTCGTTTGCTCAAATCGATAGCACTTACGAAGTGGGCCTCGATAATTCCCTATATTTAAGATACAGTTTTATTTTTCTGTTATAATATCCATTAGGTATTGCAATAATGATACGATCTTGGGTCTTAACAGAAATGATTTTTCAAAATTATTACCGACAACTGTGATTGCGTTTCGTAATGATTCGGCGCTCGATTTAAATCAAGCAAGAAAGAGAAGGTAGGGAAGAAGGAATAAAAGCCGTCGGTCGATAACGAATGAAGTACCTGCATCTATCGTGTACTCACTTGGCAATTTTTATTGTACAAAACACAACACACTACGACAGAGAAAAAAAGTATAATATTATTACATATTCATAAGATATTGCATATACAAGCTTCACTATACAAAGAAAAACAATTACATATCACTCGGAGATGATAGAAAGTCAATTTTCCCATCGAAATGATGCAGTATTTGATTTTTAAAATTTCACGTCATAATCATCATATCCCTATATCACAATGCATTGTTACAAAAAATTTTGCGTAGCACCAAATTTTACGAAAAGGCTCGATAACGATTAGACGAAAGTTTCACAATTGCGGTTGTAGCTGATGCTACATCCTTCACATCGTTATGAGCTTCTCGATACAAGAAAACAAGTCAATAATCATGCAGGAAAATTCTTTTCGGGCGTAGTGTCACATATTAAGAGCGTAGGAGATTGTACAACGGAAGGTATCAAGAGGCACAAAACGAAGATGCGCGAGATACAATGGAGGTCTGACGACAACCACCAGTGATCGCTAATCACTTTAAACTTTACAGTTCCGAAACTAATTACATTAATTACAAGTTACGTTGCAAATGTCTCACGAGTATGCCGCTCGAGTCTTCGGGCAAAAGAACCGGATAACGTGCAAAACGGAATACAGAAGGAAACAAAGAAGGAAAACTATCGACTCGTCGACTTACCCTAGAAACGTTTGCAAAGCGTATCACGCGATTATTTATCCGTAAATTCGTCGAACCGTTGATGAATAACGAGAACGAAGAAACGGTATTATCGCAGGTACAACATTTACGGTAATGAAAACGGAGAAAAGGAGAGCACCATCGATATACTACACCGACATATAAAAAAGAAAATATCGAGAAAAGTGGAGAAACCAATAGAGGGTTGAGAATTTCATCTAGCATCCACGAAATTTGTGTCGCTCGAATAAAATCCGTTCCAGCGACGTTCTTCTTTGATTTTCAAAAGTAATGGGAGCCAAATCTTCCGAAATTTGAGAATCTATTCGCAGAGAAAAGAAGGACAAAACCCAAATAAACCCAAACTAGTAGAAAAAGTGTTGAGAATGAGTACTTGGTTCTCCAAGTACGTATTGTATTACAAGTACTTGTCGAATTTTTCCGAATACGATTGCTTAGGGCCGATCGTGGTCAGAGAAAGTCAATTTACTGCGAAAGAAAATTCGATTGCATCGAAATGCCACTACAAAGGGTAAAAAGTTTCAATGGCAGAGTCAATAAAATAATGACAAGCCGAATTGAACCACGTCAAACGCGAATCTTGCGAATTGTCACAAAAATCAATTATCGTCTATGGAAAATTCAAAACGGAATAATGAGGGAAAAAATCTCATAGAGATTTATCGAGCCTCTCATCGCTTTACACAAATTTCGTAATGCTTCGTTCAACCCTGCAAAAGTTACTACTGCAATGGGATCGTAGGTATGTTACGCTGTGTGCCGAGGGGCTGAAAGTTCAGCGAGGAATAACGCGCGGGCCAATTTTTTCTACAGGTGTTCATCTGTGGATAAATTGTCCGAGATACCGTATACCATCGTGCGATATATACATGTCTGATGATAATGAGGTTCGTGCAGCGACGGAAAGACCGAGAGAAAGAGGAAAAGAGAGTGAAAGTGCAGTGCAAAGTGGTTTTCCCTCAGAGGCCCGAATGATGATATCAGACTGTCCACGATTCTATTCAACTACAAAAGAAAGAAGAACCGAAAAGCTCGTGAGTCATGCTCTTTCTTCGGTTCCACGCTCGTTGACTTAACCTAACCAACCGTACCTTGTGCCATTCCTTACGAAGGACTGCAATTGCTGGGCTGCACCCTGTATTTGAAAGACCAAACAAACACGAATTCAATCATCGTGCAGCCAAAGGCTCACTCGAAGAATAATCAATTAAACAATAAGTGTGTCATCAAACTTATCGGGAAAAAATGATACGAGAACTATCGGGAAGAATAAGTACACGAATTGTACCTTCAAAGGTGAATTCAGTTAAACTGAAATCGTCAAAAAACTGAAGTTGACATAGTTTGCTTCATTACCGTGGAAAGCCGATATATTTTACCTGGCAAAAAGCCTCGAAAAGTTTTTTTTTTCTATAACGTTATAAAAAATGCGCTTAAAAAGCAAAAAGTTTCATATTCACACACGGCCTTGTTTCGAAAGTTGCACACAAGCCAATTGTAAAAATTTTGTATGTCCCTAATTACGTTAATCCACCGAAAAGATTTTTTCGAAAGTCGGCACCTGATTCAGAGCTTACAACTACATGGAATTTTTGAAAATGTCGATGTATGGTTTTCGTTGGATTCTCAAAATATAACATTTCGAAAATATTGTCTGAACATTTCAAGTCAATTCGTTCAAAATTGAGGGACTTATGGGTAGTACTTATGTATAGGTAGATTCCGCGAACCGGCCAACTTTAAACGTGTCTTTCTCAAGATGACTTTGTGAAAATGGGTAACCACGATATCTAAAAAATCACTGCACCAATCAACTTCACATTCTACAAGCTTTTCTTACATTCCAAAAAGCAGTGCTTGGACGAAGGAAACTTTTTTCCGATTGAGGCTTGAAAATGTATACTTTTACATTGGACTGCGGCCATTTTTTTCAAAAATCAATATTTTATTAAATCCTTCTTGAAAACACTGGATTATTTCATGCAAAAACTAAATGCGTTTGATTTTTTAATTTTCGATTATTCGTTTCCGAGCAAAAGTGCTCACCGCGAAGGACGTTTTTGAGATACTTGAAACCATACTGTTCAATGAAAAAAGAAAAAAATTACAGTTCTGCACACGTTCGACCCGAAAAAATTCACGCAAATTTCTTTTTTTCCGTCACTAGGTGTAAATCGCTTTCTGGGACCGGAAAACGTTAGATTCAGCCTATTCCATCGAAACAAGTACACCCAAGGGGGGGTGCTGTTCATCATGCCTGGGATAATCCTTTCATCCAATAAATATACAAATACCCAAACGCGTTGCTCTTACTCCTTCAAGAATCCAACAAGCGTATTCTCGTTGGTCGAAAAATATTTTGCAGGCTCTACTTTCCGCACGAAACGTTCTATTCGCTCTCCAAGCTTGCCCAACGACAAGCCGGAAGCAATTCGAACGATAATTGATTCGAAAAGATAAAAAATAAATAAACAAAATTACCGTGATAGCAGCACCGAGGAACTGACTGAACGCCCTCGTTGCACCGATCGCTGCATTGACGACCTGACTACGAACGGTGCCGTCTCCCCCGTCGCCATTGCTCTGTCCCCTCGAGCCCTGTGAAGCCGAGCCCAAATTCGCGAAGCTGGAGAACAGCGGGGGTGGATAGGTGGAGCTGGGTGACCACGTTGTCTCGATTGCCTTGGGTCTGGCTGGCGCGGCTTTTCTCGTTGTTGGTGAAACGGTTCTCGGCGAATTTGTCGTCAATGAGGAAGCCGTGGTCACCTGCTGACTCAACTGCAATTGTTCCCTGAGTCTATTCGGTGGCGTGGATGGCTCGATGCCCTGAGCCTTCAAGAGAGCAGCGAGGAAAGCGGCGTCACTCGCGGCCGAGTGAGCGGACGTCGGCGCTTTGACGCTGGCTTGTCCGTTGAAAATAGCCCTGAGGAAAGCCTCGTCGTCCTCCGTGAGATCCTGCGACTTGGCGGCTACTTTGGGATTGCTCTTCGGCGTGCTCGGCTTTTTGGCCGCGGCTCCCAACAGGGCGGCCAAAAAGCGCGCGTCATCCTCGTTGCTGAAAAGCCTCGTGGTCGATTCCCGTGGAGAGATCGAGGTAGCGGTCGGTCTCGACGCCGGGCCGAGGGCGCTCGGGGTGCTCGTTTGAAGCCTGGCAGTTTCCACTTGACGAGGCGTCACGTGGACTTGACGCGTAGCCTCCGTTGTCCGAGCGGTACTCGTCGACGTTGACGTAGTTGCGGGCCTTCTGGTAGTTTCGACGACGGGTCTCCTCGTCGTTTGCACCGGTCTTCGAGTTAACTGAACCGGTCTCTGAGTCGTCGACGGCCCGAAAGGATTGCGACCGAAGAGAGCTTGCAGGATACTCGCTCCAAAGCCCAGAGGAGCCGGAGTCGTTGTTGGCGCTCGAGGACGTGACTTGACAACCGGCTTGGCAGTTATCACGACCGGTGCACCGCTTGTGGGGAGTGGTCTCGGCGATGTTTTAACCAGCGGGGTCGTCTCGATCGTACGACCGGTCGTCGTGGTGGTGGTGGTGGTAATTTGCGCGGGTGCAACTGTGGTAAATGGCCGCCAAGTGACTTGTTCGGTACTTTTCAATATCGGCCTCTCGGTCGTTCGCAACAGATCGATTATTATCGGTTGCGACGAAGGTCCTGGCGTCGGATACGAGATTATCGAGTTGGGTGATGCATTCGCCGGCTGTATAGCTTTCGGGGAACGTGTCGGACCCGGATTCCCAAGGGCGAGGGACAGAATCTGTGAAAAGAATCTCTCACTCTTTATGGGCGCTACGGTCGTCCTGTTCCCTCGATTTCGAAAGAACGAGTATACTATGCAAATTACGCTTATTTTACTGTCACAGTGAGGTGCGGTTTTTCAACTAAAAGTTCTCCGTATTCGCGATCGTGTGCAACAGAAACAACGAGTCGCACTCGCCAAAGAGATATTTCGAAGAACGCATTTTCATAAAAATATCGAACAATTTTTTTTCGCGACAATAAAGCTCCCTTGGTGCGGACAGAAAAATGAACAAGTTTGCTGCAGCAAAGACGAAACGTAAATTTCACCTTTTTGCCAATCAAAAATACAGTTTATATTTTTTGTCAACTGTTCTTCAATTCTCGATCGCAAGGCCGCCGAAATCAGACGGACGCGTAAATAGTAGTCGCAAAACGAAACACTTGGATTATAATCGTGGTTGGTGCGTACAATTGATGTGTCCGAACACGCAATTGTATATGTAGTCGTGATCGATCCGAGAATACGAATGAAATTGATGGGGTGCAAAATGCGTCGACCCCGAGTGAATGGAGCGTGACAGAAGGATCGCGAAAGGTCGAGGCGATTGCGACCTCAGGACGTTGGTAGAGAGAAAACACGCCTGCCATTAACGAGCGCAACGTTTAATTCGATTTTCTTTTTTTTTTTTCTTCTTTTACGAGCGTTGCACTCTCGCGTTCCGACTCAGGGTGTGGGCAACGATAAACACAATTGTAAATTATCGACAGTGGACGCGTAACCCACGCAAAAAAGGGACAATAAATGTAATAATATAGCGGACGCATATAAATCGGTAAATGCAAACTAGAATTATTAATTTTCCCTGCTGTATTTGATTATCATTTGATAATTGAATATCACTCTCGGGGCTGTTATCAATTCCGGTACGATAACGTGGTAAAAAATAACTTGCACTTTGTTTCCTCGCCATTTTGCTTCCCCGACAGAGCCTTCTCGACGAGCAAGTCGCTTTTTCAAAATTGGCTTCCTTACAGCGGTAGCTTTGTCGACGAATTCAAATAATGAGAAAGCAATGTGCGAGTTTCCAATTTGTGCGACAGAAAAAAAGTAATCAGATATTTAAAAAATCGTGACAATTTAGACGCTTGACAAACTTTTTTTTAAATAAAAAACTCCCGGATCATCTAAAACGTTTCATCGATTTTCACGAAACGCTCGTTTAACTTAATTCGTTTGATCGGGGTGCAACAATTCAGTCAGATATCTTGAGAACTGGACAAATTTTGCGTGTACAAAAAATCCGTACACACTCACAGGCGCGATGATGCGTTCTTTCTAAATTGATTTTTTACGCTTTTGATAATTCTGAACAAATTGCCATGGAAATGTCCAAAAACAACGTTTTATCAAAGTAAAACATCATCTGCGAGGAAGCAAAAGAAATCTGTTGCAAATCGAAAATATTTTATCCGCGAGATAGACACGCTGCGATATTCTATATTGGTACGAAAAACTTGCAAGACTGTGTCCTTTGCAGACGTCATACCATTAACATACCGAGTAATCAGGATATTTATTGCAATGTTAAGCAAGATTCGACTTGTACGAGTACGCAAGCGTAAAAAAAAACAAAAAAAATAAATATGAATGGAGCAGATACGAGAACAAACAAGGACGTTGCTCGTGTTGCTCGGCGTTATTCTCTCACCGTGCACACTGTTCTGCGAGATGCCGATAATTGGCCATTTCATTGCTCTTGTGAAATTTGCGAAAAACGTTGAGGCAACGGGGGAAGAGAAAAAAAAAGCCCTGAACGCCCTCTGAGAGACCCGACTTTCCTGGCTCGAATAAACGTCCCAATGAGTCACTCACAATCAGTGGTCGAATTGATCGGGCGAAGGGATTTTTTTTCAATGCCGCGCAACTTTGCTCCATCGGGGCGAATTAATTATAACGATAGAATAACGTAAAAGTGGAACGAGATTGAGTCAATTAACGTTTATCGAGATACAGCAAGCGGAAAAGACAGAGAGAGATGAAGAGAAAGAACGACATTGAGGGAAGCAGGTTGAATCGTAATTAATATGAATCTATGTGATCGCTTTATCGATAAAACGACAACAAGTGTCTCGAACTTGCCTTGTTAGCCAATAATTGTTCCACCTCTGTCAGAGTCTTCGGAGTTGCGCTACCTCCCGCATTAGGTTGCTGTAACTGCGAGAGAGAGAAAAAAACACCACACTCAGTCTTTATCTCACCAAATCTGGAATTGTTTTTTGTTTCGTGCGAAATGTTACTTTGGCACAGTGTAATTGAAGAAACTTGGAACAAAGACAAAATGATAGTGCAACAGGGTGCAGATTAAAGATACACGGATATCTTAAAATTGATTAATAATGAAATGTAATTACCAGGGTATTTAGGAATGCCAGATCGTCGAATGTTGTCCCGAACGCCGCTTGACCCGGTCCGTTAGTCATCCTGGTAATCGCACTACCGATACTAGTCATCGGGGCTACGGTTGTGGTCGACGTCCTCATAATCGGAGTCAAATTTGTCGTCATCGCTGTTCTCGGAGCCTGAGTTGTTGTTGTTGTCCTGGGAGCCTGTGTTGTTGTTATTGTTGTGGTAGGTGTCTGAGTTGTTGTTGTCGTAGGAGCTTGAGTTGTCGTCGTCGTCGTAGTAGGAGCCTGGGTTGTTGTCGTCGTCGTAGTAGGAGCCAGAGTTGTTGTTGTTGTTGTTGTCGTAGTAGGCGCCTGGGTTGTCGTTGTTGTCGTAGTAGGCGCCTGGGTTGTTGTTGTCATCGTCGTAGTGGGAGCCTGGGTTGTTGTTGTTGTTGTTGTCGTCGTTGTCGTCGTTTCCGGTGTTGCGGGTGTGGCGGAGGTCTCTGCAGATAGTGCAGTGGCCAGGATCGCCGTTGCGCCGGTTCGATCGGGAGACTGGGTTGGGGTGACAGAGGTGTCCGAGGCCCTCGATCCCGATGTAACCGACGAGCCACTGAAGACCTCCACGAGGGGATTTATGGGAGCTGACATAATCGGGGATCTCGAAGGGTCCGAGTCCTCCTGTGTAACACAATTATGTGCACCCCGCGCAACGAGGCACCAGTACCTTGATAAATATCTACATTCGAATAACCGAACTCGCATGTGGTGCTTCGCAGAATGCATGTATATATATATATACATGTATATAGTAAAAAAAAAGTTCGAACAACATTACACATATGAAAAATGTCAATGAAACAATACAGGAAATATCTAGAATAATGTAGCGTATTTTGGCCGGAGCAACAGAAGGGAATAAAATATACGCACCGAAAGCGTGTTGGAAGCAATCGAAGCAGTGATGACCGGTGATTCCGTCGTTATGCCAAAAATTTGATCCAGTGGATCGTTCCATGGAAAGCCTGGTGGCGCTGTGACTTGTCCACCGTCAGTTTGGCTATTCGGCAGAATGTTGAAGGACGGCGGCTGCCGTGGAGCAGTATTGGAGGCATTGTCCTCGTTCAGGGAGCTCTTCGCATCAAACAAGGGAAAGAATGAAGAATAAAAATAATTAGCGACGCAAACAAAAAAACCGCGTGGTATTTTGTACAATGTCGGAGGAATTTCGTGGCAGAGTAGTTTTCTTTTACGGCTATGAGAATGGCAGGTAGGCTATAAACTCGGGACGATAGATGACAGCGGCAATAAACTTTCGGAAGCATTTGATTACGATATGCACCAGTGGCCCTTGGAATTCCAACGAAAAGATACGTTTCAATACGACTGCGTATATTACAACGGCTATACTCACGGCCACGGAGTTTATTTTGACGCTAACGAGCCTGGAATTGTTGTTCGTCGGGTTACCACCGCTCCAGTAGTTGATGAACTTCTCCTGAAACATCAAAGAGGAGCCACCAACATTGGCCGTTGAGTTTCTCGCGATGCAACGGCGATCGGCGACTCTCCATTCGATCGTAAATCACGCCGGAAAGACCGACTCCCCCCCCGCTGCCTTCCCTCTTATCCCCTTCGCCAGTTCCCGCTCTCACTTCTGTTCAACCGATCGAGTCTACCCCCGAGCGTCCTCTGGCGCTCTCGTGTTACTCTCTGCTATACCTGTCCAATGTACACGGTGCTACGCTGACCTCCGGCCTCTCGGCTTCTGCTCGCCTCGTCCCTCTCTCTTTCCTGTATAATACGACCACCCTGAGAATTGACGTTCGACGGTGTTGAGGTTGCCGGTGGTCCCATCGAACGCAGATCCGTCATCGGTCCACCGCCTCTTTCGAACTGCCCATTCGACGCTCCACCCACTCGCGTGTTCAGCACCAAATCACTCTAAACACCACCAGCCCTTTCGTTAAATAAAACAGGTATCTGCGTTTCCACCACGGAGGAAAAAAAAACACCTCAAGGCGCAAACATATCGAAAAATGAGTACGTGCTGCATCACCGCTACGAATTCCAATTGTCACATATCTGCTACGATATAACGTGCCGAGTGCGTTTGTATAAAAAAAAAGTGCTGATGTGCTCTATTTATACAATTTACAAGAAAGTCTGTATGTACAATGGCGTCACTGGCGAGCAATGTCATGTTTCGATATTTTCATTCTGAAAATAAGAATAATAGCTTATACGTTAAGCAACGATACAATAGGATCTGGCAATTTTATAAACAACAACGAACGATTACTCTTTGACAGACACACACGCTTTTGTTTTTTCAATGGTTAACACAAAACACATGGCAAACCGAGCTACAGCGAATAACTCGAATAGGGAGGATACACGAAAGGAGCTACAAGACGCGCTGTACTCGATAGAAAAGCGTTAATCGAGATAAAAGACAGATATATATATATATATATTTTTTTTGCATGTATTGACACGTTCTGATTGATAGATAAGAGAGGTGAAGAAATACCATTCTCGTGCCGGTAGATTGACTAGCGATGGAATTGGGACCCTCTCCGTTGGTACCTATCGAATTATCGGAAAGTCCGAGATCGACTTGGCCGGGAAAGCCTCCGGGCTGAGCTCCGAGATTCGCAAATATCGGTGACGGACGGTTATTATACATAGCGGCATTCCGGTTATAATAGTAGGCCTGGTTGTTATTCTGTCTGTTATCAATGAACACGGGTCTGGGCCGGTTAGTTGTGCTCGTGGTAGTACTAAGCGAGAACACGACCTCTACGGGATTCGACGGTGGATCCGGTATTACCGTTCCGTTTGGGAACTTCCGGACGAGCTTTCCATCCGGAAATATTCCGAAAATAACGTAAGGGCTGTCCACGTTGCGTGCATCGATGAGATTGTCCTCGGGGCGCTTGCGAACGATCGTCTTATTGGGGAATATACCGTACACCAGATAGTCCCGCAGGGGCTTTGTCGTGGAAGAGCTAACGCTGAAACGAGGGGCTGGTGTTAGCCTTGCAGCGCCGAAGCGACCAAGGTACCGTGTCGTTGCTACGGTTGGCATCGTTGTCGTCGCAACCGAAATTGCACTTGCGACGGTATTCGGACTATTCGTTGTGCTTGTATCGTTTGCCACCAGCTTCATCATTGACGATTCGGTACTCGCTGTTGGATTCGAGGAAGTTGTTGCGCTCGTAGTTGTGCTCGTGCTGGTAGCAGCGGTTGAGGGCTCCGAGGTTGTCCGGAGAGTGGTATCCAACGACACAGCGGTAGTTTGCGCCGAGGTGGTATCAGGCACCTCGGTTACGGTGGTGTCACGGCTATTAGTTTGGGACAGTGTCGTCATTGTGGAAAGGGTAGTGGAGGGTTGAGCGATGGTCGTGGTAGGAACGGAAACGGGAGTTGCTGTCTCGGAGGTGCTTGTTTGGCTAGGTTGCGTGTTCACTTGCTCGCCGTCACCTGCCGTCCTTTGGGCGGTTGCTGTTGTTGTGTCCTGGAAACCGGCAAGCAAATTAGGAATCTCGTTCGTGGGGGCAGGGCTCGTTTCGGGTGTTGGTGTTGTCGTTTCTGGGACGTTGTTAGTCATTACTCCGGCAACTCCCGTTGTTACGGTAATATTCTCTAAGTCTTGAACGGTCACTTGGCCCAGATCGCTTCCTACACTCGAATCCAATTGTTCTACGGTACTTTCTGTTGTTAGTGTTGTCTCGGAGGGCTGGTTAGTTGTGACGTTAGTTACATCAATGGGTCGGCTCGAGGCTAAATCTTCTTGGGTAGCCGGGGTTGTAGCCCCGCCTCTTGTAACTGGTGCTGTTAGTGTCGTTTCCCCAAAAACATTCGGGCTCATACGTGTTGTTGATATCGTTGAGGGCGTTGTTACTCGTGTATCTGTAACTCCGGGGCTCGACGTAGTTTGCGCTAAATTCATCGTTGTGGTCTCTACAAACTGACTCGATCCTATCTCGGTGACGGAGCTACTTTTATTCGTTTCGGTTCCATTGATTGGACTCGAAATGACATCGCTCGTGACATTTTTATCTGTATTGTCGAGAAAGCCACCCAAAAATTGGGGCACGTCGTCTGCGCTAGTAGGACTATTAGCTTCCGTTGCGTTTATCCGCTGGATACTTTGCTCGGTAGTTCCATTCGCAACGCGTGGTGTCTCGTTCTGGGAAGAAGCTACGCCCCCGGATCGATCGGACAATAGATTCATCAGCCTGATCATCATTCGAGACAAGAGACCGTTATCCAATACACCGGAAATATCCGTGTTGTTGCCTAGTCTAGCGCCTAACATCTCAACGATATTCTGACTACGGACCGGTGACTCGGTGTTTTCAGGTAAGCTTCCAAAATTAGCGGGATTATTAGTGGTACCCTCGGAATCCGATGTGGTGATCAACATCGGAATCTGCGTTACTGCAAGCTCATCTTCGGTCATTACCTGACCACTTGTCGTCGAATCTCTAAACTGTGCCACTGTTCCTAAAGTTCCACTCGTACTGGCTTCCTCGGTGGAAGTAGGCAAAGTCGAAACAAGTTCTGTACCCTCGGGTGTCGTTGTCTCGGAACTCGTAATCATTTCGGTCATCGTCGCAACTGTCGACGTGTCGGGGGCAGTAGTACCCGTTTGAATAGAGACGTCCAAGTTTGATTGATCGTTGCCACCATTTGTCGTTGCGGGGCTGGTAGTTTCCGGCACGCTCGTTGCTTGTTCCGCCTCCATAGTCACACTCTCGGTAGACATGAAAATAATTGTCGTTGGTACCTCTGTTGTCCGCTGCGAAACCGTCACCATCTCCAAATCTGAAGGAGTTACATCATTAACGGACGTGGTTGAATCAACCATATTCTCGGTGCTTCTAGCAGAACTCGAATCGATATCCACGAGTGATGCCAGAGTTGTAGACTCAATTATCGATAGCGTGGGGGCAGTGACCCTTTCGTCACTCGCCGAAATATCTATTTGTTCAGTGACTGCTGGGACTGTTGTGATTTGGGAGCTCGCGGCGGATTGAGTGGTGACTTCATCAATCGTCATTGCCTGCGGTACTAATTCCGTCGTGGCAGTTATTGCCGTTGTCGTGTCTGAGGAAGAAGACAATTCAGTAGTCGTTTCCGATTGCGTAGAGGATTCGGTTGATTCCAGGGTCGTGCCTATAGGTTCGGCCGGGGTCGAAGTTGCCTCGGTATTCGGAATATCGTTTTCACTGACAAGATCAACGGTCCTTGCTAGGTTTCCTCTCATTGCCACAGCTGCAGTTGCGGTAGAACCAGAAGTCGAAATTTCGGGTGCAATCGTGGATGATAGTACCGTCGAGGGAGCTACTGTAGTTTCGGGAAAGCTAGGAACAGTGGTCTCGGGCGCCATCGAGCGGGGCACAATTGTCTCCGACATAATCGTAGTGTCGGTAGAGCTACGAAGAGTGGTCTCTGGTGGAATCGTGGCAGCCACAAGAGCCTCTGACGTAATTGTAGTGTCGGTAGAGCTAGAGCCACCGGTGGTCTCGGGAACAATAGTAGCGATTTCCGGGCTCTGAGTGCTGTTGTTTTCAACGGTAGTGGTACCTGATGTTTGGGGGGAGGTTCCCGACGAAATTGTAGAATCGGTAGAAGTGGGACCTGTGGTCTCGGGCACAGTTGTAGCGATTTCCGGGCTCTGACTGACATTGTCTTCAACTGTGGTAGTATCTGAGCTTTGGGAGGTCTCTACCGTTGTTATTGAGCTAACATCCATGGTTATTGAGTCTACAGTTGTCTCGTTTATTGGTAAAGGGCTAGTTGGGATTGTTGCTGTAACAGTGTCATTGTTAGCATTAGTCATGTCGTTAGAGTCATTATCAGTGCCGTTTTGAGTCTCGGCTACCTGGAATACTCTGCCAAATTGCTGTTGTTGTACGTCAGTCTGTTCAAGTTCATTGCTTATGCTGGCCGTTTCCAGGGCATGGTAGAACGTTAACACTTTAGGCTCGCCGGGGCTCTCGATCGAGATAGGTGGTGCCGAGCCTGAATTCTGGAAACATAAAGAAATGGTGCGGGGTGCTGTACATTTTTTGACAATTGTGCACGTATTTGTGTGCGACAGCGGCTCAAGCTTGTGCAAAGCTTCATGCTTATTCGATTCCACAGTCCTCGGGAACGAACGATCAACGAATGATGCAAGGACCCGATTTGCGAGGCTAAAGTATAGAAGCTGAATTAACATCAGGGAATTGGTAACTCCGCTCCATCTAACGGAATATTATTGAACTATGCTAAAACAGGGAATCGGCAGACCGACGCTAGCACCGCTAGGATTTTACACACGAGGAAGCTACGCTCATTGAACAGACTCAATACTAGAAACCCGTTCGACCACTTTTAACATCATCAGTACAGGTAGCTGCCTACCACAGTTATTCCGGCAGGCGATTTTTTTTCTCCGATACACGTACCACGCCGTATGATCGTACATGAAAATTGCAACACGTCAAACGAATTGGCTGAATCGTTCATCCTTTCTCTCTACATATTACGAACGTAAGTGCACCAAAAATATACGGACAAGCAGCAGATTGAACGACTCCGCGGCGTACAGTATGTGCCAGATGAAATGTCGAACAACAGGGGCGAGTATGCGCTACCTGCTGGCCAAGTAAACTCCCACATCCACCCACACTGCCCCAGATATCCAAAGTATGTACAAACGCGTACGGGCACAGACAGAGCGTTCGTGTAATATACACATGTCGCGCGTACCACCGGATTCGAACCGCGAACGTTGCAAAGACAGCCAGAGTCACTCGACTGCCTCGTAAAATGTTACACTTTCACTGCTCTCCGTGCAAATTCTACATAGCCTCTGGTACGAAAGCCTGGCTCACAGATGATCGGAGAGCAAAGTATGAACAGATAGCTAAAAGTATGAACAAACGAGAAAGAAAAACAAAAAAAGAGATCTGTCTTGAACGGAGGCTGACCACTCTCGCCTTGAATGTTCGTTACAGGCTGGGTAAAAATGAACCTACACTGCTAGAAGAATAGATTTATTCCAACATTGAAAACGTGGCATACGGTTACGTGGCATATGGTTATAGGCGCAGATTGTTATAAAAAAGGGAAGATATGGAAATAAAACTGGAAGAAGAAAAACGCATAGAATTGCATCGTTGTATCAACGGAGATCGTTCGTGCCGAGGACATTAAGAGTGAAAGGTCCGGTGGTGTTATCGGGACTAGCAGGATCATCAGTCCGGATGATCCTTGACCAATCGAACGGATCGAGTTTTGATATTATTTCTGTATCTTCATCAGGCATCCTCGTGATCGCGAGTACCTTCGAGTGCAATCATAAAATAAAATCAGTCCTGTGGAATCGTCGTTTGTACGTTCCGCCACCACGTCCGATTATCTTTCTCAACATTCACAGATTATAAAACAACATGCAATTAGAGTATCGCTCACGAACACGACAATTATTTACAAGAGCCTCGATTCCAAATTTTCGTCATTTCCAATTTGGATCCTATCCTCATCGTAATCCAATCAGCAACGCGGCAAGTCCATATTTACAATTCACAATAATTCTCTGTAGAAATGCTCGACAAGCGAATAGCACAATCGTCGTGGAATAGTACACGCTGTACGCGTATAATGCAGGAGGTATATGAAATTTGATAAGTATCTTACTTCGGTCGGGGTGAACGGTGTGGTCGAGCTTGTGAGGAAAGGTCCGGCTGGTTCAAGGACGTTCGGCCTTCTCACAAATAGCTCGGCGCCTTTGTAACGGGCGCTAAAACGCGGCGGTGCACCGCTCGGAGTTATCCTTTTTCCCAATTCCTAATTTTGAGCAATAGTCATGGAAAAAAGAAGAAAAAAAACGTTAACGACAATGAGATTAGGAATAATTGTGAAAAAAATGTTTTTTACTTCATCAGTGGGTATCATTGGGACTCACCGAGTTTTGGACATCCCTGTAAGCTCCAGCAAAAATGGGTGTCCTGTTGCCGAGAGCGCCCAGAAGAGGTGCAACCGTGCTCCTAAGCTGTTCAAGGAAAGTCGCGTTGCTACTCAGGAGAAAAGTACTTCTCGTTGGATTGAATATATTGCTGGCGGAGTTGCCGCTGATACCGTTGCTGGTCCCTACAATGCCGGATGAGTCGTTGCTCGTGTTCCTTGTTTCGTTATCGTCGGAGATTTGGACGTTAACCGCGGGTTCCTGCCTTGCCGAACGTTGAGTCGGGCCCGAGTCCGATTCTCGTCGGGTTGCGTGAAATTTCAACGGCGCTTTCGGTGTGATCGCTATACTGCCGATCGAGGAGGATTTCTCGACTGGCAATGCATTCACTATCATCACCTCCGGAGCTTCCGAGTGTCTTCGATAGGTCGCGGTTCTAGGACGAAACTCTCGACGTCTCTGCACGGTTTGCTCAGTCGTAGCGACCTTCGCGACGGCCTCGAACTGCTTGAATCCATCCGACTTCTTCCGCGTATACCGATTTCCCGAACTATCCTCGTCAGGAATTTTTGGGCTCGTCGCCGTCGAGGTCGGCACTTGTCTCGTCTCTGATGCCGATGGACCGATCGTGATGCCAGTTTTTCCCGTTGACGATTCTACCCTCGTTACCGATTTTCTCGTTGGTTCCTCCCAATTTCTGTCTATATACGCCGTATTCCATACTCGAGATTTTTTCGTCGTCGTCGTCGTCGACGAGCTCGCGGAGCGTTTGGTTGACGACTCCGCGTTCGTTCTTTTGGTAGGCTCCTGAAAGTTCTTGTCTATGTGTGCGGAGATCCAGGCTCTCGATCTTCTCGTCGTCGATGATACATTCTCGCGAGGAAGTTCCTTTGCTCTGCGCGACAGTATCGTTGGTTTCGTTGGTTGCGCCTTCGCGATCGACGCGTCCATCTTCTTCGTCTCCTGACTAAACCTCGAAGGAACAGTTGTACTCTCAATCGCATCGTTGTCTCGCTCACTTCGACTCGTTGCTTCGATCTTTTCCTCGTTTTTCCGACCTTTCGCGAGTCTCGTCAATTTTCTCTCGACTCTCGGACTCTTCGTAACCTCGGACGACTTCGATCTCTTGTACGACTTGGAAACCTTTCTCTCTTGGAGGATCCTCACGGTCACCGGCTCGTTCGTCGTGCTATCCGTTCCATCGAATTTCTTGGCACTGGAAGCCGTCGTAACACCAACGTCGTTCCTCGACTCGTGCTTCAGTACAAGTTTCGTGGCACTTTCCAGCTTCTGCCTCGATCTCGCGACGTATTGAGGATCGGTGGTCTTCTTGAAGTGTCCCTGAAATCGATCTTCGCTCTAATTTCTCACGGTCTCGCGATCCATTCGCGCAGCATCGCATCGATATCAGACATCATAGCAAGCATCCTTTAGTGTTTTCATGTACGCTCCATTTGCTCGCAGCAGTTCAAGTTTTTAGCCAACAGAGTTTTGTGTTAGTCGCACACAACATCGAGATCAAATATTGCCACGAAAGATTTAATAGAGACGAGAAAATGTTTGTTGTTTTTCCCCATAAACATTTTCCGTTTTAGTTCCATTGTGATTGTTCATGCCGCATGCACTCCGAGAAATGACATTGTTATGCGTTGTCTTAAAACTTATCACGGTTATGAGTATACGAGAGAGGCGTGCCCTGTTTAGCTGAATGTTTATTAACGTTTTAATTTTTTTTTTCATCCCAAGCCTCAACGTAGCAGCATGCGATTGCTCTTTCGTCTCTCCTCCCCGTGAGTATCCTGCGTAGTGTCGGCGTATCCTTCACTCCGCGAAATCACTCGCGCCAGGTGACACTGCCCCCCTCCCTCTCGCTTCCCCTTTCCCTCTGATGAAGTGCGACGAATTGATGACATAGTGGGTCAGTTCGACGAACGCGCAACGATTCACCGCTTTATGCGAATTAACTGTTTTTCCGTGGCGTACTTTGGGTAAGCAAAGATTAATTTTTAAAAAATGAAAAAAAAAAGTAACCACTCATTTGTACAACGGATAGACGAGATCTAGAGGGCTGGACGAGGTACGAAATATCGAGACGATCCACGCGACGAATGGTCGAATTGTCCTGCCGAACCACGTACTCGTCACACCAGATAGAAACTGGAAAACGATTTTCGTAGAATTTTCGTGATTTGCAACAAAAACGATGACGTATAATGTAAAAATATTTGCCAAAAATTATTGTTTCGTCCCTGATTTGTTCGGCTACTAATTGGCATTAACTAACAAATTAACCAAGCATTTGGGCGCTACAAAAAAAAATTGCCTTGGATAAACAATATATTTGTATAAAGACGGATGTGGTTTCAGTCTGAACAACTTCGGCCTAATGTACTACGGTGGATTATTCGTACTTCAGGTACGGATGAATTTTTAAAATGATAACCGAATCAAGGCTAAAAAGTGTCGCCTATCGAGAGAAAAAATGAGCGGGCGGAAATACGGATTTCACACGAATGACCCAATTGCGGCTCGCAATGTCATCCATTTTATTTTCTTCTGTTAATCTGGAACACGTCTCACGTGCGCCAAAATGGTAAATTGCGCAACAATTCCTTTCCTTTCGAACCGTGCTGGGATACATAACGTATCTACTCTCGCGCGATCGACCCGAAACGCGTTTACCTCGCCCGTCTCCATCCAACAACCGATCCGGTTACTTTCTCCAGCGATGGATGTCCGAAAAAAAAAGATAAATGTATAACGAAACGAAAACGAGAGCAAACGCGTCGACCGTCAAAAAGGCAGAATTAATGAACCGCGCCCGATTACGAGCCACGCGTGGAATTTTCCTCTCACAATCGAGATGAAAAATCAGTTGCAACGAGAAAAAGTTTTTGTTTTGTTTTTTGCGTATATCGCGAGTGCATTTACACATTTATGGCGTACGGAGTGTTTATACATCTAGATATTGATAGATGGGATAATGGGATATTCGAGAAATTAAAAAATAACCAAACAAACTCTGCGTAATTCCAGCCTCGATGATGTTTGACGTATGCAGCTTCGGTCTTACGGATAACGTGGATTCGGGAAATGAAAAAAAAAATCGTAACCCTCAAATATTTCTCTTCTTTTCACCGACTGACTAGTTTCGTAAAATTTAACCCCAAAAGATCCGGAATGCTTGGGGAGAAAAATGCACTGAAAAAAAACTCCAGCCGCTTGGACTGACGTCCGGTTAGTAGCCTCGATAAACTGTATCTTCCACATTTCTCATATCGCGGAACAAGTTTTTTACGTCAAAAGACTGATCGCCGCTGTATACGTCAAGCATTCCCCACCAAGCGATTCGTCATTGTCCAGTCTCGAGTGGTCATCAATGACATCCGAAAAAGACAAAAGCTGACCTGATACGAGTCGAGTATGTATATTCCAGGCTTTTTGCGCACATTCGAGGCAGAAAAAATAGGGAAAAGAATATTGGAAAAGCTATTTCACCGATTCGACCGGAGTCCAAACGTCTGACACTTCAGTGACAGGTGGGCCCGAGAGAGTTGTGTCGGATACCGGGACAATGGACATAACCGTCGTAATGAGACTTTCCGGGGTGGAATCCTCGTCGTCGACGGGGATTTTGGGCTCCGAGGACACGGACGTCGAACGCGTCTGCCGAGTCGTGTATTTTTCCGAAAATCCCTATACATTCGTGTCAAAGATTATGGTTTTTTTCTCAATGCCTCCATCGACATCAGCAATCACTGAATTTAACTGTAAATATCTTCGTCGAATGAGTCTGCGCCCTTCTATCGCTCATACCCGAAGCCTCAAAGGAAATCTGAATTTTTTGTTAATGTATTTTTTTTGTTTATCAAGCACGATTTAATATCGAAGAGACAACTGTTGATAGAGGGTGTCAGTGGAAAAAGTGTTAGATATCGTCGGGCTAGGAAAGAAGAAAATTAATGTGCAACAATAGAAATAATTATTTGATCGATTATTGAAGCGTCAGTATTCGAGGATTGAGGAACAAACGTACTCACCCCTAGGCCTGGCCTCGCTGTAGACTGTTTGGCGTTGCTATTTTTCTGTAAAAATCATTTTTACGACATATTATCGTGTCGATTATTGCAAAATCTAGCAATCGCATTGAAACAACCGCTCCAACGAGAGACAAGGTGCACGGGAGCATGCACTCCGCTACTCGCCAATTACATGGCTGCAACGGTCATTAGTTTATTATTATTTGCCGAGATCGTAAAGTGATTAAAGTTTCTCTCACTTTGTATTCTTTGAAGAGCGGGCTTGAGCCTTATCCAAAGGTTACTGGCAAACAAGGTATTTGTTGCCGATCGCTCGCGTATGACAAAAAGAAGGGAAGCAAAGGAATGTGCAAGATTGGAGATTGCGATACGACGTAAAGCTCATTGAAAAGTGGGCAGAACTAGTCTGAAGCTTGGCCCGGAGGTGCTCTTACGTGAGGCAAAAAAAAGTGTAATTTGCGATGGTACTGACCAATTGGGCAAGCCGTGCCTTGAAGTCAGCTGGATAGTTGTCATTCTCGTTGAGCTCGCCCTGCGCCTTCTTACGATCGACAATTTTCGGAAATGTCTTATTAGCCCTGTTAATTTTCTCAGATCCGTTGATTGATAGCTGCGATCCCCGAGATTTCGAGGAAGCGTCGATCGGACTCGAAGTGGTGGATTTGGAGGCTTCGTTCGAATTAGGAATTTCATTACTAACGACAGTCGCCGTAGTTCGGACTGTGGCACTCGTGTCAGAAGGGGCCGAGGTCGTCGCGACGTCCTCCTCGTGAGAAGTTGGTCGTCTTTTGAGCGTCCAACCGGGATTTCCTCTCGGAGGTGCTTCCGCACCGGTAGTGTTATTCCGAGTACCTTTCGTTGGTTTGATCGGTGGAATCTCGGTGGCAGTTTTCCTGCCACGAAAACCGAGACCGTGATTGAAGAAATCCTCCTTTGGTGACCTCGTGGTGGAAGAAGCCGTACTTGCCCTTCCCCGATTTTTACTTCGCGTCTCGATCGTACTTTCCGTACGTTCTTGAATTCTCGGCGTAGCGAAGCTTGTCGACAGCGTTGGAGACACCCGGCTCGAAGCTACAGACGTTTCAGCGGTCGTAAACGCCTCTTTGATGTCCCTTCGAGACGGCGTTGGAGAAGTCGTTGGACTCGTCGAGCTTCCGACCGTCGATGATTTAACCCTGGACCTTCCTCGCGCTTCCGGTTCCGACGTGTCGTCGTCAGAAGTCGATGCTCTTGCGACCGAGACTCTTCCTCGTCTCTCGGCACTTGCCGCAGCGATGGAATTCCTTGGTACGACCTCGGCGCGTCCTGACCTCGCTGATGACTTATTCACCTTTGATACCTCGTTCCTTCCACGTTTTCGTGTTCTCACCTCGTCCTTGTCGGAATTTTTCGAGCTCTCGAGCGCACCGCGAGAATCCGTGCTCTTCTTCGGGACATTGTCCACCTCCGCGAATCGCGAGGATCCTCTCCTCGAGGATCTCGAAGCCGGGCCTGGCGTCTCGGATGCTTTCTCATAGCTGGAACGTCCCCGAGCTCTGCTCCCGCGATCTCTGCGCAACGAATTGTTCTTTTGGCTCGAGGACGCCCGCGAGAGCGTATTATCCTCGGGGTCCTCGTTCCCGATCGGAGGGATATCGACGCTGACGCTCTCCGAACCGGCCGGTACGTTGTCGTGTCTTTTCCGCGTCGAAGTATCGTCGGAGCGCCGTTCAAAAGTAGCGGAACGATCGGACACAGGCGGAACCTCCTGATCCTTCGTGACCCGTTTCTGAGGGCTTTGCCTCGCAGATGCGAACTTATCGGAAGTGGGCAATCCACTTTTGAGGTCTCTCGAGGACAGGGTAGTCTGTATCTTTCGACCGGTTCGCGATCTTGGGCTTTCGGTAGTACCCAAAAATACGGATGGTCCGGTTAGGTCGATTCTAACACTGGTGCTTTCCTCACTTCTCGAAAGAGTCGTGGCGCCCTCGGTTGTCAAACCGCTTGAGGCTTTTCTCGAAGGGCCATTCCTCGTTCGAAACAAGCCTATTCGTCGCGGTTCCGGCTTCGAATCTTTACGATTTTCCGAGTCCTTCGCTATCTCTTCCAGTCTCAGCCTTTTCGCTTCTTCTGCAAGGCCGACCACCGTCGTCCCGCTCGGTGTATTCGTTGTTGGGCTTTTCCTCGAGCTCGTCGATGAACGTCGTCTCTCGGAACTCGGTGGAGACACGCTCGGTTGGCTCGATTTTCGCCCACTACCACCTGATAATTTGACATCATGACCGAGCCGGGAACTCCTCAGCGTGGTGGTTTCCGTTGTTTCGTGCTTCGAAGAGAGATCCTCGCTGCGCGACGAGCTTCCCCGACGACCACCGCGTGTACGGCTGCTCGAACCAGGACTCGGTGAGGACACGGTGCTCGTCTCTTGTCCTTCGATCGCCTTGAGATTAAAACGAGAGCCCCCGCGAGCCCTCGAGGGTGTCCTCGTCTCTTGACCTTCGACCTGCAACGCACGACACGAAGATAGGGTAAAATGACATTTGGCGAAGCTATCGCGCCTAAAAATTAAGACGGTTCTGTCATTTTGTACCAAAGACTCAACCAAATACAATTGGACCCCAATAAGGACTATATATACCTGTGTGCGCTGTCCCTGACAAATGCAAATAGAGATGTGGATGCATCTTGGGACTCGCCGGCAAGTTTGTGCGCCGGTTCACGAAAGGATATTCTTTCGGAGGACCAACGAATGCCGATTGAGAATTTTAAATTCAAAATTTCTCAAACGACGCCAATCGGAAAATAGTGCGGAATCCACTTGAATTCCAATGTGGACTCCCTGCGTGGGCGGTATCCCTATGAAATCCCTATGGCTGGCTCCGTGCGCAACTCTAGCGCCGCGTAGCGCTCGTATTTTTGTCGGCTCTGTCAATGGCTCTGGACTTTTTGTTACAATATCGTGATAAATGATAAAAATTAACATCACGCCTCAATTGCATTTAATTTGTTTGTTTCAATCAATTTGTCCAGCCGAAGACGGCAAAGGAGCGTTTCCTTTCAAAAAAGTGGGAAATAGTAACGAACATTTTCTTAAAACGAATAATTGGGTTTACTTGTAATTTTGTTTTAAGACGAGAAAAAAGAAGCTATGTAATTATTTTTTATTATAATTTAACAAACATATATTGTTGCTCCACCACTCTATATTATGATAAATAAAATTTTGTTTTCAGACCGAAATGAGCGTAATTTTGAAGACCTGCTTCGGGAGTATAACTCGCCATATCAACTTCCAACCTCAAATTCAATCTAAGGGAAAATTGTTGGCATCTGCTGAACACGTGAGGGACGTAGAGAAGTTAAGGACAAAACATGACCCAAGTTTAAGCTTGGGTCATTGTGAAAAATTAATTGATTAGAGGTATGAATTATTGATAATACCTTCCGGTATTTTTGCAATTCATTACATAGTAACTGTCGTGGCTCATTTTTAATATAACGATATTTTATATTTTATTGCAAAAATATCGTACTTCGCTCAAGCAGATTTGACAGATAAATAGCCGAGCTTATTGCAATTTTTGCACACTGCGGGCGCTGCGCTCGATTTCATTATCCTCACCCTATACTCTGCACGGAACCAATAGAGGTGTGGTGGAATCTGGGGACTCTCCAAACAAATTTCTGCACCGAACGTTCCAATCATATCTTTGTATTAAAGAGAAATGAACAACGCACGTTTAACGCTATTTTGGGATGGTTATTTTTCTTATCGCTGTTGGTTTTTTTGTCTCGAACACGCAGGTCAATCCTTTCCATGTCCTTCCTCCGAGAGACGCGAGAAAGAGTTCTGCGGTGGACGGCTATCCAATTACCCCGCAGGATTTTTTCTTATCCCCGAGCAAGGTTATCCGGGTGTCGCGTTCGTTGTATGTCAATGTGGATTGAAATGAAATATTTTCGGTAGTGCAAACCGGTTGGCTTTATTCCAGCAATACACGGGGCTATTCGATTGAGCAACCTCCAAAGACACGTTAATCCATCAAAGATTTAGATCGCAGTCATATCCAAATGGGAACACGAGTTTTCTTCGAGAGCATCGCGATACGCCGCTATGAAGAAAGTCAAAGGTGCAGACAAATACCCGGTCTGTTGCTGATACGATTAATAAAACGAAACAAACAAGGACAGCCGTTTTTTAGCTTCGGGAACTAAATTAACCGGGAGTGTTGTTATATTTGCATAAAAATCATATAGCAAATAAAGTGCTCACTGGGAACCTCCATCGACGTCACCCAGGGGTTTAGATCATTTGGTATGGAGATTATTCCGCGTTTCGATTCTTCCTGCGTTGCTCGCCGAGCAACTCGATAATTTGTCCTTATTCGATAATCGAGATCCGGCTCGGACAAAACGAAAAATATATCCGTATATAAATACTTTCGTTCGCGTTACGCGCTTTGAGTAAAAATCAAAGTGAATATTAAATTAAATATGCAGTGGCTGAACAATAAACAGCATATGGCGCAGCTCGAACGTAGGTTGCGCAATGGGAAATCGAGTACAAGGCTTAC
This sequence comes from Ophion slaviceki, assembly GCA_944452715.1. Taxonomy (NCBI): domain Eukaryota; kingdom Metazoa; phylum Arthropoda; class Insecta; order Hymenoptera; family Ichneumonidae; genus Ophion; species Ophion slaviceki. The sequence continues at coordinate 1,131,372 of OX101785.1, read as the reverse complement.
TTTACATTTATATTGTTCTTGGCGGCAAGGTGCTGGGAGATATTGCGCCGATAGTCAGAATGAAGTAAACATTGCACTTTTATTGCCCGAAGATTCGTCACGTGAGAAATTTAATTTCAATCAGGTGCGATGAAAAAAAGATTGCCGAATAGACGGATCTTTAGCTCGGGAGATAAAACAACCTGGCGAATCACCAGGTGACGGAAACTTTCCGTCATCGTCCCGTTCGATTCGTGTCGAAGGAACTTTTGACACGTAAAAAAAAATAATTTCGAATCGTCTATTCGTCAAGAAAAGTTTATTTGCCTGGAACAATATTATCGTCGCTTTACGAAAAAAAGAGAAGACTGGACAAATGGAAGGGAGATAAAATTCTGCGTAACTTTATTTTATTAGTTCGTCGCTTCCTGACAAGTATCCTTGATGAATAATTTATGGGAGATCAGAACGGAGTGACTTATATTTGCACCCTTCGCTTTTTTTGCACTAACGCTTCGAATAAAAGATTGCGGATGACTGTACGCTAAGGTTGGTATAAATAATTTATGTTGATGGAAATCACCGGAAAATACGCAGTTGAAACAAAGGGGAGTCCTTTTTTCCCACTGTATATTGAAGGAGATTTTGATAATCTCATCAACGAAACGATATTCAATACAACGGCGGTACGTGCACGAATTTCGTATTAAATAAATATTTACGGAAAACACGAAGACGCAAAATGTTTCTTTGTTCCGCTAAACGTATGGTACTTTCCCATGAAGAACAAGGCTGTCAAATTGGTTACAAGGCTCGTCTTGTTTCCACAAAGAGTATAAACTGAGGGAGATTTGAAGAAAAGAGCCTCTCTTTCGTCCGCGGCTAATCGGCTGGGCTTTGTCCAGCAAGTGCAATTTTCGAAGAGTCTACCTAGAGGTTCGATCGAATTAAAGGAATAATTATAGCGGCCGATCGAGCGTACTTGATGCAAGGGATTATTATCCAACTTCCTGATGGACCTACTTGACTCGGCAAGACCAGCATTCGCACGCCGATCGTCACGACGAGAAGAGAAAAGATCGCGCTTAGGGGTTACGTCGTACAGCTAATTTTTATCGTGAATTTTTTTTTCTTTCGATTACGCTCTACTCTACACTCAAGCTCGAGCCGATTCGTTCCGAGCAAAGAAGCTGAGAATCGTGCCACGATCGGTTGGCATGTAAATTTCGGCATGTCGTTAGATTATTGGAGAAAATAATCAGGGGTTTCCGAGCGACATTTTCCCCGAGCACTCGGCCACAGCTAAAAAGAAATTGTGTCGATTTTTTTTTGTTTCAACAAACATAAATTAGTTGCTCAACAGGCTCGTCGCACTGCAGTAGTTTCTCGAATAATCACCGGATCGGCTACGCGCTCGGACGTCGAATTATAAATCGGCAGGGGGGAGCCGAGCAATCGTGCAACGAAATGAAGATGAGAAACGTGAAACGAGCGATGCCCAAAGTGCTTGAATTACTCGCTATGCCGATGGCTACTTATTGGCAAGTTCAAATGTCGATCAACCTGTTATTTCGACAATTTTCTATTTGTTTTCGCGACTCGAGAACGAGGAGAAATTCACCGAGATTTATTCCTTCGAAGACGATGTTGGCGCGGGCATTCGTTATTGACGCAGCGAGTTTTTGCGCGCGGAACGGCCACATAATCGTCGATAAATTCGTGGAATCGGTTTTTCTCTTTCTTCACATTGCCAATGTTCTTGTAATTGGTTCGCCCGAAAATCGATCGTTGCGAAGATTATCACATCTCGCGGATTTGGTAATTCGATTGGAAACAGGTTGTATTTTTTTACGCGGATCAGCGATAGTTGGATCGCGGATCACGAAAACTCTGGTGGGGCATTCGATTTGTCACAACGAGGAAATGACGACAATTTGTAGCGATAGTGAAGTTGAACTGTGCATCATTGATGCGGAGAAAATTAATTTTTTTGAAAGACTGTTTTTTTTGCTGATTTAGGCTGCTAAATTGACTCGCAGCGATTAGATTTTTTTTATCGGAGATGTATAACAACAAAAAGGTTGTAAAGTTGCATAGATTTTTAGTTGTATTCCGACCATCAAACGGCACGTCACTCGGATGGAGTTCATCCTCGAGACTTCAGGTATGAGCGTTAAAAAAATCGAAACGTAGGTAGGTATTTGATCTCACTATGATGTTCCCCCGTCGATATTCGATCGTTTCCAATTATAAATACGATTCACAGCCCACTTTTCGTAAAATCTTAACTTTCGTTTACAAAATCGAGCAAAGCTCGTTGATTACCGAGTGGGAGCCCTCGACGTACAATCTCAATTAGAAAGGCGATCTCTGCGAGTGTAATCTGCAACGCTGTGTAACCGAGCCACGACCCTCAGTCGTATTTTTCCGCTCGAAAAACTTCGAAATTCAATCATTTTTTGTATCTTCTCACAGTCGAATGAACGACGAATACTCTAAGTCAACATCGATTAATGAGATATATTCTCAAGGTAACTTCGGCGATCCAGTTCTGTCAAATCACTGTCATGGAAACATCATGCAGTCGACCATTATAATCCAGCAATCTTTCGACATTTCAACAGTCGTTTTCAAATAACGCGAATACAAGTTAGTTATTAATTTTTTTCGCGCAATGAACATTTCTTTTTAACAAGACCATTCCAAGAACACTCGGTTCGGCGTTGAAATATATGCAATCATTTTAACAAGAAACGTATGTATTTTTTGGTCGTGAGCCATACAGTGACTGCGAAATGATTGCAAAAGATTCTCGTACAAATTCGAAATATCTTTGGGCGTAACAACCGCACGTATATTTATATTGATTCATATGTCGAATGTGTAACATATTTGTAATCGACATATACATATATACGCGGCCAGATTTACCGATTTGGCTCTCGGTTCATTCCGATTTCTGTCAGCAACATTGCTGGTCTGGTTGAAGTTGTCTCACTCATACCGCGTTTTATCTCACGAGTGTGGACAATCGTTTCTGAAAGTAAAAGTGGGTGTCTCGGGCGAGTTTGGCTCTCGGGAGAGGGCTACCTACAGATCCTTGAAGTTTTACACGAGACGGTATTACTTTGCGTCCACATATATATATGGGTGACTTTGAAGACATACAACTTCGGTGACCTACCTCATAATAGCCAATCATCCCCAAACTCAACATTAACCGTGCTGTCTTCAAAATCATATTCATATCAAAGTGAACAGTCTTTTCCGCAAAATCAACGAATTTTTTATGAAAATTTCGGGGACCGTCCTCGAAACTGTCCGTCTTAAAAGGCCCGATGTTGAGTGTGCATGGTTGAAACACAACGAAAAAAAAATCTTTTTAATGGTTAGAATATTTTTTGGCTCTGAAAATCACTCAAACGTTTTTACATATTTTTATTGGAGACTTACAATCTCGATTTGCGAAGAAGAAGCTTTGGGCAAGAATAGAAATAAATAAATGAAAAAGGACCAAAAAAAATCGTTGCTTACCAACGATGCCAAACTCAACGTCATTGATCGTCAACATTACGTACATATAATGGATTTGAAAGATACTTTCCTCATATATATATATTTATACGAATATAATTATATACATTTGAACCCTCAATAGATGTCTATTCAAAGAAATACTTGTAAAAACTTATTTTGCAATACCGATTGAATATACGAGAACGTTTCTTTTTGACATTTCATGAGAATTCACATGATCTCGTGACACGGTGGCATCGTGTAAACTATGCTACATCGTTTTCTCGGTATACACGTGAGGATGCACGCGAAGATCAAATAAGTAATTAACCGTAACCAACATTGAGAGCACGCGGACAACTAGAATGCGAAAAATCAAAATTATAGTACGAGCGAACAGTTCGAGTGCACTATCGTGTCCATTTACAGCTGAGAGTTATTACGAAGCTTGTCGATACATAGGAGAATCTGAATAACATTCTCATCGTGCTAGGATGATTGCTGGAGATTAAATAGAAATAAAAGAGGCTGGAAAAAATGAAGCTACTTAAAAGTTTGCCGATACAACATACAAAATCCCTTCCCATCTTCCACACTCGATTAATTGCTAGCCGTTCGATCACGCTAAGGTTCGGAACAGACAGGTTTTCTCTATAGCAGCAGCTCTCGTAATACTCGTATATTTTGTTGCGACTCCAAATAGCGGGATGAGGGCATCAGAACTGGTACAAAGAAGAACAATTCACGACTTTTTTCAGTCGCGCCAAAGTGTTCATTTTTTGAAGATTGAGACGACTAAGAAGTGCCTTGTAGAGTTGGAGATCAAAACCTCCAGCGAGGCAGAGGGAATTTTCATTCACCTACATCTATATACTTTGTGAGATTTATAGTAAAAGTCTCGGATTACGCTCCGGCAGGGAGTGAGCAAAAAGAAAGTTAAAAATAGGATGCCCGAGAGGTGAGCAACCATCGGTTAGCGTCAGGTATCATTTTTGGAGATTCCACGTGCGTATACATAGATATGTGTTTGATCCAGAAAGGTTCGGATTAAGGGCGTGGTTCGGTATCCCATTTTTCAAATAATTTACGTCAGAGTACTTTCACAATGTTTTCTCACGTCGGTGGCAAAACTTAAACGTGGGTATTCGACTGACCAATGCGGCTGATCGAACCTCGCGTGATTTGATTATCGCCAATAAATATTATGTGCCGCATGTACCAATTACAAGGAATTGTAATATCTTTATTGTTTTAGCTATGAAAAGTGCTAATTTTATCGATATTATTGTGTATATATATATATATTTACACTGCCGCTCAAAAGTTTAGATACACCAATCGATATTTTTTGCCGCACTAAAAGTTGCATAGCTTCGTCAAAAAAAAGATAACCGAATTTACAGAACGGCGTTTTGAAGGGAATCAATACAGCTTTGTTTTGCTTTTTTGGTATATTTTTTATGATTTTTTTTCGACTCGGTACGCACTTTTGTACGTGACTGTTTTTCGGCTTTTTTCGACCATCGAGAATTGGACTTATGGAAAAAAAATTTGTCATGTTTGTCGACAATTAACTTGAACGGTGTAGCAGGAGCTCCATTTTCGTTTTTTTTAAGTTTCGTACGATTTTTTTTTCGCAAAGTTAATTCATTTTTGGCTAAAAAGGACAAATTTTGGAGAATGCAACGTAACTCAAGAACTATCGGGTTTAAGAGGAAATGTCAAAGATGTGAAAAGTTGCGTAAGTTTACACTGGATCGCGTGGAGTTTTTTCAAAATTTTCGGTAGAAATTTTTTTTGCTATTTTCGAAATTCTGATGAGTAGGATGGCTTAACTCGAAAAGTATGGCGTTTATAACAAAATGTCAGGAAGAGAAACTTTTTATTTGGTGGTCGATTTTGAATTCGTTAACATTTTTCAGGATTTTTCTTCTGAAATTTTTTTGGCCGATCCTCGGAGTATCGTCCGAACAATTGAGTTTTTTTTTCAGGTGGTCTAAGTGATTTTGAAACATTGTAAAAAAGTGAAATAAATCTGAAAAAATGTCAACGTATTCAAAACGAAACACTGCAACATTTTCCCCTCTTGATATTTTGTCTCTAACTCAATAGTTTTCGAGATACGCCAATCAATTTTTCGACCGATCCTCCGAGGTTCGGCAAAACAAAATTCATAAAAAATTGTCAATTCAGTCAAAAAAAAATTCAGAAGAAAATTTTGAAAAAATCCCACGCGATGCAGTATAAATTTATGCAACTTTTTACATATTTGACATTTTGTCTTAAACCCTGTAGTTCTTGAGTTACATTGCACTTAAAGTGCAAATAATTGTGTAAAGATATTAATGGCCATATAATTGTTTATAAATATGTTTCATATATATATATATATATGAATGGGACATTCCACGGCACTTCAACTAGCTCGTGACCCCGACCATTTGTGGTTTTCCTCATTTTTTTTTGTCAAATTGTACTCCATGAATGGAATATCGACACCAATTATTAGATTTTTATCTCTTCTCTTTTAGGTGTTATAGTTTTAAAAAAAATGTCGATTTCAGAAGTTTTGGAAACGTTTAAACGCTGACAACTCTTGAAGTAATTGAGATATCGACAAATGTCACTATATAATTTTTTTTCATTTAGAAGCATACTTTCGTTAAAAAATATGAAAAAATTATCAATTATCAATGTCAACGTTTTTTCTGCTTCTAAAGTGAAAGCTATTTTTTGAAAAGATGATTGCCTTTCTTTTTTTTCAAAAAGTTCCCTAAAATACAGTTACCCATTCTATGATTTTAAAGACTAGTCTCATCGTGGGCGCATATTTCCTTCTATTTTTTCGAATTAATCATATTTTTTAGAAGATTTTTATAATTTTAATCTCCAATAATGTTATTAAGGATTTTGTGATATCGAATTCGGCTTCGACAGGCCTGAAATGGTTTATTGTTAATTTGTGCTGAATTTAACGAAAAAAAATTATCTTAATTCCAAACTATTTTTTTTCGTTACGTCCCGCACAAATAAAAAAATTAAGAAATTACATTGTTTCTCTCAAAAATCAACGAATGGGTCGTGTAGAAAATTTATTCAAGTTTTCAAAGCTGCCTTTTAATTCCCTGTGCGATTATTGGTTGCTGAGATATCAATGATCAAAGACAAAAGAATCTTTTTTCATTCAGTCAGTTTTATTTAAAACAAAAAAACAAAAAAATTTAGAAAAAATTCTCCCGCTATTTCTTATGATTGCGCGATAACCGTAGCTCACAAACTTTTTTGTGAAATGATCTCAAAACTAGAAACTTGAAGCTTCAAATGCTTGTTTTTTCATCTCGATACGACCATTTTTCACATAGATACAGCACTTCAAAAAATACTAAGAAATTTTCTGTTGCTTTAATTTTTTGGAGTAGTGTAGTTAAAGAAAAAAAAATTGGAGCGAGTTTGGTCAGTTTTTACGAGCGTCAAATAATATTTATCAACTGGTTGTTTTACAAACGCATCAAGAATAAATGATTGATCAATAATAATAATAATTACAATAAACAACAATAATAGTAATATACACTTATATGTAGGTATACATATATATATATATATGAGACATTCCCCGGCATTTCACCAAGCTAGAACTCTAAATTAAGAAAAAAAATCGAAAAATTTCAAAAAAAAAATATTTTTTTTAATTTGTACAACATTTCAAGAAACAATATTGACTCATTTTTGACACGATTTGGCTTTTGCGCACCATAATTCACTTATCTTTAATTGCATTAATAAAAAGTTGATAACCCCAAGCTGTATTCACTAGTCGATCTAAGAACTTGCATGCGATTAATTCTCAATATTTTCTGCGAAGGTTATTAGGGTTACAAAAAACAGTTTTGTTAAAAACTAGGCATGATCAAACATTGAAAAGAAGTTGAAGTGTACAAAAACTTTTGATTAATTTTTTTTACCAAAAAACAACTTAGTTTTGAAAAAAATTGTTAATTAGTGTTTTCTTCCAAAAAAAAAAAAAGATCAGTTTTGAAAAAACTGTTTTTTGTAAACCTAACAACCTTCGTAGAAAATGTCGAGAATTAATCGCATACAAGCTCTCAGATCGACTAGTGAATACAGCTTCAGGGTATAAACTTTCAATCAATGCAATTAAAGATGAGTGTAATTCTGGTGCGCAAAGGCCGAATCGTGTCAAAAATGAGTCAGTATGATTGCCTGCAATATCTTACAAATTTTAAAAGAAAACAAAATTTGTTGAAATTGTTCGATTTTTTTTGTTCCCTTCTATTTCACAAGTAACTAGAGCAAATTTGTGAACAAAGTCGAAAAAATGGTCTTTTTATTTTGATGATAATCACACAAGGTTTAGAAACAATACACTTGTTCCTTTAATTGTTTTGTAAAACTTTGATCAATCGGTCAGGAAAAACGGTTCGATGGTTCAATTTGAAAACTTTACAAGGCTGTTGGGGGTTGATTAAGCGAAAAAAAATCTGGCAACATTAGTCTTGCCAGCAATATTTGTAAAGTAGTGGTAGATTTACTGAACAACCATAAAAAGTAATTTTTTTGTACTTTGTTCAAATTAATGTTAAGAGTGAAAAGAAAAAGAATCTAAAAAATCAAGGAAAGGGTCTTGTAGGGAATTTATTCGAGTTTTCAAAGGTGCCCTTTAATTCCCTGTGCGGTCATTGGTTGCTGAAATATCGATGATATCCGTCGCTCACAAAAATTGTTTGCCAAAAGATCTCGAAACTAGAAACTTGAAGCTTCAAAATGATTTTTTTGCATCTCGATACAACTATTTTTCACGTAGATACAGCACTTTAAAAAACACTAAAAAAATTTAAGAAATTTTTTGTTCCTTTCATTTTTTCGAGCAGTGTATTATCAATTTACACATTTAGCCATAAAATTATTTATAAATACTTTCACACCTATCACGCACAGATATATATATATATATATATATACACCCACATGTATGCATAAATGACTATTATTGTTTTTCATGGTGTATGATTGTTATTATTATTATTGATTAGTAATTAACTCACAGTAAGTCAGTAGAAGAAGTATTGATCAAAGTTTCATGAACCAGTTTATAAACATATTTGTAATTTGTTGAATTCTTTTCTCTTCTTTGCAATGACTCCGGTCTTTTTTAATTAAGGAGTTTAATCCGCCTCTAATTTATAAAAAACAAAGCATTCAATTGTCGATGTGTTCCGACTCGCGTTATATCCGATTGACCTTGAATGGGATGCCTGGTCACAGATAGATTCGTTCGTTACAAATTGAATCTGGGGAGAGACAGAAGACTGGCAATGCCGAGCGACGCATTCACTTTCTACCTGACGACAAAGTCGTCCCCTACGGCAGAAGAGAAGGTCTACGCTTACCTTTATTTTTATTTCTTTGTTTCATTTGTCCCGTTTATGAACTTACTCCTCTTTTTCAATCGCTACATAACGTACGTTCGCAACAGTCACCTTGATTTTTTAGCCAGCCCCGAATTCCGCAAGATTTATGAGGCGAACGATGGTGAACCGAAAAAAAGAAGACCGAGAGAGCTCAAAAATCCACGAACAAATGAGCCCCAATTATTCACAGAATAACTTTTGTTCAGTCCGCGATGAAACTTGCAACGGGCGTAAGCCTCGAATGTGAAAGGATGTCATTTCGTGTGTGGCGGCAAAAAAAAAGTGCCATCGGAAGAAAAGAAAAAAAATCGTATCGTTTCACGGGCTCATCTCGCCTACGACCGTGTTTTCTTCCAGCCAGAATTTCTAAATATCCGAGAGTGGGCGACGACGGGGAATTGTTAATTCGCTACAACATGGGGATTCGCGCATTCGATCGGAGAAAGTGAGACGATTCGCGCTCGTGTTCGTGTGCATTTCCATCTAATTGGCAACGACCCAACAGTGATTTACAACGAAGAGCAATACTCGCCCCATGATCGAGCATTGGTCGGTGGTAAATTTCGGAAAAACAATATCCGGCGTGAGTAAAAAAACATGGATGGGAATTCACGACGACGCAATGAATAATTTGCCAATAACGTGATGCGTGAAGAAAAAAAAATCGAACACTTGTCACAACAGCTCGAAATATGCGCTACGCGTGGCAAAAGAACTCGTCGAGTGAGAGAGACGAGCTCGCGTAACGATACGACATATTTCATCGTTCATCATTTTTAGCTTTTCTCTGCTCTTTTTTTCTTTTTTTTTTCGTTCGATCCCGGCCTGTTACGTCGCGGAGGATTTATCCGTGACTGGAGTGCTAAATGATCGTCGCATTGGCGAGGGAAGGGTAGAAAAATGACAGGTCGACCGGTTCGTAACGGAGCACTCTCGAGTGCGCCGATTGGCAGTGATGCAAGTCGTTCGCGCGTCTATAATCGGTAACGTGCAACCTGACGTTCAGACTATATACGCACCACGCACGCCGTACAACATTACTACGAAAGTCTGCGTTGGATACTTTGATCGGAGGAAAAAACTCGGCTACGCAAATTTTCAACACATCGAACCAAGACTTTTATGTCAACGGGCGTTTTTCATTTCAAAGCCAAATATTATTTCTTAAATAATTGTTTTCAAATCAACTGCCTATTCGCAATGGATAAGGAAGGATGGTTGGGGAAATTCAATGAAAAATAATGCAGCGCGTGACAAATTCCGTCTGTCGCAAATGCCGAAGATAGAATATCTTTCTGAAGATATTTTTATCAAGTTTAATCAATACCTAATTAGTCTTGTGCAAAGTAGCTATTTTTAGTTGCCTTGCGTTTAATTCGGATCCCTGTAAATTTGGTAGACTCCGTTATGATCAAACAAAGAATATCGTGGCTATTGAAATTGAGCAAAGGCTTGATCCATGTACGCAATACATCATCCACTGTAGCGCAGTATTTCTTCTATTATCGGACCTGTGCTCAGGTATGTGTGACGTATAATAGTCACCGGGTACCACGTACTCGTTCAACTCCGTATACATAGCTGCACTGATTTACAAGCAAGCAGCCGTATCCCTGCAGGCCGTTGAATTACGATGGACACATCCAAGTTCTCCCCTCAATTCTCCTAAATCATACAAGACCCGTCCACTTTGAGGCTTGCCCTCATCCTCATAGTATCCTCATAGTCCTCATTATCAACATTGTTAGAAACTCTAACCCCATGGATTGATGCCCAGATTTTATATAAATGTTATTTCAAGGACCGTTCCCAAAGCAGCAGTAGATTAAAAATATCCTTTCTTTATATATACACAGGTGTGTGTATGCGCGCGCGCAAATGCGTTATTGCGTCGACCAGTTCGATATCACGCTCGAGTCATCGTCTTGTTAATATAAAAACGAGTGTACGGCGTCAAGTATGCGTAGACAGTTCACGATGAGGATTTCGCAAGGAGGAGGCATCCAGTGCAAGGACTCGCGATAATATTTTATAATCGTTGCGCAGTTGATTCGTTAGAAAGTACACCATTCGCGATTGAACTAATTTTTTCCGCGATATTCTAATGGATGCGTGATAAATTAAGTCATCTATAACTTGGACGATTGACAAATGAGAACGGGAAGAGCGAACGTCAATAGTGCTTGAAAAATGTATTCGAATCGTTCGTTTCTATCGTACTTTGTAGAAATAACAAATATTCTGGTAAGAGGTTGATGACAAACTACTTTTGGAATAAGAGCACTCTCATATGGAAATTCCAATCACGAGATCTTCGCACCTTTGTCTGCGCGAATTCGTTACGAATTATTTTCTGTAAAACATCAGGCAACTTTGGTATTTTTCCTGTCCATTAATAATCTGTTTTGTAATACGATTTCACAAAAACTCCTCGCGGAAATATGCCGTGCAAGGACTTCTCGATTTAACACACGCATAGAACATGTTTATCGATTGCGTCGCTCTTGACAAAGTCCAGTGTTAATATTTAAGTAAGCGTGTCCGAGTGAAAGATTGTACTCATTAAATGTTGGATAAATTTCTCTAGAAATTGTTCAATTAAAGCCTCGGACCGGCCTTGTCTTCCGGGTAACTCTCTATACTTTATTGGCGTGTTTTGGGGGGGGGGGGGGGGGGTTTATGGACGTTTTATAACGACGAACCCACAAATGTCGTGGAACTTTGCATATCGTTGCACGCAAATGTTATATGGAAGGTTTATTGATTATTGTTCATTCGATATACGGAATAATCAATGAGGAAAATAAAACAAAATACTTGCCATCTAATGTTAGATTTTTCTTTCCGATTCAATATTAATGAATTCATTCTGCAATGTTAACGGGGTCCTCTAGTTTCTCGGGTCGACAAAATCGATTTTTTTTTTTCATAAATCACATCTACAACATGTGTAGAAAATGGGTGCCAAAGGATTTTTCGATATTCAAAGTGGTTCACAAGTATAAATCACATGCGCAAACTTTCAAACGCGTTTTTCTCAAAACACCATTTTTCGAAACGGTGACCACGATATTTCAGAAACTACTGCACCGATCTTGTTCAAATTTATACAGCATCTTTAATATGTTATAAGCCAGCGATTGAACTAGGATTATCATGATTGCTTCGATAGTTTTTTTTGTACGAGCGAAAAACTTAAGAAAAAATGAGTAAAAAATAGAATGTAATTTTCAAAAGTGTATAAAAAAGTCAATTTTTGTAATTTAGAATTCACTCTAGTTCAATCGTTAGTCTTAAATATGAAGATTAAAATGCCGTTTGGTTTTTTATTTCAGATAAGCAGAACAGCCGCAATCTTGGTCACCGTCAAGCACCTCTTTTACTTGATGTCTTCCTGTCGGCCACTATAACTTTTATTCTATTATATATTTTGACTTCAAAAAATTTGTAAAGCTTATTTAGATGTTAATAAAGATTATGCAAAAACAATGAGATTGATTATTTTGATGCTTTGCCCGTAAAAAATTATTGAAAAAGCCGTAAAAAAACAGCCGAGAAACTAGAGGACCCCGTTAAGTGAATAACCGTTAAGTAATTGCTGCACTAATCAATTCATGCGTAAGGGCCGTCTCTCCTATCCTATCCTGATGACACGACAAAGAATGTGATTTTTAATTGATTGTTTTGCCAATAGGATGTTCTAATTAATTGTTCTAAGAATGAGGTGTTTTGAAGAATTGTTTTGAGAATAGGGTGTTTTCATTAATTGTTTCTATTAATTATCGTTCTTTTATCCTATACTGACACACGAAACAATTGGGTGTTTATAAATGTGAATATACTTGTGTATTGGTTCATTTTTGGGTCAAAGTTGGCCTATGGATGGATCGGATATTACAATCATAATTATACATATTATATTAGGAGTACAACTTTGCAGTGACCGTTTTACTTAGAGAGCCACTGCGGCCGAAGTAGTGGCCCTAGCTCAATAAAAAAAGTGGAATTTTAAACTAGAGGCTCTGCCAATGTAAACAATTTAAAAAAGCTAACGGATACGTGTATACATTATAAAGTTATAGGCACTCAAACATGGCAACCTACGAACCGAATTATCAGCATTTGCGGGAGGTTATGATTTACTTCTTCAACATCAAGAAATCTGCGGCTGAGGCCCACCGTTTGCTTGTAGATGCTTACGGGGAGGATTCTATTAGTGAGAAAACGTGTCGGCGGTGGTTTCAACGCTTCAAAAGTGGAGATTTTGAGGTCGAGAACAAGCATGGTGGCGGAAGGCAGAAAGTTTTTGAAGACGCAGAATTGGAGACCTTGCTGGACCAGGATTCGTGCCAAACTCAAGAGGAACTCGCCGAGACGTTAGGAGTAACCCAGCAAGCAGTTTCAAAACGTCTCCGGGATATGGGTATGATCCAAAAGCAAGGAAACTGGGTCCCGCATGAGTTGAAGCCGAGAGACATCGAGCGCCGATTTTTCACCTGTAAACAACTGCTCCAAAGATAACAAAGGAAGGGATTTTTGCACCGGATTGTGACTAGAGATGAAAAGTGGGTTCACTACGATAATCCTAAACGCCGAAAATTATGGGGACTGCCTGGTCATATTCCGTCATCGACGCCCAAACCGAATATTCACGGATCCAAAGTGATGCTGTGTATCTGGTGGGACCAGCTGGGCGTTGTGTACTGTGAGCTGCTCAAACCATCCGAAACCATCACAGGGGAACTCTACCGACGTCAGTTGATGCGCTTGAGTAAGGCACTCAAAGAGAAACGGCCACAATTCAACGAAAGACATGACAAGGTGATACTGCAGCATGACAATGCCCGACCCCATGTTGCAAATGTCGTGAAAAAGTACTTGGAAACGCTGAAATGGGAGGTTTTATCCCACCCGCCGTACTCTCCAGACATTGCCCCTTCCGACTATCACTCGTTCCGGTCAATGGCACACGATTTGGCTGACCAGCACTTCGGTACTTACGAAGAAGTCAAAAATTGGGTCGATTCCTGGATTGCCTCCAAGGACCAAGACTTTTATCGACGCGGGATTCGAATGCTACCTGAAAGATGGGCCGAGGTCGTAGCTAGCGACGGGCAGTACTTTGATTAAAAAATATGTAGCCACTTTTTTATAATAAAGCCTTAAACTTTTGAAAAAAACGGTCACTGCAAAGTTGTACTCCTTATACGAGGCAAAATATAAAAATGTTGACTCCCCGAACTCCCCGACTACCGTCACCGCTGACTAACGCTTCGGAAAAAAATTCTGCGCCTGATTTGATAACACGACTTTTTTTTTCATCTCCGCAAAGCAGTGAATTACAGGCTCGATAATTTCGTAAGATTTACATAGCATCGAGGAAATCGGTTGAGCATGCGCTTTGTTCGACAGACTGCCTTTTCGCTCGTCCTCTTGCGCGTAACATGTCAAAATAACATATACAGCGAGACAGTTGCACAACGTCACTCACACATATAGGTATATATAATCAAGATGCTCGAGTGATTCATTTGACTTCCGGTCCGTATTATGCCGTTCTAGCCCGATTTCTTGCGCAATACCAGATACATTTTGAAATTAGTTTTGCGTACTGGTCTATCATTGATTGCTGCACACGCAATATACTTCACTACGTATACAAACTTACCGTTGCAGGCAAAAAAATCGTCTTATGCAGGAACTATTAATCGGTGAATAGTCATTATTTTTTCCTTCACTTTTAGAGATAAATAAAAACGAGCCTGTAAAATTACCCGTCTGCCTTAAGTTCATACTGGATTATTGATGATTTATAATATTATAAATCTTGTATAAGCTCGGGTGAACCCAAACAAGCGACCTGAACCTTCGATCCATCTTTCAGAAACGTTTTCGCCGAATTTTGTGAATGTTCTAGCCAGAGTTGCAACTCAAATCATTACAAATTAAAGGCTCATCGTTTGTTGTTTTATTATTGCGACAAATTTGAGCCCACCATGGAAAAAGGCATCATGAGATAAGCGATCGCGTTTTCTTGAGCAATAAAGCAGCCGCGTAAGCTGCACTTTGTAGTTATTACTCTCGAGAAACGCACGAGATGTGATTCTCGTCACGGAGAACGGATGGAGAGAAAGCGTTTGCGCGCAAGATCGACGCTCCCTTCGACAAAAAAGCCAATCGTCCTTGCGCTGGTTAACGTTGATATTAATATATAAATCGCTCGCTGTGTTCCGCGTACAGCACCAGCTAAAATATTGATGCATTATACTCAATGACGAACGTTTCTCGCTCGCGATTTTTCTCTCTCCCTCGGACCATCGGGGAAATCTAATGATTTTTTCCCTTCCTTTTGTCCATTTGTTTTTTCCGGCGAGGTGATTATCGACACGATTAACGCGAATCGCCGCGAACACGAAGCTTGGGAATTCTTAAGCGTCGTGATAGACGTGGCCAGCATCCGTGCTCGCTCACGAAACTTTCACTAATTGGACACTACCCTTAGGGAATTGCAACATGTCCGAAACTCTCAATG
The DNA here is from genome assembly GCA_944452715.1 of Ophion slaviceki. Taxonomy (NCBI): domain Eukaryota; kingdom Metazoa; phylum Arthropoda; class Insecta; order Hymenoptera; family Ichneumonidae; genus Ophion; species Ophion slaviceki. Next base: position 1,115,913 of record OX101785.1, on the reverse strand, counting down.
AAAATGCAATTGATCAATAAATTGGTGTTCGGGATACCTCCGGCAACGAAACAGACAATTTTTGGTGAATCCGATAAATCGTTCGATCGCTTTACGAAATGTAATATTTTTGATAAATCGCGGCGAAACTGATGCTACGTACGGGGGACGGAAATATCCTGAATAAATTAAAACCTGCGAGAAAAAGATAAATGGTGTACTATTGATTTGTAGAGTTTCCAGGATTTTTTTCATCTTACGATAACCGCGCTGAATTGAGTTGATTGAATCTTCAAAATCCGGTGAAATAAAAATCAAATTATGTGCTATATTGAATATCGTTGGTTTTCTTTAAATTTGTTTGTGAATATTTCTTTCTTTCTGAAGTTCTGTTTTAATAATGATTAGTTCCACCACAATTATTTTACTCTCAATAGCCCGCCAGTTTTCGATCGATGTAGAATACTGAACTTCGCGGGCCCTTCAAGCCAATAATTCCATCCACCCGTGAGAAGTACCACTACTCCCCGGTGTGTTTCAAATAGTACAGAAAAATCGTCGAAAAGATATGAAACAAAAAGAAGAAAAAAATTGTTCGTTCCTCTTTGCTGCCCGGACTACCCTTAAAAGAACCGAAACAACTGTTCTCGAAATAAAAAGCCAGACACCGCTGCTACAAATACAGCGCCAAATTATTTGAGCCGAAAAATGTCTATATAATTTAAAGGTTCAACATTGAATAAAATAAAAAATATTAATCATCTATCCATGACATTTACACGCGTGAATATTTGCATACTCGCACATATATTTCCGTATGCGTAATCGCGCGAAAATGAGTTCGATGATTAAACCGAAATACGTAGCCGTTGTGCTTAACGCACCGCAACTGCGCTGGCCGTTCTCTCGTTGCAGCGCTCTGTAAGGCTTAGCAGCTGCGATCATAGACGATGAAAGATACAAGTGCAACGAGATCCGCGAAAGCACAAAATCCACAAGAGTACCAGATATCAACGAAACGAGAAGACACCGACAAACCGAATACGCACACGTAAACAACGGGTCTTTCAATTACAACGCATGTGTTATAAACTCGTACTTTTAAGCTATGTATTTTTTTCGTTTGGTAGGTATACTTTTTTCATCCAACAACTTTGTTACAGAGATGCAATATAATTTTATAAAGTTTTCGAGCATTCGCAACCGGTAAACGTAATCTCTTTTTCAATGCAACATGGAAATTTCGGAAGCCTTCATTTTGCTTTTATACAAAAGGAGCAGAGCTTTCGACGATATTCGATAACAAACTTTGCGCCATTCACAATGATTGATCGCAGAGAGAACAATTTTTTCTCCCCTTTCGCTAGACTACCAAGAACCGTGCAGAAATTTGCCAGGGAGTCCCAAGATCCTACCACCTTAACATTAAAGAGCAATGACATCGAATTTCGAAACGCCAAAAACAGCCCGCTCTTTCGCGTTGCCATTCGCCATTGATCATTCTCTTTAGCTCGAAACAATATATACCTACCTATGAAGCGCGACACGTTTTATATACATGTGCTATTTTACATATCGCGTGCGCAAGGATTCGAGTCGCAAAAGGTCACAGAGTGTCTAGCGTAGCGTGACCAAAAAGTGTTACACGCGGCGAGAAGCCTCGCGATCGGATGTTTGAACCCGGCCACCCTGTACATATGCGTCCGATGCGGCGAAACGTATATGAGAGCAGTACTTGGAGCAGAATGGCGCGCGACTAGGCGTGAACCTGTATAGTCATGTCGTTTTCAATTATATACATATGCATATATATGTGTGTGTGTATGCATAGGCATATATATGTGAACGAAACGTGAACGTTAATAATATCGATACGCTGTATACGCTTAAAATACGTGGCACGGGGTGTATTATTCGCAATGGCTCGAGAAACCTGATGCGAGATTTCCAGTTCTTCGAGGACTCGCACGCGTTTCTCGTATCTATCCGAGTCACTCCATCTCATGCGCCCAGTTTTTGCGTCTGAGAAAAATATGACTTTCAATGGTTTTTCAAATGCTCTTCGAAATAAAATTAAGCGTATTTTTGTGGTGAGTGGTATTTGCCAGAACATAATTAAGCACTCGGGGAAACAATCAAAGTTCCATTTTGTCTTTAGATGAAGGAAGATAATTAAATTCAGAGTACGAAACACTCCTGAATAACTTTTTTTTTCAATCGAAAGAAATTCCATTCATCCACTTTGAAATGCATCCTCTATACTTTTTTCTCGATGACGAGATGCACAAAAAAGTTTTTCACGAGTGTTTCGTATTCGGAAATTCAAAATGGAATTTTCATTTTTTTCCCAGAATGCTCAATTCCTTCCGCCGAATATCTACTACTCGTCACAAAAATACGCTTTGTTTTTTTTTTCGAAAAGGAATTGAGAATCACTGGAAATCATTTTTCACTCCGTCGCAACATCTCCGCGCTAGACCCTCAACCCCCTCGCGTCGGAAAACGCATTCATGCGTTTGGCCTAAAATAACGTAATCCGACGGTCACTTGCTGAACTAAAGGAAAAGGTCTAACGTCATACGTTAAATAGCGTCTAGTAGGCCAGAAACAATAATTTTGTTGCGCGAAATTGTTTGCAAAATTCGAATCAAGTTGAAAAAATTAATTTCTGCTAAGAATTAGAAGAAAGAATTGGACTTCTGTACTTGAATGATGAAGGAATGCTTCTGGGAATATCACGCAACATTACTAATAACAATTTATTTGTTCAAATGACATTAAGTTATAGCAAAAAATAAAGTTGATGAAGGTTATAATGAATTAAAAAATTCCCGAGCGAAAGGCTTCAAAAACCCTGTATTGTATGTATATATATATATATATATATGCACCACATGGCACACACGCAACGACACGTGCGTCACCCTACATTTTCGATAGTGTCGCGACGTTTTTTCGCCGCAATACAATGACTGTAAAAAATCTAAAGGTGAGATGGGTTATGATGAATTGGAACAGATATGCAAGCGACAATCATAATCGCATTTTGACCATCAGTATACCTCGAAAACATCAACGATTTCTCCTCAAGAACTCCTGATTTTAAACTTTGCCATTTCTCATTTTTATTTCCAGCAGCTTTTTACGCTAAGAAACTTTGCTGACCTTTGGGAGAAGATAGCGTAAGAGAGAGAGACAGAGAGGGACGGAGGGAGAGCTTGAGAGAAGTGTGGCGAGAAGATGTTCACTTCATCGCAAAGTGAGAGGCTGACCGGTTTGATCGCCGGGAAGTCGATTCAATGTGCACTTGATATTAATGGAGAACCTGATTTCTAATAAGTACATGGCTCGAGAGCTACGAGACAGTTGCATCGGCGAGAATATGGAAATCTTTTATGACAAACGAGTAAAACTGTCGCGATAGCGAGTGAGAGGGAGGGAGAAAGAGCGCTTTCTTCTTTGACGTAAAAAAAAGAATATTCGCTACGCCGCAACTGGTCTGAGAGAAAAAAAGATTGTCGGAACATTGAGGTCGGATTTTTAGCGAAACTTCCGATTTACGGTGACAGTAAAAATATTCCTGTCACAGTGTTGAAAGTAGAGAGCTCGTAAAAAAATACGAGCGAGGGGGAGGGGGAGAGAGAGACTGAAAAAAGCTGTATTTTATTCGGATTAAGGGGGAGATCCCTTTGTAACGTGAAGATGAGCTTATAGCCGAAAATGAACTCCACGAGGAAGCTGAGGGACTTTTTTATGGGCCCGAAATCCCAGATCAATCGATAGGTCGTTCAGTCACAACACTTTTGACAATTGAAACTTGAAACGCGTTTTCCTGAAAACCACTCATTCGTGAACCTCGTACAAGATAACACAAAAACTATCTGACCAATCGTTTTGAAATTTTGCCCACTTGGAGCTAACATAATTACGGTCTATGTGAACCTAAAGTCCTCGATTTTTTTTTGAAAAAACGACTTTTTTATGAACAAGTACTATAGTTAAAATTTCATAAAAGAACACTTTTTCAAGCACGTGCCATTTTTCGAATTTTCACTTTTCTTTGGATTTTTTAGATTCACATAGATCATGTGGGTTTGGAAATCTAAAACTTCTGGGCTCTGATGTTTGAAATCAATGCACCAGACGCTAGGCTGTACGCCGTGGAACAACTCAGGCGGCAGTAATCTCTGAAGCAAGTCGCATTTTGAAATGTTCATAAAGCACCTTGGAAAATTAAAAGATTTAATAATATGTACATCAAATTTCAATGATGTAGAATGAATAGTTTCGACACAAAAAAATCTTGAAAATTCGCTTATGTTCGGTTGCCCAAAGGAATCTCCCCCCTCAAACAAACGATTCTGTTGTCTTAGAGAAAGGATCCATCAATTCGAAAAATTCTAATGTCTTCTTTGTGAGGAAGTTACGAGATTGAGGACGAATAAATCTTCCGTAAAAGTGTCCCTATGGTATCGCGGATCGAGAGAACAGAAGGAGAAGTCGGAGGGGCAGGGGAGACAGAGCGAAGGAGGGCCTTTCGAGCCAAAGAAGTTTCATGTGATTATCAAATCTATTTGGAAAGATACAAGACTTCCGATGCGATTTTCTCGTCCGCAAAGTGTGCCGTACGTAGACGTACAGCCCTGTGATACACGCCGAACGAGCACCCATCCGAGCGTTACACCGTGTAGCTTCCTCCACAGCGCTTAATTAGCCGCACTCGTCATTACGAACGCGCAATTTGTTTACGAATAACCCAAATAATACGTCACATCCGGTAGGTCGGTCAATTATAGAGGACATATCCGAATTAAATCGTAGAAAAGAAAAAGAAACGTACTCTGTACAGCGCCGAAGAGTAGCGTCGATTGCGATAATAATTTCGCCCCGAACATTTTCTTTCTTTTTTACGAAACAAAAGAAAAACAATTGCAAAATGGATTTGAAAAAAGTCAAAGAAAATTTTCGGTTTGCCAATTTTTCACTGGCCAAGCACAAGGAAATAAAAATGGAAAGGCATTGCAACGATAGACAGTTGAATGAAAATAAAACAGAGTACGATAAGCAGCGAAAAAACGAATCTCTCGTGACACCGTGTCGAATGCCCACAAAACACAACACCGACCAATAAAAAAAAGTTAAAAAATAATGATAATACGTATATAAAAGGAAAAAAACAAATGCCAAAGACGTATGTGCGAAAAATAGTTTACTCACTTGGGTGGAGAGTCCTCGAAGGCCGTTCGCCGTGACACACAGCAACGCCAGGAATAGGACCACCGAGCACCACCAAGACCAGCGCGCCATACTACAAAACGAAAGGGACAAAACAACCCCGATCAACTATCTGTGTCCTGCGTGAACAAGCATATTCAGGCCGCAACATACATTGTATGTGTGTATCTTGAAGTGTGAAATCTCGAAGATATATTACTCGAGCTCGAGAGAGACGCTACGAACGTAATTCGACACGGATTGATTTTCTCGTCGACGGGGCATAATGAAAGAACGAATCGCTCGTCACGAGACTAGTCCGGTTTTTTTCGCGATGAATCTCTTTCGTTCCTACTGACGGAAATACTTTCCAATCTTTTTAACGCATCGCTATAGGTATATATGGACAATTATGAAGTGGCCATGTGCTCTTTAAGGGTCTTGCGCGGAGATTTTGCGACTGAGAAAAATGTGATTGTTAATAGTCTATCAAGTCCTCATCAAACAAAATAAAATAGCGTATTTTTTCGGAGTCTTATTTTCCAGATAAAACTGAGTACTCTGGAAAATAATCAAAGTTCTTTTTTTAGTGCAGCAAAATGAAGAGAATTACATTTCGAATACGAAACATTGGTGAAAAACATTTTTCGAGCATCCCGGTAGCGAGAAAAATATTATCAAAGATGAATTTTAAAGGTGGTATTGAAGTTTGCATTGTTGGGATGCAACGAAAATATTTTTTTTCGTATTACCCAATTTGTTGGCCTCATTTAGACTACCAACATTCTTGGCACCTTTTTGAAGATCCTTATTAGGGTTTCATAACCTAAACTTGAAAGAAGGGGTTTAGATAGTAATAAGAAGAAAGAAATACAAAAATTAAGGATCTTTTTTGTTGTATTCCAACGATGCACCCTTCAACACTATTTTTAAAATGGAAAAATGGAATTTAACGCCATTGAAAAATTCAATGGCAAAATTCTGTCGTGTATCGTTTGCAGCATTTAATTATCTTTATTCTGCTGAACTCTAAATGGAATTTTGTTTTTGTTCTAGAATGCTCAATTTTTTCTGGTAGTACATCACAAAATTACGCTGTATGTTTTTTCGAAGAAGACTTGAAAAACCATTGAATATAGTATTGTTTTCGGTCACAAAATCTCTGCGCGAAACCCTTAAAACCCTGAATGGCCACCCTGGAATTGCCATTTACCCCTCTCAATTTTGGATTAAGGATATACATTAGGGTGTATGTATCTATGTGTGTGTATTGAAAGTTCACACTTTTTTCATAAATTAAGGGAGCGGGTGGATTAGACTGTACATATGCACAACAGACATATATGCCTATGTGCATGTGTGGGTGCGCAAAGTTTAACGTAGATACATATAAAAGTGGTGCAACATTTTTTTCAATTTAAAATTACAGGGACGTCGAAAGCGTGCACGAGTTTAAATCCAGCGCCCTCCTGGGAGTTAGTTTCCAATCTGTATCTGCCAATTTACTAATCAAACTGTATGTATTTTGTGCAGCTGATTAAGATTGGGGATGAATTTATAACAAGCAGAGTGAGTTCGCAACCGAGTCTACTGGTCATTACATTACGTACACGCAAGGAATAGTAACGTGTAAATATTTACGTTGGTATCAATTTGGACCACCGCTAAAGTTTCGGGATATTCCTGAACGGAGCAATTCCCCGTTGCCAGTAGATCAATTTATCGCTCAGAGCGAAGAGCAATTCTGTATCAGAGTTCAGATCGAACACGCGTGTTGGCACCACGAAAATCGTTGTAAGTGCGATTGTAAGGGATCCCTCAAAATTTTATAAGCAAACAGCGTGATTTTTTTCACTTCGTACCGAAAATGCTGATGGTCAGCGACTTGGGCATTTTTCAGTGCGGCTGGATTTTTTGTCGACTGATGCGACAACATTATCGTTAGCAGCGATTGAATTATTTCTGTATTAAAATCAATTGCCTGTAAACAAAAGTTCGTATTAAAGGGTTAGGCCGCAGTAACGGGTATAAAATCATGTGCGAAATTAACCATTTTTTTCGTGTGAAAAAGTTATTGACTCATAAAATTAATTACACATCTATTTAGTATGAATATCAAGCTGTTCGAAAATTTATATATTTTTTTCGATGTACAAAATAGCCGACTACTAATATTTTCTTTTATCTTTTTTTAGGCGCTCCGCGGCGTGACATTTAGCATCCACAATTTTTTACCTAGAACAAAAAAAATTCTCGTCAATCGACATAAGAATACCTAAAGAAGTACGTACGGAATTTAAAAAATATTGTTTTATTCAAAAGTTGTAGGTATTTGAACTTGAGAAATGAATTTTGAGTGAAAAAATTCGTATAAAACTGCTCATAAAATGAAAAGTTTTCGATTAATCAGAAATTCCGTTTCTACTTCTTTGCGAAATGCAATTAGGAACATAACTTTTAAATTTCAAGTACATCGAGTGAAAATTGTTGAAGTTATTTGTCACGCCAATTGGGAAAAAAGCTGTTTCGAGAAAAACGCGTTTAAAGTTTTACATATAACTTTTTTTGCATTTTCAACGTAGAAAATGCAACTGAATATTTTTTTAACGTTATTCTGCGATGCCAGCTCCGTAAAGTTGCCCCTCCAAGGCAAGAACGATTTTTTGAAAATTCTACTGTTGCCTTACCCCTTAATATAAAAGTACTTGGTGCTTCCTGTATTACGAGTCGTTTTTCTTACTGGGGTCCAAATTTCCACCAACGTTCCTTATACGTGAGCCCGTCCGCGTGTGTTACCCACGATATCGCGCAATTATATCAACCGTTCACTTTCCGCAGTGCTGAAAATTTCCTAGGCGGCGAACGATAATGAAAGCGGCGAAGCACTCGTATAATTTTCCTAAATGCTCACTCGTTCTTATTTATTCGCGGGGGATAATAATGGAAAAATAATAACAATAGGTTCGAGAACGAAAGAGCCTTGGACTTGAGATACATCCGTAAAGATCGTTAAGGGAAAAGACATACAGAGAAAGAGATAGAGAGAGAGAGAGAGAGAGAGAGAGAGAGAGAGTCAAGACGAGACGGAAGAAAAAATTCGTGACACTTGGCAAACGCAAAACAGCACGATCACTGCCTCGAGTATACACACGGAACCGTTAGACGAGAAGGCCTCCGCGAGGTTGGAGGATTCCCGAGATTTCGATCGGAAGAATCATTTATGTTTATATATATATATACACACACAAATAATTGCACCACGAACATCATTCTATTCGACTTTCATTCGATATTTGCGAACTACGCCCCTCGAGGCTTCAATCAAATCGAGAGAAATCGAGTTCGTAGATTCGTCAAAGCTAATTTTCCAAAATTGATTATACTTTTTTTTTCAAAACCTCCTTTTTCGTAAAAATCTCTTTTCCAAAATCTCGTTTTTTCTTAAAAACTCTAAAGTTAAATAAATTGTGTGCAAAAAACAACGCAATTTTTTATTTTTTAAATCCGTTCAAGCCCATGCTTGAATCTTAAAGTGTATTCACTACAGAGTGGTGCAATTTAAGCGTTAATTAACATCGGAGAAGGTACGTTTCTGTATTCAATTCCTTCGTTGCATAATTGATATACGTAAAATGGGAAATTATTAATAAAATGTTAGATTTTGGGTTCGCCTGAATTGTTCGCATCGAAAGTAGTGCATAAAATTGCCTTGCTTCGATGAATATTCCTTGAGAGAATAAAAAATATGACTTGCCCGTTGTGAGAGTCCGTGTTTCCCGGTTTTGTCTCATCGGGCGTCGCTTATGAATTCTCGAATATGAAATATGTATGACGGGTGAATTTTTCTTGCGGCAGGTGCTGATATACTCTACGTGTTTCGAACTGAATTTCTTGCCCGCGAATTTTATAGCCACTGGAGGTAATTACGGGGAACCGATAGGGTTGAACATTCGCGTCGAATTTTCTATTTGCCGAAGACAAGGAAGTATTTCCGAGCGCGTGTAAGAGCGAGTAGACCAAGTCTTGTTAACGCCGTAAAATTCAACAGCAACGAACACGAAAAAAAAAACTGAATGCATCAAATTTCGAAATGCAGTGTTCAACACTTCACTTTTTCTAAAAATCTCTCCGACGAAAAATAATATTTTTCAGATTGTTTCATTCGATAGATTGCTTGGGTTGTATATTAGTCTCAATTTAATTAAAAAATAATGTAAATTAATGTAAGGGCTATATGCTTAATACAGATTTAAATTAACATAAATATAAATTGAGACAATGACCGTATATTAATATAAATTTGTTAAAAAAATCATGTATATTGATGTAGACTGCGCATTAATGTAAATTTTCCGTACATTGATAGAGATCCTCAAAAACATAAAGAAGCAAGCGAGATGTGCAAATAATTGTTCCACCAACTGTGTGCGGTAAAATGAAAAAATCGTTAAAATAATTACAAAATAGTCCATTCGACGGCGAACAGAGGTACGACAAGAAATTGTTCAACCAAGTGCGTACTCATTCAATGATGCATTAATCACGGAACAGGCTAAACGTGTGACGTCCCTGTCTTTCGCTCTATCGTAGAATTTCATTTCCGCGCTCAAATTTAGCATGAATTTTTTTGCCCCTGAGAGGGTTTCGCTATCTCCGGTATTCTGTATTTTACGTAAGGTAGCTGCGGAACATCTGGTCAGTTATAATAATCTCGTGAAAGTCGTGCAGCAGTCTCTCTTGCTCTCTCGTTCTCTCTTTCTTGTCATGGGACAAGCGGCAACAGCCAACGCTCAGTTAATCTCATTCGCTCGGTTTAATATTCCACAATTCCATTCTACGTGTATATCGCGCGAGGTTCAGGTATATAACAGAGTGCAAGCTCCGTGTAACACGGTGACTGCTCGCCAGAATTGCTCGACTATGCTCCGGTAACTGTCGTTTTTTTTCAGCATCCGCGAATTGCCGTACCCAGCCGCGAGGCCCAACGTGCAACGACCATAAGAGACCTAGATCGGTTCGTTCACGAATTACGTTCTCCAATCCTGTCACATATTTACGCCCTTACGAATCGTATATACGAAGTATGTGAAAGATTTGTCCTAAAAAGACTTCCATCTAAAAAGAATAAATTCGAAAAGGAGGGTCGCAAGGACCGAATGTTTTCCTCGACCATAATAGAACTCGTTTTTGATAATACCTACTCAGGAGACGGTGCGTCAAAAACGTTCGTGAGACCGAATAAAATTGGATTCAAACGGCGGATGTGGAAATAGAAAGTCAAATTGTCAGAATATAAACACGAAACATTTTCAAGAATAAAAACGGTAGCCCGGAAAACGTCGATTTGAGCACTTTGGGCTTGCATCACTGACCTGCCGATTTTGTTTCTCTACGGAGGGATAATGTAGCAAAAAGTAGCAGAGAACTTTCGTGCCCCCGGGGATGAAAAAATACGCTCGATTCCTCGTACTTTCTACTGACGATAAAATTAGACGAAAGTAATCGAATAGCGCGGGCTATATGGCAGAATCGTCTCACCTTGATCTTCTAATCCGATCTACCGTACATAATATTTATGTATAGATTTATCACAGTTCACTTCGCGACTCGATTGTCGAGGCAAATATTCACGGCACTGCGAATACTCGAACTGTCTGATCCGATCGGCACTCGAAGTATCTTCGACGAGAGTCGATAAAAGTTTACGACGAACTCGATATTATTTTCAGGTCCTCGCTTCTCTATGTACTCTTTGTTCTTCTTTTCGTTTCGATCAGTACCAACGACTTGGGCGTTGAATTTACGAAAAAAAAAGAAGAAATAAATGATAAGGAAGAAAGTCGACGCGCGGTCGAATCAAATGGCGAAAAGCATTTTCGCCGTAAACTTTAAGCACGAGGGTGTATACGCCTTGACGGTCGGTTGCAGAGTGTCGAAGACAAATGAAACCCGGTCGAATGGGCCGTGTCAAAAAACGGGGCAGCGATGAGGGAGGCACGAGGGAAAAGTTTTTTAAAAGCGGGAAAAATAGAAGAGAGAGAGCGAGAGAGAGAGAGAGAGTGAGTGAGCGAAAAGAAATAAGCAAGCAGGGTAGGGAGCGTGCCGACAACCCGGTATTTTCCCTTTCGCTCGTGTCCGACTTGCCCCACCCCTCGACGGTCTTCCCACCTTCGCGCACTATTCCGGGCCCGGCGGCCCCCAGAGCTTGAGCCGCTAAGGGTGGGGATAACGTCCACGCGCTTACGCGGCGCTACACGGCGCGACAACGCGCCAGCTATTACACCGGTTTAAAGTCCGCTTCGGACGCTCACTCGATCGAGACGGAACTTACTCTCTATTTCGTGCAGCGAACACGGCAGATTTGTCCCGTGTTCACGATATACATTTGTGGGTACGTACCGAGGCAATTGAATGCGTACGGTGGACCAACCGTGTTTCAAGTAGAGCCCATGGGGTGATGCCTTGCTAATTTCTTATGCAACCCTTACTTCGCATGACATTCATCTTAGGGTCCCCTAACCATCAAAGCCTCTCCCCTTCGGCCTGCATTCTCGATACTACTTGCTTTGAAAATGTGAAATTATTTTCATTTTAAATACACTCTTACAGAGTACTTTCAAGTGACATTATGACGGTTACTGCGAAATAATAATTTGCGGGGGGAAAAAAAATAAACGATTTTCAATGTAGCAAAGTTCCACCTGCCATGATTCCGAGGTTTACAATTCATGGCACATTATATATATATATGTGTGTGTGTGTGTGTGTGTGTGTGTGTGTGTGTGTGTGTGTGTGTGTGTGTGTGTGTGTGTGTGTGTGTGTGTGTGTGTGTGTGTGTGTGTGTGTGTGTGTGTGTGTGTGTGTGTGTGTGTGTGTGTGTGTGTGTGTGTGTGTGTGTGTGTGTGTGTGTGTGTGTGTGTGTGTGTGTGTGTGTGTGTGTGTGTGTGTGTGTGTGTGTGTGTGTGTGTGTGTGTGTGTGTGTGTGTGTGTGTGTGTGTGTGTGTGTGTGTGTGTGTGTGTGTGTGTGTGTGTGTGTGTGTGTGTGTGTGTGTGTGTGTGTGTGTGTGTGTGTGTGTGTGTGTGTGTGTGTGTGTGTGTGTGTGTGTGTGTGTGTGTGTGTGTGTGTGTGTGTGTGTGTGTGTGTGTGTGTGTGTGTGTGTGTGTGTGTGTGTGTGTGTGTGTGTGTGTGTGTGTGTGTGTGTGTGTGTGTGTGTGTGTGTGTGTGTGTGTGTGTGTGTGTGTGTGTGTGTGTGTGTGTGTGTGTGTGTGTGTGTGTGTGTGTGTGTGTGTGTGTGTGTGTGTGTGTGTGTGTGTGTGTGTGTGTGTGTGTGTGTGTGTGTGTGTGTGTGTGTGTGTGTGTGTGTGTGTGTGTGTGTGTGTGTGTGTGTGTGTGTGTGTGTGTGTGTGTGTGTGTGTGTGTGTGTGTGTGTGTGTGTGTGTGTGTGTGTGTGTGTGTGTGTGTGTGTGTGTGTGTGTGTGTGTGTGTGTGTGTGTGTGTGTGTGTGTGTGTGTGTGTGTGTGTGTGTGTGTGTGTGTGTGTGTGTGTGTGTGTGTGTGTGTGTGTGTGTGTGTGTGTGTGTGTGTGTGTGTGTGTGTGTGTGTGTGTGTGTGTGTGTGTGTGTGTGTGTGTGTGTGTGTGTGTGTGTGTGTGTGTGTGTGTGTGTGTGTGTGTGTGTGTGTGTGTGTGTGTGTGTGTGTGTGTGTGTGTGTGTGTGTGTGTGTGTGTGTGTGTGTGTGTGTGTGTGTGTGTGTGTGTGTGTGTGTGTGTGTGTGTGTGTGTGTGTGTGTGTGTGTGTGTGTGTGTGTGTGTGTGTGTGTGTGTGTGTGTGTGTGTGTGTGTGTGTGTGTGTGTGTGTGTGTGTGTGTGTGTGTGTGTGTGTGTGTGTGTGTGTGTGTGTGTGTGTGTGTGTGTGTGTGTGTGTGTGTGTGTGTGTGTGTGTGTGTGTGTGTGTGTGTGTGTGTGTGTGTGTGTGTGTGTGTGTGTGTGTGTGTGTGTGTGTGTGTGTGTGTGTGTGTGTGTATGTATATATGTATAGAAACACCTTATTTGCAAATACCTTTCCAAGAAACTGTTTACTTGTGAGGAAAAAATGAAGACCCAAAGAAAAGCGCATCTTTGACATTGTTACACTGAGAAAAAAACTAATTGAATGAAAAAAATACATTGGTTGACCCAAATAAATGTCTGAACACAGAGTGCCACCGATATATGACATTGTTACAATACTATAAAATATTGGGAAATGTGATTGATTTTAATAACATATTATTTTATTTGAAAATCTATTCTGTTCTCTCAATATCTCCATTATCCTTAAAAAAAATGATAATCTATTGAAATAATTCTATATACAATCTGTAGATGTATGTATGAAATAATTAAGCGATTGCTACAATATTTTCTATTTCGTACAAAAATATGATCAATAGAATGAATTATTTCTTTACTACATCGAAACGAATGTGTCATTAGACGTAACATTTTCGTTCTCCGTACAATATTAAAAGTAGTCGCATGAGATCGAGACAATTGTATATCATGATAGAAAAATTAACAATATCGATTCCGAATAATGGTATTTTTTGCCACAACGTACAGATGTCATCTGTAGCAACGCATTTAGTCTCTAGTAGAAAAAAATATAATATTCGATTAAATAATAGGAATTCGAGAAGTCATGTTTTTAATATGATTCTATGTGCACTTGCAAACATTTCTTGATTGTTGGTTCAAATTAATGTACACTCACGAGAATTGGTGAAAATATTTAAAAGAAGTTCACATGTAGTGCTTTGGAATAGGATAGGATTGTAACAATAAAATGTTTGATCGAATTCGTTTTATTTAAAAATTGAAAGTTTTTCAATTTTGTAAAAATCTTATTAAAAAGTGAGCATCAGAACGATCATCAGATATTCAACTGATAAGAACAGATACTACACTTCGATCTTAGCCACAGGTAAAGTCTCTTCGGCACCTACGTAGATTTTCGGTTCGCGCTACGCTTACGAGAAACGAGCGCGCGTGCGGCTTCTAGCGGTTACTCCGAAAATTAATTTCGGTGGCGCTCGGCCGTTATAAATGATTTGGTTGAATTTTTTCAACCAAAGAAAAAAAGTATTAAATTGATTGCTGTAATGTATTCAGTTCAATTATACACGTGTCATATTAATAGCATACTCTTTTGAATCAAATATATAATTTTAATGAAAATAGATTATTTTAGTCAGATTTTCAATCAAAACAAGTACATATAGTTTTCAGTTAACGCGAAAGTACAAAAAAATTAAATAAAAATCACTACGTTTTAATCGCTTTGTGTATGCGCAAGAATCAAATTTTATTTTCGCTTAAACTTTTAACCAATTCAGATATTGGCTTAATATTTTTTAATCAAAATAAAATACTAATATTTTCCCGAACAATGTACTTGGAAATCAATATCGGATATGGTGAAGAAAATAAAATAATATATTTACTCAATCGAAATTTTATCTGAATCAAACGAGCGAAATTCAATTTTTCTTGTGTACTCGCATCAACAATATTCATGTTATGAATTAAAACGCTTTTTTAGTTCGTTGCAGAAAATACATTCAAAACTATATCATTTGTCCGCGACAATTTTTTAGATAGATTCAATAATATATTGTTCTCGGCTAACAATATATCTATTGAATGAAAAAAAAAACTTTCAATTTTATCATGTTATTAAAGTCAGTAGCGTTTTGTTTGGACCAATAAAATCGATTATTTACGCAAACAATTTTACAATTGAATCAACACAATTTAATTCAATAACGCCAATGATATTGGATCAATCATTTTTGTTCCTCAGTGCATTGATTTAAAAACCGGCAAATAGAAATAGCATTCCCGTACGGTTTGAAAGTGCCCAAATGACATGGTGAACGTCAATTCTTATAATTGACCGGAAATTATCGATACACTCGACTTGCTGACCCGTACTCGGGTCCGACACTTGTTTTCGTTCGTGAAGAAGAAATTGCTAGATCCGTCCAGTCGATGGACTCAAGTTCCGAGTAATTTAACAATATGATGATAGACCAAATCTCGGTCACAGGAGCGATGAAAACGGCATCCACGGACATGAGTGTGCCATCACGGTTGACACTTGACGTATCTAAGTATACGGTCGATATTCTTGAGAAGGGAACGGAAGGAAAGAGGATACGCCTTCACGGATTACAGGCACGCTGGAAAAAAAGTTTATTTATAAGTCGCTTTGGATAGGGAGGGATTAAAACAAATGTACGATTTTTGGCGCGATATCGAAAATAAAGAGGACTGAATTTCACTGCATGCCAACAATGAAAATTTTCAATGCCTGCACAGATGAAATGACACCAATGTAAATGCAAGACGTCCATAGGAGACCATATCCTAAAAACGTTCCTCATGAATTCACGTTCAGTGTCACGCATTTCTTGTATGCAATACCTATTCTCATGATTATCGCACAATCGCTTTCCATTAATTTCACTATACGCATACAGGCTTGGGAAGTCGAAGCGGGGAATAATAGCGGTCGCGTCCTGATAAACAACAATCGTAAAAAAAAATTGAAGCGACGTTCTTTCGATCCTACGGGAAATGCAATCTAATTTCTCCGATGACGGCGGATTGTCGATAATTATCTGTACGCCATCGACCCAGATAAGTCACGAGAGCTATAGCATAGAGATTCATTTTTAATTCGAAGTACCGATCGGGTTACCTAGTTGAAAGTCATCAATTCTCGCTGCGTTTGAACGAAAAGTTGTGATATAGTGACATTCTAGTAGGTATTTTTACCCCATGAACACGAATTCGCCATTAGATTCGCCCTAAACCCTTTATTTCTATGAGAAATTCTCGAAAACGTATGGGGGCACGTTTTTCGCGTTTTCCCGGTTAAATATTCAGTTTTCGGCGAAAACTCAATGATATTCGTAATCGGCAGAAAAATTTCCCGAAGATAAACCCTTAAAAACATTTAAAAGTTGATTAAAAATGTCCGACCTGTTTGGCCACATTTTTAAAATCGCCAAAGGTTCGAAATTTCAAACAGTCGTAGCATCGGTTCTATTTGAGAAACGGAGATTTATCGGTAGGGTTTCTCGATCTCGATATTTAGGGTAGGGTTCTCATCTCGATATTTCAATTACTTTTAGGTAGGGTAGACGTTTCTCATCTCGATATTTCAATTACTTTTTCCAGAAAGTGGATTTGAAAAATGGCCGAAAAAGAGGCGTATGGAAAAATTCGCAGAAATCGATTGTCCGAATTTGAAATTCTGGCCAAAATCGAAAAAATGAACGGAGCTCAATGAACCGACCGGGATTTTCTAGAGAAAATGGTGACTAAGGGAATGAGCACAGAGTGAAGTTTCAAATCAATCCCACAGAAAAAAATGCTTGATGATTCAGTGAACGATTCGGATAAGTAAACGCGTATTTCTTATTATTTTTGAAAATCGACCCCTGAAGGGGTCAAAAGGGAGTATAAAATCAATGCGTAGATTTCAAGAGAATCCGAAGAAAAAAAAATGTCTCCAATATAAACTTTCATCCCCTATTTCGCCCCCTCAATGGTTGATTTTCACAAAACAATGAAACACACATTCAACCATTTCTAATAGTGTCCAAATACAAAGTTTCACGTCTCCAAGTTCAGAGATTTCGAATTTCCATACAACAATTATTCAGCCTTTCACCGCCTCAAGGGATGAATTTCCAAAAATCCTTTCTTCGTAGGTGCTTACATCACAAAAGAAACCTGTTGTCCAAATTGCATGTTCCTAGCTTCAGTACTTCCGAATACCTTACCGATTCCCAATGTCCTGTTAATCAACCGATTATTTTTTGTAACAACGAGATCCTTCTGTTTATGTACACTCAGCAAGAAGATTAAAGGAGCAGAAAAAATTCAATTTTTTTTCAGTGATTTTTGAAATGCCTCAACTTCGTGAAACATGGTCGTATCGGGGGGAAAAAGCATTCTGAAGCTTGAAATCTCTGCTTTAAAAATTTCGCGTGGAACATTTTTTTGAACATCACGCTCGGCGCTGTCATAAGAAATAGCGCCAGTCAAAAATTATCGGATTTTTTTTTTTAAATCGTCCATACGGCCGAAAAAATGTCCTGGCTGAATCATAGCTGGGCTCATTTAGCGTGATTTTTTAGCTTCAATTTGGTATTTTTTGCTTCCGATTTAATGAAAAGTCAGCTTTTTTCTTCAACTATCGATATCTCATGAACTAATGATCGTACAGCGAACGGAAGATAGGTTTCGGGAACTTGCATAAATCCTCTATGTCTTTTTGGTATTTCAGAGGAATTTTTTTAACTCAATATTGATTTGAAAAAAAACACAAAAAAATTACTTTTTCTGCCGTTTTGAAAAATCCACCACAACTTTGCAAATATTGCGAAAATGACCAATGTTTCCAGTTTTTTTTTAGAGCTCAACACATGCCCAAAGAACCTGTAATTTTTTTGATCGATCGGTTAAACCGTTTTTTTACCCGTATCGTCAAAGTTTAATTAAAAATGTAAGAAACACTTTTATTGGTCCATAAACGTCAATTAATGATGATTAAGAAGAAAAAAAATCGTTATTCTTCTCACAATTTTGCATAAATGACTCATCAAATCGCAAGAAAAGAAAAATAATTGGGAAAAAATCCGTTATTTTTATTGCAATTTCTTATTAACTATTTATCAAATGTGAAAAAAAATTCACTCCAAAATGTGTAGAAAATTTCACGAAATCATCATCTGTTCAGTGTTGCGATTTTTTGTTTGCATGCCATAATTAATCGAGTTAAAATTAATTGCATTGAATTAAGTCGATACCCCGAATCTCTATACATCTAATCGCTATACGATTTTCCAATGACTTTTGCGAAAGCTCTCAAGCATTTAAAATAAACAGTTTTTTTAACCATCAAATTTTATCAAATAAAACAGTTTTTTTCAAAACAATAACGAAAAATAACGAAATTTTTTTTTCATCCTAGTCATCATCAAAAAACGGTTCAACCGCACGATTAAAAAATGTACGGGGTCTTTGGGCATGTATGTAAGAAAAACCTGGAAACATTGGTCATTTTCGCAATGTCTGCAAAGTTGTGGAGGATTTTCCAACACGGTAGAAAAAATAATTTTTTTGTACTTTTCAAATCAATATTGGGCTTTAAAAAAATCCTCTAAATACTAAAAGGCACTCATAGAGGATTCATTCAAGTTGCCGAAACCCACCTTCCGTTCGCTGTACGATCATTAGTTCATGAGATATCGATGATCAAAGAAAAAAGCTGACTTTTCATTCAATCGGCGATACTTCAGCGACAAATGGTCGTACAGAGAGCAAAAAATACCAAATTGAAGCTAAATAATCAGGCTGAAAGACCCCAGCATTGATTCAACCAGGAACATTTTTTTTGGGCATATGGACGATTTTGAAGAAAAAAAAATCGAAAATTGTTTACTTGCGCTATTTCTTATGACAACGCCAAGCGTGATGCTCAAAAAAATTCTCCGAGAGATTCTTAAACTAGATATTTCAAGCTTCCAAATTATTTTTTTCCCAATACGACCATTTTTCACGAAGTTACGACCTTTCAAAAATCACTGAGAAAATTTTAAAATTATTCTGCTCTAATGTTTTTGCTGAGTGTAAATGAGAAGAAAAAAGGGACTACAGCGTATTTGGTCGTTTACTCGCAATATACTCCGTGTCTAGGGGGAAACTTTGTAACAGGAATTTTACCGACCGAACGTGTGACGAGTTACCTCCAGAGTATACCAACTGAGCTGCCGTCAGTGTCTGAGAAATTAGCTGCCTTACCGATTCCAAGTGTTTTTCGAGACAGCACGGAGTAAGCTTGGCTGCAGGATTTGTACCAACCGCAAGTGTGATACCTCGCACATTCACAAGTGAAACAATGTAACATACGACTGCGAGGGAGATAGCTACAATTTTGGACCAGAAATTGCCGGAGCAATTCTGGCCCAAATTCTGAGATTAATAATATTTACGACGAAAGAGATCCTCAAGCCTGCATCAGTGAGCTGTACATCGGTGACGATTAATCGATCGGTCGCTAGTCGTAAGGATCGATTAATCGAATACGAAAAAAAGTACCGTGCGCCGGGACCTCGGTCTTATGTACATACAGGCTGGAAACTCCTAGGGTGGGGAGTGACTCAGGTAATGAGGCAAACAGACAGTTCTCGCTTCTGCCACTCGAAGCGCTGGTAGGTAGAAGTTAGCCAATCAAACGCAGGTCTGAAGAGCTTGCAAAGGCGCAGATTTTTCGAAATAAGCGTAGTCTGTTCGGTTTAGCTACACTTTTTACAATGTCAATAGATACAGTAATAGAAAGTCCTCAAAAGACGTAAGAAGTGTAGAAAAGTGTAGCCAAAACGAACAGACCCAATATTTGTAAGAGTGATATAAATGGAAAATGATTGAGTATTTTTTCACTCCTGAACCCTCGGGCAGAATGAGCATTATTATTTGAGTAGACTATTTCTCGTATGTTCGAACTTCTGTAATATTTTTCTTTGGCCTTTCGCCATTTGAGTAGATGGGGTATGAACAAATTTGTGCGGTCTAAATTTGTGTTCCTTATAATTAATGTTTATTCTTAGTTTATTGCTTTGCTTGTTTGTTTCTACAACTTTTATTTTTGCTTTTGCTTTTTTTAACAATGTTAATAAGAAACTGAAAATAAATATAATGGAAGAGGAATAAAAATAAGAAATGAACGCATTGTGTATGTTTCAAAGGCACCGTTTTATAATTTGACGTTTTTATTGATTTATCAGTTTGGCGAGTTTGTTGATTACAAAACATTGTTTGTGTCGTTTTTTGCTTTGTTGATAGGCGAACTGGCGCATCCGCAATCGAATATGATAAAATATAGCAAAGGATGAGGCCGGGTCCACACTATACGGTTCTACCGGAGCGTTTCAGGTAGTTTAGATTTCTAGAAACGTTGTGAACACGTGTGACGTGTACTGGCTGCCAGGAGGTTATTTTTCCATTGCTGTATATCTACATATACAAGACTACTTCTACTTGACAGCGCTTCCAATGGATAAATGAGGAACTACATTTTGCCTCACTAACGGCGACACTTTCCACCATGCAAAAACGCCGGATTTTCCAGACCTGTAGGTATGACCGTGCTCAGATAATGAAGCAAAATGGTAGTTCTCGTTCCCGCCACCGGAAGCGCCGCTACCTTGGGGTGAGCCAATAGGAGCAGGTCCGAACAGCTGTGTAATGCAGATTTTTCGAAATAAAGAATATTTTCAAAAACAATGTGATTGGGAATGTATTCGTTTTTTTAAATACTGATCCTACAGCGAGCAAGACAATTTGTGATTTGAAAAAATCCTCGAGCTTGTTCATTAATGGGATCTATAAACATCAAGTGGGAGCACAAGAGTTTTGAGACAGTAAAATATAATATATCCAGTGCAAATGTGTTGCGACGATTGCGATTCTTCGTCCTGCAGAACTTTAAACACTGAAAACCTTCCACTATCGTTGTTGACACTTTTCCGACAGTTCAGTACAATGCACGCTTTTGGCATTTTCCGAACTAAATAGACTGTTTACTTGCTTCCGACACTACAACGGACCACGGAAACACGATTCAAAGACGTTGAGGAAGTTATCTATTGCTGTATATATCCATACTGCAGGACCCCTCCACGACGGCACTCCTAGTCGATGGACGAGGAACTAAGTGTGTGCCTCACTAACGGTGAGATTCCCCACCACTCGAAAACGCCGGAGTTTCCGGACTTGCATGTAATACCGTGGCAGAGACGGACGAAAAAGTCTCCAAAATGGATTACTTTCGGCTTATGTCGGCTTGTTCCGGCTTGCTCCAGCTGAGCCCAATCGGGTTTGTACGATGTGCGAACGTGGTCAGCGAGCTGTCAAGTTTAAAAAATATATCGTCACATGATCCGTTTCAATCGAGCGATCTTGATACTGCGGGTCGCGATAACGAATCATGAGATCATGAGATAATTCATTTTTTCCTTAATGCGTTTTCCCAAGCGTTTTCTCAAATGTATTGTAAGCTTAACCTCTCCCAACGTGACTAAACACAATAATACTTTCATTATTTGACAGTAGCGCATGCCTTAAATCGAATTATTTACCAGCTCGGTATTATTGCACTTAAATTTCAACGATCACTCGTGAATCCTCGACGATTATTTCATCATTTGAACTACATCGTCAAAATATTCAAGGAATCGCTTATGGTTCCAAGATGCTGCTCACATTTTAACGTATGTATCCTTTTCATCAATGACAATCATAAGAATGAATTCATCATTCTTATGATTTTGATTTTCATCAAAAGCATAAGAATGCTTATCGTGTATTTACCATTCTTCAAGTATTTCTCTATCCAGTCAATCGAGACAGGTGCGAACAATTTTATCCTGTATGAAATTTCTTAACAGCCATTCCGCTCTCCCGACGGGCGCAATTCTCGTGCCTTTAGAAGCATTTGTTATGCTCATCCATCATGCCTAACGCACGCTCGAGAGACCAACCGGACAAATCCCGGAGTTGCGAGATCCTCGTGGAAAATTTGAATTCGCCAGATTCAGAATTCGACGACAGTCTAGGTGTGCCAGACTCGTTGGAAATTACAATAGACGAGAACGGCGATGCTGTTGGAATCCTCAACGACAATGACCAACGAGAAATCAGTATCGACGAAAAAGGTACTTTCATTTTCGGTGTTTTAGGGTAGCTCAATTCGTTTTATCCGATAAATATTCATGATACGAGTGGGTGGAACAAAAAATTGTATCGAAATGCTGAATAGTGTCAAAGTTTGCATCGTTGGAATGCAACGGAGATTTTTTCTTATTGCCTTTACTTCTTTTCTTTGATTATTCTCAATCTTTTTTTGACGATTGAAATAGTAGATCTCAGCTGATCATCCGAAAAAAGGCTTCGAGTGTGATTTATATAATCCAGATAAAGCGAAAAAATGTTCATTGGATTCCAACGACGGAAACTTCAATAGCGCATCTTTATATGCGTATATTTTGGCCCAAACACACCCGAACACGCTTTTACATTCTATGCTTTGCGATACAGAACACCCTAGAGTCATACCGTTCACTGCGATCCATGCGCCAGCTGTGAAATTCAGCAGCCGAAGTAATGAAATATTCATTCCCGGCGAAGAGATACAAGTGAGAATAATCGACATCGAGCGTAGCATCACAACTCACCCGTTGAATCCCAATTTGTACACTATAGAATTGAAGCACGGCTCTTTTATCTGGCACATCAAAAAGAGATACAAACACATACAAAATCTGCATAACCAATTGAAAATATTTCGCACGAGTCTGAACATACCATTCCCAACAAAGAGTCACAGGGAACATAGAAACAGTTTGAAGAATCTCGAGGATCACCAAATGAAGCGTAGGAACAAAGGCGCTTTGCCCAGGTAAGCGGGAGTGATGAATTTTGTTTGTCTGATCAGGATTGTCCGTATGTCCAGAGTGTTGAGGCTTTTGTTGGCCCTTTTAGATTTCCAAACAGGCCCGATGGGCTAGTGTCGTCCGAACACTTGCCCGACCGAATGAGGCTCCTCGAGGATTACCTGGGCAACTTGTTAAAAGTTGAGATCTACAAGCGTCATCCGGAAACGGTAAACACATTGTTACTATCACTGTCACAGTTGATGGCAAATGATTTTCACCCTGGCGGGTCTAACGAACCGTTGGTGAACTTTTCATTCAGTTATTGCACAATTCACATTGCATTCATTGCAGTATTGAACTGATTGCAGATAAGTTTCATGGAACTGTCGCACTTGTCGTTCGTCGAAGATCTCGGTGGAAAGGGAAAGGAGGGTCTGGTGCTGAAACGAACCGGCTCGGGCGCTAAAGCCGCCTGTAATTTGTGTGGCATCGGCTATTCCCGTTGTAATTACTTCTGCCCGTCACTGTGTGGTTCCTGGCATTCGAGACATCTAATCGTCAAGGATACATTTGTCACGTACATCGGTCCAAAGGACGGTACCATCAAGACCGTTATACTGATGGACAACGGTTTCGAGGTCAGCTCGGGAATGTACTCGACGGGATTGAGAAACGGCTTGCAGATCTTGAATTTAAGCAGGCACATCGTAATCAAATGTTGGACGCGAAGAAAGGCCAAAGAGTGGCTCGAATTCATTCAGAACGTCGCGAATAACGAAGGAAAAGAATTCATCCGTGAGAATCCTCACAAGTCGTTCGCCCCCTACAGATCTCTCACACCAGCTACTTGGTACGTCGATGGCTGTGATTACATGGCCGCGGTCGCCGATGCCCTCGAGAATGCTACCGAAGAAATTTTCATAGCCGATTGGTGGCTCTCGCCCGAGATTTACATGAAACGGCCAGTTGTTCACGGCGATTACTGGCGACTCGACAAAATACTTCAGAGAAAAGCGGTGAGAATTTTCTTACGTTCCTACTGAGTTGCAATCAATCCTCGCAATAATTATTCCTGTCCTCGTTATTTTTGTGAAACTCAATGCCATTTGTGAGCGTTCACTTAATATCGAGGCATTAAAAACCAGTAATAAGTATTACCAGTACCAAGAGTGAGGAACTGTCAGGCTCGGAAAGTACGTGCAACGGTGAAGAAAATTTTGAACTAAAAGCGCGATTAAATTCACTTTGATTAAACTCAACAACGCCGTTATAACTGTACCCTTTTTCTTATCACTTACAATTAGTAATGCCAGTTGACATAAAAGTGAACAATGACTCAGCATGCATTTTTAGAACCGCGTAATATCCTTCATCCTTTGTACACCTTCATTTTTAATCTTTCAACGAATTTTCCCCGTTCGTGTGTCATTTACAAATAATACGAAACAATTTTTGCAATCGTGGATTTTGTGGAATCAACTTGGATTGAATGGGTAAGAGGAAGACTTCGAAAAGCACTTCTTCACAGTCAGGAGTTTTAGAACATGTGACATATCGTCTTCTTTGCTCTTTTGGCTTCCCTAGCTAGAAGGAGTCAAGGTATTCGTAATGATTTACAAAGAGGTGGAACTCGCACTGGGCATCAACAGTTTCTACAGCAAGCAGAAGCTCCTCCAAGGTTGTTCGGAAAATATAAAAGTACTTCGTCATCCGGATCACGCGAGAGTCGGCGTATTATTGTGGGCGCATCACGAGAAAATTGTTGTCGTGGATCAGTCGGTCGCATTTCTCGGCGGGATCGATCTTTGCTATGGTCGTTGGGACAACAGCGAGCATCGCTTGATCGATCTGGGTAACTGTCCATTCTGCAAGTTATTATGCATCGTTGGAACGCAATGAAATCCGTTTTTTCCCCAACGGCCCGATTTTTTCTTCATTAGAGAAGAATTTGGATAATCATTGAAATAAAACAATGAAGAAAAAGTTTCGTTGCATTCCAACGGTATAAATTTCATCGGCCATCTTGGAACGTCCTTAAAGTCACGAACTGTTTATACATTGTTCAGAAATGAAAAGTTATTTTTTACGTTTTTTTCTCTCAATATCCATATAACAAGAGCAGATAAAATCTCCTTTGATTTATGACAAACGAGCAGTTTCTGATGCAACCCGTTGTTTACCCTGTTTATAACTAAAAATATCATCCGTGAAAACTTGCTCATAACTCATAAACTTTAATATTTTGTAAATGTATAATCCGTGAAATTTTCGACAGGATCCGCTCATCATTCCAGTATCTACGTGCCGTCCAAAGAGAAAATAACAACTAGCAGTACCAAAAGAACTACGAATTTCAATGGCGACAAACATGTTTTACGATCGTTGGCTATTTCTACCAACACAATTGTATTGGCGACTACAAAATTTTTGCCAATACCGTGAGTATCAGTGTATACTCGAGTGTTCAGTTGTCTATCAATCAACAGGGTCATTGCAACCAATCATTCCTGCATTGTACATCAGCTACAGTTTCAAGGAAAAATCGATATGCCGTAGAGCGCGGAGTTTAAGAAGGGTCGAACGTTTATCCGACGAATGTTGAGAGATAGCGATTTTTTTTGAGACT
Source organism: Ophion slaviceki (assembly GCA_944452715.1). Taxonomy (NCBI): domain Eukaryota; kingdom Metazoa; phylum Arthropoda; class Insecta; order Hymenoptera; family Ichneumonidae; genus Ophion; species Ophion slaviceki. Next base: position 1,090,610 of record OX101785.1, on the reverse strand, counting down.
CAGATACGGTCAATAAACGTTCAAACGCGTAGTCAATAATTTACAAATAGCGATAAAAAAAGAATGCAATCAAAGACTCTTAACCGGAAATTTAAGGCTTGGTCTACATTTTACGCCACTTTCGGGCTGATTCTATATCTCGGTCGTATAGTTGGATATTTTGAATTGCCAAAGGCAGTGGAACTTACGGAAACGCCAAAGTTAGAATTATTGGCGTCTTCGTCTAGGAAAAGACAATGTTCTTTAAAATTCATTAGTCGGCGGCTCGAGTCTCCTTAAAAGAAGTGCCCCGTTAAAAATATGCATCTCTGGTGAATGATATTTTTACGTGCTTTTGAATGCTGAGACTAGTTAACGGCAACTGATTTTTCCTCTGCATGTATTACGCTTTTTCGTAGGGTGTGAGATAAGAAAAGGTAGATGGAAAATAGTGAGCACTGTTCAGTATGACATTAATCGAGAATAAACGTCATCGTAAATTAATCGGGAATACGCGTCGCGACTAAATCGAATCCCACTTGAACGCAGCCCTATGCTGGACAAGAAGCTGCCCGTCACATCGGTACCGACATTATTGTCCGTCAGAGCTCTACCGACGGAAACCGACGAGACCGTAAAATGCGATACCCCGGAATTTCAGCGCAAAAACTTATTCGGTATCGCAAAAGATACGGTCGACAAAGTCAAGTACAACGTTAAGATGAAGCGCAAAGAATGGATAAACATGGTTTACTATCCGAACGAACTTGAGAAGGAAGAGGAGAACGTGGACGAGGTCGACGAGTAAGTGCCCTCCCCTCCCGCACATATTTCTCCACCACGTGAGGTAATCATCGTTATCACTCAGCAGCGCGTCTGACCAAAATCCCGAAGATCCGCAAGACATCCGAAACGTGAATTTTCGTATCAGCGACTTTTCAACCGCTGGAGCGAAATTATGGTTGGGCAAAGATTACACGAATTTTATCGTCAAGGATTTCCATGATCTCGAAAGACCCTATCAGGACTCGGTCGACCGCAGCACGACACCGCGCATGCCCTGGCACGATGTTGGCCTTATGGTACGAAATTTTGCAGCCAGGGATGTTGCGAGACACTTTATACAGCGGTGGAACGCGATCAAGGTACCAAAACTAACAAAACAAATATACTTAATCCGCGCCAGAGGACCTTTATCAACGATTTTTTTCTTCTGCTCTATTCGTAATGCTCAAATTGAATGTAGCACAACTAAAAAGTGCCCACAATGATAAATATGCATTTCGATAAATAATTTCGCGAATGCGCCGAAATTATCTTTCGATTTTTAGATGGAAAAGGCGAAACTCAACCCTACTTACCCATTTTTACTGCCAAAATCGTACAAAAATTGCGGAGATGATTCATCGTGGCTCGGCCGTAACACTGGTCACAGTGTCAAGTGTCAGGTGTTGAGATCCGTGAGCTCGTGGTCAGCCGGATTTCTCGAACCGGACACTACGGAACAAAGCATTCACGAGGCTTATATCGATGCGATAAGCAACGCCAAAAGGTGAATAACGATATGAAACTTGTTCCTGATGAGAAATCCCCTGTTACATCTGGAAACCGAAAAAAAACTTCAAATTCTCCACAAAAAAGATTCCAAAGAGCGTTGAACCGTGGGCGATTTCAGATTAAGCTAATCAAGCTTGATGATAAATATTTTTCATTTACTGAAAATACTCCTTCGAAAGCCCTTGTCGGCTTTGCGATCCCATCCTTGTTACTTCACTATTGTATTTGCACGAGGGCCCAAGAAAGCAATAGAAAATGTGGGCTGATACAGACGGTTATAGTTTTACCGACTGTTAGTTGTGTTATTTTTGGAGACTCAGTAAAAAAAAGATCATTCGTTCACGACCGTCGTTCGTAAATATGTAGTTACTGAAAATGTCTTCGATTGTATTGATACTCTTTTTTTTTATTCCGCCAATGGCAATTTCGCAGATTCATCTACATTGAAAATCAATTTTTCATAACCCTCGCTACGATGGAACGCAGCTCGGTGAAAAATCGTATCGGGGATACTCTCCTGAAAAGGATACTACGAGCTCACAGGGAGGGATCGATCTTTCGAGTTTTCGTGGTGATGCCATTGCTGCCTGGCTTCGAAGGTGAAATCGGTGGACCGAGTGGCACTGCCCTTCATGCAATAACGCACTGGAATTACTCGTCCATATCGAGGTAAGCGAACTATTTCATTTTATCCGCCCAACTCCTCTCTATACTTCATTTTCGCACTGATTAATTTTCCCCTCTATATCCTAATGGTGTTTTATCATCGCGATTACAGGGGCAAGGATGCCATCTTGAATCGACTGATCGAATCCGGAATCAAAGATCCGAGCGAGTACATAACGTTTCACGGCTTGAGAGCTCACTCGTTGCTCAACGGTACCATGGTCACCGAACTTATTTACGTTCACAGTAAATTGATGATCGTCGATGATAATACCGTCATCTGTGGATCCGCAAACATCAACGATAGGAGCATGATTGCGACAAGGGACAGCGAGATCGCAGTAATTATCCACGTGAGTGTGAGATCATTGGGGGATTACGACGGAGCAAAGTTTTGGATTCTCAAAACCCAAACAAATTCAAACAAATATTCTTAAATACGTTCGTACACAATAGCACTATGCTTCCCACAAATGGGGCTTATAAAGTACCCAAATGTAGGCCATTTTTCTTTCAATGTTACAAAAAGTTACAATCGTTTGCCTCGACAGGATGAAGAATTCGATAACAGAGCAATCAACGGAACGAGCGTCCGTTGCGGAAAATTTGCCAGTTCGCTGCGAAAGCAACTCTTTCGGGAACACCTTGGTCTCCTGGACTCGGGCGACGTGTTACCAATCGATCATATCACGGACGAATCTTTTTACAAAGAAATCTGGTGCGCAAGGAGCAAACAAAATACGGAAATATTTGAACAAGTCTTTCGTTGCATTCCTTCGAACAAGGTGATGAACTTTGCTGCACTGAAGAGTTATCAGAGCGAAATACCTTTGTGCCAGTCTGATCCAGATTTGGCAAAGCAGAAATTGTCAAATGTCAAGGTAAGTTGTTTTCTTCGTGGCATGAACAAAGTCAGATTTGTACACCGCCGATTGTCGGTAAAAATTTAGCGAACTATCGATTAAATTAAATTGCCATTTTTTAAATGCAGGGCCATCTCGTTGACTTGCCACTGAGTTTCTTGTCGTACGAGACCTTGACACCGGCCGCTGGAACCGTCGAGGGCATGTTACCTACGTCCCTCTGGACTTAGGACTCAACCATCAGTATTATTCTTTCAGCAATAACGCGTTCGCAAATTAACGCCATTTCATTCAGGGATTCTATGTACTTATATTTTACTGTTGACAGACGATGTTTTTTTGACAGTTGCGATATTTTCACATTGGTGCGTGCAGTCTCAGTCAAAATTACATCGTATGAAATTTGCCAAAAGCAATGAAGTTTCGATGTGCCACTGTGGAGACGCAACGGAAGGAACCGTTGCAATTGAAGACGAGGCCGCTTGTAATAGTCTGTAGTGAAACAAATTGTTGTCGTTTTTTTTAATACTTCCCAAGCTATTATAGTTATTGGAAATCCAGCGTTGAAATCGAAGTATTTTTTGTTTATTTGTACATATTGAATCATATTTCTGCAAGCCATGTTTACTGTCCGAATTTTAAGAATTACCGCGTACGGTCAACAAACTGAAGAAACGATAATCGAATTTCGATTTTTTATTTGTGAGCTCCATTTATGTTGGTTTTATGCTGCCGTCAAATCATGTGATCCAGAAGACTACTGAAGATATTAACGCTGCTTTATCTGTTCAAATCAAGACTTCGTCCCTCAAGTTGAGCTTTACTGACCGAGGTCCCTGGGACCCACTCTATCTATTTGTAAAACCGGTACATCTCGAAGTTCCTCAATTCTATTAGATGATTGAGTATGCAACGTCCTATTTTCAGCGTCTCAACCTTATCTATTTTTTTACAAATGGTTTCAAATATCGCTAGAATAGTAACGTTACACCTTGCTGCTAATTAATACATAATTATAAAGCGGAATAAAACAACGAACTTCGAAATGTCTATTTCGGACTTAGTTGCGATAAAAAATGTGAGTATAGTCCGCGGGACTGCAGAGTGTGAAGCACATAGGAAAAAAATATGTTACTCCGGGATTAAAGGTATACAAGCTGTAGTCATAGCTGAAGCGTAATTGCAATATTTGATAAAACTGTTTTTGTAACTGCCCGTAAGTAACGCAAATGAACAATCTGATAAATGTGCGGTAGTCATTTCGTAGAACAAATAATTGATCATTAAGGTCTAGTAGCACGTGAGATTTTTTTTCTTCTTTTTTTTTTACGGTAAACCAGGTATTTTCAGTCTTTTCTTTTAATTTGTGATTATGTTTTGTTATTATTTGTTCAACTATTACATCTACAAGAACGATCGTACTTAAATTTGACTCTGTCCATTCCGTTTGGCAGCAAATCCTTGCTGGATATTTCGAAGTTGCCTAATGTTAATTGTACTGATATTCACTTTTGTATCTATACGATTATTGAGTATATATTTAAAAAAATTGTAAACTTTGGCGTTTAGCCTGAGTCATTTTCAGTTAAATGTATACAGTTACCATAAAAATCTATTCCGTCTAGGGGAATCTGTTGAAAATGTCTTTTCAAAGTTTCATACGTGTTCGCTCACGGCTGTACGCTTGCCCTCATATACGGAATTGCAGCTCAAAGAAGACCGCATCACAATCGCAAAATACGCGTGTTTGATTGTAAAAAAGACGTAAATTATACGACTAGTATGATTACGATTGAATAATAATGATTATTTGTACTTGTATGACAATATAGAGAGACTGATGATGCGAATACAATACCAAAGAATAGAATTCATTTACCATTTTAGGATTCCTTACGGAACTAGTTGCGATTCTCACGTTTCACGAATGAAATAACGAGGACGAGTTTCAATTTGACATGACTCGCTGCTCTTGCACTTACGTTCGTTCACTTCACTTATTCTCAATTACCGGTTGAATCACACTCCTCTCGATCTCAACAGAAAAATTGTGCGACGTGAATGGACCGCCGTGTTGCGACAATAGACCACCGTCCATTACGATTTTTGCATGGGGATGTACGATTAGAGCGGAGAATGAAAAACGTCACGGACACATCCAGTTACAACCGCTCTGGGAACGCTACTGATGCGTACAGTGCACCGTAATAGAAGCTAGGAATTAGTGATGACATTGCATCATCTGATGCTCGTCATCGCGCAACTGGTGGGTTCGCGGATCGTCGCCAATTCAGGTAAAAGCGCGGGCGTAAGAAAAAAAAGATAATTTCGTTTTCTCGCCAAACTTGATTTCAATAGTAGAACTAAAATTCTGACACAAGAACGATGCAGCAGTATTCCAAGAGACCGCCCACGCGCCCTTTGTATTGTTCGCTTTGATCATTAGTTCTTTTCGAAATTCAGGATCCTCGAGATGTGTATGTGTGTGTGTGTGTGTGTGTGTGTGTGTGTGTGTGTGTGTGTGTGTGTGTGTGTGTGTGTGTGTGTGTGTGTGTGTGTGTGTGTGTGTGTGTGTGTGTGTGTGTGTGCGTGCGTGCGTGCGTGCGTGCGTGCGTGCGTGCGTGCGTGCGTGCGTGCGTGCGTGCGTGTGTGTGTGTGTGTGTGTGTATCACAGTTGTGAAAATAGTAATTTTAAAATAATGCATTACTCATTACTTTAAATAATGTGTATTGGATAAGTTCTCCATTACAAACTACAAAAGTAATGTGTAATGGATGTGTGGTTCATTGCAAATGAGAAAAGTAACGTGCAATGAATGCATGTGCCATTACAAATTTCAAAAAGTAATGTGTAATGGTTGCATGATCCATTACAAAGTTTAAAAAGTAGTGTGTAATGGTTGCATGATCCATTACAAATTTCAAAAAGTAATGTGCAATGGTTGCATGATCCATTACAAATTTCAAAAAGTAATGAGTAATGGATGCACGTTCCATTACAAATTTTAAAAAGTAATTTGTAATGAATGCATGTTCGATTACAAATTACAATTGATAAAAAGTAATCTGTAGTGGAGAATATTCCATTACAGATAACAAAATTGCCGTGCTTGCATTAGAAATTTGCACATTTGCTAAAAGTTGCTGTCTTATTATTTAATTTCGCTCACTAAAAGTTCTTTCAAGACTAATTCATTTTTTTTGCTTGAAGCTCAATAATGCAGACGAAAAACGTTCAAATTAGAAGTTCGCACATTACTTTCACCTTGCTTTTTTACACAGACAAAGCTATCTACACGAGAAAGTCGATACTTTTAAAGACATGGACGAAGTTGCAAGCAAAAGCTGGTTACAAATAATGAAAAAAACTGCATATTGAAATTGATCTGATATGATATATTGTCTCGCATGATTTTTCGAAGTTTTGAGATATATAAGAATTTTTCGAGCATCAACATTGAAAACTGGAAAACAAACTCTTTTTATCACAAAGCTTCCTTTTTAAAAAAGCAAAAATTATGTGTAATGAATGCGTGCCTCATTGAGCATTGAAAAAGCAATATACCATGAATAAATGCAAAGAGCAATTACTATTATTATTATCAATTGATAATGGTCATCGATTATAAAAGCAACGTGTAACAGATTACGCGTTGCAAACTTATAAAACTCCACTTCAAATTCAAATAGATCGAAACTGTTTGGTCTACTGAACAATCCATTCAAGGAGTTATAAATTTCAAACGATCTATATAGTTATCTGAAATAATAAAATAGGTATATCATGCAGAAACTATATGAAGCGACATATTTTGTTTCAGTAACTTGTATTCATTTTTGTTATATTACTTATATTATTATTTACATCTTTTATTATTAGCTAGGTTACGTATATTTTATTAGAATGCTTATAATTGTGTTAAGTATAATTTCTTCCGCCTATACTGCGGATTCGTGAGATACATGAAACATCATCTTAGCCACTCTTTTCTCTTTCTCTCTCGATCTTTTTCTCGCTTCTGTCGTTATAATTGTAACACGAGTTTTTGTTAACGGCCATATTTATTTTTCTAATGCACAAAACTCAATTTTGACCCCGGATTCTGAAAGAGTGCACATAAAAGTATGGGAGATCATGACTTTGTATTGAGAAGTAATTTTTTTTGATGATACAAATCTGGCTTGTATAAACCTTTTTTTTGTGTTGTCGAGTTTTATGCAGAAGAAAAACGAATTTACTTAAAACAAATTTCAATTAGCGAAATAAAATAATGAGATAGCAATGTGCAAATTTCTAATGTGAGCACAGCAATTTTTCTATTTGTGATGGAATATTCTCCGCTACGAATTACCTTATTGTAATTGTATTTTGTAATGAAGCACTCATTAATCATACATTACTTTTTCAATTTGTAATGGAACATGCGTCCATTACACATTACCTTTTGAAATTTGTAATGGATCATGCAACCATTACACATTACTTTTTGTAATTTGTAACGGAACATGCATTCATTGCACATTACTTTTCTTATTTGTAATGGAACACACATCCATTACACATTACTTTTGTCATTTGTAATGGAACATATGTCCATTACACATTACTTTTGTAATTTATAATGGAACGTATATTCATTACACATTACTTTTGTAATTTGTAATGGAACATATATCCATTACACATTACTTTTGTAATTTGTAATGTATACAGTAATGCACTATCAAAATAATGCATTATTCACAACTCTGGTGTGTATATGTGTGTATATATATATATATATCCGAACCTTGCATCACCGGTTTGTAAAGACGTTCTTTTTTTTCGTATTGAAAAATTTCGCCCGCTATTTTTTCGCTTTTCTAGCCTAATTCTCATATAATATGCACCATAAGATTAGTGGAATAAATTTCGCGATTAACGAAGTTGTGAATCAAATTTAATCTTCTGAGGACATTGCCGAAAAGAGAACAACTGTATAGACGATCCAGGTTGTATATTTTTCAAACTTTCGTAAATTGACATTTTTTTAATTAACTTTGAATGACTCTCATAGCCTGTAATTCGGCCAATTGATCACGGAACGCAATGTCCGAGGATACAGAATCGTGCGAAAAACGAGTGTACGTAAAAAAGACTAAGCTTCGAAACAGCGGAAAATACGAACAATAAAACAGAGAAAAAAAATATGTTTTAGGAACGAAGGCGTCGACGTGGCCAGCGGTGTCGATTATCCAAAATCTCCAATCTCGCGGTCACCAAGGATGCCAAAAGCAACGGTAATGTCCGGTAGGGGTTCTAGAGCTTGGGGTATTTATTGTACGAGGTCCGATCGCACTTACAACACAATTCCCGGGAGATTAGTTGTTGCAGTGTCAAAAAGGACACGTTTCATTTGAACTTTATCGTTTCAAGGAACACCATCATAAATCTCTCGTATTTTTTTTTCCGTTTCGAACAGGCGCATTTTCCGTCATCACCAAGTGGTCCTGGATCATCGAGATTTCGTCACAAGTCTCCAGCGAGTCGGCATCTATCGCCCCATCGTTCGATGTCGAAAAATAAAATCATGTTCGACTGGGAAGATGCTAATAATTACCTTCGAAAGACTCAATCGACGGCACTGACAGCCGGTTAGTTTTCCCTTTCGTTATTATTCAATAGCAAGAAGGAAAATTGCAAAGTATAACGCGCCGGCTGAATGTTTCCTCTCCTGACAGTAATAAATTCTCCATGGTCGAGAAGTTGGACAGTTTCGACGCCGGATCTCAAGATAGGGGATCAAAGTGTCGGGACGAATGACGACAGGGGGAGAGAAAACGCTAATCCTCGAGTGCCTCGTCGACCGAAACTTTACTGCAGTTTGCAGCTGATTTTGGTCATCCTCAGTTGTACAATTTTGGTGAGGTGACGAGAGCGGTCCATTTTTCAAAACTATCATACTCTGGGTTACCCATCATAAAACGCCCAAAACTCAGTGAAACCGCCTGTATCGACACAGATTTTCCACAGTTGTCCTGCGCCCTCGTGCAAATACGATATAGTAATGTATCAGCAAACCTAATTTGGTAAACCTGTAAAAAGTAGAGTATATGGGTTGGTATAGAATAGAAATGATATCGATCAAGATGTATTTTATATTCTCTCGCAAACTTGGTCTTGGAGGCACCAATATTTTACTCGATGTCTGTGGGTCGCTCATATAAAAACTCAGCCAATACTACTCCACTACTACTATGTATTTACACGTGCCTGTTTCAACAGGCCGCAGGCCTGATTCATCTCGGGGTGGCATTCATTCTGACCGTTTACAAAGAGAACGTACTGATTATCGTCGAATATCGGAGTTACGTCTCGTCTGTAATCGCACTGTATATCAACTCAATTATTCTAATTGTTTGGCCGCTGATCGGACTCTGGGTCATTCGCCGAAGATCGTGGAAAAAAGTATAAAACACGCAAGCGAAATTGTTCGATCGCCTCGATTTCATTGGCGGAAAGTAATAAACAAATTTTCGTTTCTCTCTCGTTGTAGCAGCACCTCGTATGTTCCCTGCACGTGGCAGTCTTTACAATTGCCCTCGGTATGTTCCAGAGTACCGTTCAAACCAATATACGAAATAAGTCGCGAGAGAGGATGATGGCGAGCATATCGACGCAATTAGAATTGCCAGAAACTACGAGCTCCGTTTGGGATTACATTCAAAAATCGGTAAGGCTCGGGCATCATATTGACAACCATTTTGCATTGAAAAAAAAAATCATTCGGAATTCCATAATTATGAACGCTCAATAGTATAATACTATATTTGGCAAATTTAACTCGTCGACGGGCCTGAGATTTTGTATGAAATGCAGGAAAGCGATTTAACTACGTCCTTGTTTTAGGAACCCTCCATGGGGTTAAAGTTTGTCCCGTTGAAATGCAAAACATACTTTGCAAAATGTATTGTAGATCGCTAAATAAGAATCCTAAGAAATGTTTGCGTTATTTTCGGGAAAAAATAAGTTTTGTTTCACTGAAATGATGCAAACTTCGACCTCACAAAACTCGATCAGGCAACTTAATAACCACATTCATTTCTATGAACTGTTGAGTGTTTTGAAAACGACGTTATTGTGCATTTTTGAAGCGTTCATTTTGTAAAAACTTGTTGGATTACCAACCATACATGACACCTGTTCGTATAAAAATATAAAACACACCTAGAGACACCTACAGCCGAACAGTTAAATGCAGATACCAAATAATAATCTACACTGCAATCTTTATTATCGGCACAGCGGCGGGATCGGCTCCACATTTAAATGACAAAAATAGAGGTTCCGCACTATTCACTCAAGCCGACTCTGCGCAGTTGGGCCAGCTGATTGCAGTACTCCTCAAAGCCCTCCCTTATTGGAGTGGAGGTTTCGATAATAGAGGTCGCAGTGTACCAATAATAACACGAATTCCTCTCCGATTCGTCTTGCGATATTTCATTTCCCAAGTATTCCCAAGTACATCCTTGCAGGTTTTTTGGTATGGTCTTCCCAATGTGAGCCCTTTCCTTCTATCACTCCTTACCCGTACTTCGCTAATCTTACCCAACTACGGTTGCGGCCACAGCCGCCTTCGGCAAAACTATACCACACTTACCGAGGGTACGGGGAATCTGTGGAAAACCCGTACCGGTAAAGACGGCCCTATATTCTTCTGATACCCTGGTGCACAGACCAGGCCGGTCACTGGTTGATGCGCCAGCCGGTGCACGGCTAAACGGTCATCGCTCCGAGTATTGACCAACTCGAAGTAGCACCGGAGTCGCTATTTCGAGCCGCCCATAAACCAATGTCGCTTTGTCTTACTATATTAACCTCGATTATTTCAACGCAGCGTTACACTCTTTGAAAACAACATACCAAAGTAGACCTAGCATTGTTGGGCACTACAGGTACTAAATTATTATTGTGTGAATTATATACGTTTTATCAAAGCTACGACATTATTAGGATGAAACGAAACCATTGCATCCCCAATTATTGCCGCACAACAATTAACATACTATTTTTGGCTACGAAACAAAATGAAAGATAAACGTTGATCAGTTCAAGTGTTGCGGGACTCAGGGACATTTGGATTGGTGCGTGAAAACCGACGAACATGACGACAGCACAAAATCGATGAATTTTCTGGGCACGTACATATGTCGTTTACCAGTATCATGCTGCAACGAGGACATTGACGAGATAGTGTCCTCGGGAAAGTTTAGCAAGTATGCTCAACGGACTGCCCCATGTTCCGTTTCCCCCACTCCGTGGAACACTCGTCGCGCTGGTTGCTTCGGACACGTCAAAAGAGAAATGCAATATGCGGCAAAGTTGTTGAGGATCATATGCTTCGGTCCAGCGATCTTTTTCGTAAATAAATGTCTATTTATCTGTTATGTTTCGTACGCTTGCACATAAAAAAATTCACTCGTTGCATATCTTCTTTTCAGGTTGTTTCGTCTGCTGTTGCTGCGATACTTTCTTACTACGTGTGATGGTAGTTACCCTTATCGGTAATATCCTCTGGACATGCTATCGGACAAATAACAATTGGCATTTGCATAAACGTATCCTTACTCGCAATATACCTATCCACCAAACGCTAGGTTGTACGCCGCGGAACAACTCGGGCGGCAACCGCCTGTGGAGCAAGTATCGTACAGACATTTTCAAAAAATAAAAGAAATGCAAAATCAAACGATACAATATAAACATAAAATTTAGGGGTGTGCGGGTACCCGATTGACTCGGGTACCCGATGTTCGGGTCGGGTCGGGTACCCGACGGGCTTCGTTTTTGCATTACCCGCCTCTATCGGGTACCCGAATTTGGTTTTCGGGTATTCGTAACAGACTCAGAGATCCGTATCTATTATTTATGTTTATTTTTATTTTTTATCTAGGTGTATCGATCGAATAATGGGAGAAAACGAAAACTCGAAGAAGGCGATAAATCGAATAAATCATAATGCTGTAAAGATCTTTTTTCGTCTCACTTCTCTATTCTTTATTCTTTCATTCTTTCGGTCGGTTACTCAATAAAGTACGAGTATTCCAGTCTGGTCACGAGTACTCGAAAACCTCGGATACCCGTTAAAGTTCGAGTATTCCCGTCCGATCACGGGTACCCGAAAAATTCGGGCTACCCGAAAAATTCGGGCTACCCGAAAAATTCGGGTACCCGATCCGAATCATAGTCTAATTACCCGACCCGACCCGACCCGACCAATTTTGCTACCCGCACACCCCTAATAAAATTTGAATTACGTAAAACAAAAAGTTCCGACCCAAAATCTTAAAAATTGACTTGGATTCGGCTGCCTGAAGCGATACTTAAGGCAACAGAAAAAAATCGTCAAGCTCTGCGTCAGTGAATACTACAAAGCTTGACGTTTTTTTTTCCTAAAAAACTCGACCATCTCATACTCAAGCGTAAAAAGATAAGAACGTTATTGCACTCGTTCCTTCAACATGATCAAATTCCGAATTACAGGCCGACCCAAATAGCAGAGAAAAAAAATTGTGGATTTATCAATCGATAAAATAGGAGTGCTGCGGGCTCGTTTGTTACTCCAATCGACGACCTTCCTTGATGATTCATACATTTGACAATATTAATATACGGCACGAGTATTTTCTTTCCCTTCCGCTCTTCTTTCTCCATCACCTCTCTTTCTCCCTCGCTGCCCCTCTCTTCATCGATGTACTAATTTACCTGAGCAATTTTGTATAATCGCATCGCATACGAAGATTGTTTGTGCACGACATACACGTTGCGCGGGACACCTCAGCCTCCCTGGTGTACACGTACACGTTATATATATATATATATATATATATATATGCTCGCACACACACGAGGTCCGCGTGTCGGGGGTATACGCCGTGTACACATCTGCGCGCGAGGCTGCATGGTGTTGGCGCGCACGACTTTCAGTAACTACAAATTCCTCGAGGCACCGTTTAGGTGGGCAGTTGAGTCCCGAGGCTTGATCGCGCGCATCGTAAACCGCGTACAGATTTAAACGCACACGCGGGGACCACACGATTAATCGGGGCCTAGTGGTATTTTGAATATTCGGCGCGAGAATCTCGTCCCGCTGTTTATCCACTCAAATAATCTCGAGGACGGGCGCGCGCGGGCGCGCGATTATACGGAGCGACAGGTCGTTATCCAATTGTGTTCGAATAAACGTCGCGACTAGGTGTTACTTCGAGCTGGAAGCGCGAGCGACGAGCACGCGAAAAAAGAAAGATTCCGAGAGTGATAAAGACTGGTTTTGTTCCAAAGACATGAAAATTTTGACGTTTCTTGCGCTGTGCGGCCTTGTCGTGGGTCAGAGTGGCCGAGATCTTTGTGCGAATCCTCCGAGTTCTAGTCGTCCTGAATGTCGCGAAAAAACTGGCCAGCCTCGGGTTCGTTATTGTTTCACTGAATATCATATTTTATATTGATTTCATATTTCTTTACGGTTTACACGTAACTCGTGGCCGGAAAAAGACGAGTTTTCGTGGATCTTTTCTGGATAGACGTGTGCAGGTTTTCACTTTTTTTTTCACACTAACCCTACGTTGACACAATGCGTCATTTTGAGCCGGATTAATTTTTAGTAATATGCTCACTTGGCCAAAATTGAGGACTTTCAATAACTTTTCTTACCCCTCAAATTTGATATTTTCCGAATTTTCATTATGCAGATTCATTACGAAATGTTTAAAGTGCATCCCTGATTTTTGTTCAATAACAACCGACCGAAGGATTATAATGGCAAATGGATGAAGTACAGTTTATCGAAACCGTGGCCAACTATAAGTGTGTAAATGAAGGGTTGAGCAGTACGGTTTGAAGTATCTTTTGGAATGTTTGTATTGAAAAATATTTATAAAGGCGAGATAAAAAAAAGATTGATCGCGATCAATAGTTGCACAGACTAAACGAAAAATTACTTGGCCTGACTAAATCCGTCATTGGCGGGCGCCAACGAATTGTTTATGGAAACAATAGAATATTATATTAATTTAAGAATTATTTAATCTTTCGAGCTAACGAGTACTCGGAATGATAAAATGTTTTGGTTTTTTATCTTAATATTTCGTTGGTAACCTGTGAATAAATAATTTTCTTGCTCCAAATGTGTTTTTCTTTCTCCGTGTACTTGCTTGGAATTTCACAAGCCATGGTAAGAATACACGCGTGGTTTTTTTAAAATGGTATATCCATATATGTAACATCAAAACACCAAATGACGTGTTCGGTGTTTTTTTTTATGCTCGAATAGGTGTTTTTGCTCAGAGATCGAGAGAAGGACAAGTGACTTCAATAAACAAAACAAAAATATCTGTAATACGTAGAAAAGTGCATGCCAGTCCAAAAGTTGAGAATAAGATGCGCGAACTCAATTCGTAATTACCGTTAAATAAATTCGGATACTCTCAAATTATTTTTTTTAAATGGCTTGATCCCATTCCCAACCTTTCTTTTTTGCACCTACGAAAAGAACAAAAATTCGATTATAAGCTGAATTCCCAGACCGATAAGTCTAATCACATTCGATTTTTAATACCCTTTGGAAATCTAGGTTGGAGAAAAAAAATCTTATCGCTTTATTGGGTCTCGTTCATAATGTCTCGTAACACTGTCCTAGATCGGTGAAAAAACATTACCAGCGATATATACCAAAAAGCGATACATTTTACGTACTCGTGTTTCTCGAAAGAACCAACTGATGTACACAAAATTCACTACAATTGTGCAATGATTCCATGTCTCAAGTATCAATTTGAAAAATCTAAATCTATATCCGTACACTCCTGATACATTGAATAAGACTCGAAAGAACAATTGCAGCGGAATGACATTGTATCTTCACCACGTAATGAAGATGAAATGTGGCAAATATTTTTTTTCTTCGTAGCTCGGTTTGTACGTCACACGACAAAAATGTTCCGAGCTGTTATATCGTACTTCGTAATTGTATGGTGCAAAATCAATTGAAAAGAAGGGTAAACGCGAGAATTTATCGGCTCAGAGTGCCACGCGCTTCGTGATACTTGAATTACGATTACAAATATACAAACACATACATGCGAAAAAGATATTTTGAACCCGTCATATCTACGTAACGTTGACTATTACATCTGGCTGTTTTCAGGCGGCTCCTTAACATTTTTGACGAATTTTTCATCGTTCCTATAGGGCAATCTTTAAAATGATCTTTACATAGAAATGCTTTCATTGATCCAAAGGTGATTTTGAAGACACAGGGATTTACATAATGTTGAGTACGGGGACTGCCACGAGGACGGTCCTCAAAGTCGAGTGTCTCTTCAAAATCATCTTTCCGCATATATCATACGTGTGTATGTGGCTTTGCGTATAAATTCCCGTCTGCGTGTGCGTGTGTGTGTGTGAGAGAGAGAGAGGGAGAGGGAGAGGGAGAGTAAATATGCGGTGACACACCTGTCGAAATGAACGTAGAGGGGATACGGTAAAAAGAGTAAGCAGTACAGACTTTATCTGACGCGTTAACACCAACGCGAGTTAATTTCATGAGTGGAGCTGTTTTTCTTTTTTGTTTTTTTTTTGTTTCTTCTCTCCCTCCGCCTGTGACGATTCTTCCTTGTGAGAGATGCCATGCCCGCAAACGACATCCTCAAGGTCGAGAGATTACAATTCATCAAAGTAGCGGATAACACGCAAGCTGTGGCAGTTATACATTCGAAGCAAACAGGTCCACTTTTAAATTACCTGCATTTTCGATTCGCGCTGCCACGCTAGCGGTTGAAACTGTTGCGCTTAGATTTTGCTACATCAGAGACTCAGTACCCGTGCACGCACATTCGTGGAGTTTTGTGCTACTGGTCCAAATGTTCAAAATAATTAGACAGATTTTTGCTTGTAAAGACGATATTCTTCAATAGCGACATTGATAACAGAATGATCGAATGGTGTGTCACCGAATGAATTACCGATTGGAATGAATACTGGAAACGTATGAACGGGAATAAACGAGTTTGTCATAGACATCACGGATATTGTGCAATGAAGAAGCGAGACGTGCTTTACGTGAAGTGCATTAATCCAACCTTCACCAAGATTTCTAACCTTCGTAACGTAACCTGCACAAAATGACGTCGCATAAATTGATTCAGATCAGCGTACAAATATAACGTTCGTAGATCGCAAGGACCTTGTGATACTTTTTTTGTTTTATTATTTGATAATGGTTTGGGTTTGTCAGTTTAACAATGACTTCGTCTATCTTTTTGACTTTCGGGAAACGTCGTATTACACCGGATATTCTTTACGATGCTGGCCTAAGCATTTCTGGCGAATGGGGTAAATCTTTCGTTTTCCAGTGCCAGAAAACGATCTAGTTGGACCTTAACTTTGGGACAACTCGTCGGAGAGGTTTGATTACCAGAACGATTTCTATGTACTGATAATCTATCAATAATACAATAAACTTGTTTCTCATTCGTCTTACATTATTGATGTTGATGATTTTGACTTAGTATTGCAATTTTTGGGATAGTATAGTAAAATGTTAAACGTTTACACCTAGTTGAAATTTTTGACAATCGACTTTTGGTTCTCAACGGATTCTCAAAATATGACATTTCAAAATTATTCTCTGGGAATTTCAAGTCGATCCGTTCGAAATTAAGGGAGTTATGACGTTTGTCGATAGGTTCCGCGAATCAGCGAACTTTAAACGCATTTTTCTCAAAAGTACTTTTTCAAAATCGTTGACCACGATATCACAAAAATCACTTCGTGAACGAAGATTTTTTTTTTTCGACACATCGTTTTTTTTATCAACGGAAAATAGTGTTTTTTTCGCCGAAAATTGATACTTTAACATTGGGATGGAGCTATTTTTTTCAAAAATCAATATTTTATTAAATCTTTCGACGAAGCACTAGATAATATCACGCAAAAACTCAATGCATTTGATATGTTTTATTTCGGACCATTTGTTTCCGGACAACAGTCACTACGAAGGACGTTTTTCAAACAGCGATCTGCACAAACCATTATATCTATCACATTGATAAATATTTTTCAATACCAAAATTGTAAAAGATACTTAAAACTAAACTTAAGACGTAAACTAAACTTAAACGTAAAAAAAAATTAAAAACTCTTCAATGTTAAAAAAAGATATGAAAACCATCACACGTTTTTCCAGAAAAAAAAATCACGAAGATTGCTCTTTTTTCCGGCCACGAGCTAGGTATAACCCGTTAACATTTGCTCTATCCTCTAACTACGACGCTACAATTGTTCTGTTCCAACAACGAGTGTAACAGTATGGGTAGAAGCATTATGGTCAATTAAACTACTAACATTCGCAAATAGTATTGAATAATGTAGGACAGATTTGGTTTAACTGGGTCACGGTAACGATCCTAAAGAAAATAGTTTTATCGTGTTCCCAAGACGAGAACCGGAAGTGAAGTTATCACGAATGTCGGCCTGGTTAACACAATTGGCTAAATTTGATAGGAAGTTTTTGATGGTGCAGAGACATTGCGGCCTTGCCTCTTCCTCTCTCTCTCTCTCTCTCTCTCTCTCTCTCTCTCTCGACACTTAGATCGAGTTTATAGTCCCGAAGCACGTTCAAACGATGGATAGGATGGAGCTAAGGCGAATGTGGCACTATCGTAATGGTCACACGCGAAATAAGATATTCGAAATTTTTCATTTACCGTTTTGCTCCCGAGAACGGAGAGTTCCGAGAAAGTATAAGACGGTAAATGTATGTTGCGATATTTATGAAGCTGCTCAACGTCTGCGTCACCTTGGCGGTAGTCGCTCGCAAATCCCCGCGACGGGATACCACCACTTAATAATTGCTTCTAATTTATGCTTAAATACATTGCCATATTCGTAATCGAAGTCATGGTTCTCCCATTATTTTCGACACGGCGCTAAACGGACTCTCGTTTATTTATCACTCGTGAAATGAAAGATTAACGTATACAAGTAAACCAACCATTTTTAAGAAAGTACTCTTAACCAGGATTTTGGGCGTGGTCCAGATATTGTGTCATTTATGATGATCTCGAAATTTGCATTGTTGGAACCCAACGACAATCAATCCTTTTCAATTGATAGAACATTCTTTGGCCCAATTAAGCTATGAAAATCACTGCTATACTTTTACGCATACTCAATAGAGATTTACGGCCACAATACACAAAAAATGGTTTTTGATAATAATAAAAATAAATAAATTCAAAAGAATTGTTGCATTCCAACGATGCTAATTGCAACGTAATCATTTATTATTGATTTTACTTCACATGTACGGCGTATATCTGAGAATTGCAAGTTTCGGCTACGTTTGCTTGAGATTGCAATCCGCATACGTCCTTATTGGAATATTATTCTCATTTTGATAATAGATATCAAATGTAATTAATGACAGAGCGAAAAAAACCCAGTACTTTTTCCACATATGAATGTTTATCAAGTTTCATGAGATTTTCGTCCAATTCTCGATGATTTTTTTAAAACACTGCTCCTATTACTGAAGAAAACTCGCAATAACCTATTTATCGACTGAATACAAAAGGACAGTGCATTTGAAAGTATCGAAAGAGTTGCCTGGTACCCGGTAACTGCTGATGTCGCCGACAAATCATCCACATTTAAGGATCCTACCCTGCGATCCTTGATTTATCGTTGATTTATCGTTGGAATGTCATGCTATAGTCGAATTGAAGAAGAAAAAAACATTTTACTCAATATCGCCATACCGTTTTATCAAGGTAAGCGGACTTAGGGAAGAAGCAATACCAATAAACCGATAATATTCCTAGACACACTCAAGATTAAAATTCATCGTAGCCTCTTCTTGCACACCTTTCGCATTGGCGATAACGCGAATTCATTTTGTGCGCCATGACATCGTGTATCTTTGCGGTCAGTATGTAGCCCCGCGAGGTGACTCAGACCCGATGCTCCGGGTATTACCACGAGGATAAAAAATATATGTGGCCCCGGCGTGCGAGGGCTTTTCCATGAAACGGACCACTTTCTTTCCGAATGTCGCGTCCTATTCTCACAATTTATTAGCTTTCACTCCCGCGCGGAAATATTTTTACTTATTAGAAAAGGAAAAAAATTGACGTTGGAACAAAAATCAATTCACAATTTCAATAGAAAATTTGTCATTTTGATGATAATATTTTGTTCGATCGATGTTTTGCCCAATTGTGAATTATTTGAATTTCAATCAACGAACCTAAAAACTCGCGCTTCCACGTTCGACGCAAAACTTGGCGGAAGTGGCTCATTAGTAAGATCGTTAGGCGCGGTTTTCCTGTCTGTTGCGAACGTAGAGGTGCGGTCTCGAGCTGCCGGGTTTTTTTCCCAATCATATCACCGATCCCAAAAAAAATATCGCCTCTGCACGAGCTACGAAATTCGCCACGAATTAAATACAAGAACCCCGTCTCTACTTCTGTTTCAGATGTCGTTAAAACTCGCCAGGACGCTTGACTCGCTCGACAGCGTTGACGAATTTTTGAAAATGATCCATGACCGTCACGATGGGCCGAAGGATTTTTTTATCGCCAGTGAGTATCCTCCGGAGAGGTTTGGAAAACACTTTTCTTGCTATGAGGCTCATTGAGGAACGTGTTTAAAAAAAAACTTCCAGCACAATTCGAAACAAGTGCTGAAAACCAGAAATAGATTAATGAATTTGTCAGAAAACTCTCTTGACTTTGGGCGCTAGTGATTGTTAGGAGACGTTATTTTTCGAGAGACACAGGGCTGACGAAATTTTATGTTCCTGCAATGTGTTCGTATCACAAATTGTATTTTTCAATTTTTATCCATTTGAATATTTAATAATATCAATCGCTTGATTTTTTCAACAAATAACCCGTCGCGTAAAATTGATGCTTGTGAATATAATGCGACGTGGCTTACGAAAATTTTATCGATTACGCCGGTTGGAAATGAAACGATAAAACGGTTATCACAGAATATCGAAACACCTTTCTCGCTGATCGATAGATAAGCTAGTTTAGCTCAACGGCAAATCGTGATGAGTAATCATTCGCTTTGAGGTAAATAGGCCTGACGCACATCTTCGACGATCATTCAACCCGATCCAATATAAATAACGGTGGGTGAACAAAGTATTTGCTCATCTGGCTACATGATTTCTGGCCTTTATCGTTGACATACATTATTTATATGAACATCAAGTTGCAGGTTGTGATTTCATTACAAACTATCGAATAAAACTATCTGCAACATTTTTTAAGGTATGCCAAAAGAGCGAAGCGTGCATATACTTTTATCACGCACTGTGCGTACACACACACACACACACACACACATATCGATTCTGTTCGCAAAATACAATTTATTATGGATTTTTGTTTGTAAAAGTTCACCATGAGGCTCGCACAAAAGAACTTGGCAACAAAATTCTTCACGAGAAACAAAACATTCTCGTTTGGTTTCCAATTTTACTAATTATTCCCAAATGCAAGCTCTACATAAGGTCGGCGAGATACTATTAAAAGTTTCAATGCAAGAAAGTCAGAGCTGTGCCAAAAAAGCTGTCTGCTATAATCGTGGTGCAAGAAAATTAGCCATTTTTGGCGTCCAAAGTCGTCGGTAGGAAAAAAATATGTCTCTAGATTAATGTAGGCTTAAACAATAGTATCGCTAAATAATAGTTAGAAAAAAGACTGTTTCCTATCAAGCGACGCACTTTGCCGCGGAAAACGGAGAAAAAGAATGCGATCGGGGAGCAAAGAAAAATTGCGATTCCGCCGTCGGTGGACCAGAATCGCTCAAGGAAAATATATTCCTCTGCAGGCCACCGTTTTACTACCCACACGTCGTTCGTTACAATTCTCCTTCCGTCCCAGTTTTATTGTGTTCAAGTTTGCATCGTTGAAATGCAACAAAAATCCTTCACTTCTTCATTTTTATAACCATCGAAACTCTTCTTTTGCAAGTTCAGGTTATTGATCCCTAATAAGGATCTTCAAAAATATTTCAATCATTTTTGTAGCCTAAAAGGGCAAAAAAAAATTCGGCAATACGGAAAAAATTCCGACGGTGCAAACTGCAATGGCATCCTGTTTTTCCTTATCTTGCTACGAAAGCTATTCGACAAGTACGGATACCTTCTTTCCAAACGTTCCCGACATTTTCCACGCTTCACGAGTTTCAGTTGCACTGAATCATCATTTAAATATATCTCTCAAATTTTTAGAATACTTTCATCCAAAATTTGTATTCTTTCTTTTTTCGTTTGAATTCTCGCCTTTTGGTGTTGAGACTTGCAGAGATACGAGCGGAGAAAATGAAGTAACTTCGCGTTCGGTATTTCACCTGCTCCGGATGTATATTTTGGCATATATTCCATTTACTCAGAGACCAGAACGGTGCGTTTTTTTCGTGAGATTCGCGATCCACGGACCGGGCTTGACGTTAGTACGAAGTATACGGAGGTGCGTGAAAAAAAAGTAACCGAGTTCACGGAAAACGTATGCTTCAAATAGCGATAATAATCATAAAAATCTAGAAAATTATCACAAATTAATACTTCTCTGACTGACTAGTATTCGAAGTGATCGATTTGAAAATACGCGGTCGAAAGTTGAGCCGAAGCTGATCAAATCTGCTTACGCGTTCGCAAAACAAAAATAAATTATTCCTTGTACGGCCTTGTTCTCAAAACAAAAATAAAGTATTCAGAATCGAAAAGTAACGTACCGACGCACCGATATACACGCGGGTTAGACACTCTTTTCGGTATCACTGAGGCTCCTTCGATCCTCGAATTCCTCAGTAAGACTGGTCGTCGCGTTGCTCTCGTAAACCAACGTGTGAATCGAATAATTAAATTTGAAGCTCGCAATACGATTCTCCGTGGCCGACTCGTCTTTTTGTCTCCAATCGAAGACTAATCGGTCACCGATGTATTTGGCAGAGGTGAAATTGAATTTGGGCGCCATGTCGGCGTCGAAATATTCAAGAAATCGTCGTTTGTCGTCGAAAGAGTCGAAATCCTCGAAGGGATTGAACGTTTGCTCCGATCCAACGAAGGATGCCTCTTGCTGCATCTCGTCCTCCTGGCTGTTCAATCTTTTGCGCCCCTTGCTCGTCGTCGTCGTCGTCGTAACATCAGCCTCGTGGGTTTGTTTATTCTCGCTGTTGTCTCCCGGTTCGATTATTTTCTCCTTATTGGGGCAAGCACTTCGCAATCTCACTTTGCACTCTTTCGTTTGATCGTTGCGACGAGTGTAAGCCACTTGGAGCTTGCAATGACGTCGGCAAGTCTGGCCTGGTAGGCCGGAAACGAATGCGGACGACTGCCATTTTCCTGTTCGAACGAAACGTGATGAAAAAGGCGGGTTTTCAAAATGCTTTCCGGGTGGAATCGGAATTCTCGTACTTCTTTGCGATGAAAAAGAAAATTAGATGTTGATTTTTTTTATGCCCATTTCAATCCCAATTCAATAGCGAGAACCTGGTGAGGTCTTAAATGATTGTTTTGAACCTAGTATTACAATCTTTGAGCGTAAAATAGCAAGGTTTCAACTTAAGTAGGCCTCCCTTCACAGAGCAACGCTCGGTATTCCAAGTACTAAAATAAAGTATTGCCCAGGCCTAACTTACGTATTTTATTGGGACCAGATGATCGATGAATGTGAACTATGCCATTAGCCTTGATGAATTTCATAGAGTTCTCAGGATTGGATAGCGGAATATTTGCTGCATACTCCATAATGGAGTTCGATGACGCGGGCGACTGGTCGTTATCGTTCTCCTGCTTTAATGAATTTTCAGCACTGTTCTCTGTACAAATTGCCCCTATTTCTCGAACCGACGACGGCTCAATCACCTCGATCTTCGTTTCCTTCGCGTCATGCGAATCCTCGATACGAAGTTTTTCAAGATCTAGTCCATTTTTTATGAGCGCATCGGCGGCATGTGCACCATCGGCCGAAATTTCCTCAGACTTGTGCTTCCTTCTGAAATTCGAGAAATAAACTGTGACGTGTACAGGTGGAAAATTTTTTTATGATTTTTGGCTCCTCAGTGGCTTTGTTGCTTCTTCCCGTTCAGGAAACGACTACTCAGTATTCGGCGTTGATTAAAAAAAATGCACGCAACCAAACAAAATAGGAACACTGAATTTAAAAAAGCCATGGTTAATTGATACAATGTGAAACGATTGCATTGAACAAATTCAAAGCTTATTTGAAATAAAAAACCATCGCTGAATCATTATTGTGCAAACGGTGAATTGATTATTTTTTATTGAAATAATTGTAGTCAACGAAAAATGAATACCAAACTAATTTTTTTTAATGAACGATATTTTCGTGAAAGTTGAAAAATAGGGCATCTTCCGTAATTACGTGGAATCAAAAATTACCGAGGTGTCCGTTTTTTTTTAACGATTCCCGAAGCTGGTGTTACGTCGTCAAACATGTGTCGAGAATTAGTCATGTTGATCCTCATAAAAGCCGCAACGTTACGTTTCCCATTGACTGTTTTACCAAACCAATTGAGACTAACATCGTCGGCGAGATGTTCCTCGAGGCCATAAGCGAGACCATCGACGAGGGCGAAATAATTATTAGCGAAGGATATCGCTCGAGAGTATTCGTCAGTCATCGTACCACAAATCTGTATACAAAAAAAAATGTACTCGACACAGAATAAGCATTGCCAAAAAAAAATTTCTCTGCCCGTTCAAGACATGCGCTTGTACCCTGTGAAGGTATTGATCGATTTTAAGGGAAAAAATATCGATTTGGGGATATCAGAAATTGAAAATCTTTCAAGAGTATAGATTTTTAAGAAGACGCGCAGTCACTAGGAAGACTTGTTCTTTCATCGTGTTCGTCCGTCACAGCAGAGTACCCCCAACCCCATTCTCTTAGTTATTTATGTAACACTGTCGTTGAAAAATGTTGAATCATTCTTAAAAGTAGCGTTCAACGTGTACTGTCAATGACATCTATCGCGGTTAGCGCAAAAGAATACGTTGCCAAAGGAAAACACGAAAAAAAAGTTGGGCCTTTGGCAAGGCCCGGCCATATTATCTTTACTATTTGACAAATTGTACAATATTGCCGAATATTGACAATTACGGGTGTGTCTGGCAAGCCACGGAAGCCTGGTCCGGTATGCACTTGCTCAGGTTTTTTCTCTCACATTTCCAGATATTGATTATTCATCGGTATTTCGAAATCAACCATTTTCGACTTTATTTGTGGATGTTATTGAACATGCACAAATATTGATTTACCTACAAGTGGAATATAAGCGTAGATGAATATTAAAATGTTGAAATTATTATCGTGTCTCAATTTTAGGTAGATTCGACGGTATAGAGCGATCGAGCGGAAAAACGGCGAAGCCGGCGCGGTGCGAGCCGGAACTGAAGACTGTACCTTTCGATGCCAATAACAACGACTCCGCGGTGTTCCTTTTTCCAAGTTGTACTCGTATAAAGCAATGCGGTGGCTGCTGCCACTCTTTATATTCGTGCCAGCCAAAAGAACAGGTTACGAGGCTCTTCGAAGTTATCGTCTCGCGACTGACCCCGGATGGTGACGTAGTTGCGACGGAAAGAAAAATCGTTCCTCTGGAAGAGCACACACGTTGCGAATGCGATTGCAAAATGAAGGCAGAGGTACGTGTGGATGATACGAATATAAGCCGTTGACAAGCAGACTGCAATGCAGAGAAAAAAACAAGTATTGAGAACTAACCAAATCAGTGCAACAAAAATATTTTTTTCTTCGTATTGTTTCATTTTTTTTGCACATTTGAACCACAAAAATCACCGAAACACTGTTGAAGATCATTTTTAGGGATCCGTAACATAAAACTGCAAATGAAGAGTTTATATAGTAATGAAAATAACAATATAAACGAATTTTAAAAAGGGGGGTTTTCGTTGCATTCCAACGATGCAAACTTCAAGGCCATTTGAATGAAATATCCGAACGCCCTGAAGTTTTTTCTTACGTCTATTGACTCTGATTTTCGGCAAGGATTTTACATAGAATCTGGTGGAAATTATTGTTTCGGAAGGAAATAACTTCATCGGGTTCCTTTAAAATATTGGCCCAACAAAATGAATTTTTTATTAAAAAAAAAACAAAACATGATAAAATACTCCTCAAAAAGAAACACTTTAAACTGGAATTTCGAGCCTTGGTACGGTCGTTATGGCGCTCCTAACTAGTTGTACTTTGCATCTAAAATATACGGTTGAGCATTCCGAATTCTGTCTATTTTTGCCTGGGTTTGTATTTCCTCAATAATGAGGTCTTACTAATTACGACAGATAGATACGCTAGATTGCCCTCCACCATTTCGGGAGTGACACTCATTTTGTATTATCTCCGAAAATAATTATACTCATAATTAGACCGAGAACTTTCACTTTGTTGACATGTGTTCTCAGAAATGTAGGATGTCTATTCGCGTCGGATTATGATTATTCAAAATGAAAAGTAAACCAATACGTATAATTTGTTCCTTTCCATTGATAGACTATAAATAGTCCAAGCATCAAATATTGATAGTTCACGCATTAATCCTTCTTTGATTTGTATATTTTAGGATTGCCATCCGAAGCACGAATACATCGAGGAGTTTTGTGAATGCAGATGCCAGAATGTAGACGAGGAGAGTAAATGCGACCGGGACCGTGACCGTAAATATTGGGATCCGAGTACGTGCTCTTGTCACTGCATCGAAGAGAAAATGTGCAATTTAGGATGGTGGTTTAACCCAGATTCGTGCAGGTGTGAATCGCTCCGTCAAGTAGATTAAATCTAATTTTAGGACACCCCACACAATATGTTTTCATTGTTTTTATTCTTATCGTTCGATTTGACATTTCTTCCTCATAACTCCGATTTCGCGTCACGATAACCGTTTTGTTTTTATTATACGAGGGATAAGTTAAATATTCCGTCTACCCCAGGGTAGCAACTCGGGGAAGTAGAACGAAAAAAAAAACGATGAAGTAGAAACGACGAAAAATTTTGATAGCTTTTTTTCGTACTTACTTCCGGTCAAATTCAGTCATGACTGTTCCGTACTTAATTTTTAAAGGTGATAAGACCTGAATAGGCTGACATATGCACAAGTCATAGATATGTCGTATACGCTCTCAATTGAAACGAAAATAAAAGTATTAATCAAATCTTGTTGCTCTCGTTAATGTTAATGAGAAATCGAGACCATTAATGACAAGTGATTTTTCTATCATCGTGACGATCTTCGACGTTGCGTTGCGAACCGCTCTTTTGTATCGTCATCAAACGTATTACTCGTACTCGAATGAACATTTTTTCGTTGTCGATACGTATCCAAAATTTCTGCCAGCGTGTCGCACTCAGCAGTGCCCTAGTTTGCATTCAACGGAAGTCACAGTGCAAACACAAGTTCCTAATGTTCACATTGAGTTTGCAATATCTATGCTCGATGTATTTACAAAGATTCGAAATAAAGATTGCAAATACCACTTCTTTCGCTACTTATAACACTGATGGCGATAAAAATTCATTAATGCGCTGCTTATCCAGTGGTGACGATTTTTTGTCAAATCTTTTTTTTCCTCCCAAAGAGCGGACGACACGACGAAAATTTAGTTGCGGACAATTGGCAAAGTGAAACGTGTGTACAAAAGACGAATATTTTGCAGATGCGAGCAGGGACAGACTTCCATATATGGAATTAGGAGGGAGACTATGTATCAGTATCCGAAAAATTCAAAATCGCAAGACACTTTGCCAGATATAATGCCACCCGTTATTGACACTCGGCGAAGAGGTAACAAGGACGATCCCGAGTACAAGTAGGACTAATCGAGCCACGGATAACGAGCACTCGTATTTCTATTATGATTTATGCTCAAGTGAGTCCAATCTTCGAAGCAGCTCAATGCATCACTACTGATGCGAAAGGAAAGGAGCTCTGGGCACATGTTTGCACAGAAACGGACTGAACTGTTTTTTCTTTCCATCGTGCAGTACGGCGGTGCATACGCATTTCTTCTACTCTGCGATTTACCGTAAGACTCGCAGGAACAATGCCTCACCTGTGATAAATTCAAAATTAACTTTACATATATGTATGCATTTGTGTAATCATATCTCCACGCGAGCTTTTTCCATCGAAAAAAGAAGTATATTTGTATAAAAATGCACTCAAGTTATGATGTTGCAGTTTGCACAGTTAAAAAGTCACAAAAATCGATGCTATTTAATAGCCTAAACTAGCCAAAAAGTTATGAGCGAAAGAAAAAATGAATTTGGTGGCATTCCAGCTATGTAAACTTCAAGATAATTTTTACTCATTCTACAAAATGTCATTTTGCTTTGAAATTATTTTTCGAAGCAAACCACATTGTTCGCTACTAGAGATAAGGTTGTTCGAGAAGTATGCACTTACTTCAAACAAAAAATTCCAATGAAATGCTCGATAGACATTACAGTTATCGTATGGTTGATATTTCCTGTTCCCTATGAACAATGTACAAGTTTCCTATATGTATATACAACGAGTTCGGTATTCGTGCGGAAAAAAAACGCATCTCTGGATGTAAATTTCGTCCAAGGAAGCTTCTCCTATGCTTAAGAAGTATGTTCCACGATATTGTAAAAGCTCGCAACACTCCTGGCCTCTGGACCAGAATAGGAGAAATTCCATGAATTTCTTATTTAGACAAAGTATATTAATAAAATGCCTACCCACGAGGGTGACACGGAAATGCCGCAGATTTTTTATAATCTCTGCCACATCAATGTATATTTGTACAGGATAGGGCATTACGCGAGCAAATATTATAGTGCTGGACTTTGCATTGGTGGAATCCAAAAAGAATTCTGCTTTTTTACACTAGAACGTTTTGGTTTGGGAATTTAGGTTCCGGACCTTTAATTAAGATCTTAAAAATGTTTGAGCAACTTGTCTAGAGTCAATTCATCAAAGAAAATCGTTTTTTGTACTCATTCATGTTGATGAAAACTTCAACCATCCAATGTAGTTCGAAGGTTTTTTTTTGGATTTTTGCCAAAAGTAAACTGAACACGACTTGTTAGAAAAATAGAACGAATTGTGGTTTTCACTTGAAATGATATTGAAAAATAAACTTTTCCTCTCTCAGTAATATGATAGAAGCATTTTATCAGGTTTTGCAGTGTTGTAAAAATAATTTTAAAAAAATCGAGTATCAATATCAATGTTGATGAAAACTTCAACCATCCAATGTAGTTCGTAGGTTTTTTTTGGATTTTTGCCAAAAGTAAACTGAACACGACTTGTTAGAAAAATAGAACGAATTGTGGTTTTCACTTGAAATGATATTGAAAAATAAACTTTTCCTCTCTCAGTAATATGATAGAAGCATTTTATCAGGTTTTGCAGTGTTGTAAAAATAATTTAAAAAAAATCGAATATCAATATTAATGAAAAATCAATGCAATTTGACGGGAAGAGATAAGTAATTGGTAAAATTAATTGTGAACATGTGGGAGGATCCATTTACACTGTCGTGTACCTTATCCGCACCCACTTGGTCGGTATGAAACAAAAGCAATATTCAATTATGAATTTCTACTTGCTATTATCTGCCACAATGTTTTTTTAGTCTTGGTAAGGAAACGAATTTTCATATAAAATTTGCCCTATAGCTATTTAGCGGAGCATTGTTACGAAAAAAAATTGTCCGCCGGATGATATACGATTTAATTCACGAATGACTTTCGTTATCGTCATGCAGACCTACCATATCGGCCAAATTCGATAGACCATCCGTCTTGCCTATTATGCCAAATGACGATGATTATTCATACGTTTTTCTAAGACATCTTTGTCGATGTGTATATGGTCTATATACGAGAAATAAAGGATCATTGTACAAATAGTTATTGCACGTATACTTTTGCAAAGCTAGTCCCAAAAATGTCTACGGATTTCCAGGATGTCACTGCAGTCCACCATCTCCAAGCACGTATCTCTCTCGACGCTAATATCAATGATATTTGTCAAAATAACGTAAATCACGGCGTGCTTTGTTTACAATCGATACCGCAAGTTGCCAGTGATATGTGGGGTCTCGCTTGGTCGCACCTACTTGAATGATAACTACCAGCCGGAGAGTATTCTGCATATCCGTAAGATACGCATTTTTTAATAAGGTCCGTAACCTACCCATCAGTCGACCTTATATTTGACCCTTAATATTTGATTCTAGTTTATTAAAGAAAAGAAAAGCACTGACCTTGTTTCTCAACTCAATGCGTCACGTTGCTGTTCGCCGTTGGGCCGTTCCACAGTTGAGATATTCGTATCCTTCCTCCTGGTTTCTCTAATATAACCGACGACCAACTTGTTCGCTTGCAAAAGAGTGGAGTGAATATTCCCTATCGATTTCACGGATCGGGACAACGAATCTGCGTTCGGGAAGAAAAAAAAACGAATTTCGTCGAAACAAGTTGCTAGTAAATGACAGCTCAAGGTCTCAATTGTTTGTGAAAATTTAGTACGGGGTGATTTGTAAGAGAAACGAACCTACGGAGGTCGCGATGTCTGCAATTGTTGCTTCTTCCGAAATTCTCGTGCGTTTCGTCGCCGGTTGCATTATACGCCAGCTCTATCCTCGAGCAATGCTAATAATTTTCGGTCCGCTCGATTTCTCGAGAAAACCGGCGTAAAGAGCCGTGTACGGTTCACGTGTGGACAAAGGCGCAGTACACGCAGCGACAAGATTCGAGGCGGTGACAAAATTGGCGGCAAATTGTCGCTCAGTCGCCATCTTGTCTACAGTAGTTGTAACTTGACCGGAAGAGAGGTGATAACGTACCGGCCGCAGAAAGGAACACGTCGAGTTTCTTGACTACGGTGGTAGGTGGCGGCACGCCAACGCTCGCGCGGCCGTTACTTCCCTCGATGTCCTCACGGTCGACGCTCCCGGCGAACACACACACCGCAATCGGCGGAGATACGAGGTGGCTCGCGTATGCGCGGAGTAAGGCTTCCGTAGGAGAAATACGCTGAGGGAGAGAGTACGTGAATCTCGTAGTACATCGCAAGATCATGGGCGAGCCAGTCGCCCGGAGGCAGAATTTGGTATGAATCCTTTGCAGCATTTCTTTTCCATCATCCCCCAACATCGTAAGATCACCGCCGCCATTATCCTCGACTTGTCCCAGTTTCCTTTTCGTTCTGTAACCGTCTGTAAACAAAGATCTGTTAGCTATCGGAGGCTCGGAAAATGGGCGACGATACTGATCGTACTTACTTTTTTCACTTTTCACTGTTATTCCCCACGGCGTAGTATCCCCCCTTCCATTTTTTTTTGTATTTTTCCGTTTACTTAATTTTTCAAGCGCGTACTTGGTCGCAACAACGTTCTTACCGCGGCAAAATGGCGCTAGTGGGCGTTGATAAATTATGCTAATTATACATTTATCAACGTTGTAAGCTCTCGCTATTCGAGACAAGCAAAATAGGTACATATTTTTTCTAAAAAAGTTAACAAAGAAGAAAGAAAATGGAAACGGTGCGGCTGATGTTCGCCTATGCAAAGCATAGAGGAGCGCATTGACGAAGTCGCGACCAAGATAGTTGGCTGCTGGCAAAATTGAAAAATCAAACGACTTTTCATAACTCGTAATATCCATTACTGGTTAACAATGTACCCATTCGACAGCTCTCACTTTAGCGTTTCGTATCTTTCCGGATGCGCAGGCTCTCTTTAATAGTCTTTAACCATTAATCGTATGTTTCGAAACGGCCGCGAGTGTAGTCGACGGTAGCGCCACCGCGGAGTTTCGAGGCACAACGCGAACGTGTGTACAGTGGGAAATAGACGCTAAAAGGGAGCATACTTTTTCCCTGGATAAATATAACAAACTTTTGACACGTTTTATCGCTGGGAGTGCAATTTTATGCTCGGGGGCACGTATTCTCGTTGAACGATAATTCTTCGGAATAACTATGATTATTCGAACGATACGGATCTCTCGATTCCTGGATGCAACCTGAGGGGCAGTGGGAGGGTTATTGCCAAGCGTCCGGTGAATATATCTTGCACCGCATGAGTCTCCAGATCTCGCGGTATGGCTATTTATAACGCGTTCAAAAATTCTACGGAAGCTGTTCGGTCGGACTCTTCGTCCTCTCTCTCTCTCTCTCTCTCCCCCCTCCCTTCCGTCTCGCTTCTTCGTACACGAGATTCGTTCGGATCGATACATCGAGCGAAAAAACGCAATTTCGTAATTGGGGGGCCTTTCGTCGAAAGCATGTGTGAGTCTCCGTCCGGCCAAGGGGTAGGTTGTTATTATTATAAGGCTTGGAAGCAACCGAGTCTCTTCCTTTATCCCCAAGCGCCCCTTCTTTTTCTTTTTCGTGCTTTTGTTTCGTGTTATTCTTCACGGGAAAATTAATACAGAGTGTATACGAATTATCGCCGAAACGCCGTCTTTCTGAACCGGATACCGAAAAAGACTATATAAATATATATATTATATATACACATGTGTATTAATATATTGGGGCGATATATAGTGCAGAATAATACAACATACCCCGCGAAGAGTAACAAATATCGGGATCACGGAAAAGAGGCGGAGAGGAAAAATCATTTCGCTATCTAGCGGAATTTTTGCTACTATTGAACGAGCAAGCTTTGTAATGACTATTTTTGGACATTTTATCTTGACAACGGATCTAAACGTTTCCCCATCTAAAATGAAAAATGTACTTCTAGCATAAAAATAAAACTTGTAAGACTGGATACTTTTGTGAAATTTGGAAAATTGCGAAAGTGGCAAGCTTTAGAAAAGAGATTTGACCGCTGACCCGAAAGGATAACTTCTACATCTTTTTATTATCAAATAAATAACCATATGATCAAATAATCCAGTCGTTCGATGGAAAATGTTATAAATTACGCTCTGGCAAAATTGCAAGCCAATCGGACGAATAGATTTCGAGTTACGAATTACACCGTTTCCAAAGACAGAGTTTCGAAAAAAATAAATTTAAGAAAGGCAAAGTGCGATCAAACCCTTCACAAAAGTCGATTGTACGGAAATTTGCATCGTTGGAATGCAACGAAACATTTATTTACCATGGCCATTTTTTTGACTGATGCATTCTACGGCAAGCTTTTTCAATGATCCTCATTAGAGACCTACAACCTAAATCTATTAAAAAAAGATTGTAGATATCAATAAAAGTGGAGAAGAAAAAAATATAAAAATATTTTCGTTGCATTCCAACCATGCATATTTCAGTAAGCCCTCAATGCCCATAATCACATAACCGGAAAAAAGAAAACATAAATTGAGTCCGATAATTGCTAAAGCTAACGAAACTCCCAAGACCATAAGCTATAGAACAATGCGATGAAAAATCGTACTTTCGAAATTTCAAGCCTGTGCAGGCCCCTCGCGTGGAACTTAAAAAACTCCCTCCGAATCGCTATCTCTTGAAATTTCCACGAAAACACGTGGCCGTAAATACGAACGTCGAAAAGCATTCTGCGAGAAGAGATCCATGACAAATTGCAGAGATCCCTCGTTTTACGGTATCAAACCTCGAATGACGCGGTTCAAGTTTTTTTTACGAGACTTCACTCGATATGTCTTCTTTTTTTCTTTTCTTAATACACATCGATATCTCCGATGGCTGTGTGGAGGTTGAAAAAAAAGGTTTGACGTCGACACATCCCCAGAAATATAGGCACGGGGATTGTGCACCGATACGAGGCGCAGTCGGTCAAACGAAGACTCGAGGATTAAAAAAAATATGACGGATTTTTTTGCAGCTCCACCGATGCGTATATTTTGCGATCCCGCTTTTTCGGGACCCGCGCAGAAGAGCGAGAGAGAACAGTATATAAGCTCGCGTATAAAAATGTATGCGGAGATCTATCGGGTTGAGCTATCTCATATATTTCCTTGTTCGCTCTCCCCCCCCCCCCCCCCTCCCTTTCTCTCGCTTCTTCTCGTTTCTCTCTACCTTCACGATTTTTTATCTACCACTCCACTAGACCTTTTGGAATTCATAATCCATGCAAATTCGAACTGACACGAGACTGGCATTCGATATGGATATATATATGCACTACCGCTTAAAAGTTCAGATACACCAGTCAATATTTCTTGCCGCACTGAAAGTTAGATTGCTCCGTAAAAAAAAAGATAACCAAATTTAACGAACGGCGTTTTGCAGAGAACAAATTCAGCTTTGTTTTGCTTTTTTGAAATATTTTTTGTTTTTCTTTCGACCCGGTACGCACTTTTGTATGTGACCTTTTTCGGCTATTTTTCTACCATCGGGAGATGGACGCATAACTTATGGAAAAAAAATTTGTCATTTGTATCCATGATAAACTTGAAAGGGATAGCAGAAGCTGCATTTTTTTTGTGAAAGTTTTGAACGATTTTTTTTGCTATGTTATTTTATTTTTGGCTAAAGAAGACAAATTTTGGAAAATGCAACGTAACTCAAAAACTATAGGGTTTGAGAGAAAATGTCAAAGATGTAAAAAGTTGCGTAAGTTAATACTGGATCGCCTAGAATTTTTTAAGAATTTTCTTGTGAGATTTTTTTTCACCATTTTCGCTCGAAAGTCTGATGAGTAGGATGTCTTAACTCGAAAAGTATGACGTTTAGGATCAAATATCAGGAGGAAAAACTCTTTTAATTTGCGATTTTAAATTTGCTTGAATTTTGTCAGAATTTTGTTTGAAATTTTTTTCGAATTTTTTTTGTCTGAAACTCGTAGAATTGTACAAAAAAATGATTGGCCTATCTCGAAAACTATTGAGTTAGAGACATAATATCTAGAGGGGAAAGTGTTTCGTTTTAAATACGTTTAACTTTTTCAATTTTTTTTACAATTTTTCAAATGCATCTCGACGACCTGTAAAAAAAACAGGCTAAAAATATTTGAAAAAAATCTGAAAAAATGTCAACGTTTTCAACACGAAACACTGCAACATTTTTCCCTCTTGATATTTTGTCTTCAACTCAATGGTTTTCGAGATACCACCATAAATTGTTTTCACGATTCTTCGAGTTCCGGCCAAAAAATTAAAAAAAAAAATCAAAAAAAGTCAAACGAATTTAGAATCGAAAACTAAAAACGTTTCTCCTCTTGATTTTTTGTCCTAAACGCCTACTCATTAGAGTTTCGGGCGAAAATAGTAACAAAAAAATCTCAAAAGAAAAATCTGAAAAAAATTCCAGGCGATCCAGTATGAACTTACGCAACTTTTCACATCTTCACAATTTCCTCTTAAACGCTAAAGGACTTGAGTTACGTTGGATGTTCCACAATTTGTCTTTTTTAGCCAAAAATGAAATAACTTTGCGAGAAAAATTCGTACGAAACTTTTTAAAAAACATTTCCATAAGTTATGCGCCCAATTCTCGATGGTCGAAAAATAGCCAAAAAACAGTCACGTACAAAAGTGCGTACCGGGTCGACAAGAAAAAACAAAATATATTTGAAAAAAGCAAAACAACGCTGAATTTGTTCCCTTTAAAACGCCGTTCGTTAAATTTGGTTATCTTTTTTTACGAAGCTATCTAACTTTTAGTGCGGCAAGAAATATTGACTGGTGTATCGAAACTTTTGAGCGGTAGTGTTTATAGACACGCGTATTTATTGCCCCACTATTTCGACGCAAGTAAAGCAAAAATGAATTTCGAGCACAGACGGACCAGTTCAAATGCCACCGTCAATGTTGTTAAGTTCAATAATAATATTATTGACAGTTGCGCTGCAGAGAGTTCCCAAATTCGATCACATCCCTATAGGGCTTTCATAGGGACTTTGCGTTGGAATCCAAGTAGATTCCGCGCGATTTCCCGATTCACATCGTTTAAGAATTTTTTATTTGAATTCTCAACGGGAATTTGTTGGATCCCCGAAAGAAATATCCTTACGCGATGCTCCGCACACATTTGTTCAGGAGTCCCAAGATGCACCCGCATCTCTATAGGAATTTGTTGGAGACACCGCACATAGGGAGTCCTCATTG
Source organism: Ophion slaviceki (assembly GCA_944452715.1). NCBI lineage: Eukaryota > Metazoa > Arthropoda > Insecta > Hymenoptera > Ichneumonidae > Ophion > Ophion slaviceki. The sequence continues at coordinate 1,055,442 of OX101785.1, read as the reverse complement.
GGATCCAATTGGATTCTGCTCTCTTCCCCCGAAAAAGGAGCAAGAGGACAGGGAGGGGGTATTGAGAAAGAGCGAGAGACATGCAGGATTAATAACTCTGATGCTGTGGCGCCATCGTCCCCCCTTTCCTCCTACCTGTTACAATTGGCCGCGAAGAGTCGTCGACTTTTGCCAAATGTCCGGCAATCCGCCACAGGCATGCTGGCTACCGGTCGATTTTGTTTTCGTGAGTGGCCGAACGTTGCGTTAATCGTTCGAACAAGGACATCCAAGCGAGATCCCGAGCTCCAGAGAGAAAGGAACTTCATTCGCCAATTGGTAACGGAATCTCGAGTTTGCCGGGAGTCACGATCGTACACGAATGACACGATTCGAAATTCCTACTCAATAGCATGTGAAAACATGATGGCATTTTGGGGAAAAATATTAACTAAAAAATAATTTAATTATTTTTACCATTATCGTTATCGCTGTTATCATCATAATCATCATCATGACCAACGGCATCGTCATTACTCTTGTCGCTATTGTTCTTGTCGTTATCAACATAAGAATTATTTTTCGTCCGAAAACTCAATGACCGCGAAAAAATTTGACTCGGAGTGCGACAAAAAAAAATGAACAGGACAAAAATCGCGCGAGGTGGGCATGTGTCGAAAGAAGGGGGTCGGGAGGAATTAACGTTCATTTGTGAACTGGAAGTGGCCTCATCGCGCTGCTTTGGCTTCATAACAAGACCACTGATGCTTGCAGTTCGTCAAGAACGAGAGAGCGAGATGAAGAAGAAGAGAGCGAGAGAGCAAGAATAAAAATAATATGCTGCCCCCGAGTTCGTAAGACGGTAGCTCACGGCTTAAATCGTATTTGAGACACGTTCAGGGGTCGCTAGGGCCCCCGCGATTGCCATCCTTTCATAATCGAGGGATTAATGCCACCTCGCCTCAAACGTCTACCCGCCCCGGTTACTATACCCACATTAACGTTATTATGTATCCTTTTTGTTCCTGTATTCTTACGGATCCGAGAAAGAGAATTTATTCGATCCCCGGGAGGCGTGTCCCAACGCCTTCAAAATCCCCGTCAACTTGACAACTCTCCGAGACTTCTTTGCGTTGTTTTTCATTTATGCATCCTCGTCGTGGCGGGTGTATTTTTATCATGCCTCTAGAAGCGACGACGAGGCTCTCCTCTGCTCTCGTAACTCGGCCCGGAGCTGCTCAGGTCTCGTCCAGGACGGCATAAATTTCGCTCGAGTTGAAAAAACAAAACAAAAACGAGTAAAAAAACGTTCGCATCGATCCAAGTATAATTTGCGAGCGTGCGAATTGAAAAAAACACGTGAATTTTATGACGTTGAAGTTTGCATACTTGGAATACAGTGAATTTGATAAAAATGAAAAACGACAAAGAATTTTCGTGGCATTCTAACGATAGAACTTCAGGCTCGTTAAATTTTTCGTAAATTTCGATGAAACGTAAAACTTTTGGGAGAAAAGTTGTGAGTGTTTTTTTCGGTGCTGTTACAGGATCGTGAGTTTTTTTTCGATGCTGGTACAGGATCTCTTCGTTTCGGTAGGACCGCGAGGGGGACGAGATGCGGGAGGGTGTAAGGAACAAGGGCTCTCTTGCATGGCGAATCGGTAAAATGAGGGTGGAGAGGGAAAAAGAATCAGAGCTGCAAGGAGTGAGGGAGCGGGAACGCTGGAGAAGGAGAGAAATGGCGAGGGGGGGGGGTGGGGGCAGTGGAAAAAGTCCGGAGTACCTGTAGGGCCAAGAAGGTATCTGGTAACAGCAATGAAGAGTTAACCGCGGGGTCGTTGCACTCGACACGGGTACAACCTTTACGTTTCGCCACGTGCGTTTAGTTGTTCTCTCCCGATCTCGGAGACTCGAAAATCCACGCTTTGATTCGTTCAACTGCACCACGGGTTCCCAAACGTCACCAAAATGATCGCCCGCGTTAAAAATGGTATCGTTATTTTTTTTCCGTTTTGCAAATCTGCAGGAAAGTATCTTGGGGCGAGAACGTGCTCGGAAGAAAAGAACGAGGAGTCAAATATTAGGGAAATTCGATATTTCTAAAAATCGTTATAGTGAAATTCACCAAGATTAAGGAGGCGATACCTTTAGGCGAGGACAAAAATAGCTGATTTTCATGATTTTTTAAAGGAAAGATTTATTCGCGATTTTTGAGACGCAAGTTATGTTTCATTAGTTGTTTTGGCTGTTACATGGTAATTAAACAACAATTTATTATTAATCTTTAAAAATGGCGAAGGTATGGCACGGTTTTTTTAACGGGTTGCGGTGGATGTTGTCAGATGGTGTGACACGTAGCGTCGGCGGAATTAATCTGCAAAAAGAAACCTGAGACGTGTTGAAAATCGATGAAATAGTATGCTTTGAAACAAAAAGGTTGAATGATCCGAAAAAATGGCTACATTGTGCAAAAAAAACTTTTTCTTCATTTTCAAAAATCTTTAGGATTATGTTTTATAAATTAAGGTTAAAAAGATGTACACCAAATTCCATCAGAATCGGTTGCTTAGTTTTTTAGTTATACGTCACGCCAGTTTTGAAAATGCAGTAAAGGCCGTGCCATACGTTCGCCATTTTTAAGATTTACTCAAAAAATACCATGTAACAATGGCCATTATGCCAATAGTAGTAATGAAACATACCCCAAATCAGCAAATCTTTCCCTCTCCTAAAGGTCTAATCTCCCCCCTTGATAGTGCAAGACGAATTCAAGAGTTTTCCTTATCTCGAGGTCCAGGTTAATTGCGTCTCGCACCCGAAAACATTAGATTGTGTAATTTGTCCAATACCGAAACGTTCCTATGTTAACTGCTCACTTTTTAATGGCAAACTCAAAATAATTTGACTTAAAGGATAGCGGCGAGTTCCCGAAATAACTTTTTTTTCAAATTGGCTTGTAGTATAACTTGAACATTTATCGGGTTCACTTGAAATTTTTACGGTATCTTCGGAACTAAATTATTTATAAAAGCATACGTAGATATGTTTTTATAAATGTTCTTTCTTGAAAATTCCTCTTGTCATAAACAATTTTTCATAATTTTTTTTCCGAAAACGAAACTTTTTTACACATGTTTGTCAATTCTATGGAAAACAATATTGTTAAAATCCTCACCTTTATTTCGGGGATTTAAACATCTTCATTCCCATTTATCGTTCAAGGTCAAAATTCGTGACCTTATGCTGGAGGCCCCGGAGCTTTTCCCTCAATGTCCACTTAAAATTTGGTCACAACATTCTCGACATGTAGACGTAAAATATTTAAAGAATTGATCTTTTCGCAAACATTGATCAGACGGTGTCCGTAATAGTAGTAGTCGTCAATATGATTTTTTACCCAATGCACACGATTGAATCAGAATAGGCTCATTACTTAATTCCCAATTAGCAATATTAATTAGTACAATAAATGATCGCCGAATAAAAACACTAAAATTATGAATTAAACAATACAATCAATATGTGTTATGTTAATACTAACGCGTGTCATAATACTCGTACAATTAAATGGCTCGCGAAAAATTAGTGTGAGCATCATTACAGATCGATCGACAGATGTCCCTTGCGCTGTGTCTCATGTTATATAACTCTAAAAAGGCAATTCCAAGTCCTATCGCGTAGTCACGTAACTGTAACGGAAGTTAGTAGTGAATTCGTCGAGATATCCTCGTCGAAACGTGTTGATTTACGTGTACAATAGGGAACATGCCTGGGGTAAAGAAAACCATCATCGCGTTGTGAACGGTCACGTTTCTTGCCTCCTTAATATACGAATTTGTATAAACCGTAAATTGGATGATTTATAAACGTGCCGTAAGAATTGTACGCAGGTTTTTTCTTTTAGACTGACGTATATGCAAACATTGACACACACATGCAAGTATATACCGATTTTTCAGTTGGACAATTCTACACGAGCGAAAGTTAATATCTCTTAATACACCGAATGGTGGATGTACAATACTTCGCATATACAAAAAAGGAAATATTAACTTCTTTCTATACAATATTAATCCTTTGCACTCAAGAGGTGGCTCTCGCTCACCACTTACCTTCAAAGCGAAAAAGGCATCGAGTGCAAAGAGTTAATCTGTAAAATATTATTTAATCATTAATTCATTAATAAAGGCATAAAAATCTCTCTCTCTCTCTGTCTCTACCTCGCCCTTGACGTTATCTCGTTACGGTTGTTGGTATCATGTTGTGCTTTTAGACGGAAAGCCTATAGGAACATAGATATATGAGAGAGAGCGAGAGAGAAAGAGAGAGTCTGAAAGGAGAGACTGTCTCAAGACTGTCGTAACATTAATATTAGGTGACGTTTAGAGAGGCTGTAGCCCCGCAGCAGTTCGCCGGGCAATAGTCCAGCTGTGCCAAAGTCGTTACGCTCAGTCAGAGTAACCTTATTTCTTTTTCTTTCTTTCTCTGTGTTTTACTCGAGTATTTGTGTACGCGACTGCCTCGCTCGAATCGCTGGTCGAGCCGTAACGCCGAAAAACAACAGCAGGCTTGGGCGCAAGGTATTTCGCACGGCGAGATTCGGAAATTCGTTTTTTCCTTTCTGTCGTTTTTTTTCTCGACAACCAATTTTTACAATTTGTCGTAACGGCACGTATGGTGAATTTTCGTAGTATTTAGTGTTATCGTGACTGACTACAGTGTGCCTTGTGACAAGCGAGCGATTCAAAGTGTTTGTGCTTAAATGTCCACATGAAAAGCTGTGAATTGTGGGAAGACATTGAAAATAGAATTTATGTTAATTTCAATAACATTTTATAGCACGTGCATTCATTTTCGATAAATATTATTTCCTAAGTTCCAAGGTATACCCTTGCGGGTTTTTACGCATTACCCTTCCTAAGCGAACCCTTTACTGTCACTCCCTACCCGCACTGCGCTAATCTAACCTTATTTTATTTGCGTCCACAGCCGTCTTGAGCTACATCATACCGCATTTGTCGTGGGTACGGGGAAACTGTGAGAAACCTGTAACGGAATGACGGCCCCAAATTCTTTCATTTCTCTAGTGCGCGGACGTTTTACTCAAGTATCTACACTAAGGTTACGGAAGTATCGGCCGTCTGCCGAGTGGTTGATGCGCTAGCCAGTACACGGTTAAGCGGTCGCCGCTCCGAGTATCGGCGAGGCACAACGCTGCTTGACTAGAAGCCCACCAGTGTCGGTCATTTTCGTACAAGATAATTCTTTAAAAATTGTGAAAAATCTTGTCAATCTTTTCTCTCCGAGTAACCTGAGAGTTGATGGTGCTTCCACAATGGCTACGTACAAATGTATATCAAAATAACTCCCGGTACATATAAAAACTAGTATAAATTCTACTAGACAATTACTAACGCGAGTAATTGTCATTAGCAGATCATGTGTTCTAGATAGGATAACAAGTATATTTGAGTCAAGCCTTTTTCGTCTCCACAAATCCATACTTTTCATTGAATCATAATGTACTTCCCGGCTGGAAATTTGTTCAGGCTTGCCAGATTTATGATCGGGCCGTAATGAGGGAGCTGTGTGGCTATCCGTATTATGGGAATTTTGATTCGGCCGTGAGCCTGCCGTGAACAGGCAGCCACAGGTCAGGCAAACTTATGGCAAACGTGAAAATGGCCATAATGTGGTTTGCCTTATCAGTGCCCTAATATGGCTCTATTAGGAGGCCCATGCATGGCAGTGCTCAGGCTAGCACTAAAGTGGTGGCGCTAGTGTTGCATTTAAAAACTATATATATATATATATGCTTGCACGTGTGTCATTGTATACCCGGCTGGAAATTTATACATCGTGTTTGGGTTATAACTTGAAAGTTTTCATGAAATATAAAAAGGAGCACATAAAGTGAAAACGTTATGAATCGCAAAGAGAGGAAGCGGTATTTGACACGGCTGCGTGTTAGGAGATGTTCGAACAAAAAAGTTGACGAGTCCCGATCATCGGTACAAGTACCAGGTATGTATAACTTTACATTTTTCAACTTTTACAAAATTTATGAATTTTTATACACTTGGGTATAGAATAATATCAATATAAAATATAATTCAAAAAATATAAAAATAAAATAAAAAAATATAAAAAAATTAAAGATAGTATAATATCAATATAAAATATAATTTAAAAAATGAGAATGATATACGTTGTTTTGTTTACGAAAAATTTGAATATTTACAGAAAGAAGCCCGAATGATAAAATTCAAGATCAGGAAAGTCTTGATAAAGCTACCAGCAAACAATATCCTAATGCCAGTGGAGAGGGTTCGAACACCAGCGAAGAAGATCTCCATGCCAGCAGAGAGGGTTTTAATGGCAGCGAAGAAGATCCCCATGTCAGCGGAGAGAATCTCAACCCCAGCGACGAAGATCTCCATGTCAGCGGAGAGGGTTCAAACGGCAGCGAAGAAGATCTCCATGCCAGCGGAGAGGGTTTTAATGGCAGCGGGGAAGATCCCCATGTCAGCGGAGAGGATTTTAATGGCAGCGAAGATGAAGAGCCTGGTCAAGAAAATGTGTCACGTAGGAACAGAGATGAAGTTGAAGAACTGCGAGAATGGGTCATCAACAACAATATCCCACACACTCAAGTTGACGGTTTGGTGAAAATTTTCCTACGAAGGTTACTACCTAATTTAGCTCAGTTAGCGAAAACTTTTTTAAACACAAATTCAGCTACATACGGAACAGTCGATTTTACAGACGAAAATGGTGAAACCAATGGTCACTTTGTGTACTTTGGCATGAAAAATTACCTTCAGAGGTATGTGAATACAGATATCCACAGAGAAAAGATTTTGTATTTACAATTTAATATTGATGGACTGTCATTATTTAAATCAAGTCCAGCAAGCTGTCGGCAAGGTGCTGAACAACGCGAAGGACTGGGACGGCCACCGCTTAGAACGACAAAAAAAGAATGACCACAAGTGTGCGGATATAGCCTTTAAATATATATTTTAAATAAATATATAAACAAAATATAAAAATAATAAATATAAGAATAATAATAAAAATTAACAAAAATAAGAACAAAAAAACAAAAAACTGTCAGTAAGTGCAAAAATTTATATTTTGTTGAACTGTTCAGATGTAAATTGGTCTTAAATATTCAATAAACAAAAAAAGTTGTATGTTATTCGTTCCGTATGTTTTCTGTAATATTAATACATCCGATCAGGCAGCCGTATACACGCTATCAAAAGGCCCAATGAGGCTGCCAGATTTGGGCGTAATCAGGCTGCCAAATCCCGCCGTTATCGGGAACAGCGTTACATTTTTGTTCACGCCGTGATCAGGTTGCCATACTAGCGGCCCAATGAGGCTACCAGATTTGGGCGTAACCAGGCTGCCAGATCCCGCCGTTATCGGGAACAGCGTTACATTTTTGTTCACGCTGTGATCAGGTTGCCATACTAGCGCCACATAATGGCAGTCTGGCAACCTGATCCGAGCGTGATTAGCGCCATAACTAAATTTCCAGCCGGGTTGTTTATCCTATCATCCAGTATTATTCGATGAGGGACGCGAATCTTTTCGACGTTTGGTCGGGGATTTCGCTGGTCCGGGGAGTTGGGATGGAGACGCTTCGCTCTGGACTGCGCTGCTCTTCTTTTTCTTCTTGCTCTTTTTCTCCTTGTGGATCCTTTCTCGGGACAAAATCGCTCGGACGAGAGATCACGGCAGAGCCGAGAGAGTCGCATCGATGGTGAGGAAATGGTCCATAGCAAAGTCAGAGAGGTAGTGGAAGGAGGAGATTCGATCTCGCCGTCTCACTCTCGAGGAGAGGGGAGAGTAAAACGTAAAGAGGAGAGTTTTATGACCAAAAGAAACAACAGGACGACAATGACGTCGAAGACGGCGAGCGAGAGAGAGAGAGAGAGAGAGAGAGAGAGAGAGAGAGAGAGAGAGAGAGAGAGAGAGAGAGAATGAGAACACGACGACGGAGGATGATGGGCAGAGGAGAGAGCGTAACGGAGCGAATATAGGGATATAGAGGGACCAAGAAGATGTGTGCGAAGTATCGAGAAAGGGAGAGAGAGAGAGAGAGAGAGAGACTCGAGCTGCTGTGTGGAAAACGTGAACGGGAGAGAGGAGTTGGTTGAGAATGAAGAAGACGAAGAATAATCGTAAAAAAACCGCAACGACGGTTTGGCGGTCCTCGAGAACAGGGAAGATGGACGCACACGCACGTGTTCATGGTCCAAGATCAGAGAGATAATGAGAGAAAGAAAGGTAGAGAGGGCAAGAGCAGAAATCGGACATCCAGAGTAGGCGGACTAGGAGGGTAAAAAGAGCCACGAGAAATTGGCGATTTCAGGGGTGTGCAATGGGTCCAAGGGTCTCGCGAGGATGTTGGGCCATTGACTTCCTTTCGCTCTCCTTTTTCCCTCTCTCTCCCTACCTTTGAACGTCTCAGCGAGGATAATTCCCTATCCCAATGCTCGTAAGACTCGCAAGGACTCGACTCACTCCGATTTGACCGAACAATTGCATCTTATACGCCCTCTTTCGATTTTTGAAAACCGACACACAGCTACAAATATATTAGCGGCGTCGCTTTGGCCCCGGTCCCACTAATCCGGCAGGGCTCCGTCACGTCTTCGCAATTATGACTACGTGCGTATGAAAAAGCCCCTAACTCTCCCCGACCCAGGTCCCCACACAGGGCACAGAAAAAAAACTTTACGGCTTTAGCCACTCGTGTTACACACGGGATGTATCATGTGTTATTATTGCGGCAAAAAGGCGAGCTTCACTCCTCGCGAACTCGTCGGATATAAAAGCATATACGCACACACATTCGTGCACGTATGTAAATTTTAAGGGTTCGGGTTTGACCCAATCTCGATTCCGGCTAAACACATATATTCGCGATGATCATCTCGCTTGACGTTTTTCACAATTCCATTTGTAGGTGCCAGATAACCGTATCGTAGGTTATCAGAATCCAGAAACGTCATACTCGGGAAATGAGATACATCCGAAAAGTCGTAACCGAGAAAAGTTGTATTCCGGAAACGTTACCATTTTTATAACATTAAATTTTTATATTTTCATGGTCAAAGTACCAAATTTACAGTGTGGAAGTTAGAAACAAACCTGAGGAAACAATCGAGTGATACTCGTGAGCGACAAAATTGTGGGTGGTAATAAGCTGATCATTAAAAATAATGTTTTTTCGTTGCGTTGCAACGATGCAAATTTCACCATCGTGCTATTAAGAGATCGAACTCGTAACATCGTCCAATTGAACGAAAAACTCCCTCGGTCAAGTATCCACAAATTTCAATGTATCGGGTTAGGTGTTTAAGGGGCTACTTCTACCTAGAGGGCCGAAAAAAATTGCCAAATTCCGATTTTTTTTTCTGGGAAACGGTTGGTGAAACCGAAACGCATTTTTTTAACACAAAGGTATGTATATTGAGAGGCTTTAAAAAAATCACCCAAAAATACAGAAAAACAATAATTCATGGACGCCGGCAGTTAATGTTATTTTTTCGTGACGTTTGGAGGTGGACACTCCAGATTAAACGATCCATCTGAAATCTAAAAATCAAACGGGTTATTCAAGTTAACGATAAATACGAATCGTTGACGATCGTCGATTTTCAAAATCATTTTTTTTTTTACAAATTGAAACTCGAGCATATAAAATCTATGAAAAAAGTCGTCATTTTTACGTAAATAGTAAAAATGAAGACGATTTAAAAAAAAAAGTGAGATCGTTAACGACCTTTCAATGTTTTTCATCGTATCTCCTGTAAATTTGGAAACAATCCATCAAATGGTTCTCGAGATATCATGTCCACACTGAGAAAAAGAAAACCCAATTAAATCAAAAAAATATATTGGTTGATCCAAATAAATGTGCCGCTGTGGAGTGCCACCGATATATAAGATTGTTACAATACTATCAAATATTGAAAAATGTGATTGATTTAAATAACATATTATTTTATTTGAAAAAGCTCTTCTGTTCTCTGAATATCTACATTGTCCTTCAAATAAAATTATATTCGATTGAAATCATTCTATATACAATCCGTAGATGTATTGGATGAAATAATTAAGCGGTTGCTACAACATTGTTTATTTCGTACAGAAATACAATCAATAGAATTAGTTATTTCTTTACTACATCGAAATGAATATGCCATGGGACGTAAGTTTTTCAATTTGTTTTAAATCTTAAATAAAAAGTGAGCATTAGAATGATCATTTACGATAATAGTGCAGAGAATATCAGATATCCAATGGAATATCCATGGAGAGGATATCAGATATTCAACTGATAAGAACATATACTACACTTTGATCTTAGCCACAGGCCAAGAAGCTATACTCTTAAGAGTTTCTCCGGCGTTTAAGTAGATTTTCCGTTCGCGCTACGCTTACGAGAAAAGAGCGCGCGCGCGTGCGGCTTCTAGCGGTTACTCCGAGAACTACGGGTTTCCTCACACCTATAATTTCAGTGGTGCTCGGCCATGATTTGGTTGAATTTTTTCAACCAAATGCGCAAGAAGCAAATTTTATTTTCGCATAATTTTTCAACTAATTCAGACATTTGCTTAATATTTTTCAATCAACATAAAATATTAATATTTTAACGAATAATGTACTTGGAAAGCAATATCGGATATGGTGAAAAAAATAAAGTAACATCATCACTCAATAGAAATTTTATCTGAATCAAACGAGCGAAATTCAATTTTTCTTGTGTACTCGAATCAACAATATTCATGTTATGAGTTGAAACGCTTTTTTTGTTCGTTGCAGAGAATGCATTCAAAACTATGTAATTTATTCATTATAATTTTTTAGATAGTTTCAATAATATATTGTTCTCGGCTAACAATATATATTTTAAATGAAAAAAAAAAACTTTTAATTTTATCATGTTATTAAAGTGAATAGGGTTTTGATTGGACCGATAAATCCGATTATTTACACCAACAATTTTACAATTGATTCAACGAAATTTCGTTCAATAACACAATATTGGATCAATGATTTTTTTTCTCAGTGCACCGACTTTGAAAACAGTGTTTCGAAAAAAACGCGTTGAACGTTTGAAATATGGTGCTGTTACCGATCGATTAAATTTTCAGAGAATATAGCTAAAAGGTGATGCTATCGAGTAAAAATATTTTCGGAAGAAGCAATTTTTTGACCCACCTAAGTAGATGTAGCCCGGTAACGATTTTTAACTTATTCGTCGATAAAAGACCGCACCCTCGTTACATTGACAAATAAATCACAGATCGTTGAAAATATTGTCATTGATGATCCCATAAACCATAGTCAATCAAATACAATTTTCATTCGTTCGAAATAACAATTGACGACGAAATCTTTGTCGCTGCGTACGGGAAAGCCGCGGCCGAAGTTGGGCGATTCCTTATCGCCTAGACCTAGACAAAGACCAGAACAAGGGACGGACTGTTGCTGGGCTGCACGTCATCATCGGACGAGATGATGACGTGCAACAGCGGAGGCATTCGAACGCCAGATCTCGACGACGACGGAAGCATTTTCTTCTAAACGCCCACCTCATGGGCATCAATATAAAATAGTTCACCGAACCGTTATTCGGACCTTATTGTATCGAACTTTCATACTACGTCTTCTACATATCTTACGCTTCGTGCGAAATAAATATTGTTAAAAATCTTTACTGCGACCAGAGTTCTGAATAATGCATTATTTTGATAGTGCATTACTGTATACATTACAAATTACAAAATTAATGTGTAATGGATATATGTTCCATTACAAATTACAAAAGTAATGTGTAATGGACATATGTTCCATTACAAATGACAAAAGTAATGTGTAATGGATGTGTGTTCCATTACAAATGAAAAAAGTAATGTGTAATGGATGTGTGTTCCATTACAAATAAGAAAAGTAATGTGCAATAAATGCATGTTCCGTTACAAATTACAAAAAGTAATGTGTAATGGTTGCATGATCCATTACAAATTTCAAAAGGTAATGTGTAATGGACGCATGTTCCATTACAAATTGAAAAAGTAATGTATGATTAATGAGTGCTTCATTACAAAATACAATTACAATAAGGTAATTCGTAGCGGAGAATATTCCATCACAAATAGAAAAATTGCCGTGCTCACATTAGAAATTTGCACATTGCTATCTCATTATTTTATTTCGCTAATTGCAATTTGTTTTAAGTAAATTCGTTTTTCTTCTGCATAAAACTCGACAACACAAAAAAAAGGTTTATACAAGCCAGATTTGTATCATCAAAAAAAATGACTTCTCAATACAAAGTCATGATCTCCCATACTTTTATGTGCACTCTTTCAGAATCCGGGGTCAAAATTGAGTTTTGTGCATTAGAAAAATAAATATGGCCGTTAAAACAACCTCGTGTTACAATTATAACGACAGAAGCGAGAAAAAGATCGAGAGAGAAAGAGAAAAAAGTGGCTAAGATGATGTTTCATGTATCTCACGAATCCGCAGAATAAGCGGAAGAAATTATACTTAACACAATTATAAGCATTCTAATAAAATATACGTAACCTAGCTAATAATAAAAGATGTAAATAATAATATAAGTAATATAACAAAAATGAATACAAGTTACTGAAACAAAACATGTCGCTTTATATAGTTTCGGCATGATATACCTATTTTATTATTTCAGATAACTATATAGATCGTTTGAAATTTATAACTCCTTGAATGGATTGTTCAGTAGACCAAACAATTTCGATCTATTTGAATTTGAAGTGGAGTTTTATAAGTTTGCAACGCGTATTCTGTTACACGTTGCTTTTATAATCGATATCCATTATCAATTGATAATAATAATAGTAATTGCTCTTTGCATTTATTCATGGTATATTACTTTTTCAATGCTCAATGAGGCACGCATTCATTACACATAATTTTTGCTTTTTTAAAGAGGAAGCTTTGTGATAAAAAGAATTTGTTTTCCAGTTTTCAATGTTAATGCTCGAAAAATTCTTATATATCTCAAAACTTCGAAAAATCATGCGAGACAATATATCATACCAGATCAATTTCAATATGCAGTTTTTTTTCATTATTTGTAACCAGCTTTTGCTTGCAACTTCGTCCATGTCTTTAAAAGTATCGACTTTTTCATGTAGATAGCTTTGCCTGTGTAAAACAGCAAGGTGAAAGTAATGTGCGAACTTCTAATTTGAACGTTTTTCGTCTGCATTATTGAGTTTCAAGCAAAAAAAAATGAATTAGTCTTGAAAGAACTTTTAGTGAGCGAAATTAAATAATAAGACAGCAACTTTTAGCAAATGTGCAAATTTCTAATGCAAGCACGGCAATCTTGTTATGTGTAATGGAATATTCTCCACTACAGATTACTTTTTATCAATTGTAATTTGTAATCGAACATGCATCCATTACAAATTACTTTTTAAAGTTTGTAATGGAACGTGCATCCATTACTCATTACTTTTTTAAATTTGTAATGGATCATGCAACCATTGCACATTACTTTTTGAAATTTGTAATGGATCATACAACCATTACACACTACTTTTTAAACTTTGTAATGGATCATGCAACCATTACACATTACTTTTTGAAATTTGTAATGGCACATGCATTCATTGCACGTTACTTTTGTCATTTGTAATGAAACACACATCCATTACACATTACTTTTGTAATTTGTAATGGAGAACTTATCCAATACACATTATTTAAAGTAATGAGTAATGCATTATTTTAAAATTACTATTTTCACAACTCTGACTGCGACACAATGTACACTACTCCAAAAAATTAATAGTCACTCAAACTTCTTCAATTTTTGAAAGTGTTTTTTGAAGCGCTGTATATATGTGAAAATGGTCGTATCGAGATGAAGAAAAGCGTTTTGAAGCTTAAACTTTCTAGTTTCGAGATCTTTTGGCAAACAAATTTTGTGAAATACGGTTATCGTGCAATGATAAGAAATAGCCGGAGAAAATTTTCTTCCAAATTTTTTGTTTTTTTCTTTCAAGGGTCCACGGGCTCGGGAAGTTTTTTTAGTTGAGGCAATGTATATATTATTTAGCTTGATTATTCAGTGTCAATTTGGTTCTTTTTTGGTCGCTTTACGTCAATTCTCTTGCTCAGATATCCGACTTTTGATGAAAAAAGCTTCTTGGATTCTTTAATTCTTCGCAAAAGGACTTGAAGGGCAACTTTGAAAACTTGAATAAATTTCCTACACGACCCTTGCATTTATTGTTGAGAATTTTTTTTCATCCATAACATTAATTTGAAAAAAGTACAACAAAATTACTTTTGACAGTTTTTCAGTAAATCTACCAGTGCGTTACAAATATTGATGGAAAGACTAATGGTGCCAGGTTTTTCCCCAGCTTAATGTACCCCCAATAATCCTGTACATTTTTTAATTGATCCATCGAACCGTTTTCCCGGATCGATTGATCGAAGTTTTACAAAACAATTAAAGGAACTAGTGTATTGTTTCTGAACATCGTGTAATCATCATCGAAATGAAAAGACCCATTTTCTACTACTTTTTTACAACTTTGCACTAGTTGCTTTTTCAATTTAAGAAAAGAAATTGGAAAAATGTCAAGAAATTTTTTTTCTTTTCAAATCGATGAACATTCCAGGGAACAATACTGACTCATTTTTGACACGATTCGGCCTTTGCGCATCAGAATTTCACTATTCTTTAATTGCATTAATTAAAAGTTGATACCCCCAAGCGGTATTCACTAGTCGATCTGGGGACATTTATGAGATTAATTCTCGATATATTCTGCAAAGGTTATTAGGGTTACAAACAACAGTTTATGTTTTCAAAACTAGGCATGATTAGAAAATTGAAAAAGTTTACAAAATTGATTTTTGATTAATTTTTGCTTACCAAAACTTGGAAAAATGTACCAAAAAAAATTAGTTTTGAAAAAAAATGTTAATTGGTTTTTTTTCAAAAAAGATCAGTTCTGCAAAAAAAACTGTGTAACCCTAACAACCTTTGCAGAAAATATCGACAATTAATCGCTTACAAGTTCTCATGTCGACTAGTGAAGACAACTCGGGGGTATCAACTTTTAATTAATGTAATTAAAGACTAGTGAAATTATGGTGCGCAAAGGCCGAATTGTGTCAAAAATGAGGCAGTATTGTTTCCTGGAATGTTTTACAACAACAAAAAAATAGTTCACGTTTTTCAAGTTTTTTTATCTTAAATTCAACAAGCAACTCGTGCAAAGTTGTGAAGAAAGTCGAAGAAAATTTGTCTATTCATTTTGATAATGATTACACGGTGTTCAGAAATAATACACTTGTTCATTTAATTGCTTGGTAATACTTTGTTCAATCGATCCAGAAAAACGGTTCGATCGATCAATTTGAAAATGTACAAGGCTGTTGGGGGTACATTGAGCTGTAAAAAAAACTTGGCAGCATTAGTCGTTCCATCAATACTTGTAAAGTAGTGGTAGATTTACTGAAAAACAATAAAAAGTCATTTTTGTACCTTTTTCAAATTAATGTTAAGGGTGAAAACATTTTTTTTCTCAGAAATCAACGGAAGGGTCCTGTAGGAAATTTATTCAATGTACCAAAGCTGTCCTATAATTGCCTGTGCGATCATTGGTAGCTGAGACATCGATGACCAAAAACAAAAGATTCTTTTTTCATTCAAAGTCGGATATCTCAGCAAAAAAATGACGTAGAGAGACAAAAAAACCAATTTGAAGTTGAATAAACAAGCTAACTGACCATTGATTTAACCGAAAGAAATCCCGAGCCCGTGGACCTTTAAAAAAACAACAAACTTTGAAAACACATTTCTTCCGCTATTTCTTATGATTGCGCGATAACCGTAGCGAAACTAGAAACTTGAAGCTCAAAAATGCTTCTTTTTCATCTCGATATGACCATTTTTCACATAGATACAGCGCTTCAAAAAACACTTTTAGAAAATTGATGAAGTGTTATGTTCCTTTAATTTTTCGGAATAGTGTATTTGAAATTAATGCACATTCACTGCATGCAAATGAAGATATTTGGGTTCAAGTATATCTCTGATCCGTTCAAATCAACAATGTATTTCGAACAAATACGTATTGGTTGAATTGTCTACATCAATACTCGAAATAAAAAAGATCTCAGAAACAAATCGAATCGTAATAGGCTGTGAGGGAACGAAAAGATTCCTCGACTCAAATACATCCTAGTTAAATCGAATAAACTTTTTAAACAGTGTCCCATTGGCGAAATTCTTGCAATCACTCTGAGGGATTGCCCGATAGCCCATCAAGTCGAGTTATCAATGTCCCGTCTTCGGCTTGGTGCGAGTGATCGTAATCCTGGAGGAAGCAGCTCCGGGTTTGTCACATACCCAAATACCGTGTTTACGAAGTATCCCCTCAGATCTCTGCGTCACGTAGAGCATATCATATTTAATCCGAATTATTCGATTAGTTCCGCTGATTGCTCGTACACAGTCAGCAGCCTTGGCCGACTATCGAGGCAACGAAAAAGCCGTACCGATTGGTCGATCAGCTATAATTTATGGCGCTGGTACAGAGAGCGGTTGTTCGGGTGACGCGCTCTGCATGCGCGCCGAGTCACTTGACGGATGCTCTTGAGAATGGCATTGTAATGCTAACGAGAGGGCGACCTACGTCTTATGGGACGACCGCGGAAGGTTGTTTGGGGGATTCCTAATCGAAGGACGCGCACCCCAAAAGTCATTTCAAGCTCTAACCAACCGCGACAACGATCAGCGAGGTTCGATGGGACCATATCGCCGGGTCTGTACGTATGTGCATATTCGGACGTTGATTTTCCGGTTGGTACGGTAGGCGGCCCTGCGCGTTTCTCGCTTTCACACTCCTTCCCTCCTGTACACCCCACCAACGTTACAACACCTCGAGGGACACATATATCTCGTTGTATCAATAATTGAATCGTAAATTGTTATTCAGTGACGTATCAGATGAGGGAGATCGTTTCGATTCCCGATTATTCCGAGAAGCGTGAAGGGTTTGTTTGGCAATGTCCCACCTTCGTTCCTTCCTCCGTTTCTCTCTCTCTCTCTCTCTCTCTCTCTCTCTCTCTCTCTCCCTCCCTCCCTCCCTCTCTCCCCCTTTCTGCTCGGCTTTCTTCGAGGCTCATTGTGCCCAGTGCGAGTATTTATCTCGCGGGCTTTGGAGTGTCGAGGAGGAGAAAGAGCCACCGGTAGCAGCGAAGAACGAGGGAGGCCCCCGTGTTGCGCGCTTGGCATATAGTGACCACGGCCCCGATCACTCCGAAAAAAAGAGCGAGAAAGCGACGGCGAGCGGCCGCGAGGGGAAAAAGACTCGTGGCTCGGTCGCAAGAGGGAAGGAGAGGCCATGGAGAGGGAAAAAAAGGAAGAGGATGACGGAGACGAGCGGTTTACGAGCTGGGGGGAACGGGCTGAGTCCTCTCGAACAGGATAAAAATAGGGACGTTGAGGAGAGAACGGAGAGGGCAAGGAGCTACACGCTCGAGCTCGGAAGCCTCACCACCAGAGAGCGGTAGCGACCGAGTGCAAAAATCATGCAAAGAGAATATTCAAGACGAAGAGAAGGATTATTCGCACCCACACTCATTTCGAAATGCCAACGACTTATTTTTCTTTTTTCTTAAATTAATTCGCGGACTTTCTCAACAATTTGAAAGACAAAAAAATTCCAAAAATTCAATTATTCTTGAATATGTTCGCGGATATAGATTTTTTTGATAATTATTGAAGCAGTCCAAATGGGAAATATGATTTTCCGGTGACAAATTTTAGTTTTCTATTTTCGTTTATATGAAAAACTATGCATGGAAAAAAATTCCTCTCAAACGTGGCTTTTTGATATGTAAAAGAAGCTTGTAACATTTGAAGTTGATCGTTGCAGTGATTTTTTTAAATATCGTAGTCGGCCATTTTCAACAATTCATTTTGAGAAAAACGCGTTAAAAGTTCGCCGGTTCACGGAAAAACGCCCATAACTTCCTTGACTTCGAACGCATCGACTCAACATTTTCTGAGAATATTTTTTGAAAGGTTATGTTTTAAGAATCGGTTGAAAACCAAATACCGATATTTTCAAAAATTTCAACTAGGCCTAAGCCCTTGAGAAGTATTACGAAAATAACAAAAAATCATCAGAAAGTACACTCAAGAATCACGAGTTTCATATTACGATGTATTTGTCCAAAAAAATGCAATTTTCCATTAATTTCAACAACGATTTTAAAAAAATACAATTAAGTAATAGAACTAAAGATGAATGCAACTCAAAGAACACTATTGAAATTTATAAATGAAATTAATTTATAAAGAGTACAAATGAAAAAAAAATCGTTACAGTAATATCTATAAAAACAGTACGAAAGAATCGATCTGATTCATTAAAGTTTCTGAGAGCATTGGACGACTCCGAGATTTTTTTTCTCATTACTGCAACTGCTTCAACGTGAGCAGGCCCATACACGAGGGGGCCATATACATCGAAGGGAAAGAACGAGAGGAACGGAGAAGGGCAGGGGGATACAACTTTGTTTCTCCTTCATCCTCTATCCTCCCCTTCAGCTCGAGCGTCATTCGATGAAATTTATATTTTCGTGCAAGACCCGCGCGTACGGTGTTCTCGCACCCTCGTAATTACCCGGCGAGAGTCTCTCTCGAAGAAGCAACGAGCAAGCAAGCGAGAAGGAGACAGAGAGAGGGGAAGAAAGTGATTCCGAGAGGGGTTGCGGAGAGACGATATAAGTCTCGCGCAATTACGAATATGCTGTTAAATTCGTGTTCGCCTATATAAGATTGCTCTTGGAAGATTTCGCTTTGCCCCGAACAATATGATTCATTATAAAATAAGAAGGAAACGCGCGTGATGTGATTTATCGATGAAAAAAGGGGCGAGGGTACACGAAGCCGATAGAGGAAGCGAGTGAGAGAGAGGGTGCGAGACGCGAGAGCCGACCCTCGAACATTGCACCTTTGGCAACGACCGGGGCAATTTTTTGCCTTTTCTTATATACACACACACACACACACACACACACACACACACACACACACACACACACACACACACACACACACACACACACACACACACACACACACATATGTATACCTATTCAGCACGTATTACTATACACCGTGGAATTAGGTGCATACGGTATGCAACGACGTGGGCAAAGAAGGAGAGATTTCTCCCTTTGACAAGCCACGAGAGCCTGGCTCAGCCGGCCGATCGACCGTGACTCGATGTGCATCACGAATCGGTCCACGGCGTGATTTGACGTAATCGCTTAGACCCGCTTGAATATTCAAACGCTACCGAATGCATATACGTGCATATGGAAATATATTACAACTATAACGCGCAACCCATACCTTCCCAAAAAGGTATAAATGTAAACTCGCCATGTGTATGTTTAAAGTATTTATTTCCTAAGTTCCAACGTATACCCGTGCGGGTTTTTACGTATTAGCCTTTCCAATTAAACCCTTTCCCAGCACTCCCTACCCGCACTTCGCTAATCTAACCTAACTTCCCTTGCGATCACAGCCGTCTTAAATTACTCTATACCGTACTTGCCGAGGGTACGGGGAAACTGTGGAAAATCTCTACCGGTATAGACGGCCCCATAATCGACTGGTTCTCTGGTGCACATACGTTTTACTCAAGTAAAGGTCTCGGAAGTATTTGCCTGCCGCTAACTGGTTGATGCCCCGGCCGATGCACGGCTAAGCGGTCACCGCTCCCAGTATCGGCCATACACAACGCTGCTTAAGGTGTTGCATGACTGACTCACCGAAAAATGAGACATTTTTAGGATTTTCTTTTGACAATAGTAAAAACTGCAATCAAAATAAGGTTTGGCGGGACTATGCTACATGTGTTGACGTATAAAAAAAAAAACCCCCGAACAATGTATGATGAATATTATCCCGAATACTTTGCGTATCACCCTATAAAAAAATTCCCGAAAAAACGCTGATCGTCGGCTCAGCTGAAGGTATGTAACCCGTTGGAAATATCTTTCCTCGTATACACTCACGCACGCTCGCGCGCGCACGGACATACACATGCATGTAAATATTCTCTCATCAAGTATTACCCAAACAAGCGTTCCGCGAAACAAGTCGAGATAGATTTAATCGTGCGAAAGAAAAATAGATAAAAATCCTTCTGCAGGCACGTCATCGCGGCTCGATCTTTCATTCAAATAAATCTGGCCCAACTCCCGCCGTCGTTTCAACTTCACGGAGACGACGATGCAACCGTGCAAGGAAAGAGGATGCATTGGGCTCTCCCCCGTCCCTACGTAAAACTCTTCGTGTCAAAGGTATGAGGGTTCGAAAAAAGTTTTGGCGGAGGAGGAATGAAATAAAGAAGATGAGACTGGATGGCAGAATATAGTTTGCGAGAGAAAGAAAGAAAGAGGGAGAGAGCGAGGGCGCTGGAACGCTCGTTTCTCGTAGCCTGCGTGCGAAAGATTTATTGGGCGATCAAATTTGCATTTTAAATATTCAAGTCGACATACGCGTTCGTGCTAATACCGCGTGGCAAATCGAGGTAGGTGAATGGAGGGGAGTGGGTGAAGGTGGCGGATCGTTCTCAAACGTCTCTAGAGGAGAACGTGTTTATTTGCGCAAATCTAACTGCGCGATAATTTCCTTCGTGATAAGGTAACTCAGGAAAAGAAAAGACTTCCAGACCAGACGATTCTTTTGTTGCATTTTCTATACCCTACGGTTTTAACTTCAATTTTCAACGAAGATTGAAAGTTGAAATTCCGTAAATTAACCGATTTGGGAGGATCTTTGTAAAGGGTCAGATTGCCCACTGCGGTACGGTAAACCACCCCGCTGCGATTTACGCCTTTTTTTATTTGCGTTGAAACGGTGTAGGTCGTATCTCGAAATCTATTCGTCCGATTCACTTGAAATTTTGACAGAACATAGTTTGCTATACTTTTTATCGTATGAGCAGATGATTTTTTTTAATATGATCATCCATTTGTCGAAGAAAAATTATTCGTGTCTTTTCCGATCGAAAATCGAAAGTTTTTATTTCTTCAGCTTGCTATTTTCAATATTTACCAAATTTCGAAAAAGTATTCGGTTACACGAAACTTCTGTTACTATACTAAAATTACGTTGGCTCAATGTTTCATTTTTCATCACCCGAGTTGCTAGAACGACCTACACCGATTAGCCATGCAGTAGCGGCCGCATTTTGTTAAAATAATAATAACCTCATTGTTGATCAATATTTTCCAATGAAAAAAAACCACAAATTTGGCAAGACTCCAGCGACAATAGGATATTTCGAAAATTATCGCGATGCGCTAAAAATTTATTTAGGCAGTATTATCAAAACGACGATCTGTTCAAAATTTCAACTAAATCGGAGGAAACAGCGATTCGGAAGTACAGCCATATATTTTTTTTACATTTACCAAAAAATAATGATCATCTGTTACGAAAGTGATGATAAATTATTTTGATGGCTTCGAGTTTTGAGGCTTTTACGGCACTTTGTGTTATCACAAAAGTACAGGGTGTCCCAAATGTCACGCAACAATATGCATTAGCCGCGAAAGTTAAATGTGTCGTGACATTTGGGACACCCTGTATGTCGTTTCCGGATGGAAGCCGTGTTGATGGTCAGCGTTATGCTGACGTTTCACAAACGTTACAGTCTGCGTCATGAGGGCTGAGAGTTGGGCCGACACTGAACCTCTCGTGCCTCAAATATTCCCTATATAGTTGCAGTCATTGTTCCAGATCACTGCACCAGCCAATCGGATGTTTCTAATTGATCAGCTGGTTTATTAAAAAACACTTTCGTCATTTGGAGCCATGGCAAAGAAACCCTCGATCGTTGCTTAAACTTCCTCAACCCCCAGCACCCCAATATTAAATTCACCATGGAAACACAACAGAACAATCAAATCCCTTTTCTGGATGTACTGGTTAAACGGAAAAACGATGACATTTTGGGCCATAAAGTTTACCGAAAGCCAACGCATACGGATAGACATCTGCACGCTACGTCCCATCACTACCCTTCTCAACAACAGTCGGTCATAAGCTCCTCGGTCTACAGAGCTCTAGCGATCTCCGAATCAGACTCTCTGGAGGGTGGACTAGAACACCTACGAAAAACTTTAGGAGATAATGGTTACAAGCTAGGCGACATCGAAAAAACGATCAAACAAAAAAAAATACCTGATGAGAAAACCGTGACAGCGCCTGAAGGGGAGGAGAATCAAGGACAAATAACAGCAACAACTTCCCTTCCATACCTTCAGGGCATAGGCACCGATTGCATAGGCAAGATCCTTGAAAAACGCGCGAGTCATCTTCAAACCTCAGAAGAAGTTAGCACAAGTGCTTCCCAGTGCGAAAGACCAAAGACCACCATTAAGCCCACCAGGAGTGTATAAGATACCATGCCCATGCGGTAAAGTGTACATAGGAGAAATCGGAAGGAAGATCAGTACACGGATCAAAAAACACCAAAGATGTATCCAATGTGGCCACATTGCACAATCAATTGTGGCCGAACATTGGATGGAAACTGGCCATGCCATCCAGTTCGACAAAGCCCAAAGTCTGGCCCGATCGAACAGCTATTTTTCTCGAAACACCGAAACACCGGACAATCTGAAAAGAGACGGAGGGTATCACGTCAATCCTATGCGGCACACCGCCCTCTCGGTTTTTCAATTGACCAGCTGACCGATTAAAAACGGCGGCATAACGCTGATCGTCAACACGGCCTCCATCCGAAAGCCACATACTTTCATTTTGATGGCTGTATTATATAGTATCATATGCACTAGGGACAGCATGCATCAATGCCCGGCACTCCGTCGATGATTCATAAAAAACTCAACCTTAATCTCGATTCATTACTTTTGTGTTACACGAATAAAAACTTAAGTGTTCTCCATCACGATTGTCGGCTCTCATTCGTTCTTTCATGAAAATGAGCGCATGTATATACGTCTGGTGCCATAGAGGTGGTTCTTGCACGAGTTCCGGCGGCTTGTAAGCCACAGAAGCATCGAAATAATCTCCTCGCGTTCCCCGTGCGTTTTTCTCTATCTCGCGACGCCGCAGGCGCATCTCTCACGAAAAAGAGAGGGAAGGGTGAAACATATGCAGGTGTTGTGTGTGTTTACGAGTGCCAGTACCGATCGTCGATCTCTTGCGATTGGCCCTCCTTTCTATGTACATATACGTACGAAGAAAAGAAAGCACATATTGAAGGCGTTACGTCTTTGTAACGTTGACTTTCGGGACATCTAGCTGTTACAAGCACGGTCTTTGAAATGTTTACAAACGAATCGTTGATTTTGAGGACAAGACGGTCCTTGAAAGCACCTACATATATATGAAATAACATTATAAAATGGATACATTTATCTCTCTTTTCCTCACTGACAAGTTGTGCTTTTTGGCTCTCTCTCTCTCCCTCTCTCTCTCTGCCTCTCTGTCTCTCTCCTCTCTAGTTATCTCTTCGTCGTCATGACCGTTCCAAAGGCGCGTTCTCTGGAGTGCAATTTTCTCGAGCGCAAACTCACTGCCTGGCAATTATGGTTTCTTATCCGGAGCTCCACCCTCCCCCTTCCCCCTCCGTCAAAGTCCTTGTATTCTCTTCTCTTTTTGTTTCTCTGCCCTCAACTCCCCGCCCCTCTCCGTCTAGTCCTCTTACTTTCTTTCTCTTCGACTCTTCTTACTCTGAGGACCGCGTCGCGTGTTCTAGTCTCTTTTTCCATTGCCCGACGCCGCAGAGCCTCTCAAGAGGAGTAACGGGAGAAGGATATTGTCATCGCTGTCACTTCGAGACCTTGGAAAAATCGGGCAGAATCGGTTTCGCTTTCGCGGTCCAGCTTCTGGGGTTCCGCCTAGTGTTTTTTTGGTGCCTCTTTCCAGTTTCCGGCAGTCCGGAGAAAAGGCCTTCGGGGTTCGATACTGAAATATTACAAAATTCTCGGGTATTCGCCGAGTGCGCGGCTTTGCAAGCGCGGCTGAAAAGTATCCAGGTGGAAATATCTCTGAAATTGTTCTACCGTCGTTTTTCTCGGTCCGAGAACTCGGTACTTACAAAAGTACCATTGCTGAAGGTATAACGAACTCACTCGCAATTGCTCTCTTCCTCCGCTTTTATCCTTCGACTCGAAGGAAAAAAACTATTCGTACTCTCTTTCGCTCAGTCTCTCTCTCTCTCTCCCTTTTGCTGCCTCTCTCGCGTGGTCTCCTGCGAAGTGCATACTCCCTGCACACACGCTCACGCCAAAAAAAAGCCGGAAAAAAAACTAAAATTATATCCACGGCGACCATCCGGCGCATCCTCCACCGATACCCATATAATTATGCAATGGTTCGCACACATGTACTTGCAAATCTATAACAGTAATCTGGCCGATGATGGTAAAAAAGAGAAAGATAGAGAGAGGAAGAGAGAAAGATTCGAGAGAAGAGAAAATCATTAGGATACCTCACTGAAACTGAAACCTTTTTTCAAATTGGAGATTTTTTCATAATGTAGATAACGAGGTTCGTTAGCCGTCAGCTTTTTCGAAACGGATAATTCTTCAACTAGACATTTTGAAGTTAGGTATTTATTTTCTTCCAAATAGGGGAGAAATTCGCCAGCATTGTATCTTGAATTTTTATTTGCTGTTCTCGTAGCAGAAGGGCAACCTTTTCAGAAAATTGATTTTCTCAAAATTCGGATATTGCAAATTGTTTTCGTCAATATATCTTTTTCGAAAATTCCATTCTTCAAAACAGCCTTTCTGAAAAGGTCTCGTTTCAAATTGGCATTCCGCAAAATTCTTTGAAATTCCAAGTCAATTGATTTTGCAAAGACTCGTACGTTTGAGCCGCTTGCTGAGAGTCCGTTCAAAAAATTCACATTTCGGGTGCAACGACCCCGAGCAGCGCAACATTAGGTACGAGCGAGTACAAGTTTATGCGCGAGGGATAGGATCGTTTTTAGCACCGGGAGAGGCTCTGGTATAGCTACGTAGCTCGGGAACTTGCTCGATTGGCTGGAAAAGGGCTGCAAGTTCCTTTTCCTTCCTGTATTCCTCCGAGCCTCGCGCTGCTCGCCGTAAACCGACGAGCACTCTTTTTCTTTCTCTCGTGACGCTTTAAGTACCGTTCACACGGGGCTAAGCGAGCATCTCTTTCGAAGCAAAACATACACGCTTGCTCGCTTCCCGCCGGATCACCGAGTTTGTTTACGGAAGCGATGAATCTCAATCCCGAACAAACTGGTATATCTTGTACTTACGTACGTATATAAGTATGTTTGGTATTACATATGCCGGGCTCTATACTCGAGTACGCGTAGAGTTTGCCTTAAGAGCATGGGAGCCGCGATTGCGAACACTTCGTTCGTCCAACATGTTAACCCCGTGAATAGCAATCTCGAACATTCGTGAAAATCAGAAATCTCTCAAACTTATATGATATTCCTTATTTGTGTGGTTTTTGTGATCGAGCTATTTTTATAAATTAAACAAAAAAAGAGTATTTTTAAAAAATTAACCATATTTACCGGCAATATCGACGCGGCTTATTTTTTTTTACAAAGATTCAAGTCCCTTATCATTCAATTCCGGCTGAAAAGCCGATTCGTCGAGGTTAGAGTATTTTTAAGCTAGAACCCACCGCTGTAAATCTGAGATTCGTTCGTAACATTACCAGATAAACTTTTGTTCGATCCTCGTACCAGTATGCATGTTTCGCGAGAGTAGTAAAATAAGAAAATACCGTACTGCTAAGAAGAAGAAAAAACAGATCGGGGTGTGATCGTGATGTGACTTCGACCCAAAAGAGAACGGGGTGTAGGTATAGGAAGAGGATAACCGGACTTCGAACCCGGAGCGCACAAGTAAACAACAGGTACGTTGCACCCCCATCATTCTCAAGTACATCGGCACCGTGTTGATGGAAAAGGAAATACGAAAATAGAAGGGGAGAGATTAAGCTCTAAACATCCTAGAGCAGCGAACTTCACTTCGGCTTGAAAGACACGAATATACAGACAGACGCCACAGTTTTGCAATATTAGTAGGATAGATCACAATACAGTGCAGAAAGGTAATATTAATCACCATAGCATTTCATGAGATGAAATATAACTACTATAACATTGAAAATATGGTTCTAAAACTTGATGCCGAGATGTTCAGTGTCCCGATTCTTTTTGTACAACCCGTAAAGTTAGGATGGGATGGAATGAAGAAACAATTACGTATTCTTGCACTTTATTTTTCTCGAGACACGGTTTCTCAACTCGGTGTTTTAGGGAACAGTCGGCTTTTCAACGTTTTATAGGCTTTCAAAAAGATCTTTAAAAATCCAGGGTTACTTGGCCAAGTGTCTGCTACGTAGCTCAGAAGTTGCCAAAGTCAAAAGTTAATAAACGCTGGAAATAAAAATTCACCCATTGTATATTCAAAAACACGGGAAAACGGGTCACGTTGAAAACTCGACTGTTCCTTCAAGAGAGGAGATCTCTTAGGCAGCCGCAAATAAGCGAATATTCAAGATTTTCTGTGTCGAAAATATGTATTCTATAGTACATCTTTTAATTTTCGATTTTTTTGGGAGCTAAAAACGCTAAAAAGAAAATAGACGAAAGGTAAATAAATATAGGAGCAATGAACTCGTAAAGAAGGAAATACGTATAGAAATAGATGCATAAATCATATGACTGTAAGAAATAGACGAGTCAGTGCATACAATGCGTAGAAGCCGAGAGAGAGAGAGAGAGAGAGAGAGAGAGAGAGAGAGAGAGAGAGAGAGAGAGAGAGAAGAAAATAAAATTCCACTTTTGCATGGACGGTTAATTTCATTCGATATGCAGCTACAAAGACAAAGAGAATGTATGTAATCAAATATATGTAAGATGTATGTAAGTGTGTACTCAAATATATGTAATATGTATGTAAGTATGTAATCAAATGTATGTACGATGTATGTATGTATGTAATCAAATATACGTAAGTTGTATGTATGTATGTAATCAAAAATATATTTCGAGGCCTGTATCGCAGCATCTGAGTGGCTGTATGTTTACATATTCTGAGAGATTAGATTAAATTAGGTTTATTAGTCCAACTAGGACAGAAACGTCCTCCGGCAAGCAATCCTTATTCTTCTTACAATACACAGAAAATATAAAGGGTGTCTCAAAATGACCGGACATTTTAAATTGCGCGCCATTTTTTTCGTGGCGGACATAGAGTACTAATCTTTAACAACAGACATCGGGAAGTATTGAGATTTAGTCATGGAGAATTACACGATCGAGCAACGCATAGAAATTGTGAAAATTTTGCAGTGACGGTTCGAAAAGTCGAAACAATGCAGTTATTGCAGACTAAGTTTTGACGGTCGTTTTATTACGCGCCGTGGCAATGTGAGTTGTCCACCAAGATCGTGCGATTTGACTTGTTTCTTTGGGGTTTTCTGAAAGGAAAAGTGTATGCCAATGATCCGTATACCATTCCGGAGTTCAAGGAAGCAATTGGACGCACCAGTAATGAAATTAGTCCGCAAGTATGCAAAAATGTTATTGAAATTTTTTTCAAAGAGTGAACGTTTGCAAACAGGAACGAGGCGGCCGTTTATCGGATATTGTATTTCACACGTAACCTCCATGTTTGTACCTTATATTAAAATAAAAAAATTAGTACTTTTCAAATAAATAATACGTTTTATTAATAAATTAAAATGTCGGGTCATTTTGAGACACCCTGTACAAAGAATAAAATAAAAGACTTAATACAAAAACAAAAGAAAAGTGATTCTATGTAAGCAACGCTATAGTGAGGATAGCCGAATATAATATTTATTGAGATACTATAGTATAAAGTCGCGTAGCGTCGCATACGCTAGTATGTTCTCTTTGTAAAGTACGTATGAGTAGATATTAGACAATGTTCCGAGTTTGGAAGTCTCTCGAGAAGTGATCGTCGCCTCGACGGTCGAAACGTCGATCCCTTGGTCAGCAATGGAGCTCACCATACCAGCCGCTTTGTGCTGCTCGCGTCAGCAGTCATCGTCTTTGTATAAACACATCGGGTGACCGCCACCCGACCTGAGACGTTGATTAGCACGTCTCCATCGTCAACGAGAGCGCCGAAAGAAACCGTCGCTCTTATCTATATAAATCAAACTGAAATGAAGAGAAACATACACATTCGGAGTGCAATGGAACCATCATTTTCTGATCTCCATGCAGTACAAAGCAGAATACAAAGAAAATAAACAGACTTGATAAAATTGAAAAATTACTCAGAGAGAGAGAGAGAGAGAGAGAGAGAGAATGCAGCGAACGCATCTCTTGGCAATCACGATGCACAACCGCGACACGCCAAGTGCATCGCGAGTTAACGGCCCTCACCGGGACACGCCCTACTACAAGAGGTGAGCTCCTCTGAATTTCTTCTTCCTCATCATCCTCACCTTCTCCGTTCTACTACTGTGTACGCTTACACGCCAGCGGGTGGCAAGGAAGAGGAGGGCGTAGGGATGACAGAAGATCACGATACTTTGAATTTTATTTTCCTTTCGGAATCTTATGTGAAAAATTTGTATCCGCTTCGTGGAGACGTCCAGCAAAACACCCGTTAGAATAAAGAGCTACCAGTTTACCTGCTATATACCGTTCACCTTCAAACGTGCATATTTAATCCTGATACTATTTTTTTTTCGTCTCGGACAAACCTGCGGCAAGTTTTTAGACAATGATTTTGGCATGCGGAAACACGACACGAAAAAATGAGATGAAAACGTTTGAACTTTTTAATTTTGATAACTGATCTCGTGACACATCAAGCGTTTTGACGATAAAGGATTTTTCGTTTTCCTTTTGGTTGTATAAGGTCATCATCATTTGGAATGAAAATCACATTTTTAGAATGGTTGAATGGAGGGATCCCATCGCGAGAACAACCTTCGCAGCGCCGCGGTGAACGGTCGACGAACCTGCTCCGCTGCACTGCGTGAGCGTTGTAAACAACAAGTTCGTTGCCCCCTCTCGCCCTTCTCCCTACTCACTCGCCCTCTCTCGCCCCCTACGCCGGTCTTCTCCGCCTCCCCGCCCTACGATGATTGCAAGACGCGCAGTTTCTTTTTTTTTCTTCGATCTTCTTTTTTTTTCAGAATTTTTTTTGTGACGCACACGATGTATCAAATGCACTCGAGTATATACAACCGTGTTGAACGACACAGTTTACAAACATCTTTTATTTTCTCGAACACCCATCCGGTTATCGCTTTCTAAACCAAGCGCACCCGGCCTGCACGCATCCTCCACCTTTGACAATCCCTCCGAGAGGCGAAATATTGGTTACATTTGCCAAACTTGGGTGGTATTCACGAGGACAAGTAGAAGATATGAACGAAGTCACGCGACAAATAATGTTTAAAAAAATAGCGTTTACCGTATCGGCAAACGTAACGGAGATTTTTAAATCTCAAAAATATTTCCTAGATATTTGAATCAACACCAGTGGTAAGTGGCGCAATATGTAGACAATGCTCACATTTCCGGTTGAAAATGTTTTTCATTTACTTATATTTAACTTGATTAATTAATAATGCGCATATTGATATAATTATATTAGTTAATATTAACATTTGTTTGTTATTATTCAACTTTACTGTAAGAAAATTCTTGAGAGTGAATACGTGAAAGCTCATGGCGTTCATAGCGTTGCCATAAAGTTTAGTGAGTAGGGAAGAGTCGAATGAGAAAATAATGAGAATTACAGTACGTTACAATTACACGACGATTGTGTGAACTGAAAGATAGCAAAACTTCCCGGAAAGTTTATTTCCCGAAGAAATTAACCAACCAAAGAATTTGCAATATTCTGTACCATGCTTTGCCTACTCATATCTGAAAGCAACGTCCCGAAGGAAAGGTGTGAGACTACTGAATATCAACGAGTGACACCTAGCTCGTGGCCACAAAAAGAGGAATTTTCGTGATTTTTTTTCTGGGGAAACGTGTACTGGTTTACAAATATTTTTTCACATTAAAGAATATGTTGTTGAGTACCTTTCACAATGTTTGTCCTAAAAAATATTGATAAATGTTGCAGATACAATGGTTTCTCAGAGCGCTGTTTGAAAAACGTCCGACCCGTAACGTTTTTGTAGTGAAAAGCGCTCTATTTTCGTTGATAACAAAAAAACGATGACACGAAAAAAACGTCTCGTTGAGCACTGCTCTTTGATATGAAAAAGAAGCTTGTGAAATTTGACCTCGATCGGTGCAGTGATGTTTGAGATGTCGTGGTCACCGATTTTTTTAATTCGCCGGTTCCCGGAACCTATCTATAAAGTCCCATAACGCCCTCAATTTTGAACGCATCGACATGGAATTTTAAGTGGAATTACAAAACCACAAATCGATATTTGCGAAAATGGAATTAAAACAATCTCCCGTTAAAAAAAAACCGAAAATACCGTTCTCATATGCGCTCTGCCAAATAGAAGACTGGATTGAATAAAGTGTCATCCTTTCGATAAATTCAAAATGTGCTCGTAAAGTTTCGTAGGGTGAATTTCTCTCGAGCGGCGATATTCACGACGCGCGCTCTCGATGGACAATATTTTGGTATCTCTGACCAAACACACAGAGTCTCCCGCGCGTATTTTAGTATACAGAGCCCCCGTGATCTATCCATGACTACACACACGGAGAAGAACGACTCGGCTGTTACGTGGCCTACACGCTGAAATACCACACGGACCCGTTTTATCATTCCTACATCGTGTGTAGAGGCTCTCTCCGTACGCTACAAAGTTTTGTCCGATGGAAAAAATTTGACAAATCGCTGAAGACGGCTCAACCCTGATAGCGGAAGGAAATATTTTTTGTGTAATTCCCCGCCGCGGAAAATATATTTTAGATACGACGAATATTTTTTTCGAGGAGAAAGTTCGAGCGTGTGAATATTTTTACCTCGTTGATTTTGTCAATAGTTTTGCCTGTAGAGCTATGCTCGCTCGACTCGACTGCGGGAAATCAACATCGCCCCCCCCCCCCCGCCCGCCTTCTTCGGCGCGCCCAGCCTCGCGCAGCGCGGTCGCCGTCGGTCGGGGAGTGGGGTGAAGGGTGAGAGAGAAATCTCACCGCGCGACTTTCTCACTCGGGCGTGCGCTACAGCGCGGTGCAGGGGTTCGGGCGGGAGCGAGCGAGAAAGAAAGAGGTTTCATCGCTCTCTTCCTCTCTCTCTCTCTCTCTCTCTCTTGTACGAGTAGGCGTGTAGCACGGAGCTAGAAGAGCGACAAGCGTGGCAGCCATGCGCGCTCGCGGCCGCAAGTCCCTTACCGACTTGGAAATTTTAAGTTGGCTGAGTCGCCCACAGAGGCGCTCTGCGCTGTTATCGAGAGTCTCAACTCGAGGTAAGAGAGAAGACGCTAAAAACTTTAACCTCCGCGGCTCGTTTGCAGTGGCTACCATACGGAGCTACTCGCGTCGTTGCCCCGATCCTCTTAGGCCGCTGCCGATATAACCGTATCGAGTTCCGCGCGCGCCCGCGCTCTCTACGAGCACAAGCGAAGACGGTCGATAATTATCCCGCTTAGAGGCCCGCGCCATATTTATTAGATCTGAAAAACACCTTATCACGGGCAATACGCGAGCCGAACGTTTGTATACCCGCGTGCGGTGAAAACAACGAGGGCATACTACCCGACGAGCTCTCGATACCGTGTACTGGTATCGAAAACACGCGCCGCGCAAAATAGTACATTCATTCAATAATTTTACCATTAAGTTTTCGCATTTCGCGGATCCTACGACCTTACTTTACCTGCGTTCATCTCGTAATTTCCGGCAAATCTAAGGGATCGGAAGAAATCGCAACGTTTCTGACTCAAGTCCCTCTGATTTGTTCGCTTCGAGAAATCGATTTTGCCTCACGGTTACAAAAATTTCCTTCGAAAACTCAATTTTTCCTTACCCTCGTAAAATGAGAAACTCAATAGCACGCGGACTTGTTCTTTTTCGGTTGCACGAATGATTTTTCTTTATTTCCAAATTTCCTTTGGTACATTTAGACTGCGAAAATCACGGAAACATTTTTTAGGATACTTTATCTAGAGATCTACAACCTAAATTTTCAAAAGATGATTTTAGATAATAATAATAAGAAATGAAAAAGAATTTTCATTGCATTTCAACGAAGCAAGTTTTAAGACATTATTGCGCGTAACCGCGGGGAGAACAATCAGAACGATACGAAGTAAACGACGCAAATGAAAAACAAAATACTCTCATATCGACAATACGAGAAAAGTATTTTTTTTCCGGAAGCAAAACATTAATATCTCTTCCTTTTTCGGATAAATAATGTTTCATAGTTCATAGAAAATCGTATTTTTCTGGTCTTTTTACTTGCGACGTCGACGAGTAGACCGTATCTACCAATACTCCGAAGCACACTACGAGAATAGAAAGTAGCCTACTGGATAATACATTCTATCGTAAAGGCACCATTAATGTGCCTTTCTGCGGAATAATAATATTTCTCATAGTATAAAATAACCAAAAGTTGACCGAAAAATAGAAAGAAAAGAACGAAATTAAAGTAGTTTTTCGAGTCTATTCGGAAATTTTTATTAAAGATTCAGCTTGCCACGTGACGAGGGGGGGACACGAAGCGATACATTCTTTCGTTCTCTCGAAGCTCTCGGTCGCATCGAGATCGCTGTGTATAACGCACCATAATAATAATAATGATAATTACAGCTGCGTGCATGTCGCGGGGATTCGTGGGTAAAGTGCCAATTTCCTGCGGAAGGAAAACAGGGGAAGCGATTATTGCACGTACACCGCGCAATTGAACGTTTACGTGTACAATAATTGAGGGGGGAAATTTCCCATCGTTCCACGCAGACGAAGGCTGTGAAAATTGTCGAATGTTGTTTCGAGAAGCTGGGCGTCCCGAGGCCTCGCGTCAAATCGAGGTCATCTTCGTCACGTTGGAAACAACTAACAAGAATCACGCGAAGACTGAGGATAATTAGGATACTGATCATTAAAAAAAAATAGAAATATAATGAGATAATGTATCGGAAGGGAACGAGGACGATTTTTTGAGAGAAGATAATCATCAAAATACAAAGAAACAATATAGGAGTGACGAGTGCGCGAGGGAGATAGGGAACAATCGTGTTTTGTCCAATCGAGAGAAATGCGGATACGCGGTACGCGCCAGAAAGTTTTCAAAGGCACTATTTCTATCAAGTTCTTATCATTGCGTTTTCGTGCCCACTAACGCTGCCGCTTTTTAAATTATTTTCAGCCATTAACGTCAAAGTTCAAATGATGATAATTTGAGTTGATAGTTTATTAATTTATATTAAATGAATGAACAATTGAATCACTTTAAGTTAATAATTGACTATAGACGCAAAATCATATTACAGATAACATTGACTATAAAATGATAATGCTCGAATTATTAGCATCAATTCAGAAATAATAATGATTTATTCCCGGTGAACGTGCGATTAATGGAAAAATTATTTCTTGTAGCATTGCTATTAAAATTGTGATGCTTTTTTAGCGTTGTTGTCCGAAAAAGGTTTCCCAAGTCGAGCAAAAATGTGACTTTCACATTTCGAGACGTAGTTGATTATTTTCCTAAACGCACTCCCATTTTTAGCATTAGCATCAACTCAGGAATAATTAATCTCGAGTGAACGAAATCGAGAAGGAATAATTACTTATCCTTAGGGAGGTTGGAGCGTTAGCCACAATCCAAAGTTGAATTTAATTAAAAAAAATACATGTTATTGTTTAGACTATACTGAGCCTTTACGAATTTTTAAAACTTTTTTCACCACCAAACACCAGAGATAAAAAATAGTTTAATGTATGTAATTTAACGTGCGGTTAGATAGGCAAGACTTTCACACTAAAGGTTATGTATTTTTTTTTTGTTATTTAGCACCAAGATAAACCATTTCCAACAACGGATTAACGCAAACTGAACCTATGTAAATATTTAGAAAAAAAATCCTCATCTTGCCCATCGTAAACCGTGGGCCAATAATCTCGTGACGTAAATATGAATAGGCATAATTATAAATTACTCAAAATTTAATTGTGCATTGTATAAAACAGTCGTTGTCGTAGTTTTTTCATAATAATCATCGATAAAGTTATACTTTTTCAAGTTGGTAGTAACACAAAAGTTTTTCTACTTTACGTAAAAAAAAATATTAAAATGCATAACTTTGCCCTTTAATTATATATTTTAAAAAATTAGCATATACAGAATAAATCTGTACCTCGTATGCATTTTTTGAGGTTCATTAAAAAAAAATTGAATAAACCGTCATTTGACTCAACTGAATCGCTCCAACCTCCTTAAGTCACCGATCATTAACCAAAAAAAAGACTCACTCTTGATTCGTTTTGATTGTCTTTTTTGTTGTTGTCATTGTCTGGCAAAGTTTGATCAAATTGAGGAGAGAAGTGTCGGTATCGATTCGCTAAATAGGCCGGAATTGATAACTACTGGAAAAATAAAATACATGGAAAATGCGTAGGGAACGTGAGAAGCAGAGTCGCACGCAATTCATGCACGCGCACACCAACGTTCGTGTTTCAATGTCGATGGGTAAGTAAGTAGTGTATGCGGCGTTACGTTCTAAAAATAATGGGTTAGCCGAGACGTCGGTGCGCCTTAGCAACAGAAGAAGGTTGCAGCTTATAGAAACCGTCCGATGCGATGCGTCGAGAGACTCCGCTTGGATTGTTGGCGAACATCGCGACTCGTTCACTTTTTCCCCCCTCTTTCTCACTCGACGCTTTCCCTCTCTTCAATTCTCCTTCCATTCTCCCCGTCAAACAAAGCTTTGCTGCCTATGACGAAGAAAACGCAGAACCGAGAAATGTTCGACCTTATCCGACATTTCCTCGCGGCTTCTCTCGAGACTGGTATCCTCTTGAAGAAGCCAAACAAATAAACACGTGTGGGCATTTTCGGATATCGAAGGAAATGTCTCTCGTTATCGCCTCGTAAAGCATGCCAACGCCCCCCGCGTGTAACACGAGAAATATAACTTTCAGCACCGTCGATCGGTTTGCTCCTCTTTCCCTCCACCTTCCTCTTGAGCCGCGCACTCGAGGGATGTGGACTTTCGCAGCGCTTTCTTCCGCCACGAACGAAACCCCGTTGCCTTGGCCACACTGGAAAGACGAACGAGTAGCCGAATTTATTAATTTTTTTTGTCATATTTTTTCTCTTTTTTCGGCCTGCCCAGAGAAAGTCCTGGTGTGCACCTCTCTTGATTCGCGTACATCCTTCACATAGAGAGGGAGAGCAAATTGGTACGAATTTTCTCGCGTTGCGGTAACGGTCGTATTTATAGATCCGGGGATCCCATTTGCCAGCACGGGGGGGGGCCCATTGATCGCGGCTTCGCACGAGAAATTTCAAAAATCCGACCGTGCTCGTCAGTAGACAAAAACCTCGAGGCAAGAAAAAAAAAAGGATCTTCGCTTGCCAGAACTCGAAGCGCCTCCTCCGTAATGTCATTATTCCCAATTGAGATTCATTCAATTTCGCGAACAACGTGATTAATAAACGAGTTAGCTCTTCTTAGGCATTAAACCTAAGTAGGTTTAATGCCTCGGTTGATTCAACTTTGCGAGCCCTCGTGACGTGTCGACGCGTCCATACACGTGGGCAGATGAATCTTTACTGAGGCCCGAAAAATTCCGCGCAGTGCTTCCTTCCGTGAGTTGCGAGACGAATTCATGCAGCGCACGTCGCGCACCACAGGCTCCTCCCGTGTGGTACCACCCCGGAGCAACGCTAATTACAGGCGGTGAATGAGTCGCAGTTGTCACAGCTTTCGAAGGTGGAACGCGATTCATTTTTTCCGTTCTCTTCGCACGGAGTATGACGATTGGGTGCAGGGTTCCCTCTAAAAACGTAACGATGACCTTGTACGGCTCTAACGTCTCTGTCTTTTCTGCCGGGAAGGCGAGATACGTAATCACGGTGTTCCCTCCCTCGAGACTCTATATATATATATATATTTACTAATCATTTGCGATCGGAGTACGGTAGAGATATTTCACCGTTCGGTTAAATATGGGGTACCATTTTATGCGGATACGGGCCAATATGGATACATCAACGTCGAGGAAAAGTACGAAAAAACGTACTTGTTGAAAAAAGTACGGAAAAAAAACAGAAGGTTCGATAAACGTGCCGACCGGGCTTTGGCTGTTTTCTTCTCAAAATCATCGAGATAGGGGAATCTAGGGGAAGGAGGCAAAAAAGCTCGAAAGACAATTTTCAATTATTTTTCGTCAAATTCGCTTTAATAGAATTGTGTTCCTTCGTTCCGTGATAGACATTTCATCTAATTCTTTACGGTTAGTTTGTTATCTTATTTTTTACTTTTGTTTATTAGACTCTCTTACATACTACGATTTTTAATTAATATAATTATACGAGTGCACACACACATACGCGGATGCACGCAACACACTTGTACGTGTACGAGCTGACAATTGTGGAGACGACACGCGCCAACCGAACGGAAGCGGGCCATGATTCACGGCTTTGCTCACTATCATTCCGTCTCTCCTCTTGCTTCTTTCACTCCGACGTCCATATACTCTCTTGCACCCACGCTATTATTCGCATCCCTTTCTCTCGCCGGCATCGTACGCACGCACACACACACACACACACACACAGAAGCACACGAGCACAGACACGATATATTTTCATCCCTGCCAACCATCTTTCCTCTCCCGTACATTATTACTGTCGCAGCATTAATCTAATGATATATTAAAAATAAAAACGTACGAGCTAATTTATGCTTACTGAGATCATACTAATACATCACAGGGTTACATAGACATTACTTTCATTTTTTCCCTCCTTTGTGGCAATTTTTCTTTGTCTCTAGTTGTCGATGGGCTCGCTTTAAAAAAAAATGTTTAGATCGGAAAACCCAATTTTTTTTTGTTGTTTTCGTTTTCCATTGATTTTTGTTCTTGGGTAATCGAAAAGAAGTTTTTAGATTTTTGCCCTGTTACTCTATTGTCGAATCGTCTTACGATTTTTTTTTGGTTTCCGTAATTTGCCGCGACCCTTTCTCACTCTCCCTGTCTCGCGTTGTTTTTGATTGATGTTGCCCGCGTTGTTGTTGCACTCGCTGCATCGAGTAAACGAGTTTATCGAGCTCTACTACTGACCAAAGATTCAAAACAACGAACTTTTTCTCCAGAAACACGTTCAGGTTAGAGACGGAAAAAACAGCTTGTAACCACCAGTCGTATTTTTTGGTTATAATCTCAAAAAGAAAAAGAAAAGAAATCAGGAATTCGGGAATGGAGTTTCGGACGGGAGACGGGTGCCTGCCTCGCATGACGCGTTGTTGTTGAGAGGGTCTCACGGAGCCGCGAACGAGGACGTTGTGGTCCCCTTCGAACAGGCCAAATGTAGAACACGCGACCCAGGGATGAGTATCGTTCGAATGAAAAAAAAATAAGGAGGGCAACAAATGAAGGTATTCGTAATTACTTTGTAAATAACTAATTGTGAATAATTATTGATTGTGTTGAAGTTTGTATCGTTGGAACATGACGAAAATTCTTTTTTATTCCTTCACTTTTGTTATTATTCAAAATCGTTATTTTCTTTACTCGAATCCACCAAAGAATTGAATTTTCATTGCACTCCAACTATACGCAACCTTCCACATCGTAATTATTGTGACCAGACACGAAAAGTATTATTTCCATTTTTCGTTACTTCAATTTTAATTCCAATATAAAATCATTTTCTTATCATTGTTGCAAAATTGTCACGAATTGTTTTTCACACGAATGATGCTCGTTACTTAAAAAAAAAAAAAAGATAGAAGAAAAATAATTATATTCAGTTTTTTGCCGATAATTTATTTATTATCAATAATTTCGCGAAAACGAAATTAGTCACATTATTGGCAACTGTTTTCCTTTTGTACTATTGAGTCCCTGCTTCCTCATAATTTATAATTATTTGCGACTACCTCTGTGCGCGTGCGAAACTTGTTTTCTTTCACGGGGGCTTGAAAGCATAATGATTTGCACTAAAAAGTCAGGAGAATGACGCACAAGTAGAGACGACAAGTAATAGACGTTCCAAAATATACGAAATCGTTTTCTTCTTTCTTTTTTTTCCTAAAGCAACAAGTGGCTGTTTTTCTGGCCTCCACCCTCGACCTATATAGTTGATGGGATATAGAACACTTGTCTAAACAATGCCTGAGATTATTATTACTCACTACGCGTAATACGAGAAAAAAGAAATGAAATAAACTTGACGTGCGAGAGAACATTTTTCGTCCCGCGTAGACAAAGATGAAGAAAGCGCATAAACAGGATAGACAGGTAGAGGAGGAAGGGGAGGGAAAAGAACGAAAGAAAATCGAGAATCACTGATTTGGCATCGGCTGTACTTATCTCGTAAGGTCGTACAGGAGATCAATGCTTAAACTCTTGGGTAACGCAATTCACAGTTAATCTAAAGTATTCGACGAGTTTTCTTGGAACTGATCGATTCTTCAAAATTTTCGATCTCTCTCTCTCTCTCGTAGCACCCGTGGGGTGCTACGAGAGAGAGACCCCCCTTTTCCACCATCGGGTGACATTCGCGATCCAAAAGTTTACGGAGAAATCTAATCGGCCAGTCGCGTGTCTCGAGAGCGACATTCTTCGTTCAAAATCGTTGAAAAAAAAAAAAGATTGCAAGAAATCGTAGGGTGAACATTCCCGATTGGGGTTCGAGTTCGACTTCATCCTCCGGCAATTATTTTTCGAAGCGCGCGGAAGCGAGATGCACGGAAAAACCGACGCATTATAATTTTTTTCACGCAACTCGTGGATTCGTTCTCGCGTTTCTTTTCGTCTCTTGGGTCTCGAATTCGCCCGTGTACTGTTTCCCTCGAGAGTTAGTCGTCGTTCGATTTTAAAAAATTATCTTCACGAAGAAAAAAAAACAAATAGTGACCTCCTGTTTGTGACGAAGTCCAAAAACTCCGAAGATCAAAAAATTATTTATCGACTGATTGAAAATTATTTGCCATAATGACGTTGCTACGTTTTTTTCTTCTTCTTCTTCAAGTCGAATATTCGTTATTCACATTCATCATGATTATTTTCGCTAAGTATTTCAAATTTGTTTTCCAATCGAATGACGGCTGTTTCCCGTCGCTCCCCCCCAGTCGTTGTTTCTCTCCATACCTCAGGCACCATCCGCTCTTCTCTCAACCTCTACATGTCCATCGTCCATATACCTTCCTTTTTAAAGTATTTAAAAAATTATCCGATATAAAATGAGACGTTTGCAAAGATGATCGCACAATATTCGTGTATGTAGACATGTAGAGGAATCTACGTTGCAGTTGTCAGTTGTTTTCTCGTATACTCCCATCAACTTAGGTAGTATCGGAGTTTGCACCGTCGCAACGCGACAAAAATTCTTTTTTACCTTTTGACTTTTTTATTTTTCGCGTTATCGGAAATCTTTTTTTTTTTTTTTATAAAAATCGTTCAAACGATTTTCGTAGCTTAGACCAGCCAAACAGTATGGGCAATGTGAAAAAAACCATTGCGTTCCAAAGATGCAAAGCTTTGACGTTTCAGTTTGGGGAAACGAGAGCGAGCGCGTTGGCCGCGATCGTTCACGTTTCCTCAAAATAGCTTCTTCACGCGATGGGAAAAAGAGCAACGATTTTTATTGTTACTCGAAGCCTTTTCTTGCAACTTGAGGTCTTAAATCTGTTATAGGAATACGTAAAAACATTCGAATGATTTTTATAGCATAAATCGGCCAAAAATAAATTCCATCAATGAAAAAGAATTAATTTTCGTCGCGTTCCAACAATGCAAACTTTAAGTAGGACGAAAAACGCAAAATTACAAAAAACAAATGTAGAAAATAAACGATAAATTTCTCAAGATGTAAGTCAAATCGACCAAAAAGAACGATGAGCAACTCGCACATGATTCAATCCATACCCAGACCAGTCCAAGTCTCGCGAACTGAAGAAATAGAAAAAAAAATACATATTCTCTGTGCTTTACGTTTCTAACGTTTGATTAATCCTAATTGATTAGCCTAAAATTGTCGTGCGCTCGGATGCGCTTTGCGCTCGGCTGACGCACGGCCCGGTGTATATGCATCTGTCTTTTTTTTTGTTCCTTAAATATTTATACGGATAACGGAACAAAGAAGAAAAATATATTACAATCAATTTCGGGAGAATGTCTCGTACAAATTTTGGCTAGTCTACAATGACGACATGAAGAACCGGCGTGTGTTTCGAGCACCGTTTCGTCATGCCCTCTATCTCTTCTTTGTGTTTCCACAAAATCCACGTCGAACGTTACGCTCGAGTGCGAAAAAAATTAGACCTTTTTTTCGTTTCCCGTGTGCCGGATTTTCCACTTAGTCTCTATATACGTCATGTGTCTGAGGGTGTGTATATATATGTGTGTGTGCGTGTGTGTGTGCGTATATATATGCACACACACAGAGTCTTGCGCGTGTCAGATGGATTAATAATCTACGTGAATGGCACAGCCAAAGGACTTGGCGATCCTCCCGATCTCCTAGTCCGAAATCGCTTGGCGTAATTTTAATAATGCGCCACAGATCCGCGTTAGAAAAAAAAAATAAGAAAATTGTTCACTGTTTCGGACGTATATTCACAAAAAATAATTGAGAGAATTACCGCGCGATTGTGTCTCGGTTGTTTTTTTGTTGTTCC
This sequence comes from Ophion slaviceki, assembly GCA_944452715.1. NCBI lineage: Eukaryota > Metazoa > Arthropoda > Insecta > Hymenoptera > Ichneumonidae > Ophion > Ophion slaviceki. The sequence continues at coordinate 1,014,548 of OX101785.1, read as the reverse complement.
TCTTACACACGAGATGTAGACAAATGGAAAAAAAAAGATTACGACGACGAAAAAGCCACGACAATATTTGCACCTGTAAATACGAAGAGAATGGCCGAGACACAGGTGGGGGGTTCACGAGTACACCGGTCCAAGATGACGCGACAATGGAGAGTTATTAAAAATAAAAGTAATTATTTAAAAAAATTAAAAATACAGTGCGCGAAAAATACGACAACGGGGCGCGGAGAGGGGAGGGGTTTAGCTGCGTATCTGACCCGCGTTACGGGCAATCTTCTCCGGCAGTTCGACGATGCTCTTCGCACTTCCGTTGAGCGTGCGCTTGCGACTCTTCATGTAATCTGTAACAGCAGAGAAGAACGAATTTCCGTTATTATTTTATCACACGAGTTGAACGACCGACGTGTGATGAGATTTTTCCTCTTTTTTTCCGTCCGACGTACTTCCGTGGCGAATTTCGACACACGTCGGTGCACAATTTCGTTGCACAACAATTTCCTAGTTACGTATACTTTTGTTCTTTTTCTCGTCAAGTGCGTGCAATTTATTTTTTCACTCATTTCGTACTTTGAGCACTTTACGTTGAATTCGAATATTTATTTATTACATTGCTCCCTCGTGAAATATTGCATCCAGTATTGAAATCGTTGACTTTTTTTGGTTCTAATGTTCAATTTTTTTCCGAAGTAAATTTTTAGAAAGTTTTTTTTTTCAATTGTATACATATCGTTAACTGTCGAATTCAATTTTATTCTTTTGTTCTTTTAACAGAACGAGCCGTTGAAAAAGCACTTGAACAATCAAAAAATGTAATGCTGTACCGCGTACGTAAGGAAATTTTGTATTGAGGAGAGTATAATTTTTTCACGATGTTGAATTTTGCATCGTTAAACCGGTGCGATGGTCTAGTGGTTAGCGTGCTCGCCACTAAACCAGCGGACCGGGAGGTCCCGGGTTCGAATCCCAGTCGCGTACATTTCGTCGTGAAATGTTTTTCTTCGGCATTTCGCGGCGAAATAAGACTAGTTCCACGACTGGGAGGCGAACTCGATGACCGGCTGTATTGGTATAGGTTTTCCGCAGTTTCCCTATACCCATGACAGAAATGTCATGATGAATATAATACAGAGGGGGAAGTCGGCTGCGGCCGCAAGAGGGGGGAAGTCGGCTGCGGCCGCAAGAGGGGGGAACAGGGAGAAAGATGGAGAGAAAAGGAGTAAACAGTAGAGGAAAGAACGGCTAATGATGGGAAAAGAATAGGTAACAAACGCGAAAAGCGTGTACCTAAGGAAAAAACCAATAAAAAAAAGAGTGCAAATTTTGCATCGTTGGATACAACGAAAATTCTCTTTTCGTCCTTTATTTATTTATTTTCAGCATTATTGAAAATATTTTCTAACCAATTTCTGTTGTAGACTTTGAATAACGATCCTGATAAACGTTTGTGTAGCCTCAATCTGGCAAAATATGAATTTCCGTTGCGGTCCAACGATGGGATTTAAAGAACTCATGAGATTGAAGTTTGTATCATCGGAGTACAACGAAATTCTGTTTTTTTCTCTTTCGCAAATTTCTTTTAACAGATTTTAGCTACCAAAATCCCAAAATCATTTTTTGAGATGTTTATTGGGAGATCTGCAATCGAAATTTGCAAAAAAAAGTGCGGTATCATAATAAAAGTATGAATTTTCGTTACGTTCCCAACTTCAAGATCATATTTTTTCTTTCAATTATTATACAGAATACTCGTACGCAAAAAGATTCTCATTCGTCAAACCTGAGTTAACGAAAATACTATCGTACGTTCCCTATTTCTCATTTGCATTCTATTTCTATTTTGCACTTAATTTTCTACTTTCAAATACTATTAGCCAAAGTTTGCTTGGGGTGTAAATCGCCCCTCGGTCTCTCATCCCGGTCACGCGTTCTACGATTAGTCAGCTGACAGTCGCATTCGAACGTAAAAAGACTGAACGCGTACGGGAAACACGAGTGTTTCGAACTTGCCAGCCGGTCCATATGCACGAACAAACACCCCCTCCCACAGAGGGAGATAAATAATTCGTACAGCGCGTAGGAAATGTGCATCGTGACATCTGTTCGATTTTCCGATGCGCGAGGGAACGTGCAATTTCCCCGCATGCCCCTCGCTCGTGACAAACGCACGATCCGCACGCGCTCGCCCCATTATTGTGTCCCTCCCCATTGCCCAGATTTACATCTATGCGCAGGGAAGCCCTTACCCCACGTAGACACACGTCTGTTCGGCCACACTTTCCCCCTTCGTTCGTTCTGCCTTTCTTTCCCCTTTTTGCCTGCATCCACTCGTCGATCACCCGGCACGAGTCACTTTCTCACGTGGCGAAAGAGAAAAATCGATCAAGTTCGGACAGACTGGCATTGGGAAGGAATTATTTCGCTCTTATGGAAAAAATACTTCACGAAAGTAATATTCCAGGACAAATTCATTGCATCGAAAATATCGCGTTACCCCATTTCGATCGGATTTTAATCATTTTCAACGCCGACTCGGAAAAAAACTATGAAATAATAATAAGACAAAAAAAAGTCTAAGAAACGAAATATTTTCAAATACCGAACGAGTGCATCTGCTCAAAGAAAATCGACCCACTGTGAGCTTGATCGTAATAATTACGTTCGTAATTATACAAGGAATTTTTAGAATGCATTTCATTCAAGACCGCTTTTTACAAAAGTAAAGTGAAACACAGATTTTAATTTGAAGTATTTTGCCCTCACAGCACGTGGAAAAATGAAGAAAAATTGTACAAATATTGTTTTGTATAGTATCAGTAGTTTCCGGGTTTCTGCAATTTAACAGTATCGGTGTCGAGGTAGAGTTGAAAAAACCAATTATTTGTCACAGCTCAATAATCGAGTAAATTAAAAAATGCAAAAATAGGTGCCAAATAATTTTGTATATAAATAGTTGATAGTAGTAACAAACAACGCCAACTGATAAGACTAATTAATCAATAAACTTCAGGCGCAACTAACGTTAATAATGCCCTAAGATATCTCGATACAGATCCGATAAATCTTGTACTCGATAATATTTGCGATTGCCAACGAAAACATTGAATTCTAAAAAAAGCGGGAACAAAGCTCTCGAGGGGTAACATAGAAACGAACTGACGGTAGCGTTGCTGCTTTTTTGAAGTCTAATCGTTGGAGAGTAAGCCGGCTTTCAATGCTGGCTTTTTCCGCGGCAGAGACAAAAACAGCCGTTGGCGCTCCTTTTCCATTCTTTTTTAAATGTAGTCATTTCTCGATAAAATCTCAACTGTTGTGATCGTGGGATGAACACGTGACTTTGCGAAACAATTTTTTGGCATAGTGACTCGTTTTTTTTCTCTCGATATTGCAAGGCCAACCGTGTGTGCGCCCGTGTATGTGTTTGCTTCGTGTCTCACCGCGCACGGACACCAAGTTTTACGATAATTTATCGGCACACACGTCGCTTCGCCCGATTTAACGTGTATACGAGTGTGCGCGAGAAAGGAAACGTCGCTCGCGCGCCGTCGTTGAGACACACGATCGAGGCAAAGTTGGGGTTGGTCATGGCTCGCGCGCGCGCGCGCGCGCGCGACAGAGGGAGGGGGAGGGGGCGGTAGAGAGAACGAAGCGATTGCGCAAATCGCGAAACGGACTCTATTTTTATTTTTTCCTAATGAACGAGGAGAATCATCCCGGGAAGCCTAACTCAATGCCGGTAAAATTTGCATTGTTGGAACTTAACGAAAATTCATATTCATATCGCTCATTTTTGGTATTAAACCGGATATTTTTTTTGCAAGTTTCGATCGTAGATTGCCCACTAAGCATCTTGAATAATGGTAGGGAAATTTTCGTAGCTGAAGTCTTTTCAAATAAATTTGAGCAAGAAAAAAAAATCGTTTATTGCATTCCAACGTTGCAGACTTCAATCTCACCTCACGTTTGGATCTATCTGGCTCTTATGGTGTTGGGGTTTGCATCGTAACAACGAAACAATTTCTCATTTATTTATTTTACTATTATTCCAAATAAATATCTTAAAAATGATTGACGGATTTTGCTAGCTAAAAGTAATTTGAGAATATAAAAAAAATGTACAGCATTCCAACGATGCATGGTCTCGAAGTTTGCATCGTTGGAATGCAACGCAAATTCTTTTTTATTTTCTCATTTTTATTATTCCACAAAATCTTTCTTTTGCTGATTTGAGTTCTAGGTCTCTAGATAAGTGACTCGAAAAATGATTGGGGGATTTGCGTAACGAAGATTCGACAAAAGAAGTTCGAGCAATTGAAAAATGACAATTTTCATTGCATTTCAACGGTGCAAAGTACAATTTGTCGATTTTTCTTCCCTTCTCCTCATTTCATTTACTGTTTGTCTCTTGTTTTCCTCGTTCAGTCTACTCTTCTTTTTTTCTCTCTTTTCTCCAAAAAAAAAATTACATATAAATTATTTTCTACTTTTTAGTCTTTAGTTAATTTGACTAGAGCTCAGAAATGTTTGCAGAGGGATTAATTCTTTCAAAATACCCGGTGTTATTATTGGTCGATTGTCAGGAGAAATCCTGGAGAACTGTGTTAGGTAACATCTATCATAGACGTTGGCTCACCAGCTATTGGACCTCACCTTTTAACCTATTTTACCTATTGGACCCTTTCAACCATTGTGTGATCCGAGAGCACTTAGAGCCAACTCATATGTTCTCATGCACTTTCCATGTATTGTCGGCTCCAAGATGCACGTTTGCAAAACTTCAGAGCTCTAAGTAGTCGGGGAGTGGGTGAAAGGTCGATTTTCCGTTTTGCATCTCACACCAAGTCAAGTTAAATAAAAGATTTTTTTTTAACCGCTGAATATTCACAAATCATTTCTTGTGGCCCGATGAGATAGATATAAAATGAAAAGAAAAGAAAACGAAAAAATTGACGAGCGGACATAGGGGAGAAATCGTATAAAGTTTTCAAGTGTGTTCGCAGAGAGTCGCTCTTCGTCGCGAGTTGGTCGTTCGCGCTCGCGAGTATCTAGAGCAAGAGAGAACTTTTTCGAGGATAAATATGCGGGCTGCTCGTTCCAATGAAGAAACTCTCCGGGGAATCTTTCAGGGCAGACGCTCTCGCGTAACTAAACTTGTTTCGGTGGCGTAAGCGTTTGTACGATTGGACGAATGTGCGGGTAACAAAATGTTTGATATTACGGCTTTATCCATCCACGCGATTTTTGTTCTCTTCTATATGCGAAAACTTAATAGTCTGAATTTTTCTTAATTGTTCGTCATCTTTCGAATTCGCTATTCTCGATTACGACGCCAATCGAAAACAATTTTTAACGGGTTACTGGGAAAACGTATGCAAAATAGAAAGAAAGAAGAGACAAAGGGATATTGTCGTAACTATAGGTAGCTCGAGTTTCGACAGAAGACAATCCCTGAAAGAAAGTGCCGCATGAATTGTCCTTGCGACAATTTGAAATTGTAGGATTGCTCTTATGGATTTACCACCACAGCTGGCTCCCCCTTACATTCGTCGTATGTAAATTCTTGGATGACGTCAACACGGGGGAATAAGTACCTCGCATATGCGTATTACCTGAGTGTACGCTATACCCAACAGCTGATATTTTACCGTGCAAGCCACGTGGGAGCTTTGCCACTTGGGTAGCACGAGTCGCGTTCTGTGGGGGTGAAGGAGCCTCGCGTGTACGTGTCACCGTACCCCCCCTGCCGACTCTCGTCGTGTATGCGGGAACAAGAATCCCCGGCGGTATCGAAACACACACAATGAAGGGGGATTGAACAGAGTTTGGCGAGGGCACATACCACTGAGACTCGAAGCTTGCATCCCCCTCGGTAACAGCTGACCGATTCACGCATTAATAAAGTACGTTACAAAATTATCTCACCCCCCTCTTTTTGTCCCGGGATATTATTCACCACCCCTCTCTGACATTTTCGATATTATGGGCTTTTGAAGTTTGCATCGTTGGCACACAACGAAAAATCCGTTTCATTTATCATTTTTGTTATTATCCAAAATCGTCTTTTGCAGATTTAGCTTGTAGACCGCTAATTAACCCTCCGTGGTCACACTTCGGTAGAATAATATGGTGGTCACACTGGGTAAAATTCACCCGGCCAAGTTCCAGATGGTTGCTGTCTGAAAACTATCAGTCCGAGCGGGATTGAAAAAAAGACTAGAAAATACTTTGAACATTCTAGAACATGTGTGAAAAGTCGGTATGTTAAAATTCAAACGACGTGTTTTCAAAAAATCGTGAATAGGTCAATTTGTCAAAAAATACTCCTTTTCGCTAAAAAAAAAGTTATAAATGTCTGAATTTTCGATATTTTCAAGTAAAATTGAAACCGGATACTCGTCAGATTTTTTCGGGCAAAAATAGTGGCATAGTGGCACTTGAAAGCCTTGCCTCCTGGAAGGCCGACCTTTAATAGAAACTAGGACCCAAGATATATAGGCCCAAAGTTAGGTCTGCGTAAAATTTACCCAAGGTCACCAAGGACAGTTGAGGATCCTAAAAAATGTTTTCCAGATTTTTGTAGCCTAGGTCTACCGAAAGAAAATTTCCAAAGTTCGAAAAACATATTTTCCGTTTGGCTCGGGGTTTCAACGGTAGCCTTTTTCCAGCCGTTTTTATTATTTGGCTCATAGTCAACGACAGGCAAGTGGTCGTACGATTTTCGCGGATCGGTCATTTCTTTCCTCTACAAGGTTCACAGAAATGCGAGCAGACTCGAGACAGCGAGAGGGCGGGATTTCGAGTCATGTGAAACGCGCTTGATCGTTCGAACGAGGTTGAACCAGGAATTTATACCGCGCGCGCCCGGCGGCGGCGGCGGCGGCGGCGGCGGCTCGAATCGAGAGAAGAGCCTCCTTCGGGGCTGTGCTCTCCCGTCACGTCTTGAAATAGTAGCGACGCGTGGGTTGCCCCGGTGCATCGTCGAGAATAATAACAAAAATACGCGGAGAGCCATCCTCCCAATGGTATCCACTCTCCACGCGTTCCCGTGCATCACCGTTCTCCGTACATATATGTACAGCTTTAGTAAACAAGAAAACACCTCGATCACGTGTGCGTGTATGTGCGCGTAATAACGTGATAATCGTAATAGGTATATCATACACTAAAGAAATTGGCTATGGATGTTCAAAGGGGGGGGGGGGGGGGTGGTGCAAGGGACGGTCCTTTCCGATAGACATGAAAAATGAATAATCGGAATACTGAAATATTTCAATGTTCGCAGGTACAAGAGAGTCGAGAGTGGGGAGGGCTGAGGGGCGGGGGAGTACCGGAACTATTCTGCAAGTTGACTCAATTGCTCGCCACAGGCGTGACGTCATTATTTGAATTGCAAGAGGGAGTCGTAAACAATGAATTTTTTAATTCACACTGCTCCGGCTCACGCGCATCCTCGAGCGAGCGAACGAGCGGGATTGGACTGAGAGAGAACGAGGGGGAAGTCCCGACAACGCCGGAATTTACTTGACCTAGTGCTCTCTCTCTCTCTCTCTCTCTCTCTCTCTCTCTCTCTCTCTCTCTCTCTCTCTCTCTTCCCCACTTCTGCCTTCATCTCTCGTTTGGTCATTATTCGCGCTACTATTCTGACGATATGGCCACATCGCGTGCTCGTCGCGTATTTTTTGCGTCGCTTTATCGAGACCGATTGCTCGAATTGTTTCGACGAAATTAACAAACTTTCACGGCCACATATCTTCGGCCAAATAATGAATTGATTAATCGAGGGGTCCGAAGTTTCGCCTGGACATACGTCGAAAACCCGAATTGATAATGTGACGACGATCCTAGAGGTTCGAGGTACCCAGGTAGGAAATTAAAAGGCTGACGATGGAAACAAGCTTGTGCGAGCCTTGTTTCACCGAGCCTGAGTGAGACAGACCTGGCCCAGGTTTCATTGCATCGTTTAGAGCAGCCTGGAACCAAGACTGGCTGCTTAGCCTAAACTCAGGGTTATTTCAAGCTTTATTCGGCCGATGAATTTTGAGGCTGAAAAATCAAGGCTGGATGCAGGCTTGTTTCAGGTTGTGATAAAATAAAATAAGATTAAAATAGTATTTTTTCTGTACTTTTATGAAAAAAAAAATTTAGCAATAAATTTGTCGGGTGCGAAGGCACGAAAAACGAAAGCGAAGGAGGCAGCTCAGAACATTTAAACATATGCTTTTATCGATATTTATGAGGTACACAAAAAAGTGTATACGAAAATAAAAGTACGCAATAAAATAAAGTATTGTTTTTTAAAATATTTTTTATATATATATTTTGTAACAAATGATATAACAAATAATAAATATATATAACAAATCAAATGAATTCTTTACAAATTGATTAAATTTACCCCAATGTCGAATATAGAAAACTAAAAACAGGCCTCATATAGCCTCGGGAAGAGTTTGGGAAAAGCCTGGTCATAAATGCTCGTGAAGGCTTCATTAAGGCTCATTTTGAGCCTTGTTGTTTCGTCGTTTCAGGCTTAGTACAGGCTTTTCTACCAGCCTTTGGTCAAGCCTGTGTGCAAGAGCCTGAAACCGCGTTATCATTAAGAGGTTCAGCTAGGCCTGAAATCAGGCTGGTGCTCAGCCTGAATTAAGGAGGTACACCAGCTTCAGCAAAATGGTGATAGATCAATAAAATTTGGTGAATATATTCTTTAGTATTATTCATGTAGATACAAATTTTTTCAGATTTTTTGGTTGTGCCGTTTTGTTACAAATAATTCACAAGCGTTTATTCTTATACCCGGAATATATACCTATATCTATAAAAACGCTATGCTTATACACGTGAACTTCAATGTTCAATTATTCGATAACGGCACAATGAAAAAATCTGAAAAAAATTGTATTGACATATATAATACTAAAGAATATACTCACCAAATTTTATTGATCTATCACCATTTTGAAATTTGGCCATGGTTTAGCATGGCAACATTGTATGAAGCTGGTGTACCTCCTTAAAAAATGTGAGCCTTGTTTCAGGGCTTGGCGAGCCCTTTTTTCATGGTCAATTCCTACCTGGGTAAACAAAAAGCCGGGAACTTAACTGCGCTGCACGCGGGGCGACACGAACTACGGGGTTAAACCTTTGAAGGGCGCCCTTCATCGTGGATTTCATTTTTCCCCATCTGGCTATAAACGATCGACGGAAAACCGTGTCTTCTCTTGAAGAATGGAATTTTACAAACATTTCCTTTATTTCGCAAACGTAAAGTCCGCGCGGACCTGGATGTACCTTGGTGCTTTTTCTTTACATTCTAGTCTCTCAGATTCGAGCTGCGACTACTATTGTGTATTTAGTTTGGCCCGTACCTGATCCTAATGCGGTATTAATTAATTAATAATTTAATTATACTTATATATTATTTATATTCAATTATAAATTTGAAAAATAGAAATACAACATTTTTTTTACTGATATTATTTATATCACTTAAAACGATATCTCTATACGATATGAAAGAAAAATACAATAGCATTTTCATTTTTTCTCGCGCAAGTTTTTTTTTCCCGCTTTTTTTCTTCTATCAGAACAGAGGGGGGGTGAAGGTTTTAGGCCAAAGTTAACGAAGTTATCAATGGAGAAAGTAATTGATACAATTTATACACAGATTTCGACAATAACATTTTTTACAGATCTCTGTTACTTACGTTCTCTCTTTAATATGTATAGAATAATTTTTTCTCTTTTATCACATACGCGTGTTTCGTTGAAGGATAGGACGCGTTGAAATATAAAAAAATTTAATTGTGCGTCGCAAAGCGCGGGAGAGACAAGAGATTAATTGGCCAAGGTCGTTGCAACGAAAACATGACACGAGCGGATCACTGCTGATTGCATACGCGTGATGTTTCACGACGCGAATGTGGCGCTTACAATTGAACGGCCGATACGCGATTCGCCCGCAGACTATAACGATCACTGTATGCAAATAGCAGACGTGCATTTCATTAAAAGGGTATCAACGATCAACTTTCGCCACCGTTGCGAGGGAAAAAAGAGAAGAAATTGAAGTTTAAAAAAATGTTGACTTTCCCGAATGTTCATTCCGATAGCACGAACGACAAATGACCTTTGGGCCATCTCTGAGAACCAGTTTAATCATATTGTGTTTTCTTTTAAAATGAGACTCGAAGTTCTCGCGAAATTGTCTCGCGTTTACGAAAATATAAACAGAAGCTTACATGGACATATTTTTTTTTAGTTGAAATGTTTTTTGACTCGACAATCGTGTAACGGAATTATATTTATTTTCTCGTTACCTTATAAATGTAAAGGGAATACACGTGGTCAGGATATTTTTCTGGCAATTGAGCGTGAGTTAAGCATCGATAATGCACTCTCGATAAACATTTTGGCGGGAAAAAGTGGTATGTTCAAAGAATGTATGTTATATATCGCGTATAACGTAAAGAACAGACGAAGGCTCGTCCGTTTACGGGAGAAAAAAATCAACCAAGCATCTTTAAAATGCAATGAAGATGAACTTCTTGTTTGTCAATAAAAAAGATTTCGCAGCGAATTTGTGCTCTGAAAATCAATAAGAGTTATAGGAGATCTTCGGTTTAGATCTTCAGAATAGCCGAGTGCTCAGTTTTCAAGGCTTTGAAAAAATCTGAAAAAGTTCAGGATTACTTCTCGAATGAGACTGAATTTTGCGTCGTTGGAATGCAATGAGAATGATTATTTTTTAAGTCGCTTGTTTAGAGATATAGAATTTAAATCTGAAAAATAATATTTTGTAAAATAATAAAAATGAGAAAACGAACATATAAAAGAGAGTCGCATTGCAACGATATTTCTTTTTCATTCCTTTTATCATTATCCAAAATAATATTTTGCACATTTCGCTTGTAGATCGCTAAATAAGGATCCTAAAAAATATTTACGTGATTTTCGCAGCTCAGATATACCGAAAGAATTGTGCCAAGTTTAAAATCAATTTTCGTTGTATTCCACCGATGCAAACTTCAACGTCATGAAGTATGTGCTGCATGAGCCAGAAGTTGCCAGGGTCGAAATTAAAACCGTTATTGAGTTGGACTGTTATTAGATGCAGTGTTACACAGTTGGGACAATTAATTTTGTTACCGCGCGTTGATGGTATTATTATCATTAGCGAAACTTACCGGTAATGGACGACTGTTTTCTCGTTGTGGCGTTAAGTACAGGGGTGGTAGATTCTCGCGCCACGATGCACTTGATTTTCTTTCTCCGGCAGGTTATCGCGATAACATCCTCATCGTCCTCGGAATTTTCGCGACGTCCGCAAACGACGATACCGCCGGTTTGGCCGATATCGGGTACCCGGGGCTCTTGGGGCGGCGTTCTCTCGGCCTTTCGCGCCACGCTTACGGGGGTAACGTTCGCATTGATGACCGGGGTGACGTTCGTCGCGTTGATCGAACGTTTCCTCGTCAAGGTGACGGTGGTGGTGGTGGCGGCGGTGGCAGTGTTATTGGCAATATTTCGCGGGCAAGACTGGTTGCTCGTGGTAGTTGCCGTCGTTGTCATCGCGGTTGTCGTCGCGTCATCGTTCTTTCGCGGCGTACCCGGTGAATTTCTGCGAAGGTAGGGCATACCCCGGAGCGCATAGGGCTCCGGTACAACGTCCTCGTGGGTGACCGGTTCCCAATCGTAGCGGGAATTGTCCCGTGGTATCTCGAGATGAAAGTCGAAGCCCCAACGCTCGGCGTCGAGGAGCGATTGGGCGCGTAGCTCGCGCTCGGCCAGAGCCCGCGCGGCCGTGTGATCAACGGGACCAAACAAGTCCCGTCGGACTCGGGCGAGCGCCACTCGGCTCGGGGCGACTCGAGACGAGCCGACCATACCGCCTCGATGACCCAACTCGCTCATCATCGCCGGATTCAATACGCGCGCACTCATTTTTTCCTATATCAATATTCGACGCAAAAAAATGTCACTCTTTTTTTAATTATTTTGTTACGTCACTTACTCCTCCTCCCTTCACTGTCCTTCCGAGTTCGCGACGCGAGGAAATTCGAAAAAACGCCGCTTTCGCGCTTCCGCGTGTTTGCGCCGCGGGCGCTGGGAACGGCCGCCTGAGAAGGGATACGGGGGCACTCTCTCTCTCTCTCTCTCTCTCTCTCTCTCTCTCTCTCTCTCTCTCTCTCTCTCTCTCTCTCTCTACGATCGCAAAGTTAAGCGGGACGGGTGACTTTTCCGTGTACACAGCGACGTCCAAGCCGCGATGATCCCCACGCTCTTCCGAAGCGCGCCCACGTATATTTATCTCTACATAGAACGAAGAAAAAAACGCGGGCTGCGAATACGCACTCGCGTGAGCGACAAGGACGGAGAGGCAGGGCCGTAGCACGTGACCGACAGAGTCCTCGCAGCTCTTCCCGCTACTCTCTTATTTTATTATTATTCGCTTCTCTTTTCTCTCTCACTCTCCTCGATGTTCCGAAACTGGCTCGATGGTGGGGAGAGGCGCGAGTTTGAAACTGGCAACGCCGCTTTTTTCTCTCGCCCAGTTTGAAAGTCACGAGAGAACGTGTGCGTGTTATTGAGATTCCTCGATACACGATGACGGTGTGTTGCGTGTGTACGCGCGCGCGCGCGCGTTATCCGCCTCGATTAGGCGGGAGTCGGTACGAGCACGTTTCTCAAGCTCCGATGACGCACACTTGGCGCGACTACGTTCCAACTATTGACGATTCGACGATTTGCACGATTTTTTTTTCTCTCTCATTAATACACTCTTTTTTCTGTCCCTTTCGTTACGGCCCGCGTATCAAGGGTGTATCCTCGTCGGACTCGTACGTCACCAGAATTCACATCGACAATTGTTCCTGTGTGTTTTATTCCGAAATGCCAAAAATTCCAGTGGCTCGAGACGTATTTTTTTTCTCGTTTTACGCGCAAGACTTTTGGTGATTCGGTCGACACATTCGTTCGCTTTTTCTCCTGGCAACGTAGTCGAGCCTCTCTCCTTTTTCTCGCTCGACGAACGCGCGTCTCCAGGGGTGTAACAACACACTGATGACGAAAATTCCCCCTCCTGCGAGAACGGCGGCAACGCTGCACTTGTGCACCGCGTAGCGTGCGAGGGCGCAAACACCAAGCGACGAGTCGAACTATATATATACACGTGTCTGTGGATACGTATATGTGTGTGCGTTCGAATCGAGGCGCCGAGATTGAAGAACTCGTGAACTAAAGCTTTTGAGAGCTCACACCGCGTTCTGAAACTTTGTTTCGCGAGAATTTCGGGACAATACTCGTCTACGAGACGAAAGAGGAGTAAAATTTTATCACACTGAACGTCTGTATTGCACTGGTCTCAACGCGACGCTTATCGTCGTCAAGTCGAAACTTGTTTCTTTTTTCACAGGTCAAGCGAAACTCGATGTACGGTACAATTATTCACCGTTGTCTTTTTCTTCTTCAATAGTTTCTTGTCTTTTCACGTATTCGTACTATCCCGGATTGAATTTCACCGTGACCGCGATTCAAGTTGGAATCTTTTGGCTTGTCTTTTATTTTGATTTATTCGTCCACTATTATCGAAAGTCGCATATCACAGTCGCGGGAGAACGCCCGCGCGCGTGTTAACGCGAGAGACCGTGTTTCCCGGGCGAACGTGAAACGACGTTTGAAAACGATTGCGCAGTTATCCACACTGGTTGGCGGGGCGGCGGATTGTACGAAACGGTACAGCCGTAAGGAGGCGTGTTACACGTGCGAAGCGCTCTCTAGCGACTGACTCGAGCCCCGTTTGCTGCGGCAAACTCTCTTCTCTCTTTTACGAAACATGACGATTCAACAACTCGGTCGAGTTCGGTCGCGTCCGGTCCCTCGAACGAGGAGCGCTCTCTCGCTTCCCCCCGCCGTACTCTTCACCGCTCACCGCTCACGACCCACCGCTGACTCGTCGACGCTCGGCCCTTCCCCTATCGCGGTCGCCCCCCCCCCCATCCCTCCCGCTCTCACGAACCCTTTTCATCATCGCGCTCGCCAACTCTTGTACACACGCGTGGCCGCTGAGGCGGGGGCGGGCGGGCGGGCGGGCGGGGATAACGCAACCGCCAGTCTTCGTAGATGGTGCCCCGCGCCAACGCGCGGTACATATACTCCGCTCGTCGCGAGAGCACGCACGAGGTCGACGACGCGTCCAGGGACCAAGCGCGAACACAAGGAGCCTCGCGCTCGGCGCGCGCACTCGCGGCACACAAAATATACACTGTACGATCGTACAGCAGCTCTCGTCACCTTCTTATGCCAGTGCTTGTACGAGTTCGCATGGGAAAGCCGATTTTGAGGCATTCGACTTCGAGGACCGCTCTCGGAGTAGCATGTTATCCATTACGTGCAACATTATTTGAACCACGCATGTTTTTTTTTAATAAAAAAAAATTATTTTAAATATTTTCATGTAGTTTTTTATTTTTTTACAACATGGTCCGCCGAAAACCGCCTCAATCGGCGCCCACACTGGGTGATGTATGCATCTGAAAAAAAATATATATATATATATATATATATATATATATATATATATTCTCAATCTGTATGAGTATTCTGAGCACTGGTAGCAGAATTAGTACTAAAAAAAAAATTGTTACAAAATGGCGGCCTGTTAAACTTTGATTAACGATATTTCGTACATTTTCGGGTATTCGACGAGTTATAAAATGTGGGCAAAATTATTGTTCGACTCAATTTTGCTACCAGTCCTCAGAAAGAGGCTACAGAGGTATCTGCAAAATATGAGCTCGATCGGTCAATTAGTTATCGCCAATTAGTTATCGCGAACGAGCGCGAACTTTAAACGCGTTTTTCTCAAAACAACTTTTTTTCTTGCTTCGTTGATTTTTCCTCTGGAATTACTGAACCGATCCTTACGAAATTTTAACTACATATTTGTCACATCTATGGCAACTGTTGGAACTACAATTATTATTATTTGAAAATTTTTATGCCAAGTACTTTTTTTTAACCGAAATATCACGCAAAAGTCTTATTTTTCGAGACTTTTATCAACAGCCGCCATATTGTTATTTTTGCATAAAAATTTATAATTCTAGTTCGGACAGTAGCCACAACTATACTGAACTCGAATCGTTTGATTTTTGTGTTTCAAATAAATCTACTCAGAAATAACATCAACGAAGCTGATATCGTTTTTTTTTCGAGGGGCTATGCGGATGCTGCTACCAGAGATGGATAAACGATGTAAAATGAATTTTTAAAAAATTTCATACATTTCAAGAGTAACTTTATCAAGCCCAACAAGATTTAAATCAATATCTTTTATAAGAACCACACGAAAAATTCCCGAAAATACCTAATTTTTCAGCCGTCTAAAGTGGGATGATTCCTTAAGTTTTTTTTACAATCTTTGGATTGAAAAACATTTATCAACGCGGTAGATACAATGGTGTGTGCAGAGCGTTGTTTGAAAAACGTCCTTTGCGGTGACAAATTAGGCCGATTTTTGGCGAAAAAATGCCGTATTTTCGTTGATAAAAAAAAACTTTTTGAAAAAGTAATTTTGAGAAAAGCGCGTTTGAAGTTCGCGGGCTCGCGAAACCTGCCTAAACTAGCCCATAACTCCTTCAAAGTTCAACGGTTCGACTTGAATTTTTCAAATGTTATATTTTGAGAATCCGCCGAAAACGAAAAATGGATATTAAAAAAAATTCGACTCAGTGTAAGTGTCGAACCCTCAACTTTAATTTTCACCAAAGATTTCATAGAAATTCTCACTTACAAGGGTATACGTTCAAAGGCAGGAAATAGATAAAGTTAATACACATATGTACAGCCTTGGCCAAAAATATTAGGCACCCTGTAAATTTTATATCCGAAAAAAATCGAATATCTCGACGAAAAAAATCGTAAACCAATTTACCAAGCGGAATTTTGAAGCGGACAAAGCCAGCTTTATTTGCCTTTTTTAATTGTATTTTGACGATTTTTTGTACCTGGTACGCCATTTTTGAAAATGCCCGCTTTTCACGATTTTCGCACTTTGCAAAATCGCGTACTGGACTTTGAAAAGTAGTAATCTCACCATTCAGTGGTAATATCTTTGAAAAGGACACCGTTAGCTTTAGTTTCATTCTCAAACAAAAAATTTTGTGATTTTTTTTCGCGGAGTTATTTAGTTTTTTTTTCGTTAAAAAACGGCAGTTTTCGAACAGCCGGCATCGTGCGGTGTAACTTGAAAATTATAAGGTTTGGAATATTTAGTCTAAGGAATAAAAAGTTGTATTTTGTTATTTCGTAGTCGCTACGTTTTTTTTTCAAAATTTCTTTGTATCGCTAGTCGACGATTTGTCTCATTAATTTATTGCCGTTACTTTGAAACAACGAAATTTTGATGAAAATATGAATAGGAAAAAAGGAACATACAGCCTCGGCCAAAGCATTAGGTACCCCTATAAGATATTGATATTTGAAAAAGTACATGAAACTATTAAAATTGCTTTGAACTACAGCTAAGACGGCATCGCCAAATATAAAATTAAACAATAGAAAACTTCTTTTGGTGGATTGCAAAGGGGCCGCCACTATATTACGTCATCGATTTTTGCTGATTTTTCACCCCCCCCCCCCCACCGCCCCCCAAATCATCCTATCCTTCATATCGCCATAATCCACACTATCGTTACCGTGATCCAACGACCAGACCACCCCTCCCTTCCTCTATTTTAAAATGACGTGATTTATGGACGGCCCCAAAACATCTGGATCGTAAAACGCAAAACATGTGCGTTTTTTAAATTTCGACAAATACTTCGACCAGTCTTCATTTGCTATTCTTAGAGTAGAGAAGCCCTTTTCTCTGCGATTTCATTGGGTGAGCGTTCTTCCTTGTTTTCGAAAAACGCGCAATAATTTAACTTTTTCAGAAGCAAGAGAAGTCCCTAGTCGAAATATTGAAGCAATTGTAATAGTTTCATGTACTTTTTAAAATATCAATATTTGATAGCGGTGGCTAATACTTTTGACCAAGGCTGTATGTACCTTTTTTCCCCTTGATATTTTCATGGAAACATCCTTGCCTCAAACTAATGGCAATAAATCAATGAAACAAATCGTCGACTATCAACCAAAAATAGCGATGCAAAGAAATTTCGGAAAAAAATCTACATAAAATTTAGTGACCCCAAAATAACAAGATACAACTTTTTACTCCTTGGACTAAATATTCGAAACCTCATAGTTTTCAAGTTACGCCGCACGATGCCGGTTTTTCGGAAACCTGCCGTTTTTTCAAAAAAAAATTAATAACACGGCGAAAAAAATCGCAAATTAAAGAAAACAAAACTAAAGCTAACGGTGTCCTTTTCAAAGATCTTACTACTAAATGGTGAAATTACTATAAAAAATGAAAAAATAGCAATCTCACTTAATGGTGAGATTACTATTTTTCAAAGTCCAGCACGCGATTTTGCTTTGCATAATCGCGAAAATCGTGAACTTGCGGCATTGTCAAACGACGTACCCGGTACAAAAAAATGGTAAAAAGGAAAATGAAGCTGGCTTTGTTCGCCCCGAAATCCCGATTGGTAAATTGGTTTGCGTTTCTTTCCCCCATGATATTCGATTTTTCGTTCGGATATAAAATTTACAGGGTGCCCAATACTTTTGCCCAAGGCTGTATAAAAAAAGACTATAAATTTAGTATAAAGTTTATACATAGAGCAGTTTACTATGTTGGAAATATCCACAACACGCAAATATCTTATTTGCTTTAGTTTATTTGCTCTTCATCGCGGTGTCCCAACTTTTTGGGCATATGTATATATTGCATCTACGACGGAGATTATTCGCGATTCTGATACGTCTCACGTCGAAAAGACAGTCCGGTCGAGCATGCGCAATGTTCGGTAAGAACATGCTCGAAAGGACAGCAAAGCAAGAGACAGCGCGAGGAAGAAAGTGGAGGGAGGAGTCCTTATCTTGTTTTCGCGCCATCTATTTTGCTCTCTTCTGCCATATTCGTACTATACGAGGAAGAAACTCGCGACGTATCATAGTCGCGGCACGGGGGGTTCGTCTTGCGAAAGTAAGTCGACGAATTTGATTTCGACTCTCGCCCTCTGACACAGCGTTTTTTTTTGGCCAAAATATCGCAGTGAAAAAATGCTCTCGTTCGAGCGACGGGCGATTTATGGATAAGAACGCGTAACAAAAGATGCGGCGCTCGAGAGTCGTCGGGTCTCGCGGGTCGTGCGAAGACTTTTCATTGATAATTATCAATTTACGTTGTTGCCGCTCGTGGTGGCTTGTTGACTCCGTTGAGAGAAGAGCGGGAAAACGAGAATAATATCTTGTCTCGTGGGCGCGCGAGCGTTGCTTGCCCCCTCCCTTGCTCTGTCTCGCTCTCGTGTACACAGCGCTCGAAGAAACTCTGGCGGAGCACACCATAGATATGACGATCGTACGAAGCGACCAATCGGACGATCGCGCGACGCCACTCTCGTCGTCCCAGCATACACACCAATACGCGCCTTCTCTTTCCATCTACACAGACGCTGGCATTCTCACCCGTTATCTCCTAGTTGGCGGCGGCAGCGGCGGACCTTCGAAACTCGTTGCGGCACCTCGACACTAGAGGTCGCTAGGCCCCGGCGGCAAATATCGCAATATTCGAAATGCCAAATCGGCCAATGTTCCTTCGATAGTTTTCTCGTGGAGAGATCCACCGATAAATGTCCGTATTGATATTTCAATTCTGAGGAGAATCTATTGCGAGATCTGCGGAGGCTTGGCGTTGAAAAAATACGCACGCTCACAATTATGGTCGGAGATATGATTTTATATTTTTTTTTTTTGGTTTTTTGTTCACCGAAAGTGCGATTAATGTCGCGGCGCGCGTCAAGGCGAAGTTTACTCGGCGCAAACTTTGAGGGGAACCGGAAGAGGCGGGTACAAAGCGCCTCGCGCGCTTATCGATGGCGTGGGGCGGCCTGTTTGTCTCGTGACAAGGAACAAGCACCTGTTACATCGCTACGTGAATGAGCTCGTTTGTCGCGTTGCACATATGTGCGCGTGTGTACGTGTCCATACGTACTCTTGGTATCTCACGCGCGAAACTTGATTATCGGAACTGGTCGCTGTGCACCCGCACGTCGCCTTATCAACAGCTTTTAGCACGACTCGCTAACCGTTTTAGATCATTTTCTCGGCCCTTCTCGTCCTCTCCTCTATCGCCCTCTCTTTCTAACTTGGCTCGTTTGTAACGAGCTCAAGGTGGGGAAAAATGAGATCGGGGTCAAGAGAGCGCGAGTCGAGAAATGTCTCTCCCTATGGGTTTTTGTCATCTTCGTACTCTGGTATCGCCTATCAATTGGATAGCGCACCTCGAGGACCAATGCAGACGACAATTGTATTTGTCCCGGAGATGTGGCTGCTGATCTTGGGAGTCTTGGACAACATTTATACACGGTATCGCGAAAGGATATATTTTTTGTGACCAAATTACCGCGACTCAACCATGTCACAATGAATTATATCTCCAATGTTGTATCGCCGTGAATCGGGAAAACGTTTTTTTATCTTGACGGGGAAGAGAATTGAGCGAGATTGGGAAGCTCGAAGAACAGAGAGAGAGAGGGAGAGTCTCGGGGATATAACACGAGAACGGGTGGACGATGCATTATTCTCGCGGAGACAAAAGAAGCCGGTGGAGGTGAGGAGCGGGAGAGGAGAGGCCACCGGATCGTATATGCGCAAATCTTTTGTACGAGTCGCGAACGATTGTGCGACTTCCGTGGGAATTTGGCTGCCGGAAGTGCAACTCTCGCAGATCTTTCTGCTCGATGGTGTACCGCGAGACCAAACTCCGCGGTTTTATTTGTACGACGTCGCACGAGTACGAACGACGAGCGCTCGCAACAACAACAAAAACACGCCGGATGCAAGCTGCACTTTTGCACATATCTCTTCCTTATTTTCTCTTTCTATCGGTTCTGCGTTCATGAAAAACTGTGCGCGTTCCATTGATTTGCGAACGACAACTTTAAATGATTACACTTAAAAAGAAGAAAAATAAACGAAGATATACACGAAAAAAAGTAAAAAAATCGATTTCATAGCGTTTTAGGGTAGCACCGTGCAACGATTGTTCGATTTTAATGTGCGACGTTAAAGTTTGGATTGTTGGAATACAACGAAATTTATTTCGCATTTTTTTTAAGTTACTTTATCTTTATTATTGTCCAAATTTTTTTTTGAAAATTTATACGAATTCTCTCTGGCGAGAATTCGGGATAAAGAAAACCTGTGAGCCACGATCGTAGTCGTAATCTGGCTAAAAAAGATGTTGGGTTTCGAAAGAAAAAAATTCTATACGTTCCAACGATCCAAACTTCAACATTGTATGAACTCTGTTTTTCGTCGTTGAGACGCGCGGTCGAATTGGAACGATCACGTCGCGGAGAAGCGTAGCAAACCGATAAGTTTGTTGTGACTATCGACGCGGAGCAGTTGACATTTGGGCCTACGCAGAGTGTCATTCATCTCCGAGTTCTTACAATACGCGTAATGACGACGCGCAAGATTCTTCGAAGAAGGTTTCACGTTTGTTTTTACAATAATAATGATTTCTTTTTTTAACGATATATTTTACTTTTTGTCGGGTGGGTAAAAAAAATAGCAATGACTTCTGTCAAATAAGGTTTTAGGTGTAAAATAATTGACACGGTGTCTCAAGACCGTTGTCGACACTTTTCGAATTTTGGAATGGCAATAGGTATTTTTTTTTTTTTCAAATCTACGATTCGATTTTTTCCCCTGTGAATCCCTTCAAGATTTATCGCAGTTTATTTTCTGCACGGCTATGCGGGCGAAAGGGAGAAGCAAAAAAATACCCACGCATTTTGCATAAATATATGTATAATAATAATCATTCGATCGTTCTACACAAAGTGCATGTTACGAAATGTTTTCCGCATGCACCACGTCGCAAACACAAAAACACATAAAATAATGTTGTACGTGAATTTTTCTATATTGCACTTTTCGTTCTATCAAAATGAATAAATAATTGCATAAAACTTTTACTAATACAATTCGATTTCTCATAAGATTTCGGAAAACGTCGTTTCTCGATGAAATATATATATATATAAAAGAACACAGCTAGAAACGACGTAGAAAATATCAGAACGGTTCCTCAAGTTCGCAGAGATTGTCAATAAAAGCTCTCTTTCCCTATTTCATTGTCTCGCAAGCTTCGCTTGTCACTGACTCGAAACTTTGGTTCCGTGAAGATAAAAAATTGCTCTTCAGGCGACTAATCGAAAAATCTCAATCCCTCTCTGACTAGTAAAAAAACGCGACTCTACTGTTTTGGTTGAAATACCGTTGTAAAAAAGATGCTTAATACTCGATTGACAAAGTGTGTCAAAGACACACACGATAATATCAAAATATTCCTCCTTCGCCATCTTTTTTATCTCTCTTCTTTTTCGGTCTGTTTGTAACTTCCCTCGTTCCACATTTCGTTGGCTGTTTTGCACTCTTCGACGCGGGCTGTCTCATTCGCTTTTCGGATCTCTCTCTGTCGCGTCTCCGAATCGGAATTAGGCACTTGGTTTCCATCCCGGTCGAGTTTCACCCACAAGTAGTTACCGGGCAGTGGGGTCTCGGTCTCGAAATCGAAGTTCCATCTCTCCTTTGCCTGCTGGAAAAAATGGTATTTAACAAATTCAACGGGTCACACGTGTGTATGTATCATTAACACGATGGTGAATTCCGTTTGATCTATGAACGTTCTACATATGGGCATAGTTCGAAACACTTTTTAGAGATTTTTTTACAATGATTTTTGCAAATTCGCCATTAACGTATTCCTTCCGTTATGATGTATTTATGGTGTTTTGGAAATCAGCTGGTTTGAGCTGGTAAATGGAAAAAAAACGCATCGTCATTTTGGACTGCACCCCAAAATTGATGTTGCAAAGGGTTCATCAACTTAAACGTGTTTTTTTTCCTAGAGTATTATCTTTGTCACGGTGCATCTAGTATCGCGTAAATTAATCATTGTAAATTTTATCCCGGAAGAGGTCCTAAGAATTTTGAGAAGTTTTCAGGACTCCTACGAATCAATAATTTTCCAATTATGAAATTTATTTGTCACTGATTCGTGTTAAATTATTAATTTTACTGATTTTAACTCGGCGTTGCAATATTTGGAACTGATATAAAAAGGATATGTTACAAATTTCTGTACCCTCAGCTCCCCGTGACTTTGATGGTCCTGGCTCTATTTGCATCAAGTATGAGAATGTTGGAGGATCTTAGTGTGAAATTTCTTTGTGTATCAAAATAAAGATTTATATTTTTCACCATTACCTCTTAAATTTGCGGACGGGGATTTCTCATGGACGGCTGAGCTTTTCAATAACAACAAAACGTCACGCTCTGTAGATATCACCGACGCAGCGCTTGACGATTGTTTTCACTCGAAATATTATTGGTCTTTGAGAAATCTCTGTCCAAAATTTTATCTGTCATTAGCAGGACGTTATAAAAATGAATTGTTCTGAAAATCTTGTATTTTCATCAATGATGATTTCGAGTACGATAGCGAGCTAAAATATCTTCTCATTTCCTTAGCCCCCTTCTATCGCCCATTTGGCCTTTGGTTCCTCAATTCGTATGGTAAATAAAAACCTTTTTTAGATCATCGCGAGCTTCCTCGAACAATTCGTTAGTCTTATTCTCATCGAGGCCCTGACGACTCTCCGGTCTCTCGTTGTCCTCATCATCAGCGAACAATCTTCTTCGGACACTTCGATTGGTCAAATTGCGTCTCGCAAATCCTTCCCGAAAATCCCCACTGCCGTCCTGCATCGCCAGACGAGCTCTTGCAAAAGCAAGAAAAAAAAAAAGAGAAATAGGAATTCTTGCTAAATGTGTAGGTGCGTGTTAAACGATATTTTGTAAAACTCTCGGCACAATAGACGAGGCATTATTGTGTGAAAGAGTACAACTCCTCTCCGAGCGTGTGTATCGCTAAGCATGATATTCCGTACGAACGATGTATCGGTATTGCGCGGGTACCGTTACTTCCGGCAATTCAAAACACGGCGTTACTTATGGGAGAGCTGGATGGACGTATGCTGGTGCTCGGGGATTGTTCATTGAATGCACGCACTTACGTCCTAGGCGCGCAGTGCTGTCCGGGGCAAATATTGCCAGTGCATTTTCCGCTAACGCTCGAAACACGGGATACTATCTATTCGAAAAATCATTTCCGTTGCTTTCAATAGTATTCAACGGAATCCCACAAAGCTATTCGTCGATGGAAACTTTTCCGCGAAAAATCGGTTGCCCTAAATTTTTGCTCATGTTGAAGTTTGCATGGTTGGAATGCAACGAAAATCCATTCTTTTTAATTGTTCGAAATTTTTTGGTTGCAAAAATCACTCAAACATTTTTGCGACCTCAATTTGCAAGAAAAGAAGGCTTTGGATAAGCGTAAAAATCGAGATATAAAAAATGAACAAAAAAACGATATTGCATTCGAACTTTGAAAACTTCAACGTCATCATTTTTACTGGTTTCAATAAAATCTCCAGTTCGTTTTGGCGCTGGTCGATGGCAAGTCTTCTTTTCACAAAACCATTGTTCCTAATTTCGACTGTCTTCGGTGAAATCTCCAAATGGCCCTAGCTCATAGCAATAGTTAATAGCGAATATTCTCCCCGAAATAATAGTTCTCTAATTAAATGCCAAAAGTCATCCAATAATTACTCTTCCCTTCCAACCATCATCAATGAAACACGAAAATATTTTGTTATCCCCAGTATTCGTTAGTTCGATGCATAATTCATTCTTAAAATAACCGAATTTTCAATTTTTAACAAATAGTCAATCGGCATTGCCCGATTACAGATTTATTTCCGTTTTTTTTTTCAGTGCACTCAATTCCAACGATGTGCTTGATTTCGTGCATCGCTCGCGCCCCATTAAATTCGTGCAACACCGTTATCGCGGAGTTTTTCGTTATGCCGTCATGTCAAGCGGAAGCACCTCGGACGGCGATACTTCAAACTCACGTGTTCAAAGTGCATGATTTACGGTCACGTGGTATCCGCCTGATACGTATACACAGTGCAACTACTATTTTTCCAACTCGTTACAAACACGCGTTTCCCTTCATTTTCGTATCATTCTCTACCGCCAACGTCGAGTAGTTTGCAGCTGGATATGAACAAATATTTGCCCATTATTGCCGGAGATGCGACGGCGTTAACGAGTTATCGAAGATTGGATCGTAACACTTTCCATTGACAAAATAATACAAATAGAAACATTAATGGTATTAGGAATTGTAACAGCTGCAAGAATTGCAACAACAACAAGAAAAGGAATTATATTAACGATACTGATAATAATAATAATAATAATAGTCGCAATAATAACGATAATAACACGATAATAATAATGGCAATAATAATAATAATAATAAAATTGGAATTTCCATCGGTAAAAGTGATGACAATGCTGAGATGAAATATTTTGAAAGTTAAATTAGGTTAAACTCACGATATCCCTTTGCACTTGATCGACCCTTGG
This sequence comes from Ophion slaviceki, assembly GCA_944452715.1. NCBI lineage: Eukaryota > Metazoa > Arthropoda > Insecta > Hymenoptera > Ichneumonidae > Ophion > Ophion slaviceki. The sequence continues at coordinate 989,933 of OX101785.1, read as the reverse complement.
ACTGTTCGTTTTGTTAAATCGAAAAAAATGACAGAGATGAAAAGGAGAAGAAAAAAAGAGGGAGCCTTTCTCCGTTGTCCGTTGTTTGGTGGAAAAGCGCGTCGCGGTGGCGAGTGACACGAGACACCGGAGCGCCTCAGGAGAACTGCCGGGAGTTTTTCATTGTCGCCCGCGGGTCTTGCGTAGATGCGCGTCTATCGCGAGTGCACGCGATGAGTTGACTGGATTGCGGACAACTGGGCAAAACCTCGAGACAAATGTGCGAGAAATTGGTAGCCGAACGATCGGGTGATGTGTGCGGCTCGGGGATGCGCGCCGTTAGGCATATGGCGGGGTATCGCGAGATCGATAGTTTTACGTGTCCCGTGGGGGTGGACCACGGGACTAGACCTGCCGCGTTCTCGCCCGAGGGCTGCAAACGCGAATGCGCGCGCATCGCGACAAACTTCATCCCCTTGTGCACGAGCTCGGGGGGTGCGCACCGTCAATTGCACGAAATTCAAACGCTCAACATCGCCGCATCCATTTCTAGGGCGATTGGGCCAATGGTGCTGACATTTATAGACGGAGCAGAGCCTTGTTTGTGAGCGTAAATGAATTTTCGTTGAATTTTCATTTGACAAAACATTTTTATTTCAATTGAATGTTCATTTGAACTGAATTTTTATCGAATCGATAGCACGAATGGGTTTTTTTTCAGCTTATGAAAAAGAGCTAATATTTCATTTCGCAATGGTGAATTGGTCGAGCAACTAGTCCGTCGATTATTAAACAACAGTATTTTCCAACACCGTTATATTATCATTATCTTGAAATTTGCATCGTTGGAACGCAAGGATAATAATTTTTGTTCAATCGATAACAACATTTTTCCACTTTAAGCTATGAAAATCACTGGAATATTTTAACGTATTCTAATTACAGATTTACAACCACAATTTGTGCAAAAAAATGTTTTTCATCCTTACAAAAATAAAGACATTTTTTAACAATCGTTGTATTCCAACGTTTAACATTTAAATGTTTTTTACTATTGATATTTGATATGCACAACGTTTTTCGTACAGTAGCAAAAAAAAAGAAAAAAAAAAGAAAGAAAATCATATTATTTCTAGTACTTGCTAAATGTCAGTTTCACGAATTATTTAAAAAATGTTGGCCAAACGCGTACAGAAATAGAGAGTTATTCAAAGAATTTTCGATCAGAGTGCATTTTACACAGCTCGCTGGTCTCAGTGAGAAGAAAAATAAACAAGAAAAAAAAAAACAAACCTTAAAGATGGTAAAATCGTCGACTCGAACGTGCGGTGAAAGTTTTCGGTGCCTGTTGCACTTTCTAATTTTCGCAACGCGCGCCTCGTCTATGCAGCGCGTAGGTAGTAGCTATCTATAATCACCATGCGAAAGCGATAGACATAATAGTACACGAATATTCTTAGCTGCGCGCAGCCTTCGCGTCACGCGGCAACCTCTCCGAGCCTGTAATAATATCGCCATTTTATCTTATCGACGTTGACTCGCGTGGCGCAAAAAATAGTTTAAAGTACCGATAATGATGCGAGCGCACGTGCTGACGCGCCCGAATGCGAAATGAAAGTATGCAAGGTCTCGTTGACGAGCGTCCGAGGAAGGACGAGCACTCACTACTGACTCTCTTTCTCGCTGCACTCGTTACTTTTGCGTTTAAACTACGCACCAGTTGACATCGTACGTTGCACACTAATGTAGGTACGTCTATATGGCAAAGCTGATTTTTGACGGGTTACACCTAGCTTGTTGCCGGAAAAACGACGAACCTTTGCGAATTTTTGTTGCCAAAACTTGCGCCGGTTTTCAGTATCTATTTTTCCAATGAAAAATATTTATAAATATGGCAGATAAGAATAGTTTGTGCGGAGCACACTTTGAAAAACGTCTTTCGCGGTGACCACTGCCGCTCGGAAACGAATCATCCGAAATAATAATAAAACAATAATAATAAATAAAACAAATCGAACGCATTTAGTTCTTGCATGCAATAATCTAGTGCTTGGACGAAGGATTTAATAAACTTGTTTTTTCACTAAATCTCTGCAGTCCAAAGCGAAATTATCGTTTTTCGGAGGAAAACCCCTCTATTATCGTTACTAAAAACGAAAAACTATGCTTCGAAAAAAAAATTATATTTTTCGAGCCGTGCTTTTTTATGTGTAGAATATTGTGGTCACTGATTTTTAAAACGTCACTTTCAGAAAAACGCATTTGAGTTCGCCGAATCGGGGAACCTACCTGTAAACGCCCATAACTCCCTCAATTTTCAACGGATCGACTTGAAATTTTCAGACAATATTTTTTAAATGTTTTATTTTGAGAATCCGTCGACAAGCCAAAATCGATATTTCGAAAAAGTTTAACAGGTCGAAGCTCTCAATGGAGTTTAAGTCTACATCATTGGAACGCAACGACAATTATTTCTGTTATTTTAGTTTCTTCATTTCATTATTGTTAAAATCATTTTTTGTGGATTATGGTTGTAGATCTCCAAATAAGGATCCCCCACAAATACTTCGGTGATGTTCAAAGCTCAAATCCGGCAAATAAAATTTGCGTTATAAAAAAAAAATCATTTTCTCTGACATTTTCCGATGGTGCAAACTTCAATGTCATGATTTTTAAGCATTCGACTTCGCGGATCATCCCCATGGTAATGGTCCCCGTACTCAACATTACGCAAACCCGAATGTCTTCGAAATCATCTTTGGACACAATTACTTAAACCGGGGTCGTTCCAAGGATCATATTGTCCCGAGAATCATCGATGTTTTTGAAAAAATAAATAAATAGATAAATAGACATTCCGAAACGCGCCAGATGTACGGACGGCCAATATCGAACGAATATAAAGGCTTTTAAATATATTTTTTTCATGTCTAGGTTTGTGTATGGATGAATGTGGTAATTCCTGCGGTTCTTATGATGACGAGCTCGAATACATTTTTGTTCCGTATAACTATAGAGAAGTCTTGGCGTATAGGAACGCGAGTTTGTCCTTTTAAAGACACACGAGACACGCGTGCTAACGACACGTTGTTATTAAAAACAGTTAGAGAGAGAGGGGGGGGGGGAGAGGGAGAGAGAGCGAGACAGAGAGAGAGAAATAATGAGCAAAGGGATAAGCTGGCTCACGTGACGTTTGCTCGAACGCGCTTACGGAGGCTGCACAATTGAAACTGATGTGATGCAGTTGAAAATTGTCGCGAGGCAAGTACTACCCTCCCCGTTCGTAGACTATAGTACTGCGTTGCAACTGACTAGCCTAGATTCCATTGGATCGGACGCATGCGCTATTCACATTGTAACAGAGCTAGCCACGCGATGCCCGTTTTCTATTCATGCTGGACATTCGTCCCACGACGAGAGACAAGATAGCTAGTGTCGACTTTCGAAAGAAAAAAAAAAAGAAAAATCCTTTGAACTCTATGCGTACCAAACGTTTCTTGCAACTTCGATGATGATTGCTGGAGTTGCCATCTTAAAAAAAACCATTCTTGTTTCTTCGTTGCTAGCGATGACGCTGGGATTGGAGTTGAATTTTTGAGGCCCGCCATCTTTAAGGCGGGTGTACGATTTTCAGTGCTACTGATGATGACTTGTCACGATATTGAACTTTTTATCGTTAAAACGCACCGGATTTCCTTTTTTCTAATCGCCAAAATATTTATCTTGCGAATTTGGGGTATGAAAAACAGTCAAATGTCCTTAAGGATCTTTAATAGAAATCTACAGCATAAACTGTCAAGAAAGTATCTTGGATAATAATGAAAATAAATAAATAAAAGTATAAAAAAAGGATTTTCGTCAGATTCCAACGATGAAAACTTCAACACCATCTCTTCGCGAACGTTGATGTACGACCTCGGGAGGATTCTCGAGACTCTTTAACGATCTGAGAACATGCGGGAATATTAATGAAAATCGGGAAGCGCGAGTCGAAGACGGACAGGTAGTAAAATGATTACCAGTGGGAAGTGCGATCGAAGGAAATTCTCACAAAATGAACGCGCTCTCGAGTCCCGCAAACTTGCGGTAAAAAGACTCGTGGTTGGTGTATCTGTATGTAACCACGAATCCGAGAGAGAGAGAGAGAGAGAGAGAGAGAGAGAGAGAGAGAGAGAGAGAGAGAGAGAGAGAGGTGAGGGGACGATGCAACGCGTCCGAGACTCCGAGTCGGAACTGCGTCTCGGAGCAATCTCCTCATGAAATAACGGTACATACGCTCGAGCGTTTGTCCATTTGCCTACTACGCTTCCCGGAGCGGCCGAGACGGGTCAAGTGAATTAGGAAGCTATAAAAATTATCCTACGTCACGATTAACGGTTTCACGATTTTATTTAACCAGTAGGGAACGGGAGGAATTTTGGGGGTGCCGCAGTCACTGGGGAACCCCTTATAGTTTCGTCGTGTCCTTTCGTCCGTCCGTCACAGCCGAGTGCCCCTCCACTTGTAACCCTTTGGTTTAAGGTCTGACATAATACGCTGAGAAAGGATGCAGCGAGTAGTTCCAAGTAAAATTACACCGCGCAATAATTACTTTCAAGAATAATTTGTTTGGTGAAAAAAAATGAGACACGCGGTTTTTTTTATCTGACGAGGTTCTATTCGCTATATTTGGGCCCTGTTGAAAAAGATATTAAATGTCGACCAAGCTTATGAAGACCCGTTAATCGTAAACTTAGCGATGGCAATAAAATGTTAATTCAATAACAATTTCATAATCAATGATGATCGAAGAACGAGAGCATATAATTTCAGGACTTTTCGCCTTCCGTTGATAATTTTGCGCTCCGCATAGTCCACTGCGGTCCACTATTCCTAAAAATTAAAGGAACAGAACATTTCTTCAATTTTTTAAGTGTTTTTTGAAGCACCTTATCTATGTGAAAAATGGTCGTATCGAGATGAAAAAAAAGCATTTTTTGTGAGCTACGGTTATCCCGCAATCATAAGAAATGGCGGAAGAACATTTTTTTTCCAATTTTTTTTTATTTTTTGCAAGTCTCCGCGGGGTCGGGAAATTTTCTTTCAGTTAAATTAACGTGTACGTCAGTTGGCTTGTTTATTCAGCTTCAATTTGTTTTTTTGTCTCTCTACGTCAATTTTTTGCTGAGATATCCGACTTTGAATGAAAAAAGATCCTTTTGTCTTTGATCATCGATATCTCAGCAATCAATGATCGCAGAAGAAATTAAATGACAGCTTTGAAAACTTGAATAAATTTCCTGAAAGACGCTTTCATTGATTTTTTATAACATTTTATTTTTTCACCCGTAACATTAATTGGAAAAAAGTACAACAAAATTATTTTCTACAGTTTTTCAGTAAATTTTCCACTACGTTACAAATATTGATGAAAGACTAATGTTACAAGGTTTTTTTCAGCTTTATGTACCCCCAATAGCCCTGTAAATTTTCAAATTGATCCAACGAACCATTTTTCCGGACTGATTGATCAAAGTTTTACAAAACAATGAAAGAAACGAGTGTATTGTTCCTAAACATCGTGTAATCGTCATCAAAATCAAAACAACAATTTTCTTCGACTTTTTTCAAAGCTTTGCACTAGTTGCTTCTTAAATTTAAGAAAATAAAATCGAAAGATTATTATTTTTTTTTATTTGTAAAACATTTCAGGAAACAATCCTGACTCAATACTTGACACGATTCGGCCTTTGCGAACCATATTTTTACTCATCTTTAATTGCTTTGATTAAAAGTTTATACTCCCAAGCTGTATTCACTAGGCGATCTGAGAACTTGTATGCAATTAATTCTCGATATTTTCTGCGAAGGTTATTAGGTTTACTGAAAACAGTTTCTTTCAAAACAGATTTTTCGAACTAATATATTTTGTGGTAAATTTTTTTAGGTTTCGGTAAGAAAATTGGTCAAAAGTTTTTCTGAACTTTAACTTTTTGTCAATTTTTCATCACACCTGGTTTTGGAAAAAAAAATATATTTCTTGTAACCCTAATAACCTTTGCAGAAAATGTCGAGAATTAATCACATAAATATTCTTAGATTGACTAGTGAATGCAGCTTGGGGGTATCAACTTATAATTAATGCAATTACAGACGAGTTAAATTATAGTGCTCAAAGGCCGAATCGTGTCGAAAATTAGTCAGTATTGTTTCCTGAAATGGTTTACAAATAAAATAATTTTATCTTCTCAAATTTAAAATTGGTCTTTTCATTTTGATGATGATTACACGGTGTTCAGGATCAATACCATCGTTTTTTAAATTGTTTTGTAAAACTTTGATCAATTGATCCGGAAAAACGGTTCGATGGATCAATTTGAAAATGTACAGGTCTAGTGGGGGTACATTGAGCTGAAACAAAACTTGGCAATATTAGTCTTTCCATCAATATTTGTTAAGTAGTGTTAGATTTACTAAAAAACTATAAAAAGTCATTTTTTTGTTCTTCTTTTTAAATTAACGTTAAGGGTGAACAAAAACTGTTTTCTCAAAAGTCTATGAAAGAGTCTTGTAGTAACTTTATCCAAGTTATTAAAACTGCCCTTTAATTTCCTGTGCAATCATTGGTTGCTGAGATATCGATGGTCAAAGACAAAAGGATCCTTTTTCATTCAAAGTCGGATATCTCCGCAAAAAATTGACGTAGAGAGAGAAACAAAAATTGAAGCTGAATAAACAAGCTAACTGACGTATACATTAATTTAACTGAAAGATAATTTGCCGAGCCCGTAGACTCTTGCAAAAAATTTAAATAATTTTCGTAAAAATGTTCTCCCGCTATTTCTTATGATTGCGCGATAACCGTAGCTCACAAAAAGTAGCTATTCCTTTAATTTTTCGAGTACCGTAGTACACGCAGCTTCTAATATTTGCGTTGACCTTGGGCCTCGAGCGGCCTCTCTTCGCGTACGTACATAAATTTATCCGAACGGCGAGTGCATCATTACAACCATCGCGAGCTTCCCGGATACATTTGGCTAAACGCACGAGCTCCGAAATGTATCGAGAAACGAAGGAAAAGGAGGCCACGAGGAAACCCGTACAGGAACGACGAACATATGCCGAATCTCGGAGGAGCCAACTGGCACTTCCTGCTACGCCGCGAAGCCTGAAATGTATTCAACGAGAAAATCTGAATGTCGTATACTCCACAGACGGGCCATTTAACGAGGATTTATCGTGGCGCGGATTGCACGTGTCTGACGAAAAAAAAAAACTGAAAAAACAAGCAGCCGACGGAAACTCCTTTCGACTTGATGTTCACGCAAGGATCTATGGTGTCTTGAGCATGGCAAAAATTATTACATAAATTACACCACCGTTATAATATATCAGTTCGCAAGAAAAATTTATTAACCGTTTCGAGCGCGTGATCGCTCTGCGGTTCTTTTTCTTTTCTCGAATTTAGGGCTCGTTTATATGAATCGTGAACTGTAAAAATTGAATGAGGCTTCATTGAAAGCCAAAAACATGGCGAACAGAACGGCGCCGAGGTAAAACACCGTCTCCCTTTTTTTTTCTCCGAATCTATGATCATCCTACAGTGACCGATATAACTTTACTCCAAAGTTATCACTATATGCTAGTTTCCTGAATTAATTCGGATTCTCAAATGAAAAGGGTTACATGAACGGCCGCGGGGCTCAGCTGCGACGAACGGACATGACGAAATAAAGCGGGGTTCCTAGTGACCATACAAAACCCTTACAATCCTCAAGTTTCACATTCGTGAAATTCAATCGTTTAGATACTCCCTGATTGATTTAACTTTTTTCCGACGAGTCTCGCAACAATCTCTGGTCTTTGAAGATGAGTCGTGCGAATTACTCGTGTTACGAGAGATATAAAAACACTAGCGGGGTCCTGACGTTTGCCTCGTCGAAATGCAACCAAAATCCTTTTCTATTTTTACATGCCATTATTTTCATCGCCATGTAAACCTTTGCATGTCTCCTTTTGCAGCTTTAGGTTATAAATGCCCGTTGAGGATCTTCAAGATTATTTCGGTAATTTCTGTAGCCTAAATGTGTACACAAAAATGGGGGATACAAAAAAAAATATTTCGTTGCATTTCAACGGTGCACCCTTCGATATGTACCATACCCTAGGGGCTCTACACGAACTTTTATCAATGCAGCGTGCCGAGTTTAACTGGCAGCTTTGCAACTGAACGATAAAGATCGAAAATCAATTTTCGTTCGATAATCTATGTTCGTTCCCAGCAATCGACTCTCTCTTCTATCCGTCTCACAAAAAAATTCAGCTTTTTAGGGAAACGCTGCGTACACTCCTGCAATCATTCGATCTTCGTGGTTCCGTGGATGTTTCGTGAAACGTATTCGTTGCTTCGTTTGGGTCAGTAGCGAGAAAAAAGCTTTTGATCTACCACAAGATCGAAGAGGGAATAAAAAAAAGGAGGCAGCAAAAAATCGAAGCGACGGAGCTCTTCTGCGTGAGAGCGAGAGAGATTTCCAATGAGATCTCGCATTTGCTCCTAACAGCTTTCGCCCTTTGGGGCGCAGGGAGGGCGGCGGCAAATATAAAAAAAAAAGAAACAGGAGAGTAAATATATGCAGAGTCGCCAGGCACCCTTCCCGCTTTTCGGCGCACGCGTGCGGGTCAGAATTTCCTGTCGGGTGTTCTCACATCCGGAGGGATGTGAAATTTATCAAGACGCGAGTGCGTCCTGTGTGAGGGGTGCATACGAGAAATCTTCTCGCGTGCAGCAACGAAAAGTCAACGGACGTTGGCCCAGACGCTCGTATAGTTTCTCCTCTCTTTTTCTCTCTCAGCCCTCTCGCGCCCTTTCCGATTTACCTCTAATCTCATCCTTCGTGTCCTATTTTTAGGAAAAGCGTGAAAACTCGGCGCCTCGTACTACTTCATACGCGTCCACAAGGCACCCTCGTTCGGATCCCAGACTACGGGTGTATTTTGTATGCGCAAAAAAGAAAAAAACGAATGAGGAAAAGAAACGTTGATAGAATCGCGAGGGTCACGCCGTCTGGCATCGAATGAATCATGTACTTCAGAGTTTGGCGTCGCGTAAAGGCTCTCTCTCTCTCTCTCTCTCTCTCTCTCTCTCTCTCTCTCTATCTCTCTCTGTCCGACATCATGACCTCGTTCCTCGGTTCGATGTTGCGCGAGGTCAGTGAACACACAAGAGGATGGCCCGGACGAGCCCACCGTCAGAGCAACGGATTAACAATCGCAGACCTCGATAGTTTACTCTCTCTCTTCCTCTTATTCTCTCTCTCTGCCCCCCCCCCTCTCACCCCCCCTCTCTCTCTCGAACACGCGAAAGCAAGTAGGCGAATGTATCAGTACACTCTCACTCCCGTCATAGCTCTCTAGTGATAAGGAAATCTTTCGCGCACCGTAGGCAAAACTGTGATATCACCACAACCCGTGCAGAAATTGTCGTCAGGATCGGATGCGATGACCCGTTGGATCCCTATACTGAAACGTCACGCTCGTACATTGGATTTTAATCGGGATTCCCCATTGGAATCCAATGTACGAATGCGATTTGAATCCCAAAAGATTCTCACATTATCGAGCAGAACCCGATACGACTATTGATGGATCCTATCGCAGTCTGTTCGTTGAATTTTCCAAACAAAATATCGAGATATACCAAATGAGTGGATGTTGAAAAAGTCTTAGTCTCATCTTGAAAAAGTATAAATCGCTTAAAAACGTATATCTTGAAAATCGATTTGACTAACATTACTGAAGATGCGCTGTAATTGTCGTTTGCTTTTTTATTTTACCGCTCTTTGACATGATATCACCACGCACGCACACATTCACGAAGCGTGCAGGTTATGTTGCAACACGCTGAGTTTTTCTCGTGACTTTTCACGTATCTTTGATTCGAACAGTGTAGAATGAAATCGGATCCCAATAAGGACTCCCTATGTGCGGCGTCCCTAACAAATTCCTATAGAGATGTGGGTGCATCTTGAAACTCCCCGACTAATTTGTGCACGGGATCACGCGGAAAGGATGTTTTGTGTTTTGGACATCCAACAAATTCAAGTTGAGAATGTGAAATAAAAAATTCTCAAACGACGTCAATGGAGGAATAGCGTGGAATCCAATTGGATTCCAATGTGTACTCCCTACGTGCGCCGTCCCTATTAAATGCCTATGGGGTCGTAGTAGGAGCCATGCTCCGAGATGAAGAGAGCGAGAGCAAGAGAAAGCTTGAATTTGAAGATAAAAAAAACCCAATGAGAAAAAAGCACACCAAAAGAAAAAGCAACGTATCTTGCTGCTGAGGTTCAAGAGTTTCGTGAAATTCAAGAAGCCTCGAGTTTTCGTATTGCCTGTTGCCCTTTTGTACGCGCGTACATATACGTGTGCAAGTACCGACGAAGGGAATGAAGAAGAAGAAAAAAGAAGGAAGAAAAGCGTAGAACGGGGCCAGAGGACACGCACGCGGGTAACGTAACACGTTTAAATCCCGTATGTAACGTTAGTCGAGTGCGTGTCCCGAAGAGACGAGACCTCGAGCTTTGAGTGGCAGACAGAGTTACCGGATGCAAGACCACCGCAGGACCAAACGATACATACTTTCATTTCTTCCGCCCCTATGTACTCTTACGCTATACGAGAAGAACTTATTCGTTCGCCGAAAAAGCCCTTACGGATAAATATGTTTACCGAACAGATTCATCAAAGGCTGGATCCAAATGAAATTTCCATACCGCCTTTCCCATTGATGCGTTCTTCTGTACGCTTCTTTATTAACGTCCGGTAAATTCGTTTCCCTGATTCTTGCGAAGGGGTAAGGCTTACGAAAGGATCGAAGACTGCATCGGGCGACAGGGAAAAAGAATAGGGTTAAGAATAGTATTTTTACCTTTTAAAAAAAAACACGAGCATATTTCTTTCACGTTTATTGAAAAAGTATGCACATTTTATTTCGTTTATTTAAAAATATATGCAGATTAAATGATCAATCCCTGGTGGGTGGTATATCCCGAAAACTTTGTCTTTTATTTTGAAAAAAAAAAAATAATAATAAAATAGATCAAATTTAATTCTCAAAGATACGAAATTCCAATGAAATGACGATTCTGAAGGATCAATTATTAAAAGGCTTACGGATTAAAATAATAAATATTCAAACGAAATGACTGATTATAAGAAGGCTGCTTGATAATTGAATAATAAGTTAAAATTATCAAGGATAGTTAATAATTGTCATTATGAATTGAAAGAATGAATCAATGAAACGCGCTTATCAGCGGTGTGTTGTGTACGTAGCGGGATTACGCTACACTGTTCACATGCCGTTCAAGTTTAGATCGTTGGAATGCACCGAAAATTCCTTTTTATTTATTGTATTCGTATCATCATCCGTAATAATTTCTCGCAGATTGAGGCTGCAAATGTGATACAGAGATGAAAAAAAATTGCTCTAGAAAATATGGGTGTTTAAAAAAAAAGAAATCCTCATTGTATTTCAAAATAACGCAATGCCAATTACTTGCGCAAATCACCGTCCAAACGTCGCGTTTTTATCTCCAATGTTATCGAATTGCTAAAGTTAGTTCCGCAGTGAAAAATTGTTCTTTGACAGTACATTCGTCTAGTTCTAGAACTCACCTGTGTCTTGCCGCTAGCATGATTCGTTGCGATGATATCCGAAACCTAATTTCCAACGATGTGGCCCAGATTGTGCAGAGGTGTAGTCTTACCGCAGTGTTATCGTGCTACCTTTACGCAAAAAAATGTACGATCGCACAACATTATTTGCCCAATGATCTCCAATCGAATTATGACTTTCGCGCTTTAACACAGGGTGGAAATGTTCGAACCAAAAGTCGGGAAAAATCGCGCGTGTGTGTTTGCATTATGTATATCGTGTTGAAAAGATCAGTTTAAATAATTAACTTTTAGCGCAATATGTTTTGAAATGCAGCAATGGGTCATGGGGCTAATTTTCTTATCGTAGCTTTTCCGTTTAGTTTAATTCCGCTATAAAGATAATAAGTAGTATGTGGTAATAACTTTAATCAATTTTTTATCGTAACTTTGAGGTTTGATTCCGCTAAAAAAGTTTGCGAGACTCGAGCAAACGAATATAATTGACCCAGGCTTCGCTCCTGTTATAAACGTTTCTTCGTTTTCTGACTTCAATGAAACGTTCTATTTTACTCAAACAAATATGGCGAATGAATTAAGAAAAATCTAATATTTGATTACAGGCGAACATACCCAATTCGCTCAAATAAAATTAACACGCTCCAGTTCGAACAACCATCCCATTGAAAATCAAACGAAAGCCCAGTAGTCGGAGATAAAAAAAATGCTGAATTCCTCGAATCAAGCACACGTTTTTCTCTCGGGGAAAATAATCCAAGCTTCTTATCTGACCTGCCTTCCATACTTGCGGAGTTTTTTGTTACGTCCTGTACCAGGTTCGACCCCAAAGATCGATGTATTTCTCGAGAGCTCGCGCGCGCGGATATGACCGATCGAAAATTTTCAATATATTTGTACGAATAGAAACGCAAATAAGGCAAAAGAGAACTCGCATAAAGTCGCGTCTTATTCGCGGCTTCGAGTGTTACTACCGCGGGAGCGTTATGCTCTCTTCGTATACGTAGCACTCGAATGCGATCTATACGCGTGCCCGGGCTTGTGCATCCTCCCCCACTATATGCAACTTCTCACACTACTTTTTTCCTCCAATGCAACATCCCGGCTGATTTTCTCCAGGCGCATGCACATGCACGCGTATTCTACGGGAGACTTTGAAATACGCGGGAGCCACGTCACTTGGGAATTTTTAGAACATTTCTCGCGTTCACCCTCGCCACGGAGAGAAAAGGGGAGATTGGGGCAAGAGGAGATCGTCGCCTCCGCCGCCGCCGCCGCCGCCGTTGCCGCCGCTTCATATATGTTTATATCTACACGAAAGAGTCAAACTGGAGGAGAAAATGGAATAAAGCCGCGTGTGTGGCTTAGAGAGCATACACATATATGCGTTTGCACAAAGAAATGTATTTCCGTCTAAAATGATTCCTCGAACCCTACTGCAGACTAGCGCACAAACGTACGAACGTCACGTGAAAATTCGAGAGACGGTGCTGCACGTGCATGCCCAATTTTTACGTCTTTTCTCTCTTTTCGCTAGGTCAGTTTTAGATCTTGGGCTACGAGCGAGACAGCGCCCCGCCGCGCAACGAGCAATCATACATATATTTACGCAGGAAGTCAAAAGCAACCCTACACGAAGCAAGTCGGCCTATTTATAAAGCGAGTTTACCCTCTGCGTGTAGTCAGCTTTACCGTAGACAAGGGAGACTCCACTTTCTACCTTTAGCTTTCTTTATTCTTCCACTTCACCAAACCAGAGATACAATATTTTCGAAACTGTGTGCTGCATATTGAGACTTTGCTGTTTTCGATTATTCGTTGACATAGCCAAAAAACGTATCGAATCGTTGATTATATAGTCACCTGTCACACACAATTCAATGGAAATGTTCATCCTCGATCTTACGGCCTTCGTCGAGTCGAAAATCGGATTCTAAATTGATTCTGCAGGATCTATTCTTGTTCTCGGATAGTGCCAAATTGCTTTTCTTGGGTCCGGCTTCATTTCGATGTATCCAAAAGTTACTAAAATTCCGCAGCGTCAATGACCCTTGATAAAAGTATTCTTTCGCTGCAATCTCGGTTTGAGCCGAACAAGACCCCTGGCAATACCTATTATCGAGGAAGAATGGTGAGACGAAGGCAGGGAAAGAGAGAGAGAGAGAGAGAGAGAGAGAGAGAGAGAGAGAGAGAGAGAGGAGCAAAAGAAGAATTGAGAAGTTTGAGGGAGGAAGTCGATCGTTCACTGAACCGGCCAAGTATGAAAAAAACGATATTCCGTTGGTGAAATGACCACACCGACACGCACAGCGTCTCCGAATGAGTCTCCTCCGCGAGATATAGATAGACCAACTGATCATTTAGTTTGTCGAGCAATTCGTTCCATCGGCGCAGGAAACAAAAGCATGGACCAACGAAAAGTGTGCGTGTTTGTTCGTGTATATTGTACAGGCGAAAAAACAAAAGGACATATCGCGCGTTCGAGAGAGCTATCATTTCAACTCGTATTTACGAAAGTGGTGGAAGTGATTTCACGCTCCGGGTGAATCCGACCTCCCAGACAGGATCTAGGCGAGGCATCCTGTCCTTGCGTTGTTCTCGCGTATAACCAGGACCATACACGAGCGACGTCGACCATGTAACTTCCTAGTCCAATCCTTGACTATCGAATCGAAGATTTTTTTGTCCCCACGAATACCGATTGGAAAAACGTGGACCTCAAGCTCGTGCAGATATTTTCGTAGGGATATTATTGGATACCCATACTGGTCGCGTTGGATCGCTATAACAAATCGTCTCGCTTGTACATTGGATCCTTAACGAGATGTACGAATCCATCTTGAATCCTAAACGATATCCACTCTACCGGACAAGTCTGATACGATTCGTTATGGATCCCGTAGTGGACCGCTTGAAAGAAGGAGGAAACGACCTTTCCGCTTCGTCGCAACGAACGCAAAATTGCGAAAGCCAGTGAAATAAAAAACCGAAGTCGTTGCAAAAGACATCGCGAGAAAATTCAAGGCAGCGTTTCTCAAAAGCAATTCCCCGTGGACGTCTTAGAAGCGAAGGTACTAATAATCGTATTTCCGCTCTCTGTCGTTGCATCGTTCGACTGGTAAGGCAAGCTTGCTCTGGCGAACAATGTAACGCCGGACTCCTCCCATGCCCCGTCGAACTTGGACGAGATAAAAAGCATTCGTCGAAAATTTAAGTACGAGAAAGAAAGGGCAAAAAAGGTTTGCCGGGGAGAAGCGCGCGGACACGAATCGCACTGGCAGGATAATGCGGGGCGAGGGAAAGACGCCGCGATTGGGAGGCGGCAGGCTCGTCAGGTGGAATAGGTCTCTGGAACAGTGAGTTTTAACGGTCGCCACGCAACCGGAACGACCGAGAAATTTGCCGAGGGAATAAATTATTGGCAAGCGCGAGCTTCAAACAAACGCTCGCTTTTGTCGGTCGAAACTGTCGCACTCGTTCAATTCTGTTTGATTTAACCTTTTTCTCACAAGATTTGCATTTTTCAAATCCAATTTTGGTTCTTTTTCGTCTCAGTTTTGATATTCCGAAAAATGTCAATATTGTAATTTCATTCCAATGTCAAACCTCATTTTAACAAGATTCCGCATGACGTTGGAGTTTGCATGGCTGGAATTCAACGATTTTTTTCTTCATTTTTCAAACTTCTCTTCTCTTCTCATCATCCAGAGGCTTTTTCTGCAAATTACGGTCATAGATCCCTAAAAGGAATGCGTAAAAACGTTTGAAAGATTTTCGTAGTCCAAAGCGGCGAAAAAAACTTTTGAGCAACTAAAAAGAACCGACTCGCGTTGCATTCCAACGATGCAAACTTCAACATCGTAATTCTGTTTGGGAGTAGACTCGCTTTTTTCGCATGACTGCATTGAAAAATAAATTAGGCCGAGACCAAAGAAAAACGTACAGGATTTTCAAAAGCCGTTGATAATTTTTCTCAAAACATACCATGTGTATATCTAATTATTTTTATATTCAACTTTTCGAACCAAATTTAGCTCGTAAAAATAGGGCTCGTTCCGCGACCTGACAAAATGTCCATTTCTCGCATATTGGAGGCAACAATTGGACCGCTGGACTTACCTTTCGTTGGTAAAATACGAAAGAGCAGATAAAATACGGATATGAAATCCATTTATTATCGATCACTCACGATCGCCCAGAGTTCCCAAGGGATTTACGATTGCCGGGCTCTTCATCACCGTGAGATAAATTCAAAGAGACGATATCTTCGTCTGAAGTTACCACTCTAGAGTTTTAGTTGCCGGATGCTCTTGGTCATTGCCAGCTCTTTTCTTACGCGCGAAGCTCTTCTCTCGCTCACTCTCGCTTTCCCTCTAGCCCTTTTCCCTTTCTTCTCTCTCGCTCTCTGTATTGCGAGAAGCTTTCTGCGGTGGTCTTGGTCCAACGATCGGCCACCGGGGGGGCACTCGTGGGACCCTGTCTCGAGTACTCCCGTCAAGGTGCCTCTCGAGATATATCCTCCTGGGCTTTACCGAGAGGGCGGCTCACGCCCTTTTCACAGCCCTTTTCTCTCTCACCACGAGAGTCCCACGACCGAGAATGCCAGAATATGCCTTTGCGCAACAGATACATACAGAGGGTACCGCGGATCAGTTGAAATTTAATCGGCCTCCTCGACACTGCTGGGAACTTTTCGGACGATATCAAGAGGGAGGGAGGATGGCGGGGGGGGGGGGGGATTCACTTTGCGTTGTCCACGACGATGTACACCGTTTGTCGCTAACGGTCTCTCGGTTGCGCTGAAAATCCGTAAAATTTCATTCCAACCGGTTTCCTCAACTGACATTGTTGCGAGAGTAGAAATTTTTCGGTTTGCGATTGTCGAAAAAGAAGAAGAAAAAAACACAAAATAAATAACGCACGGGCGTCCAGAGAGCTTTGCTATGAATGGACTTTAATTGGCGAAATGCCGGTTGCCTCTTATCCTTCTCCCTCGAGTGTGCATCTCCCGAAGGACACGCGTGCTGCGAGACCGAGCATTAACGTCAATTTGCATAAATAACTGTCTGCTCGGTTCCTGACGTGCTCGTATTAGGATCTACATTGAATGGCTGACGAGAGAACGTGTGCCAGCGACACCTTTAAGCGCAGAATTTCAAGGGAGGAGGTACGCCCAGCGACGATGAAAAAAGAGGAACGGCGCGGGTAAACATATAAAATGATGCATTTAGTGTTACCGTTGGACGACATATGCCGTTGAACGCGAAGACGAGATTAATGTCGCAGGACGAGTTCATTAGGTCCAACGATATAATGGCATTGTGAATGCTCCATTATGTACAGGTAAGGTCGCGGAACGGCAGCCCAGTTTGGGCGCCATAAGTCAAACTGTACGTAACCAAGCCTGCTGCAACCCTTTGGCCCATATCGCAGCTACCCGTGTTCCATCTTTTATTTATTGTCAACTGGCTCATCCCTAGTTTGAAACTTCAAGTACAAGCCCGACCGCGATTTTCATCGTTGAAATTTACGTCGCTCACGGGGCTCTTCGGGCGCGACAGTCGGGCCGATTAAAAGTTTAAACAATAAAAAGGAGCGGTCGGACATACGGAATTATTCATTCACAGGCGGCCTACCAAAAATTAAAATGAAATACTAAAATATTTGATTATTTGAGTATTCGGTACTTTGACGGATTAGATCGTTTTCGAAATGAAATGAAATTTCATTCTTGAAATACGGGTCTTGTCAGACCGAGTCATTTTATTTGGTGCAATTGTAATATTGCGTCGATACTCAGTTACTTTACGAACGAATTTGAAAATTCATCCGTCCTTCATTGTGTGTTTTGCAAAGACTGATATATCTATACCTACCATTTTTTTAACTATTTGATTACCGCCGATTTGATAATTTTTTTTGAAAATACTTTTGCCATGAAATGTTCGCGTATTTTTTCCGACTTTTGCTCCAAAGGGTTACGAGAATGCAGTGGGTCGCTCTACTGTAGCGGTCGTACGGCCGAACACGATGAAATTATGAGGATTCCCTTAAAAAAATATACGGTCGATATAGTTTTTGCGAAATTTCAGAAAGTTAAATTTTCGCAAATTTGCGGGGGTCGATTTACAGCACATGGGGGAAACACGGGTGGAACAGGCGGAAATTCTCGAAAAACTTGCTTTTTCCATACATCGATAATAAATCAAATTAAATTTTGTAACGTTAAATTTGAATATATCGTCACATGCAACTAACAATAGTAATAATAGTGTTCTCGGGGTTGGAGTACCCATCTGCTTCAAAACCGAAAATGGCCTTCAAGTTCGCATTGTTTGAATGCAGCTAATTAAAAAGAAAATTATTTGTCACTTTTATTATTATCCAAACAGCCATTTGCAGATGGTCGTTTGCAGATCGCTAAATGAAGATCCTAAAAAATGTTTTCCTGATTTTCGTAGCCTAGATCTACTATGGAAATTTGAGAAGTCGAGGAGAAAAAAATGTCGTTGCATTCCAACGATGCAAGCTTCAATGTCATAAGCGAACGGTTTCATCGATAGTTCATCAATAGGTCGTTTTCTCTCGGTTAATAGGTCATATTCGTACCGAAAATTGGCCAACCGCAGCGAAGAGTAGCAATCATATCTTAAGCGCCTCTCCTGCATACGAACTTCGAAAATGTATTATTCATCGAAAGAATAATTCTCGCTAATTATATTCCATAACTTTCGGCCATAATGTCAGTGTTTGAAATTTTTTAGCTATGAAATGCGTCATCTCTCTGCTGCTGCAATTTTTTAGTCGCCATGGTTTTTTTCCGTTTCGCCATTCCTATATGTCCCTCGCGAACGCGCTTGTTTCGCTTTCGGGTGGATAATTATGTTGTAACATAAGCAAATGCCCGAAGATAACTCACCAAAGGTGGCTCTTTAAAAAAAAAATTCCGACTTCGTATCCATGCTGCAAAATTGTTTTGAACGTTAAACCATGTAATTGGTCCTTGCAGTTGTGTTTTCTCGAAGCATCATGTTTTTAGAATCACATTCCACATTTATATGCTGCTCTCTCTTTATCTTCCTCTCTTCTTCGCATTTTAACATTTGGACCGGAGGCGATGGTTAAGACGTTAAAGTTTTTATCGTTGGAATGCAACGAAAATTAATTTTTTTTATTTCCCAAATATCCTTAGTAGATCTGAGCGACGAAAATCGCGTCAACATTCGACATAAGGACTTCTGTTATACAACCAAAATCTGGAAAAGATGATTTAAAATTTTTTAAAGTAAAAAATGAAAATGAATTTTCGCTGCATCGTTGAAACGTAACGAAAATTTATATTTATATTTTTACTCACCCATTTTTATCGTTATACCGCATATTATTTCTTTGCACATATTAACTGTGAATCTCGAAATAAGTATCTTAAAAATGACGGATTTCACTAGATAAAACTAGCTAAAAGAACTCTGTTAGTATGTAAAAAAAATTGGTTGCGCTCTAACACAATGCAAGTTCAATCTCATGCGCCGGTCATACGGTGAAATACGATTTGAAATTTGCATCCTCGCAATGCAACGAAAATTCATTATTTTTAATCATCAGCTTGTTATCCATAAATTTTCGGCTCTCTCAGGTTACGTCTATTACTCGAATGTTATTTCAGGATTTTGTCGAACCATTACGCCGTAAAATTGTAAGCAGAAGTTTTGGGCGCTATAAAAAAAAATACAAATTTCGTTGTATTTCAACGATGCGAACTTGAAGATCACATTGAAGTAGCTGATCGAAATAAATTCTACTTTTCAAAAATAATGGGCACATCTCGGCAGGATGTATAACACAGTATTTGTCGTAAACACATGCGAATAAACGAACCGATATTCCATCGTTAAACGTCAAGAAAGTCCGTTGAGGATTCATCTGCAAGACGTTGGAAAAAAATGTCGAATGATCGATCGGTCGCAATAAAATGTCCTATAATGAAGCGATCGCTTCGCGGAGCATATTAGAATGACGATTCGTTATTCCCTATTTGCTTAGGGCGTGCGACGGTGAAAAAAGTGCGAGAATCAGATCGGCCCGAATGATCCTCGGGATTGGTATAGGTACGAGCAATTTTCACGAAGCAAAATTTCTGCACACGAGGATCGAGAGTCTGTGGCCACAGATTCATCTCCGTATGTGGAATGATCGATGGCCCCGTGACACTTTCAATATCCATCTAAAATGTCTAATATGCATCTACATTGTAGACTCGTATCGTGATATCGCCAGGATCCCTCAGTCGGTATTTCTCTTTTTTTCTAATTAAGCGACGTCATGGCTAATGACACGTGGAGAGGGATCGACTTTTTTTCCAAGACTATCGATCTTCAATTCCTTTAATCGATTAATAGCATATAAAGTGCGACTGACAATAAAAAAAACTTTATAAAATCGGATGAAGGAGATACGACGACGATTTGGCGTTACGTGTGACGAACCCACGTCCTGTTTTGATGCTAGCACAGAAGGATCGAGTCTTCAGCGAGTATGATTTATTGAGTCTACGCATCTCTCGCTATCTCCGTCTCTCTCTCTCTCTCGTTTCTCTCTCTCTCTCTCTCTCTCTCTCTCTCTCTCTCTCTCTCTCTCTCTCTCTTTCTCTCTCGTTGTCCACGCTACACAGATCTGCGTTTTATTATCGCAGATTCACGAATAATAACCGTCCATTGTGTCTATGCATTTGACACCGATACCCTGACCGTGTAATCCGACATTCGATACTGTACGGTCGATAACAAGGAATGCAGCCTCAGCAACGCAAGAGCCACACTGAGTTATCAGGATTAGCACACCAGTGAATTTACGTTCCGCAACATTGCGCAATACCAATCACACATTTTTGTTGAAAAAGGCAACGAGAGTCGTACGAAGTTGCGCCGTGATTTTCATGGGACCTTTTGTTTTGCAGTACTTTGACACTTAATAACGAATAGGCAACAACGATTCACTTCGACAACGTGTTGAAGTTTACTTCGTTGGAATGCAACGGAAATTCTTTCTAATTGTCTATTTTTATAATCATTCAAAATGATATTTTGTTGATTTACTTTGTAGTTCGTTGAATGGAGATCCTTAAAAAAAGTTTGCGCGTTTTTCGTAGCTTGTGTCTGTTAAAAGAACATTTGGGAAGATCGCAAATATTCATTTTTGTTGCGATCCAACGATGTTAACTTCAATGTCGTCATTTGTACTATTCTGCTGATATCGAATGATGGATGACCAAAAAGAGATATTTTCGGATTATCAAGTTTCCCAGTTAAGGGGTTACCCCCACTTGCGATTTTGAAAAAATCGATTTTTTTTATTGCATTTTTTTGAAGTATAAGTATCTGAGAATATGTCCTGAAAATTTCAAGTCGATCCGAACAAAATTGACTGAGATATGAGCGTTGAGAGAGAAGAATCCGTTGTGTAAACGACCGGCTAGTCTGAAGTCTTTCTGAACTCTAGTCTGAAGTTGGTAACCAAGATTACTCGAACACTAATGAACCGATCTTCTTGAAATTTTGCACGCTTATTTAATACATAAAAATGTAGTCTTTAATCGTTCGATTTTTTTTTCGTTAAAATCGAACCATTAACTTTGACTGTCCGCCATTTTGTGAAAAATGAATATTTTTTAAAATCCTTCGATTAAAGACTACTTTATACTTATATTTGACTAAATCCATCCGCATTTTTTTTCAGATGATCCACTTCGCCGCAATGTTGGTCACCGCAAACCGTGTATATAAAAACATTATTCCATTGACGGCCATTTGCCACTAAGCAATGTAATATTTTTCAATAAAAAAATTACTGAAAGTTCTTCAACATGTGTTCTTTAAGATGGTATATTGATCGATTAAAAAAGTTTTGTAGTTTTCTTTAAAAAAAAATCATCATCCTTTTTATATGAAAAAAGTTTTTTTTTTACATTTGATATATCTTGTTTTATATAGATTTTATTTCCTGGGTTTCAACGAATACAATTATGTAGATTGTGGTTTTAAATTTTGCATTGTTCGAAACGAGAATTCTTTTTCTATTTTTTCATCTTATCAGTTGATTACTAATTTTTTTTCAATCATAATCTTTTTTGTATAAGAAAGTTTTTTTCTTTACATGAAACATATCTTGTTTTGTCTAGATCTCATTTCCTGAGTTCCAACGTGTATACTCTTGCGGGTTTTTACGTATTACCCGTTCCCAATTGAACCCTTTCCCACTAGGTACTCCCTACCCGCACTTTGCTAATCTAACCTAACGTTCCGTTGCGTCTACTGCCGTCTTAAGTTACACTATATCGCAGTTGCCGAGGGTACGGGGAAACTGTGTAAACCCCGTAACAGTATAGACGGGCGCATATACTTCCGTTTCTCCGTTGCACCAATCACCGCCCATCCACCAATGTCTGTATAAAATATATCTTTTTAATAAAAATTTGGTCGCAAATGTCGGTTTCAAATTTTCAATAGGGAGCCTAACAAACGTTTCAGTGATTTACGTTTTCTGGAAGGGCCAAGAAAATGAATTTTCCTCGCATGAAGGCACACTTGAACGTCATTGCAGATATCCATACGTGCACACGGTTGTTAGGATATTCAATTGCCGAGGCATTCAATTTACGACTGGCGGTCGTTTTAAAATTCATAAGTTTGCACGAGTACATATCGGCGGAGGTGAGGAAGAGGGCGCTCGCTTATTATGGAATTAGTTTGCATTATCGAAATAGCCCGGCTAGGATGACAACCATTAAAGCCGCACACGTGAATACCAGCTGCGGCAAACTGTGCGCGCACCCGAGGGGGTTCCCTCCTCAATTCTATCTCTTTCTCCCCCTCGTTTTATCTCACGTATTCGTTCACCGGCGGCCCCTTTTACCTCCCTAAGCGCTTCCACACCCCTTAGTTCCGACGAGACCTCGATGCGGTGTGCATCACAGCCCATTATAATTAACCGTGCCTTGCAACCGCCACCCCCAAGCTCGATTTTTCCCTTTCTCCCTCGTCCTATGTACCTCAACACGTACATACACGGGCTCGTATCGTCTCGCGTACACTAACGCTCAAAAGCACTCGGTCACTTTTCAAAGTTCGAAAACCGCCGCCACAGTGAGACTCATTTGGTCCTCTTTGATGCTTACTTTGTGTCATAAATGTTTTGTCAAAGTTAACTACGCAAAACCAGTCGTTTTGAGACAGAGTTTTTTTTTTCTAAAAAAGATAGCAAAGCAATAATTACCAAAAATTAACAGAAAACAAAAGAAGAATTTTTTTTAGGCGAAGAAACAAATTCATGATATTGAAGTTTGCATCGTTGGAACGCAACGGAAGTAATTTTTTTTCTGATTGCCATTTTGTTTTCGCGCATACGGAGCGCATACGGTGATCGAAAACTATTTTGGATAAGCATGAAAAATCGAGAAAAGAGGCAAAATAAAAAATTGGTACAGATCTTCACTTCTCACGATTGAATAATAATTACGGATTTTCCTTTGGGAAAATTGTTTTTTTTTTCACTCGTAGGATTCATTCGAGCACCATTGACACAAATTGAACGAATTTCCACTCAATATCGATGGTATTGAAGTTTGCATCGTTGGAATTCACCGAAAATTCATATTTTTATTTCCTCATTTATAATGTGATAGCAAATATTTCATTGCAAATTTCAATTGCAGATCTCCCAATAAGTATCTAAAAAAATGGTTGAAATCTGCTAAGAGAAATTTGAGAAATTAAACAAAGTCCATTTCCATTGCGATCAAACACTGGAACTACAATTTCATCGAAAATTGATCGTCAATTACCATCAAATTCGCAAGCACGAAAAAAAAATGAGAATAAAAAAGAAACCTGATTTCAATATCGCCATGGACAGTCGCTAAGTTTGAATGAATTGTTTCCGCATACGAGCATTCTGAAATATGGTAAAACGTACTTTTGATCGATAGTGTACGCGTGCGTGCCATGGGGGTGCGCGCTTGAGCTCAAATCGCATGTTTACCCGCTCACAGACAACGTAGAATATTACAATCTAAAAACGAGGCAGGCATCCCCCGATGGCGGAAAAGTGTACGGGCTTCGCTCTTCCTGCTTTGCGTGGTCATCCTACACCCCCTTCCCTCCCGCCGTCCCAAATGCCACAATCGTGCTGGATGCGAGGGAGTTACGAGGGGAGATAGGTGGGAGGGGGGAGGCCAGGAGAATCACCAAACCCCCATACGCCACCCAGGGTCTCCAGGTGGATAGGTACGTTACAAAATGCGACCCCGATCCATCCTGGCTCATTCCTCAGCTGCCTAATTTTCGAGGATTCGCCCATCTCCGCAATTATACGTGTCTACATGCACAAACGTACATATAGATACAGATATAAAACTAATTCATTAAATTCCATCAATAACATTTTATTTCATAAAATTTTTTTAATAAAAAATGTATTGCAATCATATATATATATAAGATATATATATATATATAAAGTGTGTGTGTGTGTGTGTGCGCGCGCGCGCGTGTGTGTAGATAGATTCGTTTTTGCCACCTGTACACCTTTCGCTTTTTACAAAACCCTCCTTCGTTCCACCTTACCGCTATACAATTTTTTTCTCAACTAAGCGCCGCATAAATACTAAGCCTAAACACAATGACAAACGGATAAAAAAAGTAACCAAAAACTACAAACTATAAACTAAAAAAACTTGAAACTGGACAGCGCCGTATGCTGTCACCGGGCCACCCCTCTTCTCCTCGGTCCCTACATAACCAACTATATATATATATATATATATATATATATATATATATATATATATATATATATATATATATATATATATATATATATATATATATATATATATATATATATATATATAATAGTGTGTGTGTGTGTGTGTGTGTGTGTGTGTGTGTGTGTGTGTGTGTGTGTGTGTGTGTGTGTGTTTGTGTGCGTAGACTCGCATACGATACGCTTACGTAATTGTGTAGCATATATACGTGAATACTTTGGATGATGAATCGAATGCGCGTGCCACCGATTTTGCGGAGGCGTCCTCGCACGCACCGGTGCCGGTACTCGCTTGACGGTCCATTCGTATACGAAAATGGACGCGTGAGACCTTCCAGACTATTTGCAAAAATATGTTTGTCTCTGATTCTTGTAATCATGTTTAAGGTTTTTATATAGTTCTCGATATGAGATGATCGTGCATGAATCTTCTTAAATTTTCAACGCAAGCGACTTCCTCTAACAGTAAGCGTGAATTTCTTGGACTTGGCATATTTCGTAGGCTAACGCACACCTTATATATTTCACACGCCGTTAGACATGAATTTCGGCTTTCGACTGGAATCGTCACTTGTGACCTCGTGAAAAAAACTCAGCCCCTGTTAGCCAAAGTTAGCGGTTCGAAGAAGGTGCGATTTTTTAAAAATGTTTCGAGACCTCCTGATAATGAGACTTAAATTATGCGGAAAATTTGATTGGTGCACAGTTGCGGTAAATAATTTTTGAAAATGAACTTTCGTAGTTGTTAACGTTTTGTATAATTTGAGACGGATGTTTGAAAAAAAATTTATCTGGATCTGGAAAAGAAATTCACGAAAAGGGGAATTAGAAATGAAATGAATAAGAAAAAAGAAAAGAAAACCTCGAGAGGAACAAAATCCTATTATTTTTTATCGATCATATTACTTTATCTTGACGATTTCACATCATGCCACGTGATACTTTGTTACGCTGGTGAAAAAAATTACATGAGAAATACCGCACTTTGAAAAAGTAAATGATGTTGAAGTTTGCATCGTTGAAATGCAACGACAAACAGCTCTTTTTACTTGTTCGAATTTTGTTTTGCCTGTGAAAATCACTCAAACATTTTTACATATTCTTATTAGAGAGTTACGACCTCTATTTGCAACAAAAGAAGGCTCTGGATAAAAACACAATAAATAAATGACAAATGAACAAAGAAATCGTTGCATCCAATCGATGCAAGCTTCAACGTCGTGAAAAATGTTAAGTCCATTCCCATCCAATGTTTGTCGGAAAAATAATTATGGCAAACAGTTGCAGCTATACATGGATATGATATTTCTTATCAGGGTTCTGTCCTTAGATTATGCAAGACTTAAAAAATGATCGAAGTCGATTACTTCTCGGCATAGTCCTGACACTTGGAATAATTTACGAAAAAATATCTAATTAGCGGAGAGTGATTTGGTACGGAGTGTCTCATATATATATCGTATAAGCCCCGAGTGAACACGTGGTCGGGTGACACACGCGAGATTCGACGTCAGATATTACAAAAAAGAACCCGTCGCATAATTATAGGTTTGAAAAGCCACGCGGTCGCGTTAATGTCGAGAAAAAAAATACTAAATATGGTGAACGAAGGACCTGGTGGGCACGTGCTATCGCCACGTGTCCAATAATCCAAAGTTTATTTTTTTTAATCAAAATTCGACAATTTTATGAATCATGGGTAGTAGGCAGCTGGCAGTTGCCTCGGACAGGGCTGAAGTACACGTGTTCACGATATAGAGCGTCTGTGACATGCCAATGAAAAAAAAATCTCACTGAATTTTTTGTCTGTCGTATCTTTTGGCGGTATGGTTTTTTGGGCGCTCTAGTCGGACGCGTGCGGCATAGAACTTTTTTCAACACTTTTTTTTCAGCGCTTTTTAGGTGGAAAGGATGTAATTCCGAGTCTCAAATTAGATCGCAGGCAATGGTCACACTCGTTCATTTTCGTACAGCCATAACAGTGAATAGCTATTAAGGAGACGCTAGGTCGAATCCCAAAAAGATCTAGTGGTAAAAAGTCTATTAATAACGCGAAAGTTTGCATCGTTGGTATACATTTTTTCGCAAATTTGAGCTACGAAAATCCTTCATATGTCTATTTCGAGGATTATTATCAACGGTTTTCGACCTCAACCTACAAAGAAAGATTCTGAATAATATTAAAAAATTTGTATGACGATAGACAACGAAAATTACTCACAATCGAAGTTTGAATTCCTGAATCTAACCGAATTTTCACCTTTCTACGAGAACAAATGTACTTGGTTCTTTGTATTCGCGCAACTTGCGATAAAGTTTGTTCTATCAGTTTGTTTAACAAGATGCTATTCTCGATCTCTTCAAACTCGTTTTTCTCATTTACTATATGTGTGCCGAAGCTGATTGTGAAGAAATTGGAACGGTACAGATTGTGTTACAATATTGATAATGATAACGATACAGTGCGATGTTCGTCGGTAAAAATGTTGTTCTTTAAGGTCGGTGGGAGCTGCTACCATTTGTGTAATTAATCACGAGACCGAGCACAATACGTTATCTACAATCGGAGCCAAAAGATTAATGGTCGGATCGAGCCCATTAGTGTCTCTTTATCCGTCGATTCCATATGGCGCGGGGGACGTTCCCGTTTCGTTATCGATTCCATGTCCGGGGTCAACGGGACGAGGTCTACATTGAACTGACTTTGATTTCTTGTAGAAACACATGCTACGATATGTTTTTTTTTCGCGGAAATATGGATTATCTTCATAGCCGATTTCCATTTTGTTGGAAGTATGGCCCGATGTATTCGTAAATTTCTGACCTCGGTCCCCCTCGAAAAATGGATTTGGTCTGCTCACGATGATGTTAAAATTTGCATAGTTGGAACGCAACGGAAATGAGTTATTTTCAATTGATACATTTTTTGCTACTTTAGGCTATAAAAAAAACCCTGAAATACTTTGACGCATTTTCATCAGAGATTTACGACCACAATTTGCCAAAAAAAGGTTTTTAAGATCTAACATTTCTACGTTATTACTCGAGTCAATTCGAAAAAGAGAATATTTTTGAAAATATTTGCTTAATCCGGATTAAATGGAGCGCATTTTTGATTACAAAAACGAAGTTAACTCTTGTATTTTTCTTCAATATTGGTTCGATCGATACTTGACTTATTCTTAGGTAATTGTAAGCGGGGCGATAAAAATAAAGGTACTCACAGGATTCTGCACCTTACTATTTACATAGTTCCGTGGCTGAGGCTAAAAATCCGAGTTTGACATTTCATTAGTTCTTTGACAATTGACAGCAGCCCCATGGAGTTCACCGACTGATGTCAATAAATACTGATTTTTTCTAGATGCAGATGCATCCGTTAAAAGTGCTGCTTTGAAGTTTTGGTACCTCGCGTGCTTCCTTCTCGTGAAAAAATAAACATATAGCTAATTTAACTACCGTTCTCATAGAGAATTGCAAACTGAGCCGGATTTTTATGGATAATTTATCGTCATTAAAAATCGCGAACTAAGCTGGTATTCTACTGTCAATATGCGTAGCAAATATGCCCGCGGAAGGTATCAACTGTGGCTAAATTCGCGATAGTGCATCTGAGTGAAACTTCGGAGTTGACTTTTGTTGGATTTCTGCGGTCATATGGAAGAAGGCGGCATCTACAAAAAAAATAAGTCGAAAATGCGTTCTACTGTACAAAACGATGGGAAATGTTGTACTGATTTCAACGGTACCAAAAACGCATTTTCGATTTGTGTCGTAGATGCCGCCTTCTTCCGTATGACGGCAGATTTATCCACGTCTGGAAAAAAAAAAAATTAATTGGTGATGCTAGTTAATCGATAATGCCAATGTTTCAGCCGAGGATCGTAAAAAGCATGCGGTAATTGTTTTTTTGTCTGCTGAACGAGATTAAAAAAGGCACCGACAATAGCCCATGGAATATAATCAATGAATAAATGTGGTTTTTTCGTTTGCAAGGTCTTTCACCGCGTTGCTAAACAACTTGGTCCATTATTTTCATTTGTTCATCCATTTTTATCAACTTTCTCGTTATCACGCAGAGAAATACATTTTTTGAATGTCACGAGCGTAATGGAAAGAGTATCGTGTTGCCGAGTAAGCGTGACTCGCAGTTATTATAAATTCACTTTGCAATTGTAGGAACTGACAAAAAGGAAAGTTCACCCGGAAAAGATCACCGAAACTTCTCCACAGTAGCAATGTTAAACAAAAGTATTGTCGGTTCAATTACTCTTCAGGGCTTACATCTAGATACCATTTTTGAAAATAACGATTTTTGTCTTTTCGATGGATTCTCAAAATATCGCTTTTTCGGAAGGGTAAAGATAAAACTGCGCAACGTTTTTTTTTCCTTGTATTTTTTATGCGTTTATATATATATATATATATGTATATATACAAAAATTGATCGATGTGATTAATTTGATTTCGATTGACGTTAAACGACTAAGTGACTAGAATATTGGCTAATCTTATATCGAGATGTTAGAAAGGATCTGGCGCTGCGGGTCTCGGTTAAGCCGAGGTTATACGTAACTAATACATTTGTTTCTTCATTAGTTCATTAATTAGTCTTTGGAGGCGCTGTGCATCGTTGCTTCGTTGAGCGAATCGACAGTTTCAGGCTTCCGGTGGGCCACCGCAACGTCAACGGGCGTCTTGCCTTCACATTGGTTTCATCTTTTTGTTTTTTACATAATTGTTTTCGAGTCGCGCGGGCGTGCGCACCTCCGATCTCGACGAGAGCAATTCGCTCGGTCGCGTAGGGATCGAAGGTTTCGCTCTGGACTCACCAAAGTCACGCTACGATACCGACCGGTGGCTCCACCCAAACCTCCATTAATCTTTAATCGAGTTATTTACAAACAAACAAATAAAGCCGAGGAAACGAAAGCAATAAAAGGGGCGATAAAGGACGCGTCGTTGAGTACGGAGGGTTGAGTGACACAGAAAACTCCGACACCTAGTGTGTGTCGAAATAATCTCTGTATAGAACCCGATTGAGAGGTATATCCGGTCTCAACTGATCACTTTGCGCATCACGTGTAGCTTAGATCTCATTATAATTACGATTATAATTAATGAATATACAGGTCGTCGACGCGCGCGTCGATCACATAAATAATGGAAAATCTTCGATCACGTTGACGTCGTTTCGCGATTTTCGAGCCTCGCAAAAACAGCGTCGATGATTTTCGCATCTCTCTCTCTCTCTTTATCTCTCGCTTCTCGTCCATCCTGTCAGAGCTCGTCTCGCACCCTCTTGTCGTCCTTTCACTTGGGAGATCCCACGGATTTTTGTGCGTCCTGCGACTGTTTCTTCGTGTTCTCCGAAGAAACCGTGAGGCCCTTTTTGCTCGGTTCGCAAACCTTTCGCACTCTCCAGTATTCTGCATAAGCGAAAACAGAGAAGACAAAAATAGTTAGTAACGTTGGCCTGGTAACAAGTGGCAATAAGCATGTACGACTTAATTCTACGCTCGGGGACCTACAACCAAACGTTGATTGGTGCAAAAATATGTCAAGACTATTGGATCCATGAAAAATATAGGCATATTGACCGCAAGTCTCTACAACTTTTTGAGTCTGTACGAGTCGTTTTTTTTCTTTCGGTGTATCGAACGAAAATTGCACAATTACGTCTGGAGGGGAAAAAAGTATGGGCGCTAATTCATAGTAAAGGTTAAAAACACACACTGGAAAAAACTGTGTAGTTTATCCCGAATGAAATTTTATCTCGAAAATAATAATGGCTCGAGTTAATTGGAAATTGCTGCTCATTGACATTTCGGGTGTACCGAGTATTTCGAGCTCTTGCAAGTGTCCATTGTACAATCTCACTAATTATTCTCCGCAATCCGCAAAAACAATTTCGAAGAAGTGAAAAAGGTCATTTTTGTTGCCCTCCAATGATGCAGACTCGAGTCTCATTAGAATGAAATGTATTTCGATCACAAATACTCAAAGATCATATACAACGTTTTCCCAGAACATTCGTCACGCGTAAAGAAATCGATTTGCAATCTCATATTTATTGTCAATTTTCCTTCGCAAGTTCGAGATTTGCAAAGTTTTTGTACGTGGCACACATTTGTCTGGTTGTCAGGTTGTACGAAGTAAAAACCTGCAGTACCAATGTGGTACCTTGGGGACGAGTACACACACACACACACACATACACACACACTCGAAACACCTTAAACAGGAAATTTCCACAACAATGGGACGAGAGCCTGGACAACCGTCTTTGAGGGAATGTACAAGGCGTGTAAGCCACGACACAACGACGACGATGGGGACTACTCCCCCCGAGGATCGAGCCACCCTAAGAGAATATTCTCCCTCGGTCAGGTAGCACCTGAGTCCCTCGGAGTCTCCATTCGGCAAAGAGACCCTTCGTTTCACGTCACCACACACAAGACGATCAACCCGAACACGCACGCACGTACGCATATATATATGGATATAAGAAAAAGTGTCGCACACAAGGTTGACCAAGTCTATGGACAGGTGCGAAACCAATGATCCGCCTACAGGAACGTGATTTTTCTTTCTCTCTCTCTCTCTCTCTCTCTCTCTCTCTCTCTCTCTCTCTCTCTCTCTCTATCTAGGCTCGCGTTTTTCTTTTCTTTCGTGCTGGTCCCCTCCCTGTAAGATTGCTCCGGATAGCTATTATTTCGACTCAACATCCTAACTCCAATTTTCATGTAATTATAGACATTGAGGCGTGAGCTTTTTTCCCTTTCGCCTCTCGCGTTTTGAAAAATCCGTGTGGTTGGGACGATGAGCCGTAAAAATAAGCGAACGGCAGCTTGAATCTGCGCGGATGCCGAGAACAAAAGTGTACTTTTATCGTTCGAATCTGCCCGAGGAGCTTTGCTTGTACGAATATCATTTTCTGACTGGATTTTTGCCCAATTTCTTTTCGCCGTCTTGTTTGCTTTTTTTCATTTTTTTCTTCATTTTTTTTCTTTTCTCGCGAACGGGACATCAAGAGCGAGAGAGAAAAATTGCGGAGAGCTTTATTGGTGCACCATATGGTGTACGGTCAAGAAGCTCCCTCTCTCGCTCTCGTTCTTTTCTTCTCCCTGTCTCTGTTGCTATTATTCGCCATCTCGCTCTCTTTCCATTCTTTCGTAGTCTCATCCGTTCGATCGTTATTCAAGCCGTCCATTCTACACTGAACCGGAGATGTTCGAGAGTCCTCGTGTATACGAACCACCGCTGAAACATCTGTTTTCTTGGGCAACGGCGCTACGCGCGAGAATCTACTCTTCGCCTTTTTGTCACATCCCTTTGCATATCGTTAATTATCGCGGAATGTCTCGTTTTCCCGTCGCGCGGGTACTAAAAGTTATAGTAAAACTCATAACGAATAGCGAGGAGGAAAATCTATTTTCCCGCGCTTTTCTCGCATCTTCCCTCGGGAGAGCCGACAATTTTCGGCGGGAAAGTTTTTCGGGTGACTGGCTCGAGTCGGTCGAGGCTTTTTATTTTTTTCTTTCTCCACAATGCCGTGCCCTCTCTCTCGCGGGAGTTTTTGTCGGCCCGGCGGAACTCGTGCGAGTGTGTGTGGGTACGGGTATTAATCTACGCTCGAGGAACGACGCGAGCGAGACACGAACGATCGATTCGAGGCAAAGGCACACGTGGCTCGATCTTCACGACCCGATTCCATGCACAAAGACCGACGGGGGCAGAGGGAAAAAAAATCGCGTCTACCAGAAAGACTTGACCCGCAAGCTCCCTCATCTCCTTCCATTTTTCTCTACTTCTTTTTTTTTCTTAATTCTCCATCAAATAATCGTACCGGAGGGAAGCGCAAGGGCTGTTTTCCTTCGGGCCTCGTATTCTCACGGGCTACGGGATCGGCGAGGATTTAACGAGACTTCGCTTGAGAGTCCTGGCCCTCGGGGGGGAGGCACCAACGGGGGGGTTGATAGTTGTCCCTGCGTGTGTACCTTCTCGAATGGGCCGCACTGCCGTGCGAACAGAAAAATCTCTTTCTCCGTGCCCGTAACGTCTTATTCTTTCGCCTTCGTCGTGCCCATTCCGTGTAAGAATAATATCGTGCAGCCGGTCGTCGAACTTCGTACACCTCGATGTATCCCGCTGGTACGGGAGAAGCGCAGGCCTTCGGGGCTCGTATCTCGTGAGAATTCTTCGGGGCACAATGGCCCCCGTAGCTCTCATAACGTTATTACCGATCGTAAAACCAGAAAATCATAAAGAAGACTAAGTAGCGAAGGCTTCGACTCTGAACTGACTTTCGGGAGGATATCTTCCGAGCGAGAGAGAGAGAGAGAGAGAGAGGGGGAGAGAGAGAGAGAGAGAGAGAGAGAGAGGGAGGGGGAGAGAGCGAAACTAGAATAAAGGAAAAGAGCGGGAAAAGATGAGTGGCCCTCGAAAACAAAGAAACGGTATCTCGTCGAGGACGAACCTTTGCGGGGCGGCCCGATAACAATCGTATCGTCGACTCATCATAGTCAAATATAGCCAATACCATCGGGGTATCAGCTAAACGTTCATCGAAATAAAAAAATTATGCTCGTCCGCTCATCGACTTTGTACAAGTTTGGTGTTGAAGTTCACATCGTTGGAATGCAACGAAAATTCATATTTTCATTTTCTTTTTTCTATCATTATATTAAACGTATTTTTGAAGCTTAGCATTTTTTTTTCACTGTCCAATTTTTTCTTTGTCCCACTTAGCCCACGAAAGTCAATGTTTTCAGAAACCTTGTTATCAATCTATAACGTCAGTAGGCAAAATAAAAGATTTTGGACGACGATACAAAGAAATAAAAATGATTTTCGAGTTTCGGACTATGCTACAAACTACATCATTCTGCATAGTAGTTTTTACAACAATTTCTGTTACATTCGCACACGCGTGCGTTTACGAAGCTGAACTCGCATTGTTTGTGCTGGGGCGAAATCGCTCCATAAGCTCTTAGCTCGATCGGCAAAGCGAAAGATTCTCGGCCATTATCTCTCTCTCTCTCTCTCTCTCTCTCTCTTGGAAAGTGCGAGAGTACATCAAGTGTTATCTACGTGGCAAGGTGCGTAATTCGCATAACTTAATGTGCAAATCGATGTGGGTTACGCTCTTTCGCCTGCCGATATATTCGGATATATCTATACGGTATCATATTGTACAATGGAACAGGTGTTGGTTTGACCTTGCAGTTCTGTCAGTTACGAGAGTTAAAACGAGCGCGTGGGAGGGAGAGGAAGACGAAAACGAAAGCAGGTGACTTGACACGTGTAGTTACACTTGACTATACATCGCGTGCATTTTTTCGAGTTAATCGTGGGAAAAGAAATGGCCAAAAAGTGTGGGCGTTCGGATCGCCAAGAGTCTCGAGAATATCCCGTCGTAGTAACGTCAATGTCAAGACATCGACAAGGAGGGTGCCGTACGAGGGTGGCGAATGGCGATACGACCAACAGGTGTCAAAAGGGCCATTTTGTCTCGATTCGTCGGTGCTCCCGAGGATTTGACGCCGTCCCGACCGACCTCACCTGAGAAAATGGCCGGATGAAAGGACGAGGAGCCCTTTTAAATAGTTCACGGTGGGCTCCTTCTCGATGGGTTCGCACACATACTTTTCCTTGAGACTTTGGACAAGTCCAGAGTCTTCCCATGCTAAGTTATCGTATCTATCAGGGACTAGTTCCGATAAGCGAGACCAATGGAAATTCTCCCGCCACTCAGGAATGTCCAGAATGCTTCGCAGGTTAAGAAAAATTCAACTATCCAATGTGCTCGTTGAAACAAAAATTCTTTTGTACTCCCCTTCCGTGCAGCGAGCGGTGGACAAAACACTCGAAGAATGTTATATCGCGTTCTCCTCGCGGAGAAAAAAAAATGACGAAAGACCGAGAGAGGGTTCGAGTCATGAGAGACTTTCAGGTATGTACGCGCGGCTCGGTGACTCAGAACTATGTCCATCAGGGCGAAGCAGTGATTCACCCTCGACCTGTCTGGACTCGCAAACTTCTCGGTCGATCGAACCCGCGGATATATACATAATTATCAACACTCTTGCCACTTCTCGGTAAAGAAAATGCAAAATTATAGCTCCCAAACTATACTCAAATTGCGCGACGTTATTCTTCATTTGTTAAATTGGCCTCCGGACCAGCAGTATTGTTTTTTATATTGCTAAATTTTTATACATTTTTATTTAGATTTCTGTACCGTTTTTGCAAGCTCGTCGTGGAGTTTGTCGAGTGGAGATATTTCATTATAAGTATTATTCGAAAAATTCGGCATTTAGCTTGCGATGTCATACTCTTTGGATAGCTAGATTATTCGTGGCTCAACGCAAGCGGGAGCTTTTTTAGTGTACTCGGAGAACTTCACAGCACGCAAGCGATTATAATTATATATATATATGCATGTGAATAAAATAGAATTTTCGATGAAAGTTTAGACCAAAAAAACGCTGAGGACAAAAAAGAACTCCCGCTTGCGTTAAACAATATGAATAATTTCTTGATAAAAAAGTATTACATTTGCAGGAAATACCTGGATCTTTTGGATAATAAGAATGGTCAGATATGTCCCTATTCAAAGAATTCGGTGTCTACGAAAGAAAGTTTAACCATGAAAATGAAAACACATTGAGAAGGTTTATCGATGGAATAAAAAGTGAAAAGGTAAAAAACCTTGAGTGAAAGTATGCAAATAATGTCTACTGGAACTATTGCTATTAGATTAATAGAATACTGTATGGGAATTAATTAAATTAATTATTATTTAGATTGTTATTAATTCGATTAATCAAATTGTGAAGGCTGAAACGATTTTTATGACTCTCTTGTAATCGCGAGATCGAATTAAATTTTGTATCGCGTAATTCCCTTTAATTTTTGGGAAAAAAATCGGAGAACGTTAATGACGGAGACTGTTTCGAATACTTTTATGGTAATTAAATATAATATAATATATTATGTATACCGATTCAGATTAGTATGGTTAACTACTTTGAAAGAAAAGGCTGGTTTTCGGTATCGAAATTTCCATCGTTGGACTGGCATCGAAATTTTTTTATTGATTTTAACTCTTTTCTATCGCCATCCGCAATCTATCGTCGCAGATGTACGTTGTATATCTCTACCGAGGATCGTGAAAAACGTTTGCTCGTTTTCAGTGGCCTTGAAGGGCGATAAAAAATTGGGCAATAGAAAAGATGAATAGTCAATTGCATGCGAGGACCTATGCAAACCTCGTTTCCCAATTCGAAAAATGCATCATCACCCATACTCTCGTCAAAACCCAAGTACTTCGACACGTCTTCATGAAGTATTTCTAACATTTGCCCGCTTGGATGTTTATTTATGATCCCTTGCCTCACGAATTGAAAAGCAGCGTGAAGCTCTCCTCAAATATTTGGCGCCGTTACGCTGCGCCACGTTCAATCGCCACGAATCGGCAAAAAGCAATGACTCGACCAAATGTGCTTTCAGGTCATCGTTTCGAGAGCCGAAGCGAATGTTTGCGGGGTGCGTACGTCTCTTCAAATGGGTCAATAACCGGGTAAAAAAGTAAACGGGCGTACACGAAGTGTTATGTTGAAGCTTGAATTGTTGGGATTCAACGAAATTTTTTAACTTCCTCAATAATCGAAAATCTCCAATAAAGAACCTAAAAACCTGTGAACGATTTTCAAACTCTGAATGTGACAAAAAAATGTAGGCAATGAAATTTAAAAATAATAATTCCAACGATAATAAGTTCAAGACCGCAAGGAAGTGGGCGCGTAGAGAAGGTTGAAGCGTGGCCCCTGATAGGCAGACGACCCGTTGCACAGCCGCGACTGTTGTGGAGACCGGCGCGGCGTGGATAACTGATTTCCCGCCAAAACTGCGTCCCCGTTGCCGCGGGACACCGAGACGCCACGACGTTGTATGTCGCGTCTTCGGCATTTTTTTCTTTCGCTCTTCTTTCTTTTCTTCGTGCATACTTCGTTAGGATTTTTGCTTCGCGATCGAACCAACATCATCATATTCGTTGACAAAGCAATGTGATTTGGGAATTTCTACGATTGACCAAGCGGCCTATTCGTCAATTCTACGTCAATTTTCCAATTGAGAATAAAATACGAAGGAAAAAATCGAATGCACGAAAGAAACACGCGAGTTGGATTTAATTTCACTCGGCACGAAGAAACAATTTGAAGCAAAGAAGAAAAAACTCGTACGATTTTCAGTTTGGAGTAAAAAAAAGCACGAACAGCAGAATTTTAAGTAACAAAGAAGTTTCCCGCAAGATATCTACTTTCCTTTTTTTAACTCCAAAATAAGTAAAGCCCCTCCGATAAAGTCGATACGAAAAAAAAAACAAAATGAAAAAATATGCAAGGCTCACCGTGAATGCTCGTCTGTCGTGAATAAGGCGGAGGGCGATTTTTCCTGGGCGATCGACTCTCGGCCCTCTCGTATTTCCTCTGAAAGTTTTCCTTGTCCTCGGAGCAAGGATCGACTCCCCATCTCTTGGCGAACTTGCTTCTCTCCATGTCGAGGGCATCCTGCAGCATCTCGGCGGTTTCCTTGGAATTCGGTGGGCCGAATAAGCAGCGTGGCACACGGGACTGCATCCTCGAGGCTAACACGTTGCCAAAATGCACTTCACGACGTAGTGACGCGGCGAGCATCTTCGCAGCGGCGTCACCTCGTTTCTTCTTCTTCGTTATCTCTCTCCCTCTCTAGGGCACACGCTCGCTTGTTTTTTTCTCTCGTTCTTCTTTTTTTCCCTCGTCTCTATCGGGAGGGGAGCCCTGTCTGTGCGCGCGCGCGCGCGCGCCTCACGGAACTTTGCTCAAAATCCTCGATTATAGAGCAACAATATCGAACAGAGTATAACGTCGTAGCAAAAACGGGGCTAGTCCTCGATCGTCGCGTAATTCCGGCCACGTTTTTCCTCTTTTCTTTATTTCTCCAACACGACGACGATTCGCGTTCAGTTTTCGATGGGAGCAAACACTCGAAAGGTAAACGGGAATTTTTCACGATCTTCACGATGCAACGGTCGAAGACGATCTGATGTCTCCGAGGCGGTGAGTGGCGAGCTCGAGAGCAGTACGTGAGAAGCGTTGGTCGCGTTCTCCGTCGTATATAGTTTCGTCGGATTTGCCGTGGCGGTCCTCAGCCACGAGGTCGCCCCCCTCTCATCCTGAACGTTCGAAATTTCGAATCCCATTGGTGCGCGTCAAAGTTGCGCGTGAAAAATGGCGGGCACACGCGCTCTCGTAGTTTCCCTCGTGCCCTTCCCGCCCGATCCTCGCAGTACCTCGCTACAAGTGTGTACGCGTCTATGCATACGCTTCGAGCATACATACATCGTCAACGGATTATGCTAAGCGATTTTAAAAGCCCGCCAGGTATACTCCGTTTCGGGCTCTTCGGGCTGTGTCGACGCTGAGGCTGTACACACACACGCGTGCGCGTGCGTCCATATATATATATATATATATATACGCGCATGAGCTGAAAAAGCGGGGATAAAACGAGAGAGGTAAGTGGGAAAGATGGAGAGAACGATAAAGACGACCTACGCTAGGTAATCACGAGTTGAAATGAGACGCAGAAGAAGAAACAGAGATGAGAAATATATAAAGATAGATATACAATACCCACATACACCTATGTGTATGTATATATATCGATATATAGTGCCACAAAAGTTTGCTAACCGCGCACGTCCCCCACCCCCCTTCGCGCTTTTGATCTTTTATTTTCTCTTCTTTCTTACACACACATATATACGCATTTATATATTTTTTTTAAGTACCACGCTGCATACAACGATCACGAATCAGATTGTGTTTCTCACTCTCTTCCTCTGCTCACTCGATGTGGGCTGAATTTTTTATTTCGAAATGGGAATCAAGAAAGATCGCGGTCCGGAGGGCTCTCTCTCTCTCTCTCTCTCTCTCTCTTACTCTCTTACTTTCTGACTCTGCCTGTGTTGCCGTGAATGGAAAGTCTTGGGAGAGACGCGCCTGCGAACCCGCCACCGGAACCTTCTTAAACTGACCAATCGCGATCGCGGCGGCGACGGGACGCGGCTTTTTCGGCGGGACTCCATCTCTGCTGCTACCGAACTACGCGTTCTCCTCTCGCGCTCTTTCCCGCGCTCTCGCTCTCTCTCGCGCTCTTTCCCGCGCTCTCGCTCTCTCTCTCTCTCTCTCTCTCTCTCTCTCTCTCTCTCTCTCTCTCTCTCTCTCTCTCTCTCTCTCTCTCTCTCTCTCTCTCTCTCTCTCTCTCTCTCTCTCTCTCTCTCTCGCACGTTCTTAATCTTTCTCTTTCTCTTGTGCGCGGGCTGTCTTACTTGTCGCGGCGTTCATGCGTAAATCATTAACAGCTCGACCTTTGCGGGAAAAAAATATATTAAATGTAATTTCGGAAAACTATCTTGCTGCAGTGATAGGAGGAATTGTGTATCGAGTAAATCGGTTTTTTTCTTCTCGTTTTAGGGAAAAGTACTGACCGAATGATTGGGACAAGTGCCCAATGGTGGTAGAAAAAAAGACACGGCATTGTAGGATTTCCGTTGAGGCTCAATAGGACTCTATAGGGTACACAAGTGGGTTAAAAAACTATATCATTGTACCAAGAAAATGACGTTTCCGCTGGATAATTAGTGTGGGTTCTTTTCAGACGTATTTTAAGGAAGGATCAGTTATTCGAAGAGGGTATAAGACTAGTTTGGAGATGTGGAAAAACATTTTTTTACGTTACCTCGTTACGTTGGAACGTAACGAATTGAAATGTTTATTTTCTTTTTTTTATCGTTACAACGAGTATTTTTTTGCACATTTTAATTACAAATCCTCAAATAAGTATCCCAAAAATGGTTGACAGATCTTTGTACAATCAGCTACAATCAGCCAACGAAAGAAATTTGAGCGGGTACAAGAAAATTAATTGCACTACAACTATCAAAGTTCAATCGCGTCTTTATCAGGTATTCGTGGTACAAAGTGCATGGGCCTCGATTATGGCCATCTAGTCTAAGCTATTCGATTGAAAATTTAACTTAATTACATTTACTATATTTACATTTACTATAAGTTACATTTACTATATTTACATTTACTATTTACATTTACTTAATTACATTTCGCACAAATAATTTCGTTTATCCCAACAGAAATCGACCTACTTGGTTTAGTTTTGTTTTCTTTACTTTTTTTTGCCTTATTTTGATTAAACTCTCAAAGGAGTACAGATACAGTTGCCCAAATGGGGGAAAAAAAGTTCAGGGGGCTGTTTATTCACCCCCGTGGTTCGAGATCTACAATCGGAACCGAGGTACCCAAGAGGGTTGTTGAAAAATCGTATTTATATGCATAATCATACGGGTTGTTCCGGCGAGACGCCCTTAAACCGCGAGTCTGCAGTAGAAATGTATATTATGGGGGTAGATTTGACCGTTACGGAAAAAGCGCGCTATCAACGTGTGCTCGCGTATATTTCATATGCGGGCCGCTCGAAGCAAGGGGTGCGTGTTGTCGTAAGGCTGTGCAAGGCGGACGGGACAGGTGGACACTGTGGAGACCGCATCGCGTAACCGGCGAGCCCTACTTCGCCGCTTCGTTATTCATTGTACACGCGCGTGATTGAAAAGCCGATCTGCAACCCGGGGAGAACGTTCTGATCAGATTTTTAGTTTATCCGAGTAACTTTCGCAACGTTGGAACATTTTATTCGACATATACACATACTAGATGGTGAGCCGCGGCTTCGCTCGCGTGGATTTCGTTATTGATAGAAATAATCATTCGTCGGTACTCCAAAGACGTTGTCCGAAAGTTCCCAAAGTATAAAAAATCACCGAAAAGTTGAGTTTCATTTAGCCCGGTACCTCTTTGCGAAGCACGTTTGTGGTATTGCCTTTTGGGGCTAAGATGACCAAAGCTCACTCTGGAACATGCCACATAGAACTGTCTATGTGAGAAACACTCCTCTCTCAAGTCAATGCCGGCCATCTTCAGTGATTGTCCTTCAGATGTATCAATAGTCATGGCAAAGCACACCTTAAGTGGGAACTTTACTCTCTTAAACTCGAACGGATATTCCGTTGGGATGAACGGTATTCTTCAGATGAAAATGATCTCTTCCCGAGCACACCCAGTGATCACCCAGGCTTGTACAATGTTTCTATGCAGCGTTTCTCAGCAGCCTGTATCGGGACACGTTTTTCGCATTTTCCCGGTCAATTTTCAGTTTCCGGCCAAACCACGATGACATTCGTGATCGGCTGAAAATTTGCCTTCCGATAAAATTATCCTCGTCGAGGCTAACCCAAGCGCCTATTGATCCGTCGACGACTGAATGCGCTTTTCGCTGTTGCCAAGCGCAGTTGACGTACGATACGCGCTGATGATACGGACAGTGTCCTCCGGACGAGGAGAGTTCCGAAATATAAACCAATCGACGAACCCACCATCGCGAGTTCCCCGCTTCACACTGTCAGATACAACTTCCGGCCATGGGAGAGCCCCAGACCGGAACGCGTACACTCTCGGATTTCGTTCGGTTCACGCTCATTCTCATTCACTCCTCTTTCTCTCTGCTGCGGGGGTTCTCTCGTCAGGATATGCGGTTTGCATATATATATATGCATGTAAAAATAGTATCCAGCATACGAGTCGTTTCGTGGCTCTCGAGGAAGTTGTCATTATCGACAGTAATACCTACGCTAAAACACGAAGAGCAAACGAGAGTGGCATATAGTACAAATTACCGGCAATTATCCAATGTAATGATTCTTACGGCTCGGTGTCTGGTCGTTCCGCAATATAAGCCGAAATAACGCGGTGATCGAATTTCCTCGCACGAATAATTATTATTAGTTCTTCTGGCTCTCTTTGTTGGCGGGGCAATGTTCATTGTTTGCTTGCGTTTCGAGATTTTTTTTCCTTCTTTTCTCGAACACGGCGATGCAAGTTGGCAGGAAGTTGCCTCGTTCCGCATCTTGTACACACCCATATCCTGGATCCTTCTGTGAAATGGCTGCAACCGCCATTTCGCCAAAAATACGAGAACCATTTTCGTATGTACAGGTAGATGGATCGAATGGAAATGGAGCGACGAACGAGGACAATAAATGCTCTACGATCGTCATGCTTTGGGGCTCTTCGGGGAATTTGATTTTTCTTCACGGAAAGATCTCGCGTATAAAGATTGCGCCCTTTGCTGGTCAAATTTTGGAAATTACCGTAAAACGGGGGGTAACTTTGACAGTTTTTGGGGCTACGTTTACAGAGCGCCAAAATACGGTTTAAATATGTACGCAGCGAGCACGCATGACATTATGCCCCGGGCGACGGGTGCGGGGAATAAATTTCAACAACCATTTGTTGTTCAATTCTATTATAATGTTGCTAAAGTTGATTTTGATGTCAATGACAATTATAAGACTGATTAAGGTAGTACCTCCACAGAAGAGTTGAATTAAGAAATGGTTGAAATTTGACGTATATGTTATTCAATACATTATCCAAACATCTGGGCAATTTGAATAAGCTTGACCACCCCAAACCTGAGATATTTACACTTAAATTTAGCTTGGTTTACACGCAACAAATGCGTTATGATTGGCAAACAGAGCATCATTAATTTTACCGTCAAAACTAAAATTAAGAAATTGATAAAAAACGAGGATAAGCTAGAGTAAGATGTCACGAATAATGTGAAAAAAAAATGAGAATGATTTACCATCTAGTTTCCAAGATATAACCATGAAAAGCCCTCACAATTGTGGTGCAAAGCCTGGCAAAGCCTGGAAAAAAAAACAATTGGATCAAAGCCTGGACAGTCCCAGCAAAAAGTTTACTGGCAATGGTAGATCAAAAACACAATATAAAATATATTTTACAACAATAAATGATATCCATCGTATTATCTACTAGTACCGAGTCAATATTATGTAGTTTTTAATTTTATTTATTACTAATTAAACCAATTATCAATCTTTTAAACATGAACATGCTATGTAAACTTTTGGTTGAGATTTTCGCAGAGGAACTATCTTAAGTACCTATAATAGTACCCTAGGTACTTGATATTTTTATGTAAAATGTTTCCTCAAGGGCGGACGCCACTGTAAGTGCCCATTTGTGATCGCTTTCTTTGGATTTTTTTTTAAATAAATGAATAAAGTACATCGTCAAAAGACCTTTTAGGTTTTATAAGGTATATTGAAGTATGTAAAAAAAATGTTATTTGTCAAAAGAATACAAAATCGCGGCGCACGAGTCGCTATAGCACTGCCGGTTTTCAGCCAACCCTCTCCGTGGAACGCAGTAGAACTGCCGCAAAATTCAGCCCCGGAACTAAGAGTGAAATATTTTTGAAAGTTTGACGAGTTTGAAAAAAAGTTTGTTTTTTCGACCATAATTTTCATATAAAAAGTGACATGTTTTTTACATTTTTCAATTAATCGAAAAAAGCGCGCATACTTGACCGTTAACGGAGACTTTGTCCTTGAAAGCAGCGGGAGATGTTAGCGGCTCAACATGAGCAGCTTAGAAGAAGAGGAGGGACGCCTCTATGGACCAGGCATTGCCGATTAGCGGTAATTATAAACACATATGTGTAAACACATTACAAAACTTTAAACGCGTTTTTCTCGAAAACACGTTTTTAAAAATGGCTGACATTCTCCTGACCGCTG
Organism: Ophion slaviceki; assembly: GCA_944452715.1. Lineage (NCBI taxonomy): Eukaryota > Metazoa > Arthropoda > Insecta > Hymenoptera > Ichneumonidae > Ophion > Ophion slaviceki. The sequence continues at coordinate 946,756 of OX101785.1, read as the reverse complement.
TAATTAACATATCGACCTGAAATTTGGAGAGCATACTCAGAAAATATGTCTTCACGGAATGACGGATCGTTTTTTCGATAGATACATTTTTGCATTTATTATTTATCTTTTTATGCGAAAAAAACGCGAAAATTCGATTTTTTTAAAATTGCCGCCATTTTCCGAAATTTGTACCAAACGAAAAAGCCATCCGTCATTCCATGACCAAAGGTCACAGATTGATAATATGCTTTGAATTTGTGTTTCAGATGAACAAAGAGGGGGCAGTGATGTCAGCCGTTTACCTCCCGCGATTTGAGGACCTGTTTTCGCGGAGCTGCAACGGCCGCCACTTTGGTTTTTTAAGAAAAAATTTTTTTTTAACGTTCCGTATATCATGAATAAAAGCAAGAAAAAAACCGCACTCAAAAAGCTTTACTCGTTTTCTTAAAAAAAAAATAAAATCTAAACACCTGAAATATGGCACTCCAAGGACAAAGTCTCCCTTAAGGCAATGTAAAAAGCGACAGCTAAAATTTCAAGCCGATTGGACGAAAATTGCTCGAGTTTTGCTGCATGTCGATTTCAAACACATGGTTCTGAGAAAAGCATTTTTTTTCGCGTAAATTCTAAAAATAAACATTTACATAAAATAAGTTAAATGTATGCGTATAACATGCTTTTTTTCATGTCACACAATCCAGTTACACAATCCAGTACACAAAAAAAATCAGTAAAAACGACCTTTTTTCGGCTTGTCATAGTGGTGTCCTCCCTCAATAAAGATGGCAATTTAATTGTAAAAAATTGTTGTCTTTCATTTCATTCCATGTATAATGCATCAAATATTATTTTTTTTTAAATCAAAATGATGTCAAAGTAACCCTTAATCTTCGACATTAGTTGCATTTCAATGCCCTGTCAAAAAAACCCCACACTCGGGGTCCCTTTGACACTTTAAGGTAGTTCTGTAGGTACACGTATGAGCCAAAAGTTTCGGTCGAAGCGTATAGTAACATCCAATGCCTATACGATGCTGTTGGTTGGAAATTTTTGATAGACTTTGTACCCTCTATGTGTCCTACACATTCGCACCTCATGCATAGATACACTGCCGGCCAAAAGTATGGATACACCTAGAAAAATTTCGCGCCGCACTAAAAGTTTGATGTCTCTGTGAAAAAAAAAAGATATCCGGATTTCCAAGGCGGCATTTTAAAAGGGACAAATGAAGCTTCACTTTGCGTTTTGGAAAACAAATTTTCGATTTTTTTAGACCTGGGGCGCCATTCTGAAAAACGGCCGTTTTTTGGCTTTTTTTGGTTGTTAAAAATCGGCTGCACGTCTTCAGGACATTTTTTCCAAAGAACCTTAAAAGATAGAGCAATAGCTATAGTTTCCTTTTTTAGAAAGTTTCGTACGATTTTTTTCACCGAGTTATCGCATTTTTTTCTCAAAAAGACAATTTTGAAAAGATGCTGCTGAAATGAGAAACTTCGAGGTTTAGAGAAAATTGCGAAAAGGAAAAAAAGTTGCGTTACATCGTATTGAATGGAGCAGAATTTTTTCAAAATTTTTTTTTCAAAATTTTTTGCTCCAACATTGAATAAAAAAATTCTTTTGCTGAGGGATCTCCACGCAGCTTGCAGTTTCTGCCACAGATCTTCGGCCGATGTAGGGCAGGTCATTCGTATCTTTCGATCGAGCTCTTCCCAGAGAAGTTCGATGGGGTTTAGGTCGGGTGATTGTGGCGGCCACACCATATTCACGATTTTTTTTCTTTGCCTCGTTCTCCAAATATTCTCGACAGAGACGGGAACTGCGTTTCGGATCATTGTCTTGTTGCATGGTAAAACCACGCCCGATCGTTCTTAGCCCCAATGGAATCGCATGATTAATGAGAATTTCTTTATATTCTTCTCTTCTCATTATGCCGTCAATTTTCACAAAGTCTCCGACACCATGACCGGAGAAGCAACCCCACACCATAACCGAGCCACCGCCATGCTTGACAGTTGGTATCAAACACTGTGGTGCCATTTTTTCCGAAGGATTTCTTTGAACAAAAATGCGTCGACGACTACCGAAGATTAAAAATTTTGACTTGTCTGTCCAGAGTACATTTCTCCACTGATTAATCGTCCACTTTTTGTATTCCAGGGCCCATGCGTTTTTTTTTTGTTCGCCGGACGCAACAAAAGTTTTCTCACGGCGACACAGCTTCTAAGGCCAGCACTGTTAAGACGACGTTTCACTGTCGTCAGTGATATCGAGGTTTCCCTTTGTTCGTTAAATTTCCGTTGCTGTTAATCGACGATTTTTTTTGCTGGTAACGACGATATTTTTATCGTCTGAGGACGTTGTCACTTTGGGTCGGCCCGGACGATTGCGATTGAAATACGTCTCGGACTTCTTAAATCTCCCTATGGTTGTCTGCACTCCTTTCAAAGACCCGCGAGTTTGTCTGGCAATTTCTCTGTACGACAATCCCTTATCGCGCAACGCGACAATAGCCCCTCTTTTATACAGTGGAATTTCTTTTTTCCGTCCCATTTTGATCCGTTAAGAATAAAAAATTTGAGTAAAAACTTGTCGATTGTAGACGGCACGGGTTCGCGTTCGAAGTTTTCGCACAACTAACTGGCTTTGTCAGCGCGACACTCGGCACATTATTCCAAAGAATTAAAAATGTAAACAAAAACGACGAGCGAAAAAGAGAGCGAGAAAAAGAACACGAGAGGAATAGAATATCGACTCGCGAGAAATAGAATCTTCTTTACGCTCCACAAAAGTATTCAATACGATGTAACGCAACTTTTTTTCCTTTTGGCAATTTTCTCTAAACCTCAAAGTTTCTCATTTCAGCAGCATCTTTTCAAAATTGTCTTTTTGAGAAAAAAATGCGATAACTCGGTGAAAAAAATCGTACGAAACTTTCTATAAAAGGAAACTATATCTATTGCTCTATCTTTTAAGGTTCCTTGAAAAAAAATGCCAAAAAAAATGTCCTGAAGACGTGCAGCCGATTTTAAACAGCCCAAAAAAAAACCAAAAAACGGCCATTTTCAGAATGGCGCCCCGGGTCTAAAAAAAATCGAAATTTTTTTTTTTCAAAACGCAAAATGAAGCTTCATTTGTCCCTTTTAAAATGCCGCCTTGGAAATCCGGATATCTTTTTTTTTCACAGAGACATCAAACTTTTAGTGCGGCGCGAAATTTTTCTAGGTGTATTCATACTTTTGGCCGGCAGTGTAGGTCTCATACTCGTACAGAGAGCGGCGCTACGATCGTGGCAACAGCGTGATTTTCGTGCGGTCATAGCGTTGGGCTTCCTACGATCCGTCTCTCGCGAAATATTTTATATAAATAAAAAAGCGTGAAAATGTCAACCCAAATGCGATACAAAGGAAAGTTTACAAGAAAAAAGGCGCTTGTTAAAAGACTGAAAGCTGTGGCAGCCATGTGTTAAGCAAATGCGGCTAAACGCTATGAGAAAAACCATAATCTCACCGATCAGCAACAAAAATTCGCCGTCGAAGGGCGTCGGATCGTGGATTTACAACATCTTGCCGATAGCTTAAATTGTATTCGCTGTAACAAAGACATTTTCTTGAGGAAAACAGCGAAGGAAACCCGAATAGGATTGAATTCTATTTTACATATTTCCTGCAACGAGTGCTCTAGAATAGCCCAAGTTATATCTCCATACACACACACACACACACACACACACACACACACACACACACACACACACACACACACACACACACACACACACACACACACACACACACACACTTATATATAAATACATATATATATATATAACACGAATAAATACATGCATAAATTGAACAAATCAAATTTGTTTGCAGAATAAATTTATTTCACATCCGTCTCACAATTACTAGAACTCGGGGGAAAAAACACGCTTCGAGTTCCCAGACTACGCGCCGATCAGCTGGCGCAGCGTACACTGTAGCCATTCCGTTACAGATGTTTGGGCCCGAGTTCGGTGTGGAATAAAATTACCACTTTTCATATGTCGATATCTCCGAAACTAAACGGTCAAAGTTTGTCATTTTTTAAAACCAATCCCACAATAGTACTGCGTACACGTGTGTTTTTATTTTGAAATCCTAAGATTCGTTTAGAACCTATATCGAGAAATGCGAGCAAACTCCTATCGGTTTACGTGTTACGTATAGGGATCGCGTACAAAAATACCCATATTCAATTGCAATTATCTCATGAACTAAACGGTGAACCGAATAGAATTTTTGGGCATTAGTCCATGAAGGTCATATCTACACCATACTTAGATTTCAGCCAATTCTTAAGATTTTACCAAAACTACAAAACTACCTTAAAAGTATATATATAAAATTGTGGAGATGGGTGGGGGGTGCTTGGCTTTTTTTATACATTTGATAGCCAAAGGACACATTGTTCTATTGGAGCAGAAAAAGTTGCAACTTAGGATGTTGAGGGGTTACATGGGTTTGCAAATTTCAAAAGATCCATTTAAAAAATATTTTATTATCTTACAATATCTCTAGAATATTCTCTCGAAGATTTAAGTCAATCGGAGTAAAAGTCTAGGACAGAGAGCCTTTGGGAATTCCCCCCGTTGGGAAAGACCGGCCGAGAGCCACGCAAGTATATCGCATTTTTCTCAAAACCCTATTTTTGGAGTCGGTGGACACGATTTCTAAAAAACGAATGCATTGAAATGTTGCACACTGCTTCAAAATAGCATTGACTAGTGATTGAAAGAAGGTTTTTTTTTCGATTGCAACTAATTTTACAAGGCTATACGTAGTGTAAATTGTACCAAAGATTGAACTATTTTGCATACAACTCTGCAAAAATTCAAATTTCAATTTTTTCCTTCAAATCCTTCGCTCAATCACGAATGATACTTATCTACTAAGAGAAAAAAATTGGTTTTTTAATTTCAGATAAAGCTATGATGAGTTATTCTAACCACCACGAGGGACACTTTTTTAGGGGTCTCCGAAAACCAGGTCCCACCGGCTGAATTTGCCAAATTTTTTGATGAAATTTTTAAAAATATTGTTGAAATGTTGCTCTTTTGTGTGTTTAACATTTTCAATAAAATAATTGATAAATTATTATTTTTTTTTAAATAAATACAATATGCTTTTTTGGCTTCGAAACCCCCGTAACGCCTTAAAAAAAGTATCCTACAAAAAACTTCCAAAACCTGTTCAAAGTAGCCCCGTTTTACGGTAGTGTTTGATATTATAAAAGACATTAGCTCACGTTTTAATTTGTAATAAATATAAGAGCCCGATACTACTTTTGGCATTGCAATTTTGGTATTTCATAATGTTGACGTGCGATATTTAACGGCGTGAACGAAAATACTTGCCGATACTTTGTCGCGATTGGTTACCACCTGCTGCGAGCATTTAACTTTGATAGTTCCGGTACGTTAAGTAACCCGCTACTATACTGGGTTATATGACTTGTGTTCTTGAACAGTAGCGGAAGGGAAACGATCCCTATCTCCTTTTAAACGATTTCATGTGAATATTATGTAGATCACGAGATCCGGGTTCGTATTGCCGAAGTTACGTCAATACAGCTGTGGTGACGGTCCGACTGTCGAAGCGGACTGTCCCTTGTACTTGCAAAAGGTGGTAAGTTTTAATTCAGTATTAGAATAATTCGCGCCCCCAGCGAAGCTATGGAACATTTGACATTTTTTTGGAACTTCGTAGGAACGTTTTATATCGAAGTACGTGGGGGATCTTTCATACGTTGAACATTTTTTTTTACCGAAAACAATTTTTTTTCCACCATGCATCTTTTCGCAAGAAAACGACATTTTTCTATTTCCTTGCGTACTTCGAAGGCCCATCCTATCTGGAACTTGAGTTGTTTTCAATTTTCGTTTCAGGTAAAAAATTGAACAACTCTCGCCGGCCGAAGGGGATGATGAGACAAACGTGACTCGCATCATCCAGCTTCGGCGCCACCATTTTATTGCAAAATCTTGATTAAAAATTGGTAAATATATACTTGAAGATACGTAAAATACAGCCTAGTGAGCCGAATTCTCATTCTATCAAATGGGTTGGTATCCCATAAAAACATGGCGAAATGTAGATTTTTTCGGGCTATAGACTGTCAGTCTCCTGCAATCAAATATATCGTGGCGAAGTTGGCCTAACCATTTGAACTTGGATAAGTTAGTTCACTTTTTTACATATTTATGTTATGATTTTTTCAAAATTTTCCTATAACATGATTTTTGGAATTTTTTGCAAGCGATTTGCAGTTTTATGCAGTCGCGAGTTAAAAATACTTGTATTTTATTTTAATTTTGTTGCAAATTGTCGACTCGAGAGTGGTAGGCTCCGTCAAGTACTTAGGGTTTGGAAGACTCGTAATAAATCAACATAAATGAGACAATCGTTATTGGCATTGGTGAAAAGTCAATTCTCTCGTGCGTGCGGTCCGAACGTGCGTGCGGTCTCGGAACAGCTGACTCGTGTCCTCCAATATCGATCGTCTGTGCGGGGGAGTTTCGTTGATTCGTTGGGCTCAATAACCAAAAGGGTTCGAGAGTGAGATCGACGAAGGTTTTTAATGGACTCAAAAGAAAAAGTGAGTAACACACGAGGATCGATAGAAGCTAAAAGGAACGTGAAAATCGTAACTATACCATTTTCGGGCTGTTGCTCGCAGCCGCGATCCGTCTCTCGAAAAAGACCACGAAAACGAGTGGCCAACACCTGGTCGCATCTGCCCGCATCCGCGATTCTCGCAGCCCCCAAAGATTTCAAAGCGAGTCGAAAAGAGTTTGCTTTGGCAAAAAGTCTCGAATCCTCCATCTTTCTTGCCTTTTCGCCCCCCCCCCCCCCCCGCCCCTCTTTCGCTCGTCGGCCCTTTCGAGCAAAAGCCGGTGGCCAAGGGCGTTCCGGTACGTCGGAGCCATCGATATAATGGCGAAAAACGTTGCTCAAAGAACTGAAGAATTGCAAAAAATTAAAGATTTTGCAATATTACTCTTATTATTGCAAACGAATAGAGCGTTGAAAATGATAATGTAGCTGAAATAGGCAAAATAATTCCTCGTTTTTTATTTTATCTGCTTGAAAGTATCCAAGGTTTTTCAAAAAGGTAAGATCACTAAGGAGCAATCGAACTTCAAGCGTACTATTCTTTCCATTCTGCTGCTCGAAATTTTGGAAAATTTTGCAATTCCGAGGCTGTACAGTAGTCCCTCAGCTTCCTCGCGGAGTTCATTTTCGGCCATAAGCTCTTTTCTGCGCTACAAAGGGATCGTACAAAGGGAGGGTCTTGATTCTAAAAAAACTCAATGTTGACATCGGAGCGCATGTTTGTTTTTCAAAATGAAAGATTTCACCAAATCTAAAGAAAGTTCTTTGCGTATGAAAGTGCATAAATTTAAGCTATTCTTTATTATGCGAAAATGACGGATGACCCTCATCCTCGAGTTGTCATTCTCCGTGACAGCGGATGTACCTATCTCGTTTCCTGCAAAGATTTCAAGAGGCATGTGGATTCCCCGCTCGATCTTCGTACACAGAGTACCAAACACCGGAGAATATAATATGGAAACGTGAAAACAAACAAAATCCGCCCTCGAGCGTAAACTTTTGCCCTTCGAGGGAATGCCCACGTAAATGTGTATTCAGCGGGTAGTATTGGTACGAGTGTGCCTTGTATTTTATGGTATCTCTTGCGGGGGTACATACGTGTCCTAGAGAGGGAGAGGATGTGGGGAATACATCCTCCGGAGCACCTTCCTCTGCACAGGAAATCCGATATCCACTTTGTGTTTGGTCATCTGCCCTGCTGCGCCACGTGACCACGAACCTACTCATTCCATTTCAACGATCCTTCGCTTCCTCTCCGCACACCGTTGCCACCGAACACTCCGTGTGGCTTGTCACAATGCCAGTTTTATCCATCTCGGTTTTAATCCTCCTCTCGCTTCCTCGCGCTCTTACCTACTCCCGCACTCTTGTTCTCTCCCTCTTTCTATCCTCTCGTCTCGTTGCTACTCGTATGCAGGAGCTTTCCCGAAATTTCGAGCCACCGTGCTCAACAGCCAACCCTTTTGACCAACGATGGCCACGCTGCTTCGCGTCTCCTCCCTATGGCTTTCATTGACGCATACCCTGGCATTTATGACGAATTCACGAAGAAACACAATCGCCAAGGTAAATTCCTGTCCGCAAATCTCCGTACCAAGTTGCCAAAGTGGAATTCTTACGAATGTCACGAAAAATCATTGTAGCCCTGGCAGCTGCAGCGGTGAAAGGGTAAATCGCTGCGATCGCGAAGGGTCGAATTTGAGGAAAAAGGCGAATACTCGGCCAGCTGTCTCTGTGCCGAGAGCAAAGGGTTTGTCTCAAGTCGCCACATGCTTTGTTCGATCCGAACAACCGAACGATCCAACAAACTCCGGCTGATAATTTTAAGTAAAACATTGTCAACCAGGAATCGGGTAAAGTAGCGCGGAATCGAATTGGATTCGAAGGTGAACTCCCTACGTGCGGCGTTCCTGTTAAATCCCTCTAGGCATGTGGTCGGATTTGGGGCACGCACGGGCCTGTACGCGCCATTTCTTTTTTCAAATGGTTCCCAATTTCACTCCGTCCAATTGCACCATGGGTCGAGGCTGTTTAGATAGTAAATATACAATTGTAGGGTCGCGCGCACGCGCTATTCGGAGTACCATTTCAACAGGACTCGAACTTTCGTTTCGCAATTCATTTTTTTCACCCGCTCTTTTTGCAGGCTTGTTTAAATATTTGTGTAACTTCTTCGAACGATGGACCGTAAGTTGGGCCGAATTTTGGAGATTTTTAGCGAAAGAATTGTCGTATACGTGTTGCTATGCGTCGTGCGGATACGTGTGTGCCCATATACGTATGTGAATATATATACGTTGCGTGGACGCATGCATGCGCGACGTTATATAATATACAAAGTGTGGTAGGCATATATCCTGTGCTAAACGCTTCCTCCGCGCGAGCAGCACGCATCACGATTTTTTTTCGCAGCCGCACCGTCCCCTCAATTACGCACTTCCATGTACCTCTTTTAGTCTCTACGATGATAGGCTGTATCCCATATTTGTATCATCGGAGAGATACCAATTTTCGTATTGCTCCATGAGCTTGTGCAGATATCGTTCCAATAAAAAATATTGTGTGGATTTTCTTCGCCAAATGGAAAAAATCCAATACGTCTTTTCATAATTAATAGCCACTCGAGAATTTTCAATCTTTCAGAAAAGAGGAGAGAAAGTTATGCATACGATGTTAGTTTAAAAGGCCAAATGTGTATTTTTTTCTGCGAATCGGCATGACATTTTGAAGAAAAAAAATGTTTTCCGATTTCCATGCGCATTTCTGTGGTTATTTGTATACATTTTGACAGAGCGAGAGAGCAAGGAGTGGGATAAAGAGAGAGGAACCTTGAAGTTTCGTAGGCCGTTGAGATGGCGCAGAGCTTTGTACCTTTAAACGCGTGTGTGTCTGAGGCAACGAAGATACGAGAGAGAGAGAGAGAGAGAGAGAGAGAGAGAGAGAGAGAGAGAGAGAGAGAGAGAGAGAGAGAGAAAGCATAAATGCGATGGAAGGGCTTTCTCTCTTGGAGCCAGGCCACCAGCTGTTTCGAACTTCTCACTCACCAGAGAGAGATCCTCTAGCTTGTTCTTTTCTCCTTTGCTCCGGCTCGCTCTATCTTGGTCGACTATCAGGATCAAAAAGCCCGAAATTCAGGCGAAAGATTGAGCCAGGCCGGGTAGGGTGGGGGCTGGTGAGATTCAAGGGAGCTCTGCGGCTTCTGGCGGTTGGTGCACGGGCCCGAAGACAAGGAGAGCACATTACAGGATCTCTTTTTGGTCGGATATGATTCTCTTTCCTATACTCAGCGGCGAGACTGCCAAAGGCAAACCTGGCGAAGGCAGCTGTAGCTCCCGCGATAGATCCTGAAAATACCCAGTCACGCCTCAAGTGAGGGAGGCCGCGAGGGTGATGGGATTCCAGATCTTCCTTTTTTACTCTACGCGTATACCACACAGGCGAGTCCAGAAACAAACCCGTTTCGCATAGAACACATGTCGCTTGTTCGTGGGGGTGTTTCCATTCGAGGCTAGACATCCTTTTTCCTCTGAGCTGCGTTCACGAGACTCCCGTCATCGTGAGCATGTCCACGGAATATGATCAGCGCGTCAATGCAATCCACAAACGTGTACTCACGGCGGTATCATCGATGATCCGCAACACAACGAACGAGGAGAGAAGGAAACGGACGTGATGATAAAAACGAGAGAAACGTTTTATTCGTGACAGTGAACATCAGCGCAGTTGCCACAGTGATCGATCGCAGACTCCGTGACTTTGCCTCTCGCTTCTGCCACATACCTCGACGCTCTCTTCCGGTGCTCCGATCCCTCGAGTATCCTGCCACTTCCGGGAGGGATATTCCAGATGCGCACCAGAGTAAATTAAAGCCCCTCGGGAAAAGGGCCCTCCGCTCTCCGCTTGGAATCTCCCCCGCGGTCCCCCCTTCCGACGTTAACCGTCCTGCGCGTATATTTAGAAAGCACCCAAGACTCACGCGCTCCCAACTCATCAGGCTTGACATCCTCCAAAGGATCTCGTATTTCCACGTCCTGCACCCGCACCCCTGCCGCCAGTGGGCGTCCAGACAGTGGGGCAGCTTGAACCCTCAAAAAGTTACTAGGAAGTGAGGCTTCCCCTAGTAGTCGACAAGCAACTAGTTGCTTTTTGGGAATGACGAATTTGGGAATCGTGCAAACCCGCCGGCTCGCGGAGTTGCTCTGTGCCGTGATCATCGTTTTCTATATCGAATGTCGAATGGGTAGGCTGTCATCGATATCTTCCAATTGAATGAAGAATGTCAGTGACCAAATGCCTATTGAATTGAAACGTGTCTAGGGTATGTTTTATCAATGTTTATCAACTAGCTCGTCAATGCAACACACCTGGCATTTGTTAAATTGACAAATAAGTTGAAAATCCTTCGAACTTTACGCCCATACATTGAAATTCACGGACATTTGGCTAAAAACGATTTTTCATTCAATCGAATGATGTTAGTGCTATCTTTAAATAGCAAAATCCATCTAGACGTTAGTGCGCCGTAATTCTCCGTATGCTGACATTGCTGGAATATAACACTTCTGGGTTATGACTTTTCGCAAGTACGGCATTTCTCGAGAATGAGGTATCTTGACTCTGGCAATGTACCTAGATCGACTCGAAATCGATCCGTCGAGTCCCCATCGTGTGTATGCTCTCGTCGAATTGGCACGTGGAAATGAGGGTTCCAAGTACCCAGGTCAACATCAATCCAATTGAAGACAATCGATTTTGCGGTGCTTCCAATGATGCGGTGATTTGCAATGCCACATTGCGGTACTCTAATCTTCAGCGAACCTGCACGCGATGACGAGAGTATTGGCCAAGAATTGAAGCGTCGTAAGAGGCGTGAGTGCGCGTAGCTAGATTCCCCTAGCACTTGGAGAATGACAGTCCGATCGAGAGATCCCCCACGGAAAAATAGTGCAAATTAGTCGTCGTGAGAGGTGATAAAGGGTTTCGAGGAAGATGCACCAAGTGACACGAATTCGGATGATTCGGCCGAGGAAGCGCGGGAACCTGAGGGCAATCGCGCGAAGTATAACGGACTCTTTCTCTCCGTTTGTATGTGACGCATACGTGAAGAGTCGGTTTCGAAAGGGAGAATCCAGCGTAACAGCGTGTGCAGTCGCGGATACTGTGTTGCGCTCGGTGGCCCTGGAAGCGATGCTGGTTTCTGCTGTTTCTCGAAAGCGGCAGGTGCGCCGAGCGTGGTATTTTCGCCAGACTTCATCATTAAACGCAATCCCATCTGCGCGGTCTCCTCGGCTTTTATTTCCAAGGAGCCGAGTGAGAGCGAACGCGCGCACGTTACGAGGCGGCGACGTCGTACAAGTTCTTGGCGGAAAGACGGAGAGGGTGCGAGGTGCGTAGGACGAAGAAAGATTGCGAGGATCCCCGGGCTACGAGACGAAGAGGAGTTGTCGAAAAACCGTTGAACGTGCAGAGGGACCGAGGCCGAGAGGTGACCGTAGGACCTGCTGCCACGTTGACTGCCGTCTTTCCTCTTCACATACAGATGAGGAATCGTCGCTCATCGCATTGGATCGATACAATGAAACGTCACACTCGTACATTGGATTCTCATCGGGATTCCCACATTATCGGACAAAATCCGATAAGATTCTTCATGGATGCCGTCGCATTTTTTACGGTGAATTCTCTAAACAAAATATATAGATACACGAAATGAGTGTATGTTGAAAAAGTATATCTTCAAAATCCATTTGAACCAAATCACTCAAAATCCACCGTAATTATCCTTGTTTATTTATTGAACTGCACTTGCAGTTCAAATTCCGGTTGAGAATTTGAAATAAAAAATGGTCAAACGACGTGAATCGGGAATTAGTGCGGTATCCACCTGGATGCCAATGTGGACTCGCTACGTGCGGCGTTCCTGACACATCCCTATAGGGATGCGGTAGGATCTGGGGACACCCCGATACATTTCCGCATGGCGACATGTGCTCACTGGTGAAGAAAGAGCGATCAGCATCGGCCAGAGCGAGAAAAAAGCTGCCAACAGAACGAGCAAGGTTGCACGGGTGTAAAAATAAACGAACACGAAGCGCAAGGAGCTGTATGTGTAGAAAAAGGATGACGATAAAAAGGAGGTTCGCCACTGAGGCGCTTTCTCTCTCCCTCTCTCTCTCTCTCTACTCCCTCTCTCTCTATCGAAGAAGAAGAAGAAGAAGAAGAAGAAGAATGGATGTGTGTTCCGTGGCGTTGGGATCGCTCTCTCGTCGAGGAACCACGAAAAGATCTACGAGGGAAAACAAAGCCCGCGCTCCCTCACCGCACTGTACAAAGCATCGCGCGCCTACTCTTTGGGCGCGGCCGCGCTCGGGAGTGCCTTCTCTCCGAACTTGTTCGTACGAGAGGAGCGTCTCGCGGGCGCGCGCGCGCCCGAGCTCGCGGTCGTGTCGCGTGGCCAACTTTACGAAGCGCGTGCCGTTTCTTCGCATCTCGCGATCTCGTGTGTACCTCCAAGTCCCCTCCCCGACCTCCTCTGGCCCTGGCAACCTCCTCCGCTTTTCCCCCGCCCGCGCACCACCTACGACATATTTTCTCGGTCTCGTCGCGGTGTGCGCGGTGTGCGCGTTTTGTCACGCGGAACTCATTAATGCGGATATTGTGTTATCGAAAATTTCGCAGGCTTTGCGGCCAACTTCTCGACGATTATTCAACTGTCCTCTGTCACAGTCCTCCCGCGCGAATGCGTCTGTAAGCGTATGATTTATTGAATGCAAATAATATGCACGGGAAGGAGAAGCCTGCGAAAGCGCGCGCGATTTCGTACGTACGTTTCCCTCAGACTTGCCCCTCGCCCGCGCCAGCTCGCGATGACACATTTGTACAGGGACGAAGAAACAATATTTTTGGACGAGATGCTTGCGATCGTGCCGGCGAGCCCGTTCATAAACAAATAGTTGAGTACGGATTTTGACGATTTTATTCAAGAGAAAAAACTTGAAATTTCGCAAAAACGATCTTTTTTTCGTTTCATAGCCTGCGGTCTTATTTTCAATTTGACGCAGAGATTTCGTAAAAAGTCCAAAAATTAACCGATTTATGAGGATTTTTGTGAAGGGCCGCCCAATGCGCTGCGACGAAGCGCTCCGCCGGGATTTACCCTTTTTCTTCCGTTTTTTTCATCTTTATTTTATCAAGTCCGACATCAATATGTAAAACAAAAAACTCGTGGCTCATAACAAAAATTAGACAAAACAATTTTTTTTTGCACACGTATGATCAATTTTCAAGACCATAAATTCGTACAAATGATCTATTTGTATACATGTAAATGTGAAAATCTGATTTTTGAGGCATTCGACTTCGACAAAAAAACCTCGGAACCATCCTCGGAATAGCCAGGTCCGCTGATAGCCAATGTTACACAGATGTAAGGGGTTTAAAATATGCTTGCCCCATGTAAGAGGAAATGTGTGGATATACACGCACACATTGAAATGTTTGCAGACGCCGAATTCGTGAAAAGTGGCATGTTTGTTTGCAATCTTGACGAGGTGTTTTTTCTTCATTCAATTTTTGAAAATAATTGCGAATATTGATTGTATGACGAAAAGTTCGTTTTGCCAGTTGAAACGTTTTCCACTCCAACGCGAAAATAATCTTGATACAGCGGTGTTGGAATATTTTATCGATGCGTGCATTACAAATATTTCAACAATTGTTTTCAAATATATCTAGGAGATTGGCGTGTAATGTGACGAATAGAAAGAATGTTGATTGAAAATAAGCCAAGTGGGAAAGTTGGGAAGCTGGGTGATGCACCGAAATGACGATGGGTGTCGAACGGTGTCCCGCTGTAGAGGAGGTCCGTGTCCGATGAATGTCGCAACAGGACATTTGCCCACCATTGAAGGTGCATTCGAAACGAGGTGTTCTTGTCCTATGTCCCTTTAAAGTTTGACTCGAGTATGTCTAGCCAGAGAGTTCGTCGCTCAAACGACTCTTTCCGTTGTATTGTCGACCTTAGGCCCTTTCGTTCGCTGGCGATTGGAGCTCGCTGCGCCATTATGTAGACTCGGAGGTGTAGCCTCGCGGTCGCAGAAAGTGGCGCTTTAAATTTCTCTTACGGCCTCTACGTACGACGAGGAAAGGAGCGCGACTGGTATGCACGCTCACGATGGAATGCCCCTAGAAGGGATCTTTAAATTTTTAAAGGGCGATCACGGAATCTATCGAGGACGAGGCTGAGTGAGAGACGGAGATGAGGGGAGAGAGGCCGAGGCGGTGCGTACTTGCGGCCCGACGCCGCTGTACGGAACGACCAACAGCTGACGCTCGTGTGCACCTTGGGAAAGGACCCACAGTGAACAGGTAAAGGAAACATTCTACGAGGCGCACATGCGAGAGAACGCGTTACGGAAGCGCTGTATAGGTAGGCGCTTTTTTAAAAACCCAAAGACTACTCGGCCATCCGTCTGTGTCTAGGCTCCTACCTCCGGCTAAACGAAGACTCAGAAATGGGGAAAACCTTCCAGGTACACGGCTTTGTTGTGTAGACACGAAATCGACAATATCTTCTATAGGAAGGAATACAAAACCAACCGTGGTGATTTCATTATTCTTCGTCCAAATAAATTTTTCCTCAACTCTAAACCAGTCCATGTCTAGTACTTTTATCCGTTTATTATTATTGGAAACTTTTTTTTTCTACATTCCCATTATCATACGTTTTTATTGTAATTTCGTTCCTTGTAAAATAAAAAATTGGCCGAGAGGAAAATTTTCACCGCTATTTCCCTTCTACCGTGTTTTTCTTTCTCTCGAAGCAGCAACAAGCCGGTGGGGAGACAAAATACACGATATATTTTGCCAGACGAGGGAGAGAGATGGAGAACGGGAGATCGTACCTGGCTCGACATCTTTATCGCACGGCGAGGAAAAGAGAAGAAGAGAAATTGCGAGAGAACAAGAGCGCGTGCACCTGCGCCGTGTAATGTTTAGAGTACAAATTTACACAGTTTTTTTTAGGCACCTGCCCCAGTGGTTTTTATAGCCCGAGTGAGAAAACAATTTTGTCGGTAAGCCAAAATATAAAAAAATATACGTTGTGTCTCAAACATAATATTCGCTTCATCCTTTCCTACGTAAGCGAGGGATTTGCACATACGCGCATACGTATACCCATGTAGCAAATATTCCAGTTCCACCATGAAACGTAACTCAACTAAGTATTCAGAAATTCGAGAATGTGATTTTTCATTCACACACCTCCAAATCTGTGATGTTTTTCCTTTCTTTTTTTTTTCATCGAGCACATCCATTATGAGAGATTCAATAATTCGTTTGGAAAAGTTACCTTCGTCTGGGAAAGCGACATTTTTTATTTCAAGTTTTTTTTTCCTTCCGATCGACCCCAACCGGCGATGCTCGAGTATAAAATAAAAGAGACGGAGAGTCACAGTTGTGGCGCAGGGAATTGAAACTTATGGACGGTAAAAGGAAGCCCACCAGCGGTGAGCCATTCCAACATAGGCATGTAATAAGAATATCCAGTTTTCACGGAACGATGATTCTGGAGTCGTGAACGATCCTCGGCGGTTTTTCGATCGAAAAGAAGAACGAGGAACGGTCGAAAACAGCATATGCGGAACTATCTCGCCGGAAATTGGAAAATCAGCCGCGCTTCTCAAACATTTTATCGAGTTATTGCGACGATCGGCTGTAATAGCCATCGTTATTATGAGTATCGCACGTAGCAAACGTTTTTCGCAGATGTTTGTGAAGAATCGTTGATGCATTGTCCGCATCGTTGAGTTGGGCCGAAGTTATAATAGAAACGACTGTTGGTCCGTGACCAACGATCCAGGGGGGTCTGCTTTAATTGCTGTGAGAAAAGGTGAGCTCGTTCTAAATTCTCCCACCGTAAATTAAAACACTCTGCGTACGATGTAGCGGCGAATAAACATCAGACATAGGGAGTCCCGGTAT
This sequence comes from Ophion slaviceki, assembly GCA_944452715.1. NCBI lineage: Eukaryota > Metazoa > Arthropoda > Insecta > Hymenoptera > Ichneumonidae > Ophion > Ophion slaviceki. The sequence goes on along the minus strand of OX101785.1, from coordinate 930,137 downwards.
CTCCGACAGTGGAGAATGCGAGATTTTAATTGCCCCCGTGGATTCCATTTGTGGTATGCGAGCAACACATGCTCGTCGTACCCATCTGCGTAATATGGCGTATCCGCATTTGTGAAAACCATTGGGGGGGGGGGGGGCTCTATAGCCTCACCGTCTTTATACCGATTACGTAGTGATCGGTATGCAGATAGAGGACCTTTCGTGCCTCATTTCCGTCGTGCAACTTTTGAACCAGTGTAGCCCGCGATTGTAACATAACAATTAGGTAACGAACAAGTCCCTCATCCCGCCGGCCGTACACGAGAGCTTGACGCTTCACTTGCCAAGCATTTGCATTTTTTTTTTGCCATTCCCAGACGGTTCGGATTTATCTTTGATCGGGAGTAACTCGGATACTTGAATGATCGCGAAGACTGATTGTCATAATGCCACCGATCTTATTTGTCCAGCCGTTCATTCATGATGTTGCGCTTGATTTGGAGGGATTTTATGGCATTTCGAAAATCGACCATGACAGAAAATGTTATTTGTTCTTCTCGTCATTTTCGTTGGGCTGCAAAAAGTGAAGATGCGGGAGAAAATAAAATACTGCGACTCTAGTCCGAATCCATTGCAATGGGAAGTAGGCTACTGGAATCTTGATAGGACGTTAATCCCTCAATTTAGTAATTCATTTGTACGACCTATCGAAAATTTATGGTGGGTGTGACAAGTTTCGCACGGGGATCGAACAGATGACGTCTGACAAACGCTCGTTTTTACAAGAGTAACAGGGTAATTGAGAGCATGGGCATATACCCGTGACGACCGTACACATTTAGTTCATTCACAGGTGTGCCGTCAGTGTTACAGCAACCCCTAAATATTCCGTCAAATATTGACGCGAGGAGAAAGAAACAAAAATTCCCAGTGCCATGTTTTCCCCAGGGATCGATCTTTTAATTCTCTAATCGTAACGTTTTCATTGCCGATTATTTTTCACTCGAAAATGGGTAAACGGATTTTTCATCATTTTAAGACTAGTTGTTAATTTTTTATTGCGTTATCGCGCGCCCTCTTCCGTTTTCGTACGTTACATAAATATTTTCCATTGAATTTACTAATTAATGTCATCCCTTCACTCGGAAGGCGCTAGGCTAGAGCTATTGACGTTGATTTGTCTTTTTTTTTGTTTTTTCTTCTATTTTACAACATTCGTTTTCATTTAATTAGGGATACTTAATAGGTATTTTGTTTATTTACAAAAAAGATCACATTCCGCAAGTCCGTTTCTGTTCTCGCTCGACGACTCTTCCCCTCTCTTCCTGTCGTGCCCTCAAGGAAGGGTCGAACTGTCGTGAGGGCGAGTTTTTCTTCGCCAAATGTAAGTTCCTAGAGCGCATACTACGACCACTACACCGATCACTCCACCGATCACGGCGATTTTCTTGAAGCCGACTTTAACGGTACATTTTTCGACTGATGACAGAAACAAAGTGTCTTTCATGTTTGAGCACAGAAAAACAACACATTGAATGATCGAGAAGCACAGATGTGGATTATAAATAATACGATATTTCATTCACTTACCTTTTTTCGATTTTAAATCCTTGTCCTTGTTGAAAGCTATGAGGGACACGTCGCTTATCGTGACCTTTATATCACCGGCATTGATGTCGGTCTCAACGTCGCAAATGTAATGTCCCGTATTGACCGTTGACGAGAAAAGTCCCAGGCCCTTGGTCGTATTGCCTCTGAGTACCTTTTCTGTGTCGAAAGAACAAAAGGTTGAGTCAGTTCGTTTGTGAGTAAAGGAAAATGATCGGATCTACAGTAGAACAACAATTTGGACTGTCGCGTATATCAAGTTTCCATTACCAATTGCTCCGGGAAAGTGCTCGCTGTCCAGATAGAACTCGAAAAACATACTGTCGAGCGTGGACTTTTTGCCGTCGCTAACAAAGTACAAAGTGACTGTGTTGACGTCGTTTTTCCCTGCACCGCGTCTTCGTCTTTTCGGCGCGGTCCACATGAGTTTCATCTCGGTCGTTTCCTCGGCGCAGGAACCATCGGTGAGCGCGTTGTTGGGAACCACCATAGTACCATCCGCGACCTAAACGACCGAGTATTTCATTCTTCCTAATCGATCTACCATTCGTCACATAGAGGTTAATAAAATCGCGTTCGAGCAAGTGCTTACCGCATTGTCGGATTTCGTGTAGGATATCATCATACTGATAGACATTTTTGAAAGTACACAGGGTATACCTGTCTGACTGTCGCTTACGACGTAACTGAATTTTGGCGCGGCGTTAGGGGCTGGTAGGGAGCTTGTCTTTGGTGTCGTATTCAAGGGTGCAATGGTAGCCTTGTGGATTGGATTTGGTAAGGATGTAGGCCCCGTTGACGTTGAGTTCGCAACATGCGTTGTCTTTGAATTCGAATGAGCTGTGACAGCCTTGGGTTTCGGGGTTGTTCCTTTCAACGTAGCGGGCAGTTTGGTCGTTGTAGTCGGAGTGGTGATCTTCGCGGTTGTAGCGGTGTTATTGGTAGTTGAGTTGGTTACCGGCGTCTTCGTGTTTTTCACGGTTACGTTGTGGCTCGCCGTTGTAGGTTTTACCGTAGAACTGGTCAGCGAGTGTGCAACAGTCGTTGGTTGATGAACGCCACTCGTGGAATTGGGTTTCGCGTGTTTCGTTGTTATTTTTGGATGTGGAGTTGTCCAAGTGACGGCTAGAGTGGATGTGGAACTGGAGCCGGATGCCCTTATTGATGTATCATTCGACGATGTCACCGGTTTGTGAATCGTCGTCTCTGTCGGGGATTTCGTTGTTTCCGCAATGATTGTCGTTGGCGTTGTACCAATGTTGCTTGATTTCGTCGTTGCAGTGAAATTTGTCGAGCTCGTAGAGTGGCCCTTGGCCTTGGTTGATTTTTTAACGTTTTTCGTTGATAACGTTGTACCTTCGGCGTGTGCAGTCGTCGTAGCGGTCCCGTTGATCTTTGCCGCGGTCGTTGCGGTCGCGTTACCACTCGTAAATTTCACTGTGGAAGGTTGCGGTGTCGTTGAGTTGACACTAATCTTCGTTGTTTTATGCGAGCTCGCGGACGATTTATTTCCGTGCTTGACACTCTGCGTATTATTTGTTGTCACAGCAGTTGGCGCAGCAGTCGTAGTCGCATTCATCCACTTGGTGGTCTGCTTATTCGCTGATTCCAATTTCGATGGTGCGGGCGTTGTCGAGGAATGATGGTTCTTCCTCGTTGATGCCTCTTTCCAAGTTTTCGTCGTGCTGCGCGAATGCGTTGTCGAGGAGACCTTCGGCATCGCGGTTGTTGATGAATTTCCATGCCACGTCGCTTTTGTTGTACTTATCGTGAGGTTGGCTGGTCCCGGGGTTGCAGTGGCATTGGAAGCGGCATGGCCATTCGTACGATGCGTCGTAGTTATCGATGGATGAGCGGTAGCTCCGTGGGCTTTGTCAGTGGTATTCGAAGATGTTTTATTTCCAGAATGTTCCGTTACGGACGGTGAGTGGGTGGTCGGCTTTTGCGTTTTTTCAGTTGAATTCGAAGACGTTTTGTTTTTTGGATTTGCCGTGGCGGTGGTGGAGGAGGGTAATTGGCTGGTAGCTTTGTGAGCTTTGTCGGTGGAATTCCAAGTTGTTTTATTTCCAGGATGTGCCGTGGTGGACGGTGGCTGGGTGGTAGCTTTGTGACCTTTGTCAGTGGAATTGGAAGTTGTTTTATGTGTACGATGTGCCGTGGTAGACGGCGAGTGGGTGGTAGCCGTGTGAGTTTTGTCAGTGGAATTTGGCGATGTTTCATTTCCTGGATGTGCCGTAGTGGACGGTGAGTGGGTGGTAGCTTTGTGAGCTTTCTCAGTGGAATTGGAAGTTGTTTTATTTGTAGGATGTGCCGTGGTAGACGGCGAGTGGGTGGTAGCTTTGCGAGCTTTGTCAGTGGAATTGGAAGTTGTTTTGTTTCCAGGATGTAACGTGGTGGATGGTGGCTGAGTGGTAGCTTTGTGAGTTTTGTCAGTAGTATTCGAAGTTGTTTTATTTCCATGATGTGCCGTCGTGAACGGTGCATGGGTGGTGGTAGCTTTGTGAGTTTTGTCAGTAGTATTCGAAGTTGTTTTATTTCCAGGGTGTACCGTGGTGGTGGACGGTGGGTGGGTGGTAGTTTTGTCAGTTTCGTCAGTTCCGTCAGTGCTCGTCGAGATTGGAGTTGTCGTTGTCTTTTTACGCGATTTTTTTTTCACGCTCGCATCGTTCTTGATTGGGCTCGTGTTCGATCCAATGGTCGAAAATGTCACGCTCACGGTTGAATTTTCGGATTTTGATGCCGTAGAGTTTGTCGTTGATTCTACCGTAGCATTGACTGCGGCGGTAGTAACTTCCGTAGTTGTCGTCGATTTCCTCGAACGATGCCGCCGCGCTAAATACAACAAATAAATAACACCTGTAATCTGCATCGGCAGTATTTAGACGTTTTCCGAAGAAAACTTCCGTCTCTGCAACTCCACTCGCTCCATTTTCGATCAGCACAGTTGTTTCTCTTCCTATGAACTGTTTTTTTTTTCGCAGAGTTATGCCACGCATGTTTCATTCTGTATCAACACTAGGCACCTTTCTACCGAATCTTTATGCGAAGTGAAGAACAAATCAGTGTTTCATAGTAAATTGGATATATTGCTTCGTTAATCGATTATTGGACGCTTCGCGACGGACCCTTGTTGGCCATTTGCAGGTTTCTCGATAAACTCATACAATACAACGATAAAGTACTTTGGCTGAAAAACTTTAGCAGAGAAAGTAGTAGCATTCATCGGCTACAAGATGAATAAACGAAAATCTCTTTTATTCTTATTGTTCGTTCGTGTCTTATTGATCGTTCAATAAATAATAATCTGCCTGGGATTTTCCAATCATATTAATTTGCGAGCTTTATAAGACACCAAGGGACAAAAAGAACGGTCAAAGCCTGCCGATATGTGAGATGGAGAACAAAATTCAGTAAAGCTCGACAAAAGTGAATATGAAAAATAAAATAATCTTACCCTCGGAAGAGGCGAGAACTGCTAAGAGGACGATAAAAAAGCTCCAGAGATGTTTCATCTTCAAAGTCACTGTCTATTTGAGCAAAAAACTGAACTTTTTGTTTTACTATCACTTCATCACACTGGTGTACGAAGGAGTATCGAAATATCGCGGATGATATATGGAAAAATCGATATTATAGCAACAAAAGAAGGAAAAAAAACGAGGGAGCGACTCGGGGAGAGAGAAAGAACGTAATCGTTCCGGAGTGATGATCCGCGCGTTTTGGAAGTTACGGAAAAACTGAAAACGTTTCCGATAAACTGAGCGTGGTTATTGAACACGATGTACTTGTAATACCCAATATCGGTAAATCCCCCACCACTGTCACTGACGACGCATCATCAATTGGCAGAGTACACCGTCTTATACGCGTTTTTTGTTCCGCACTCTCCTTAGCGATTTCGCGACAGTACGTTTGGCCCGTTATTATAGCACTCCGTATGAATTTCACGTATGTTCAGTAATGTTTGCGGATCTTCCGCGTTACATCACTCTCTTCTATTACGACATATTCGGCTTAAGATCTTTTTGTCTTGACAACGGTTAAGGACATGTATCCTCCTTCCCTCGCTAACTTATTTTATTGGTTTTCTTTTGAATTTCATACACTTGGAATGAATCTAGCGATAGAAAAATGTTGTCCATGAACGAATGAAAACGACTGACATAAATTTCGATGAAATTTATGGACTTTTTCCAATTCGTTTTCCACTCGTGTTGAATAGATCATTCGACATACTACGTAAAATTGTCATTTTACCATCATCGTAGCATTGGCGATGAACAAAAAAAAAGCAATTGGGTCTCGATTTCGCGTCCGTCGGTAAAAAGGATGTCAATGCTTCTATTTTTATTATTTATTAATTTGCTTAAAGGAGAGTCCTCTGGGCAGCTTATGGTCAACTGTTGAAAATGATTCAAATTTTAGGAGAAATCGCCCGCTAGCCAAGACCATTAATTATAACGCGCTTGCAAAAAATATAAACCCACATGTATCAATACTCTATGTATCAACCGTTTTGATCATGTTCACCTTAATCATCGTGATTATTGTTATAACTTGTTGTAGATCAATTACGCGAGAGCTGCAGCGGATATTTCGTGGAAGGAAAAATCCAACGGTTTGCGGCCGATGATTAAAAAGGAAGAAAAAAAGAAAAGAATAGTGCTCGGTACCGGAACAAACCCTTCGATTTATTGTTGTTGCGGGTAGGCGTGACTCAACTCGCGGTTACGAAACCGGTAATTTCACAAGCCGGAGGGGGTGTTCGAGAAAAGAGGTAAGCTTTTTTTGTTCCACGCACACTCTTTCTTCTCCACGGTGTTCATAAATAGGAAGTGCGGTTGCGCGTAGAATAAGCGCAGGACGGGAACTGCCCAGTCTCTCTCTCTCTCTCTCTCTCTCTCTCTCTCTCTCTCTCTCGCTCCCTCGTCACGCATATTATTATCCTGCGACAGGACGCACGTACTAAAATGCAGTGTAGGGCTCAGCTTTGCCGAGCCGATCGAGCAGTGACTTGTCAAAAAAGGCCCGCCAATGTCAATGATGTCCGCAGCTGTCCGACGAACGACATTTATCGGCTTCCGTGGACCGAGACAGTTTTTCATAATTTAACGATCAATTTCGTAAATCGTGCTACCGGCATGGACTGAACAGGATTCGAATAATTATCGTCCATGCATATTTTTTATTTTGACAACTACCCGACGTAGAACTGGATTTGAAAATGTCAGCCCCTTTTGAGAATAAAAACCGAGGTAATTGTTCAACTTGGTATGGCCCTTGATGTATGACTTTCAATCTTTGCACCTGCGGCTGCTATGACGAACACAAATAACTGTGTCGAGCAAGTGCCCATTTTTTTTTCCTTACAATTCGTATAATTATTTCCTTTCCAGCACATTTCATTCGTTTATACGGAAAATGAATGCCTTCTCGCCATTGAGAAAGACAAAAGTCTAAAAATATACATTTTTTTCGATAAATTTACACACATAGGGATATAAATGTTCAACCTATCCATGTTTAATTTACTTAGTGAAGAAAATATATTTTGTTCGCGAAGTGAGTTATGGATATTTCTACATATGTAGAACGTTTTTTTTTTGCAACATTTGTACATTTATGTAAGAAACATTATTTATGTTGGTAGGGATTTTTGAAAATGATTTTTTTTCGGTAAATGGGCGAATTAGAAAGCTGGCTCTTATCGGCATTCGCCGGAACGATATCGACGAATGATCGACGACGTGACAATTGTTTGAGAATGACAACAACAAAATATCGCTTTGATCTTCTCGATTCGCTAATATTATCTTTTCTCTGGGAGTCCTTGAATCGTATAAAATATCGAAACGTTTTGTATATAAGGGGCCAATTCTATTTCCCCGAAGCAGAGTCATGAATAGCATTTTTATGAATATTGACGAGACGCTTCGGCGCTGCTTCGTGACTAACCGAGACCGGCTGAGACGTTCGTGCAAATTAATGAGTCGTGCGAGACACTCGCCAGAGTAAGCGCATTTTGGGAACAGAGTTACAGCTATTTATCGGCAAATATTGCGATTATTTTTACCGCGACTATTTACGATCGCTTCAAGACCTTTTTTCTTTTTCTTTTAATTACGTGTTCAGGAATCGGCGATGCCGAAGCATCATTTGCGAGTGTTCAAACATCATTCAAATCACGTGCGTTATACGCGCTTCTAATTGATCGATATTAATATCGGGAATATTTGAGATGCAAAAGTTTGCATGGTTCGAATGCAATGAAAATTACCACTTTAAATTGCCCAAACTTTGGTTTTGCCTGATTTGGGCTACGAAAATCGATTGAAAGCTTTCGAGGATCTCGTCAGAAATCTACATGCCAAATGTGCCAAGTAAGACTTTGGAAAACCGTAAAAATAAGTAATAGGATAATAAAAAAGAACTCTTGTTGTATTTCAACGATGCCTTGTTTCGTTCAAATCGTTTTGTTCTTACTTAAAACAACAATGCAACCTACCATCAAACGATTGTGACATTTTCAAAAATCTCCGCATACTTGTCTTTCGCTATTCACATTTACTAAACATTATTCTGAATTTGTCATAAGAAGTTTCCAATTCATGGAATTTACTCCATTCCTCGCTGGGCATTTTTCTTTGTCGTATCTTTCTCAATCAAAATACCTTTATACGTATACATGAGAGGAAGAGAGAGCTTTTTTTTAGATTTAGATTTATTGTTAATGTACTAGAACAGAAACGTCCTCTAGCACACCTACGTTTTGTATATGGCAGTACAAAGAATATTGCGTAGCTCTATATAAAACTGTAACTTTCGATAAACGTGGAAAATATGTTATGGTAAAATATAATATGATATAATGTCATGTATACTTTTATAAACCAGAACGAAGTAGAAAAACAAATAAATATGATAACGGTGATTCCGAATTGCGTGTGGAACAATCGATAGAGAGACCAGAGGACTAGAGGAGGAGCAGGAGGAGAGAGAGAGAGAGAGAGAGAGAGAGAGAGAGAGAGAAAAAGCAGGATTAAAACGATTTCAAGATCCCCGTCTCTATTTCACATACCAATAGATAAAACAAACACTTCGCCTAGATCGTTGCGACGAAATCGACGAATCGCTTCATTGAACCGGACGAATCATTCGTCCAGCACCGTTAAAAATAAAGTCAATATAAATCTCGTCAAAAACGAGACAGAGCGGAGTTGAGTCCCAACGACTCGCCACGTGCCCAACCGAGATGGTCAAAGGAATCGTGCTGTGGGCCATACAAAAGCAAACAGACCTAACGACGAAATGGCGCGCGGTAAAAAAAAAAAACGAGATAGAGATGAAATTTCACAGCTGCTCTTCAATCAGCACGCTCGAAAAATGGGCCCGCGTCCAGAGGACGAAAGAGAAAGAAAGGGGACAGGAAGAAAAGAGAGCAAGAGAGAGAGAGAGAGAGGTCCCATAAAAAAAACGAGGCATTAGCTTTGTCGTTGGGCCGTAATGTTCGACGTTTGCAGACTCAAGAACGAGAAAAATGGCTGGCCTTGTGGTCATTGCTATCCTGTATAATTTGGTCTGATGAATGTTCCGATTTGTATATACAACTGGAGGCCCTTTTCCCAGGTGATGCGTACACTCATGCTTGCGGGGGTTCTCGTTGAACGAGTCACCCGAATGCAGAGGCACTTCTCATTGGCGGTCTCCCACAAAACGCAATAAATTGTCCTCACGTACGAATTTTGCGAAATCCATTCTCCGCACGTTTCTTACAAGTGTGAAAGAAAGTATTGTTCCGTTGCAAAGATCGCTGAGGCGTGATCGCGAGAATATACGATGGACTCGAATACTTTCGAGCTTTCGGCCAATTTACCGATGGCCCAATTACGATTCCGATAAAGTATTCCGGAGGCTATTTGTCACCCTCCAATATCTATTGTGTCATTTCACCATCATTTTTCAAAACGTCTGGCGCTATGTACTGCTCGTAGTGTACCCGGCCATATGGAATAGTCCCCATAGTACCCGAGCACGAAAAATAACGCCAGATTTACTAAAAACGTATGGTCAAATCACACGATACTGTAGTACAAACTGCTGTGCAAAGATAATAAAAACGTCAGTGAAATTGATTTTTAGTGCGATGCGGTGATAGCCCATGGCATTTACAGATGGGCCTATGGTGAAAGGCACTCGTAGTAACCTGCGTTCATTGTATTTCATTGGAAATGGAAAAAGGTAGCCTATGGTCAAAGGTATGGAAATGGTAAAAGGTACCGACATACTTTATTCGAGAAGTCAAAGATTTTTTTGTTTTCTTAATCAATATATTTTTGGTACCTTTTAATTCACTATTATCTTCTCTCAACCTCATAATTACTGTTTCTTAACCTTACTACTGCTTTTTACTGTAATTTACTACTTTAGTTTTCTGTCCTCATCTTCTACTAGATACTTTCTAGTATCTATCTTAATCTTCGATAAATTAAGGCCGAACACAGCAGCTGTCATATAGTATAAATAATTAAGTACACGTGTACAATATAAATTAACAGCAGCTTGGGTGGAAATCCTATTTGACACTTTTTACGGAACAGAGCACGGAGGTTGAAAACTGTAGGGTTCGTCAAACATACAAAAAATTCCACTACACGACGAGGGGTCGATAGCAATCTCGATTCGGAACGATCGCCCGGTGATTTCGATCGATATTTAGATGCGGAGACGACGATCGTAAGCAATACGTATAGTGTGATATGTTTCGTTCAACGAGCCAGTCTTCCCCTCAGTCGTTCAGCTGCCTCCTGTACACAGCTTTCTTGTACCGCGGTTTGTATACAGTGAAAAAGAAATCTTCCTGTACGCGAAGAACCCTTCCGTGGTTTTGTTCTAATAGTATCTGCGCGGACGATCGGTCAGCGACAATACAACGATTAAACGGGAATAACCGTAAAAACGAAATGCACAAAGTGATCGATCATGATTTTTATTTTCCTCGGAACATTCCCCGAGCTATCCCAGACTCTTATATTCCCCTCGTTATCTTAACGACGATCTGATGTATTGTCTAGATCGGCTTCCAATACCTGGTGATTTTTCTATTTTTACTCGAGATAAAATGTCCTGCTGACTTTATTTGAGGGATTTGTTGTGGCCCTTGAACAGGAGTCACACTGGCACGAGGTGTGATAACTCCGTGGGAATGAAAATCCATAGCTTCGAAATACACGTAAAATTTTCCGTGATCAAACTTGCCGCCCGATTTTCCTGATTTGCTATAAAAATCGATAGTTCTCATTGAGGGCAATGTTATGATAATGAAAACCACTCCCTCTTTTCCCACGACACATTTTTTCAACACATAGCCAATACAAAGATGTAAAACTTATTCCTCAATCTCAACGACACACCTAATAACGATTTTCCAAACGAGTAATTCCGTTTTGTCGATGAAGATTTTCCCGTGGATAGAGTCTACGTCCAAAATGACCTCCAAGTTTGCATCGTTAAAGTGCGATGAAATTAAAGGTTTTGTCCATTTTCAAATGTCTTTATTAACAGATCCAAAGGGCCAAAAAACACTCGAGAATTTTGTCAAAAATGTTGATAATAAGAACAAGGGAAAAATAAGTTTCTGTCCACTCCACCGGTGGAAAAAACATGAAAAATATCCAACTGTGACCAGTTATCGCGATTATTTCAATTTGTGTGGTCTCCTTTCCCTAATCAAGCTCAATCCTCTATTCTACAAAGGATTCGTTGGGAGACCAAAAAACACAAGAAAACCGTTTACGCAGGATAATTTAACAAAAAGTTGACGGTGCAGGTTGCGCGCGAGTATTTGAGGAATAGAGCGAGTGTCTCGTGTCAAATTTCCCGCGTGTCATCTGCGCCTCGTACATCCCTTTCGATCGCGGGTACGACACGTAACGACAGATTGAAGGATAAATTCGATACGTCTGTATCAAGTTTCCGGTGTCTCATCGAATCGGTATATGGGTGGTTCTTCGGAATATATCCCACGTACACGTGATGTATCGAGTGTATAAAACGAAGAGGGCCAAATGTTATGCCTCGCACTACACACACACACACATCTATATAGGTATATATAACTATCGATATACACTGCGTGCGCACATGCTTGCAGAGAAGTTGTCCGTTATTTGAATTACGTACGAGACCCGTGAATCATTATCGCGTATATCGTGATAAGCTCGTTTAAAAATATCAATTTCTTGATGTATATTAACCCGTGCGCCTCTTCGCTGCCTCGTCTCCGGCTTGTCTTCATTCTCAGGGAAGCAGCGAAAGAGAGAGACGCAAATAAAAATACAGACACATTCATCAGGTTACGTCACCAATTCAGCAAAACCGCGAGGAAAAACAAAATTCTCTCCTTCCCTCTTTGCCCCCCCCCTCTCTCGCGCTCTCTCTCTCTCTCTCTCTCTCTCTCTCTCTCTCTCTCTCTCTCTCTCTCTCTCTCTCTCTCTCTCTCTCTCTCTCTCTCTCTCTCTCTCTCTCTCTCTCTCTCTCTCTCTCTCTCTGTCTTTCTCTCTCCTTACCGGATACATTCTAACATTTCAGATAACTCGTCTACCTCTGCGCCGATTTGAATGGAATTCGTTGAAAAAAAAAAAAACAGCGAAAAGAAATAGCGTACGAGAGCTGCGAATTGATAAGGGCGCGTGTACGGAACGGTGAAGAAACCAAAGCCGTTAAAATTCTGCTATTATACGCTGGAACGGTGATCCTGGCGAGGGTGTAACGGGGAAAAACGTTGCCTCGATTTCCCACAGTCATGCGTGAGCGTTTGTTAACCGGAAGTGTTCCAATCATCGATCGTATACGGAATTTCAGGTGCGTTGATACTGACCGATATACGTACACAAGACAGCTCCAAACACATACCGAACGGGGCCCGAGGGTGCGTTGGTTCAACCCCCCACATGATAGCGGCCCCTACTTTATTGCGTATATGGTCTAGGAATTAATTTATTCAAATTTCTATAAATCACCAGAACGCCCATAGTTCTAGAATGAAAGGTGGACGGATGCTTGAATTGATGTATATGCACGAATGTCCGATATCGTAGTTTATGAATGAGCGGAAGTGAAAAAGTTTCTCACACGCCCTTCAACTCTGACGAAACAGTAGAACGGTTTCTATATACTTCCGATCATCGCGAACTAACAGAACGGAGACTTATAAATTATTTATGTTCTTCCTGGTAACTATATGTATATATTTATATGCGCGCGTGTGTGTGTGTGTGTATATAGGCCCTGTGCATGCACACATATGGATAATTTGCCCGCCAGGCACTTTCGTGTCAATATTGTACCTATGCGTAGCGAATCCTTATAAACAAAGAGGCGTTACTGACTCTTTATTGGATACGTAAAATCGTGTGTGTTACGGCCTTAATCCAGTCGTCAATAAATATATGTGCGTGTGTGTGTATGTGCATATTTGTTTTATACCGGGTGCCTCAACTTGTACCGGTTTTTACGGCGAGGCTCTATTGATGTTACTTTTTTTTTAAAACTCTACTTTGGGTTTCAGCCGACAGAATAAATATCTTGTTACGCCGCCTCCGCAATACGGTAACAATTTTTAATAACAATTAGATTTCGAATAAAAAAATCCCTAACAAATATTGCCTAACCATTTTTTTAGTTACATTTTAAATATATAAATGTAACTTAATTTAAATACATAAAATATATAAAAACATAAATAAATGTAGTATTCATAATTTTTTAGGTTAGAAGTCTAATCGAAACATAAAACTAAGTTATAAGACTAAAAATGAGACTAATTAATAACTATGAGAACAAGAAAAAAATACTAGGCGGACAAAAAACTATGAATCATTGAGTACACGTCGAAAACAACTATTTACTTTTAAACAAAAATAAAAGAAAATTCACTAATTGCTGTCAAACATTTTCTTTTTGTTCTATTAAAGAAAATCGTTGTTTTCAACGTGTACTCAATGATTCATAGCTCCAAAGCTTTGAGTTAAGAAAAAATTAAAGAACGTGAAATCAAAACCGACATATTTCGAAGAGTGAACTAAAGTCACCGCGTTCGCAGTTCGAGATACCCTGTACGTGATACATATGTGTAACTCGTGTCCGCGGAGTGTGACGATTCCAGGCAATTTCCATAAATTTCGCCGCTCTCTCGGAAACAAACCTGCATAATTCGCACATGTTACGAGAAAGTTATTGAAATTTTATCGCGATATTTTTCTGGCAAAATAACAACGGAGAATTTCTCCTTTTGTCGTATTTGTACCGCATGCAAAGACCCCCCGTAGCCGCCTGCTTGAGCAGACTGCGAAGGATAAACTATATATATATATATATATGTTTGTAGCATAACATCGGCGCGTATCTTCGACGAATATTGCATATTGTCAATGTTTAATATTGACTAGATCGGCGTGCTCAACGATCGAGATAAATTTCGGGTCGAAACTTTTGCGAACAAAATGTCTCGAAATTTCACGAAAGATCTTAAGAAAAGAGGCGACGGAGAAAATATATGCTAAATCACGCCAAATTGTGACAGAGTAAGGTTTTTTTCCGTCGTTTTTTAAACATTATCCAACAGCATCGGCGTCGACAGCTCGACGAGAAGTTTTTTTTATTCTCATCTCAACAGTTTTCTTTTACGAGGAAGGAATAATATTTGCGCAGGTTGAGTGAATTAAAATGATGTTTTACATATGCCCGACGAAAGCAAGATACCTCGCGTACTAGTTCATCGAAAAGTCCAACTTTGTCAAAATACAACTTAAAAACTTGAAACTTCTGTACTTTATACTATGTTCCCGTAAAACGATAAAATAATATTGTTTTTCTTGTTGTTTATATTTCGCGCATCAGTTGCCACGATCTATTGTTTAAGGGGTTAGGCCACAGTAACGGGTATACAATCATGTCCGGATTGAACATTTTTCTTCGTACGAAAAAGTGATTCACTCATAAAATTAATTACACATCTATTTAGTATGAATATCAAGCTGTTAGAAAATTTATATATTTTTTTTTTCGATATGCAAAATGGCCGACTACTCGAAATTTCTCGAAATGGCTTTTTTCCAATTGGCGTCACAAATAACTTCAACAATTTTCACTCGGTTTACTTCAAATTTAAAATGTATGGTCCTAATTGCATTTCGCAGAGAAGTACGTACGGAATTTCTGATTAATCGAAAACTTTTCACTTTATAAACAGTTTATGAGCAGTGATAAAGAAATTTTTCACTGAAAATTCATCTCTTAAGTTCAAATACCTACAACTTTGGAATAAAACAATATTTTTCTTAAATTCCGTACGTGTTTCTCTAGGTATTCTAATGTAGATTGACGAGAATTTTTGTTTTTTGTTCTAGGTCAAAAATTGTGGATGCTAAATGTCACGCAAATATTAGTAGTCGGCCATTTGTACATCGAAAAAAAATATATTTTCTAACAGCTTGATATTCATACTGAATAGATGTGTAATTAGTTTTATGAGTGAATCACTTTTTCAAACGGAAAAAAATTGTTAAATTCGCCCGTGATTTTATACCCGTTACTGGGCAAGTGGCCTAACCCCTTAACTCGATAAAATAAAGGAAAAAACAACGCCAAGAAGGTACGCAAGCCAGGGTCATAAATAAATCCGGGGTCTCAAAAATTCTTATTCCTCATGGAGGACGGGAATGCAACGTTCGTTCCGCTCATTTTTTCCTATGCCTAGGAGAACAAAATAATGTTCATTTCACCGACACCGGTGGATGCACCCGACTAGAAATGTTGCTACGGGGCAGACTAGAGCTGCATCCGGCATACCGTATTCCGTACCACGGCACGGTACAGGCCGCCGGATCAGAGCTTTATCGGGCGTGAAACGCTTTTTTGAATCCGGCCATGACACGGATGCCGGTAACGTAACTGATCCGTATACCTCTTCGGGCTCTGATCCGGTTGCCGTATCTATGCCTGAAATTTAAAAAATCCACAAATTACGAATAAAAAAATTCTGGTAGTATTTTTGTTTCCATATGCGTTATTTATGATCCCGCCTATACGATAATTGGAATAAAACGTATCCTGCCTCGTTGAAGTTTTTTACCTCCCCTCGGAATTGAACCTACGTCTTCTAATTGTAGGGCTGAGCGCGCTACCAATTTAGCCATTCCAACACTTGTGTAAACCTTCTTATTTTTCTTTGCATATTGTTATCATTCTAATTCTATTCTAAAGAATGTCAATAATTCTAAAGAATGTCAATAATTTTATTCAGGGGGTTGAAGATTGCATCGCTGCAATGCAATAATAATTCTTTTTTTGCCGGATTTTTTCTGCCTATTTAGCCCGTAAAAATAACTCGCACATTTTTACATATTCTCATTAGAGTGTTACGAGCGAAATTTACAAAAAAGGCTTCTGACGATGATTTTGTAAAAAAAAATTTACGTTGTGTCTATAATATTCAATTTTATTGATTTGATTGATAACCTTCTGATGATGATCAAAATAAACGAATGAAAAAGGAAGAATAAAAGCGTTGCATTCCCACGATGAAAACTTCAAATTTATTTTCATTCGTTCTTTGTATCTTGATTTGATGATGACGGCGTCCGCATGGACACCATATTACTTTTATTAGAATCTTGGCGAAATTATGCACGCAGCAACTCAGTTACTTTGATGGCCCCGAATAAGGTTATCCGATAGACATGCGGCGCAAATCAGACATACACTTCGAAGTGCATGGCACCGGATGTCTACTGGATTAGCCAACCGCGGAGTACGGATGGGAAAAGGAAAATCGATCAGGCCTTGGACAGGTAACCTTAACAGAGCCATGTGAGGGACGCGTTGCGGGTCATCTGATGTGGGCCTGATTAATGCTGCCTTCTTACATCGGTATCTGGGTACTACTGATCCGGCAGACATACGACGCCGATCAGGCACGGACTTCGGCGCCCTAACAAGGTTCTCGCAAGATTGCCTGATTCGGTTGTGGTTCGGCTCTGCCAATACTCGGAGCGGTGATCGCTTAGCCGAGCACCAGCTGGCGCATCAACCAGCGAGCGGGAAGGCAATACTTCTGATACCTTAGTGTAGAAACTTGAGTTAAAGTCAGTGCAGCAGAGAATTGGAAGGATACAGGACGTCCGTCTATAGTGGGGTACAAGTTTTTCACAGTTTCTCCGTACCCTCGGCAAATGCTGTATAGTGTAGCTTAAGACAGCTGTGGACGCAACGGAATTTTAGGTTAGATTAGCGAAGTGTGGGAAAGTAGTGATAGGAAGTTCAACTGGGAAGGCTTATACGTAACAAAAAAAACCCGCAAGGCTACCCGCGTTGGAACTCATGAACTAATTGAGAACTCAACTATAGTAATAATGTTCATTTAGTTAATTTTGGCTATGCCGCCATCAATTGTTGTTCATAATTTCCATCATTTTAGTTTTAATAATTTCATTATTAAGTTTTTCATCATTTCGTTACTCAGTTTGAATTATTCCGTTACTAAGCTTCCGGGCAATCATTCAATGTTTCAAACGAAAGTCTTATAATTACACGCAAGCACAATAATTGCAGCATCTTCGTTGCAGACAGAAAAAAAAATTATCGCAACACCGGTAGCCACAATTCTTTCATCTGTAAATTCATTTCGCACTGCCACCTCACAGCAATGTAATGCTAACGGATCCCTCTATTAGCCCTTGTCTTGTCCTTAAATGGCTTCCGTCGCGTTTAACGCGGCAAAGGTGGCGCAATTTTTCAGCTCTTGTGCTCCCTTTCGAATAGAATCAAGTACCGTGTAATTACGGTAATACGGTTATACGAGTCTCGGGATCATACTTCTTCGCATCCGCGCTTCCGGCAATTCTCACATACGCTATAATTTATCGTACACGGTAAAAACTGCGCATCCACTTATCTGAGGTTTCCTGCGAAGCGCCAATAGCGATGAAAGCGTGTCTCCTATTGATATAAAAAATCATTTTGGATGAACGTTCGAGAACGAGGACAAGTTCCCGCATGCATTTGTTTGACAAATTAAAAATTCCTTAAAATTCGTGCATACTCACATATATCAAATCCTTCAAATGGTCCTTTAAATGTTTTTTGTTAAATGATAATTTGGGTTTGAAATAAATTAGATGTTGCACACACTTTACAATACGATAATAATTTTTCACAACGATTGGTTTTCGAATAAAAATTAATCCTCAACTGAATTTTTTCTCGTAGACAATATATCCGGCATTATTACATTTTATTATTGATCTTAAACTCACTGAATTTTTCGAAATTTTTTATTTTCTTTCGACTCAAAGAAAATTATGGTTTCCACTGTGCAATCAAAAATTCACAGCCCGAAAATAAAAATGTAAATCTATATACACACACACACACACACACACTTGTTCGAGGATTGACCAGTTCCAACTCCATTCGACGCTTCGCAAATATCCGTTAGGACAAATAGTTCGAGTGCTGGTACACGTGTAACGCGACCACCGGAATTATTTTTATACAAGACGTCCGGGATCTTGACTCAATGTTCACCCTAAAAACGTAAACTTACCCATGCAAAAAACCTCACCTGCGACCTATCTCGGAGACAAGAACACCATAATACATAATATTGTATATAATCGCACGTATATATGTGTGTGCAATAACTGCCGTGCTGTTAAAAAAAACGTGTGAGGCCTTACAAGACTTCTTTTTGAGTTCTAACGGTAAAATTTATGTTCCGTAAAGTTGCAATGCACCCGCCACGTGTTGCATTGCTGCTTGTCCACGATGTATCCACGCGCCATTGGCTAGAAGCGCGCCGGAACTTAACGAATCATTTTTTCGATATAACCGTTTTTATTTAACGATATATATAATTTATTTACCGTTGAGACGGTGGCGCGTCCTTCTATTTTTGCAACCGTTTGGGCTTGAGAATCCGAATTGATTAATGAAAACGGCATTAAGCATCTCAAGTAAAATTATTTCAGTACTGTGAGACAATTAGTTGCGGATTGAAAAAAAAACACGAAAAAAAAAGATTTTACAGTGACGAAGCTTGCATTGCAAAGGGAATGCAATGAAAATGAATTTTCCCTGAATGACCCAAATGTTCTTCGGTAGGTTCTAGTTCACGAAAAATCACTCAATTTTTTTAAGAATCCTTATCTGATATGCAGGAACTAAATTTGCGAGTAAAGGTTTAGATGATGATAAAAAATGAAGAAATAAAAAAAGAACGATCGTTTCGTTTCAACGATAATTTTTTTCTCATTGCATCACCACGTTTGTCATTTGACAAGGTCTAATATGCCATTTTTTCGGAACTCTTCGAAAAACGTTACACGCGTCGAACATCGCTGATTATCGGTGTGCGTAGAGTACTGCCGTTCAATATACAACAGATCCAAACCCAAATATTCCAAAAGTAATCAACTTTTCGATCAATTACATCTGCGTGCGCACCCAACCCAATATTGATGGGTAGTCCAACGGCACGTGACAGTTTATTTTTTTATTTGACGGAAACGCGTCCTGCGGGGGAACAATTTCTCGGAGCGTGTTCGAATTCATATTTTATTATTTTTCGTAATTTCGTTTTCTCGAACCACCCACGTAAATCGCCGGTATGGAACGGCTCCTTGTGGTCGATTGGGGTGGACGGGGGGGGGGGGGAGACGTACCCCCTGTAAATCCACCTTCGTATCCGTACAAAGCCATACTGGCAGTTTTACGATACAACTGTAACAATCCAGAGATACAGCAGTGTGTTAATGTGCGGACAGAAGTATATGCTTGCGTGGGCCGTGTATAATGAAGGAAATAAAAGCAATATTTCGAAAGGAAATTGCAGAAGTGAGAAAGTCGAGGGGTAGAGAGTCCCGGTGGTCAATAGCGTCGAGGCGAAGAAGGCAGGTCTAACACTTGAGGGTCTTCGCAAAGCCTCGGGATGATACGATGGTAACAGTGACCCATTAGTTCCATGCTGGGGGCACACGCGAACCATATGGTTCGCTTTTGGCTCTCCTCTCGCGATCTTGTTTAATACTCGCCTTTTATACATAGGTATAATAAAGACTCGTCTTTCTCTCTCCCTCTTGTCAGCCGATTGGTTACCTACCCTATTGGCTCCTGATCGTCGAACGACATTTTGGATATACCCCTATCGAGTTTTCATGAAATTCAAACCAATGATGCGTGTGCACATCCACGCCTGATATCGCTTGCGGGCATGTGCACTTTTGGAACTTCACTGTCGGAAGTCCGCTCAACTCTCTCGTTCTCGCTCATCTGTGCCGAATTCCGTTTTTTTTTCAACCTCCGATGCCTTCGTGTGTGATCACACTGAAGGAGGATCGAGCTTTCTAACGAATGAGCGATGAATGGTGTAGGATATTCTTTTTTTACGCGGATACACCTAACGAACGTTCGGATCAGAAGTTTTCGCATACTCCATGCGTTCGTTGTCGGGGGGAAAAAAAAACGCCATCCAAGCCATTGGGCAAATTTTTCTCGTAGAAATCCGTCAACAATTTTTATCTCAATTTCGCATACGCTATTTTATCAGCAGTGTGTTTTCTTTATTTTCGTGATCGTCAGAGGGCTCACAGAGGGTGCCGGAAGTCCTACCTGATACCTGAGTTCTTTTTCTAGAAAAAAATGCTGCTGTTTCATTATCGTGGCACGCACTCATTGTGCATTGTGTCAGAACTATACGGAAACGATGCGCACCTGCAATTTTACGATTCTGCAGACAGCCTTCCCACACCTGTACAAGCATCGGAATAATTTTAGCCATATACCCCTCTGGTGTTTATAAACAATTTGTCAGTAGGAAGCAAACGAACCTCCGCTAAATTACAACTTTTAAAACGTCACATTTTGCTCTTTGAAAAAATTCCACACTTCAAAGGGGAAAGCATATTTGCTGGTTTTATTATCATTCATTTTTTCTTTCCATAAATGAGTCTTCGATTGTCGAAAGATTAATCGAATTTACGAGAAAAATTGAGTAAATTTGGAAAGTTCTTTATCTCTACTTTTATACACTTTTTCCTGTCGCACAAGGAACATCACTCAAGTGTCCGTCTCCGATTTTGTTGAAACTCATAGATGTGATAAGGTATTGAAAACTATTAGACACGTATTTTTTTTTATTTGCGGAAAAACGGTTTTAAGGGAAACGACCCCCTTTTTAAAATTATTCTATAGTGGATTTTTTATCGCTTCAAATTTATTTGGGTTTGAAGAATTATGGTTTTTGTTTCACTCAGATCGGTGAACTGCTTGTGGGTGAAACAGCAAAACCACCCCTTGACACGCCTTTCTCTCAAGGGTGGTTTCCACCCTTAAAACCGCTTTTCCGCAGGATTTGCAAAATAATATATTTCGAAATTATTCTCTGGAAATTTTGAGTCTCAAACATCACTGCACCGATCAACTTCAAATTTTACAACCTTCCTTTACGTATCAAAAAGCAGTGCTTTAGTTTTTTTTTATCAACGAAACTAGACCGTTTCTTCCACCGAAAATCCATACTTGAACTTTTAACGGCGGACATATTTTCAAAAATCAATATTTTATTAAACCAATCGACCAAGCACTAGATCATGGCGTGCAACAGCTAAATGCATTTGATTTTTTAACTTCGGATGATTTGTTTCCAAGCAGTGGTGGTCACCGCGAAAGAAGTTTTTGAAACAACGTTCTGCACAAACCATTGTATCTACTACATGTATGAATATTTTTCAATACAAAAATTGAAAAAGATACTTAAAGCGATACTTTTTTATGTAGGAAAAAAATTGAAGAACTGCACACGTTCTCCCAGAAAAAGAATCGTCTTTTTTCCGGCTACGAGCTAGGTGTAACCCGTTAAAGACGATTTTTTAAATAAAAACTATACACCCGACGTGTAATGTCATCCCAAGAATTATTTTTTATTGTTTATTTTTATTAATCAAACAAGAGAGCCTTATTTTTCCCATCTGGCAAGCGGTTACGAAAATACATAAATGGACTTTGTAAGGCTTTAAAGGATTTACAAATTGTGAGTGGCCGCTCCAAAAGAGGCTCCAAACTTACAGAATAGATATTGCGATAGGTTATCCTCATAATCTCCATGGAAGTTTCGTACTGAAATCATATTGCAGACTTTATGTTAATACTATAGCTCGTAATTGGGAATTATGTGAATTCACATAAATGTGAAAGTCACATTACTTATTGTAATTACTTATTAAAGTAATTACTTATTGTATGAATATGTGCTCTTGCACATATTCATATTGAAGTTACCTTATTCGCAGGTACAAGAGATCGTCAAGGGAAAGAAAGAAAACATGAAAACAATGTAACTTAAGGCGAGATATACATTTAGACACGAAAAAAATAAGCAATATTGAGAGATTTCTTAAACTGAGAAATAATTATTCTACAATTATCGAAATTTGGGTATACTTTAATAGTATATTTAAGTATACAAAACATTTTTTTTTTTAATTAATTCATCATCAAAATGGCGGAACTGCCGCAGAGTGTTGCAGCAAGATCGCCGCGGGAGTTGCGAATCGGCGTGCAGTCTAGCTTCCTGTAGACTTTGATTTGCTTAAAAGATCAAACATTTTTTCAGTTCGAACATGTATAGTTTCTATCTAACGGTAATAATTAAAATGGAGAAAATGCAAATTTAAGAAAATGGCACGCATTTACAAAAAAAATCAACATTTCCGTAAAATGTGGATTAAAAAAGTAGTTTTTTTTCAAATTGTTCAAAAACAATTCTCGTCAAGTAGAAAGTACCAATATTATCAATATTTCTACCAAGTTTCAACTCAATCGGCTTAATAGTTTTTGAGTAATCCTGCACGCCAATTTCGATAATGCAGTTTTGAGATAAACGCGTTTGAAGTTCACCCCCGCACCGAATCCGAGCGGTGAGGCCCAGCGTTGACGGGCTGTAACGTTTCAAGTTTTTTCGAATTTCGCTTTAAAACTTTGGAAAATATTCTACATATATAGTTCTATCATTTAAAGAAGAAAAAAAAGAAATCGTTTTTTGATCGTTGTAAATGTATATCTCGTCTTAAAAAAGATTGACGAATAAAATTCAAAAAAAATAATTTTAAAAACAGAAAAAACCATAAGAACCGAAAAAATCGAAAAAAGTCTAGGACCTTGGCATAGAGTTGTTATTTGGTTGGCATAGTTTCTGTTATTATTATTGACCGTAATAAACAATATCGATAGCTGATAGATATTTTTCTATGCTTTGTAGAGCGGACGGGAGAGCGCCCACTGGAAAGTCGAGGGGGGGGGGGGGGGGTCGAAGAAGCGTCGGCTTTCCAGTGGACGCTCTCCTTAAGGGGAGGGTAGGGGTTTGCACTTTTGAAAAATCGATTTTTTTTGTTTGTCTTTTCTTATACTTAAACATTTCAAGAATATAATGCCAACATTTTAAGTCAATCAGAGCAAAACTCTCGAAGTTATTGACTATTAAGTCCCGCTCCTTTAACACTTTAGCTGCGACTTCTCTCATTTCAAACGCGTTTTTCTCGAAACCACTTTTTCGAAGTCCGTGTTCACTGCCATTTGAAAACTACATGACCGATTTATTTCAAACTTGGTACACACTTTCTATATATAAAATACCTCCCCCCAACGGTTAGTTTGAGATTTTTTCTTTACATTGAGGGGGTTTTCCACCCCAAAATGGCGGAATTTTTCGTGAAAAATAGCACTTTTCACTTTACATGACCACCGAAAATTTAAAAATGAAAAAAAAAATAAAAATTATCAAAGACCGTTGGGGGTAGGATTTAATGATACTTTGATTAAATTTTAATAGTACTTGATTTCAGATAATTTCTAGTTGAGATACAGTGAACACCGCAAAACGTGTTTTTCCAAAGCCGATCTTGGAAAAGCTTTGTCACCGGCTTGTTTGTGGATATTTTCGCGTACAAATTTCACGGAATGTTCTCGAAATGACACTTAACAATGTACAAATGGTTTCAATAAATTTACTGTATCCACATAGATGAAAAAAATTCGCAAGAAAGTGTTTTTTTGTACGCTGAAACCCCTACCCTCCCGTTAATAGTACGGTCAAATTTTGCTGAAAATTTTCTCTAGAACGCAATTTTTTTTCATTTCTTCGTGGGGTCGGCCATGAGTGTGAAACTCAGCTTCCGGGACGTTAAGGGTGGTAGAACGACCGCCATCTTGCACGGAAAAAAAGAAATAGTACAAAATACAGGGGCTACACAGTTCGCATTGGACTCGAGCGATTGCACAGCGATATTACCTGAAACACAGTGCTCAAAATACAGTGTGCTCAAAGTAAATTATTACAGTTTCTATACTGTCCTCGTTGGACTCGAACCGCTCTACTGTATCTTTTACTGGAACACATAGTCCAAAATACAGTGTAGTCAAAAGTAAATTTTGACAGTTCAACACTGTAATATAAATTTAACAAAACTTGTAATATGACAGTTGGTTAATCTGTATTATGTACAATGAATGCGCCAGTTATATTGACAGAGTTTATGTAGGTGTTTTAACAGTGAAGTCCTCTGTTCTAGAAACTGGTTAGCAACAGGTATAGTTTCAGTTTTGAACCGTTGCTTTTTACAGTGTGAACACGGGAAACCTTCTTGTTTTAATACTGTAATTCAAACTTGGTGAACCCCGTAATTTAATAAGGCCACAAATCGTATATTATAGAAAATTAGGGGTAAAAATAACATTAGATAGCGCTGAAAGAACAATTAAAGCGCTGAAAGAACTGCCAGTCCTTTGTGTCGTGGTCGCGCCACGCTCGAGACAGGTCCTAACCAGTGAATACCGTTTACAACGTCACACTGTAAATTTGATTATAAACATAAAATTAAAAAAGTTCGGCGAAACCTTCGCTTACAATGTATATTGTAAGCAATGTAATATATACACACACACGCGCACGCGCACACACACACACACACACACACACACACACACACACACGCACGCACGCGCGCGCGCGCGCGCGCACACACACACACACACACACACACACACACACACACACACACACACACACACACACACACACACACACACACATATATATTAAGAATATACTGAACTGAGTGAGACACACAAAAAAACGTTTATCCATAAAAGAAGTTTGAGAAAACTGTGTAGAAAATATTAAAAAATCAGTCACATACACAGGAACGTACCTTTTTGTAAATAATTCTCTCTTTTTTATAATTTCTTGAATTATGTCGCACAAATTTCAACATTCGCATCCTATCGACCACGCACTACTAACTGGCAATCCTTTGTGTCCTGGCCACGTGCCTCACTCCACGCGCGAGACAAGTCCTAATTACACAAGAACGTACCTTTTTTTAAATTCTCTCTTTCTTTATAATTTCTTGAATTCTGTCGCACAAATTTCGATGTCCGCGTCCCATCAACCACGCACTACTAACTGGCAATCCTTTGTGTCCTGGCCTCGTGCCTCATGTGCGTACAGCATAAAAAACAGTGATCGCATTTAAATTTTACAGTTGAATATTTTTACTGAAATCACTGATGTATTCACAATATCAAACTGTAAATAAACCAGTCTAACTGTAGAAATCTCAGAGTGCACAGATAACGTCATGAACTGTCGAAAGAAGAGTAAAACTACCGTGCCACACTGTGAAATTTAATGAATCACGCTGTACTCAATACAGTGTACACTGTAACCCTTGCAGTTTGCGTACAGTATAAAAATCAGTGATCTCATGTAAATTTTACAGTTAAATATTTTTACTGAAGACACTGATGTATTCACAATACCGAACTGTAAATAATCCAGTGTAACTGTAAAAATCTCAGTGTGTATAGGAAAATTCGTCATTTTTGTAGGACAGGATTTACATTACTTTGTTTCACTGTAAAATGAAATATAGCACCCTGTTTTTCATGCGGTTTATACTGTGATTTTCGCTGTTTCTTTTTTTCCGTGTGAAACTAAGGATGTAATTAGTTTTTAAAATTTATCTGCGTAACCGTAATGCTGACAAAAAATTTGTAGAGAGTTTTTTGTACTTGATACAATTATCCATAACTTTTCCTTACAACTTTTTCCGCTAATGTCAATAATAAAAGAGTTATAAACAAAAAAAGATGAAAAATTGGGGGATAAAAAACGTTGAGGCAAGATTATTAATTAATTTGAGATCTGACAATAAAAATGCTTCTTACTTTTTTTATAGAGCATTTTGTTTTAAACAATTTAACCCTTTTTAGGTTAAATTGTAGGTTACGTCGGTATTCAAAAAATTGTTAATAATTTTATTTCGAGCAGCCGTTTCTTTTTCCATTATGTTGTTAAGTTTTTCAATGATTATTTCGAAATTATCAATCATCATCACCCTCAAATATCATTCGTTTTGAAGGACGAGGATTTTTAAACTTATCTCCACAACCGTGAGACCGACAAAAATTGTGTGGGGAGCTTTTTTGTAGTTGATACAATTGTCGATAACTTTTTGCGCTTATGTTAATAATAAAAAAAAAGTTACAAACAAAAAAACATGAAAAATGAGCGGATAAGAAACTTTGAGGCAAGATTATTAATTAATTAAAAATCTGACGATCAAAATGCTTTTCACCTCTGTTATACAGCACTCTTTTCTCAAATAAGAATAATTAAGAATTTAATTATCATATGATTTTTATATTTTTATAGATTTCTAAATTTTTAAATTTAAGCATATTATAATTTACTTTTATAAATAAATAAAAGACGAAAAGAATTCGAATTTATTCCGTTTAAATTAAATAAAGAAGAAAGAATATAATTGAATAACCATAAGAATCAAGAAAAAACGACCCGAATAAAAAAATGGAATAGGTCAAATTGTTTATAACGGAATGCTGTATAACAGAGGTAAAAAGCATTTTTATTGTCAGAATTTAAACTAATTAACAATCTTGCCTCAAAGTTTCTTAACCTCTCATTTTTCCTTTTTTTTGTTTATAACTTTCTGATTACTTAATATTAGCGCAAAAAGTTATTGATAAAAGTAATGGACGATTGTACCAACTACACAAAAGCTCCCTACATTTTTTTGCCGGCCTCGCGGTTATGGAGATAAACTTAAAAAAATCCCGGCTCTTCAAAACGAATGAGATTTTTCGAGTGATGATGATTGATGATTTCGAAACAATCGTTGAAAAACTTAACAATATAATAAAAAAAGAAACTACTGCTCGAAATAAAATTATCAACAATTTCTTTAATACCGACGTAACCTACAATTTAACCTAAAAAAGGGTTAAATTGTTTATAAAAAAATGCTCTATAAGAAAAGAAGAAGCATTTTTATCGTCAGATTTAAAATTAATTAATAATCTTGCTTCAAGGTTTTTTGTCCCCTAATTTTTCATCTTTTTTTGTTTATAACTTTTTATTATTAACATTAGCGCAAAAAGTTATAAGAAAAAGTTATGGATAATTGTATCAACTACAAAAAAGCTCTTTACAAAATTGTTGTCAGTCTTACGATGACGGAGATGAATAAAACAAACTAATTTACCCTTAATTGCGAGATGTCGGCCGTTCTAACACCCTTAACGTCCCGGAAACTGAGTTTTATACTCATGGCCGACCCCCCTACGTAATGAAAGAAAAAAATAGGGTCCTACCCAAAATGTTCACGGGGCCATTTTAGAAGCACCATTTGACCATACGTCAGATATCCGTATTTTCGGTTCAGGCTTTTGCTTAGACAACAATCTCGCAGATGAGATTATATCAAGGCGCTTAAGACTGGATCTTCAAGACGTGTGATTGCTTCGCAAGCGATTGACACTGACAATCCCTCATCTAGATAAATTAGTTTTATGATAGCATGGGTCTCGGCTCCGCCTGTAGTAATTATTAAAGTAAATACCCTTTTCATCACAGATACCTAAGCACCATTTATGAAAGTTATTTTCGAGATTTGATTTCCATAGGCATGTAAAATCTGATATTCGTGGTCCATTTTGAGTGCCTTCGGATATTTGACATGTACTACTAGGTACGGGGCCTTGTCTTCCTTGTCGCAAAAGGTAACGTCTTTATTACTGTGGGTCAAACTCGTTGCTCCTATTGGGGAGCTCGGGAGAGCATCCGATATTGTCGCGTTTGCTGGTATCAACATAGAATTGTCGAGGCTGTCTTTGGTTTTATTTTCTCCTTCAACAATTCATGTCGTTTTTAAAAAAATCTTTTCTTACTATTATTCTTATTGATATTGGCGTGGTATTCCATGGTGCCAAACTGGGTAGCAACTGCATTTTCCACGGTATTCTCTTTTTGCTCCTCGGTGTTGACCCCGTCGGAAATTCTTCTTTATCTACTGTCCGTAGTACGGAGCCATTCTTTCGTCGTCAAAGCGTCGTCCTTTCGAGTATTGTTTACGTATACGGCAAAATCATCCAACTCCTGTTCGTTCGTGTCGACACTGTTCCCGCCACGGGACGAGGTTATGCCGGGTCGTGTATCGAGGACGTCCACTTATTGGAAGTAGCGTTTCGTCAGTGGCGCACTCGCTTTTTTAACCAATTCATTTAGTTATTATCTTTATTAATTGCGTTATACGTGTCCAGCCTCATTTTTTCCACGCGTAAAAAAACCAAGAATAATTCATTCTAGGCAGCACGGTGGCGACATCTTTAGTTGTACGGAGGAAAATAATCCACGTTGATTTATCATCGCTGGTAACTCGTAGCTTTTCGAAGGGAATATCTATGCGACGGTACACCCGTGCGTTCTTACCGAACGCCGGTAAAGTAACGATCGGTAGGTCCGCAAGATGCCTTTCGACCGACTGCGAAACGATCGGTACCTGATGAATCTCTTGAAACATCTTTAGCAAGTCCGTATCTCGTCAGCCGCGAATTCCAGATATAAAGCTGCCCGAAACGTCACTTTTACGTTCTCGACAACTGAATTCGCTTCATTTTCGCTCAGCATACACATTTTTATGGAAAAAATGTTAAGTATTTTCAATATCCTGAAAAACGGAAAGCAAATGCCACAGAATCACATAAGGTATGTATCAGATATCGGGGCCGAAAATTTACATCTATTGATATTCGGCCGCTCAATGCCAGGTCCTTTTGATAAAATTTCGCAAGCGCATCTGCCTCGTTCAGTAGGCAAGAAATTCCACTTCCGGTGGGCCTACAATTGTTCCGTTGCTTTGCCGTCCGAGAGGACACGACACTCGGGCGAACGTGTATCGCGCCACTTTTCACTCTTGGAAAGTTTCGCACTGCGCGGCCATACGTCACACAGTGGCAAGGCAAAGCGCGCACGACGAGAGAAAGTACGAGGTCGATTCGGCCGAGTAAGATTTCAGCGGAAAACTCTCGACTCGTTGCTTTGTCGCAATACGCGCGTCCGCAATGCTCGCGGGGTTAAGCATCGGGGCTTGTGCCGCTCTTGCACACAGGCATAGATATATACGTGTGTGTTCGTCTTGTAGGCAAGTAGAGGTGCAGGAACGTCGGCGTGCGTTCAACGACACGCTATACTAGAGGCAACGACACAGAAACGGACGATATGATCGCGCGACGCGCATTTTCAGTGAGCCGTAAAAATCTCGCGCTGCATTTTCACGCTATGAGCGTCCAATTTACGCGAAGCAGACGAGCTTTAAAGTACACTCGAAGATTTTACCGGCAGCGATGTTTTACGCGTCGAAGAATCTTGATGGAAAGCCCCGTCATCCGTTGTGCTACTTTTGCTATCTCGTTACAGCGGGAACCTTGATTGAAAACGCGCTCGAACACTCGTTCACCGAGTGCGTAGAAAAAAGTGAAGGTAGAACGGGACACCGATGGAGAACGTATCCGTTGCTTGTTTTCTCATTGAACTAATAATCGATAGTAGTAGTATGCTGATCGCGTTTGCAAGACCTCCCTCTCCCTATCTCTTTATACAAACCAGCTAATGGAGAATGAATTCGGTGCTTGTTGGTCGACGATGCTGACTTTGCCACTTTTCTTTGTTTTCTGCTTATCCTCATACGCGTGTTCTATCAAATTTCCTCGGCCAAGAATATTTTCAGACTTTGCCGTGACATATCTTGGACGGCGCTCTACAATTCTCTCCTTCAGCAGCATACGATTCTTGGCGGCTCACGAGTACACCTTCTGAACGTACAAGTTATACGCACGGCAAATTTTAGACGCTTGTCGCCGAAATGTGCCTGTGTAGCCTTGGCCAAAGGTATCCGGCGGCGATCCAATCGAGTGTCAGTTGAAACAATTATTGTTGTACTCATGAAGGGATAGGGAGGACCTACAGCATATTAACCACTATAAGCTTTTTTTTCAACTCCCGCACCCATTGTTTTAATGATTTTTCCAATTATGTTTTGAGGTAACGAGGTCAGAAGAGAATACGCCACACTTTTCGAAGCTACATCTACATAGGTATCACGTCGTTTTTCTCAAAATATATAAAGTTGAATTCATGATTAAAAACATATACCTATATCTCCTCACCCCATTACGAATTTGCTTCGTAATTGAAAATAATTATTGATGAACTTAATCCTGCAATGGCCAATTTTATCCGGGATGTTTTTTTTCTCTTCTCTTTTTTTTATGAATTATCGCGACCCTCGTAAAGTCTCTATCGTGATCGTGTCACGCTCAAAAGAAATTAACCAGCAGCTCGGAACGGGGGAAATGCATGTCACTATATGCGCATGTGTTACAGGGAAGTTGAGTACGTGCGTAATGAACATCGAGTATAGTACGAGAAAAAGGCGAAAAAGATTCAGATCCTGTGTACTGGAATATAAATAAAATATCCACATAGTTTTACGAACATACTGCGGCCGGTTTAATATCCTCAGATAAATGCCCACCCACTACACACGGTTAATGAGACGATTACGTGGGACAAACACGATAAAACAACATGTTATCAATTGCTAGAACAATTACGTGCGGTCGGCTACCGAGATGTAAGTCAAGCCTATACCTACGAACATTGAACGGGCTACATCCACCTTGGTGGGTGAAAAATTCCATTTCCTAAACATATTTTTATTCGATAGTATCACTTTTTAGTGATATTCCCGGAAAATTTCATTGAAATGTTCCTAAAATTGAATGAGCTACAGGTCTAACAGTCGGGCGAGCAGGCGAGCGGTACCGGCACCTTACTTCAAACTTTAAGGGAGGATACCACTGTAAAATTTTCGAAAAATCGTTTTTTGGAAACACTTTTATAAAGTCCTTTGGACCTTCAAAAATATTATGCATATTCGTTTATAGCTGTAAGCAAAGTTTTAAAGTGGTTTTCGAGCGATTTTGAGGGGAGTCTCCGAGCGCTGAAAAGGGCCTTCGGCGATGCCAGACGCCGGTAGACGCAGTTCTCGACTCTTGTAAGCCTCTTGTAATCTTTGGGGAAAAAAGACGTTACCGACTAAAAATAGTTATATTTTCTACCAATAGGTGGCATTAGCTTACGGGGGGGTTCCAGGAAAATTCGAACAATTTTCGTCCAATCGACTTGAAATTTTAACAGTATCTTCTTAGATTGCTTTAACAGTCAAGTACGAGCGCTTTTTTAGATGAATTGAAAATTGTAAAAAATATATCACTTTTTATATGAAAATCATGGTCGAAAATTCGAATGTTTTTTTTAAAACTCGGCTCTTTTTTTGTTTTCGTTATTTCTAAATTTCTCCCGTACTTGACTACTCAAACTAATATAATAAAAGAAAATATTTCACTTTTAGTTCCAGGATCGAATTTATGACAGTTCTACTATGCGTGCCGCGAAGAGGGTTGGCTGAAAACCAGAAGTGTTATAGCTACTTGTGCGCCGCCATTTTGCATTCTTTTGACAAATGCATTCTTTTTTTCCATACTTCAATATGTACCTAACAAAGCCTCAAAGTTCTTTTGACCATGTATTTTATTCCGTTCTTTAAAAAAAATTCTAAAGAAAGCGGTCGAAAATGGGCAAGTACAGTGGTGTCCTTCCTTGACCCTTTCACACCTTCCGGGACATATGCTGTCCCGGTCTGGGGAATTTTTGAAATCACGGTTGGGACACCATATGGCCCAGTTACTGAAAAACATAGGCGCATTTCAGTCGTGAGAAATTCGCACCCTTATTGAGTGACTTTCGGACAGAAAAGTTATTTCATCGTAATAATCACTTGGAGGAGAAATAACTGTTTCCGGTAATGAGGTGCACTAAACTGATTTTTTCGCCGTATCGAAAGGGTTAAACGTGTTTTCTTGAAATACTGTTTTCAAAGTCGGTGGATGTAATATCTCGAGAGCCACTTGATGGATTGTTTTCAAATTTACAGGAGATACGACGAAAAACATTTAAAGTTCGTTGACGATCTCACTTTTTAGGAATCGCTCCTCATTTTTTTTAAGTTACGTAAAAATGACTTTTTTCATAGATTTTGTTTGTTTGAGGGTCAATACATCGACATGTTGTTCAAACAGATTATTTAAAAATCGACGATCGTCAACGACTCTATTTATTGTTAACTCGAATAACCCGTTTGGTTTTTAGATTTCGGAGAGACCGTTTAAGCTGGAGAGGCTCCACCGCTAAACGACGCGAAAAAATGTCATCATTGGCCGGCGGCCATGTTTTTGGTGTTTTTCTGTATTGTTTTGTTGTTGATTTTTTTAAGGCTCTCAATATATGTACCTTTGTGTTAAAAAAATGCGTTATTTGGCCATTTTTTCGGAACTCTAGGTATATGTAGTCCCTTGAGACTCGAAATAGATAAAATCAGGCGCGGTGTTCTAAAGATGTACTTGGGAGAAACGGGAGAGGGGAGACAGACATTCAAAGGCTCTGCACGAGCTTCGAATGAAAATGAAAAAAAAAAAAAAAAAAAAACCGATTTTTTTATTACATCGATTCATAGCCTAGAGTCTTAACTTTTATTTGCACAATAGATTTTGTAAAAATCGCAAATATTGAGCCTCGCGATTTTTGTGAGGCACAGATCGCTCGCATAGCTTTGACCTTTACTTAAACTTCTTTCTTTTGCGTTTTTCTCAATATTATGTTTTATGAAACGGTGTCGCGTTGTGTGTATTCGTCCGATTCAAATTTGGACAGAGCATAGATGATAAGATTTTTTATCATATGACCGGATAATTTTTTGCCAGCTTTATCCATTTGTCAATAATAAACTATTGAAGTTATGTTTTTTTGTCAAAAAATTCTACAAAAGTATTCGGTCATACGAAAGTTTCATTATTATAAAAAGTAAATTTAGTAATTTTTAATTTTAGATGATTTAATTAATTTACAGTTTCTTCTGTTTCTGTAAAAAAGTGAAGTATTAAAACAAAAATACATTATTGTTCCGCGTATTCGTTGGTTCGACGGAATCGATAATTCTTGACATAAGTGAATATTCCTTTTTTTCGTATCAATAAATCCGCCATTGACCAGTCGGGTCAATTAATTTTTTTCTCGCGTCCCAATGACAATTCCATTCGTAACTGTCAATCTATCCGTGGCCATAACGCTGTTCATTTTGGTTCAGACCCGAACGTTTCGTACTTAGCTTCGTGCAACTTGACCTGAGTGTCCGATATCTGGAAATTTTCAGTAATACTACCGTCATTGTAATAAATGTTGTTTCACCATTTGCGGGCTTATCGAAGTTGCCGTGCCACGCGTCCCATCAGGCGAATTGATCGATGGGGTGCGTCACTCGCGTATAGCTTAACGCGCCCCGCTTTGAAAACTGTCTCAAGGACCATTGAAATATGCGCGCGTTAACGTATCACGTGGATTAGAAATCACAAGCGTAACACGATTATATAGCTGCAAGGCTACGCGCGATCATCAACGGCAGATTCGATCGTTCGTGACCGCGTCGTATATGACTTTACAGTAAACACCCACATACCTCTAAACATGTATTTAAACATTGTCTACGCACGCTCGTCGAATATTCGGCCTAACAAAATCGACTTTGCCCGAACTCTTGTTCGACGAATAACGGTATATGTATACATCTATAGGTATTAGGCGCGTGTGGGCGTATGTGTGTGCCGATACGTAAAGTGATGTTGAAGGCTTCGAATGTTGAAAAGGCTGCCAAACGGGGGTCCCTTTTGGCAGCCGAAAATAAGCAAATTTACGAGATTTTGTGTCGAAAGTATTATGAAAATGAAGACCATATTAATATTTTGTGTAAATTTGTGTAAATTTTCTTGTGAACAAATTTTTCAGAAACTCACTTTTTTCTCCGGGCTCGAGACTGATAGTCTAGAACATTTTTCACAGAGTCCTCGAAATGGACAGACGTGCTGATAGCTGACAGTGCGTAGATATAACAGGTAATATATATATTTACCCCGTATACTATATCTATATGTGTGTTTACCGTTATTGATAGAGCTACACATCAGAGCCCGCGGGCAAAACCGATTTTATTAGGCTGAATAATTAGTGGACGCACGTGCCCGCAGAATTCCATACGTGTGAAAGAGACTCATAAAAATTTCAATATAAATAACAGCTACTTCGGAGTTGAAGCGTGGTGCTCGATGTGAAACGTTTTCTCTCCTTAGGGTTTCCCTATTCCACTGTTTGCAAAATAGAAATTACAAACCTTTTGATCTATCCAAATCCAAAGCCAATCTTCATATCTAGCCTACGTTGAACATCGTTCAGATTTTGAAGTCGTACTTCACTTCTATGTATTGCGTTACTGTCATTCAAAATTCTCCATTTTGTTTCCCGCACTTGATGCAATCCATTTTTGTCCAAACAAATAGACCTTTTTTGGCTCTCCTTTTTTCGATTAATTATTCAAACAATGATCATTAATCTTCAGCAGAAAGTGTTAATGAACTACGGCGCGTACAAAAATCATAATTACCATGTCTACCGCGTGTACAAGACGGAAATTTACGATGCTGCGGCGCGAAACGATATCTTCGTAAATACGACGATTGTGAAATCTAGAGATAGTGAATCCGTGTGAGATCTTGGATGGAGGCGAGAGCCACGAGGAAAAAACACTTTTGGAGCCTATTTTCAGGGAAAGTCTCTTCGCACAGAGTGCGCGATAATATAATACGTAGAAAAAAATATTTGTCTCCGAGTGAAACTCCGCGACGATAAACTCAACATGCCACACTGGATTTGTCTCGTTCAACAGCAGAATTCGTGGTATAAATTTCGCAATACGTGCTACTGAAGTGCCGAGGCACGAAAAGCGTCTTTCGGCATCAGCTATATATGTACGCACACACGCACACAGGGTGTCGAATCGAGAACGGAATGGTTGCGTATCTTATTGAAAAAATATTGCATAACTTTGTCCGACAATGGACAACAACATTCGTGTTCCCCACGCTAGCTAGGTGATTTTCTTCATTAGATTCGTTTCAGAACCAGCTGTTTATTGAGCAAATGGCAACGGGCTGTCATTTTAATCAGCGCAAGTGACGCACTATTGTGAGAAAAAATCTCCATCGAACGTCTACCTCGCGAGCGCGAGTCTCGTAGAAAACGTTTGGTGATCTGATGTAATTTTTGCGATTCAATTGTGATGCACTCAAAAGCGAGCACCCGATATAGATATAATTATAGAAGCAGCGCGTGTAATATTCCACAAAGAACACCGCGTCTGAACGCCCACACCGTATTTCGAAAAACTGATACGAGTAACCTGTCCCTGATACACTGTCATTCGTGCGCGGTTCTTGTAAATTTTTATAACCGCAAAATGAGACGGCAATCGAGACGACGACCGAGTACTTTTCCTTCGATAATACGTCCTACAGCGATAATCGGGCATTATTACCGCATTAACAGACAGTTTATTCATATATTTTCGCCCTCTCAGATATATTCAAAGAAGCAGTATTTTTGTCTGGTGCGAGGTAGGTATGCGGAAAACGATGTAAAGACTTTTTGCAAACAAATATTTTCTTGTACAGACGAGGAACTTTTCGACGAAGGTTGCGTATATGTACTTTTTTATTTATAATATGTTGTATACATTTCTTATATATTTTATATATAAGAGCGAGCTTGGTGGTGTGAAGCTTTGGCTCGCATTGTTCAGCGGACCTCGAATTCCGCTTGATACCAATGAAAAAATCTGCCAAGTACGTGTCGAAACATGCATCAAAGTTCAAATAATATGTACTTTATGTATGTTATTATTATTATGTGTGTGGTACAATAATCATTTTACGGGTCCGCGTCAGTTTGAGGTCCAAAAAACAGCTCGATTTTCATTTTTTTTTCCGGAGAGCATTGGGATGACGAGATCGCACTTTTATACATCAACATTGATGTTGTTATTATTATTTAAACAAAGTGTCCAATGCAACGAAAATTCACATTTATATTTTCACTTTCCTATTCCTATTGCATCATAATGTTCAATATTTTTGGTAAATTTCCATTGCACACCTCTAGAAGAGCACAATATAAAATTATTGAGGAATTTCTGTAGTTGAAATTGGCAAAACGAATTTAGAGCGAGGCAAAGAAATACATTTTCATTGCACTCCAACAATGCGAACTTCGATCTCATTATAAATGGCTCGCGATGTCAAAACTACATGACGTTGAAGTTTATATCGTTTGAGTGAAATGATCTTTTGGTTCTTTTTTAATTTCTCTATTTTAATGCTCATCCAAAGTCTTTTTTTGCCAATTGACGCCGTCAATTTCCATATCTATCACTTTATCTCTAATAATCTCTAAAAAGATGCTAGAGATATCTAAAAAAAATACGTGAAAGTCTTGGATTGATGTTACAGGCATAAAAAATGCGAACAATTCAAAATAATTGATTATCGCTACATTTCAACGATGAAAACTTCAACATCATAAAACTACGCATAATGAGTACTCGAAGAAGCTACGTCTTGATCCTACAGAGCAGATAGAAGCTTGTGATGATTCATAAACTCTGCTTTTCGCGGACAATAACAAAACGGACAGAATAAATATGATCGAAATATGAGGTCATTGCAAATGTCATTTCGTCCCATGTGCGGATCACCACGTCATTGCGGGCGGGCGCTTTGTGAAAAGGATTTATTCCGGAGGATGGGGACCGATAGGTAAATAACGCAGCAATAGAGACACGCACACATCACCGTTGCATATGCTATGCAAAGTTTTCGATGCTGGCGCGTATCGTCTGCGTGACACTTGGATCTGCATATACCTGCGGGCGCTACTTTGCTGGCACGTGAACATTATGCTAGGCTCATAAGAAAGGCGATAGTATGAGCCCGCGTAGACGAGGGTCGTGAACCGTAGGCCCTGGCGTGTTGTATAGAGAGTCGTTTGGTTTACGTGAATGGAATTGGTAATATTATAGTCCCCGATGAGAACAATGTCAATGTGTGGACTCGTATCGTAGTCCTTGGGCCGCGATGTCGTTGCCGGGGTGTAGGTGTAATAACGCGAGTATTCAAGAGGCAATAGAGCCCCAAGCACACACACCTACCTACACATCGTATCGGTTTAGTGGCGTATGACATCGTCGTCACGAAGGACCTTTGATTATCGTATGCGGCGGCGGCGGCGGCGGCGGCGGCCGCGGTCTTTGACAGTTCTAACGAAGATCGTCATATTGGTTGCGTTAAACGCTGCTGTTTTTTTTCCATTTTTCAGCTGTTTATTTTGTAAAACCTTGTCGGATTACGGGGAGGTACTGCTTTCCTCTATCTATCTGGCAAAAGCGATGGCTTTTGATGCCATCGCTCGTCTACCCATATTTCGACTTGCTCGTAATTTCGAGAGTGTCTATCTTCTAAGGCGTATTGAATCGGCCGGAACAAGTAGCAATCAGTTGGGACAAGCTTCGGATAATACGCTGGGCGAGGGGAGACCTTCCATTCCAGTTGCATCAGTGTTTTTCCACCGTCGATCCAATGCGAGGCCGAGCGTTGTCGTGCAGGAGAATCAACTTTCGGCGATTTGATTCTACCGACTGCTTTATCCAATAAAATTGTCGTGCATACTAGGTGTGTAAGTATGAAACCGGAATTTTTGTACAGAAAAAACACGTTTATTGTAATGATATGATACAAATTACTGGAGATGGCTTCTCGGGTCACCTTTAACTGATCCGCCAGTTGTTGTTGTGTTTGAGCGTCGTCTTCGTCCAACAAGGCTTGCAGGTCAGCGTCTTCAAACTTTTTCGGTGGTCTTCCACGTTCTTCGTTCCTCACGTTAAAATCGCCACTTTTGAACCGTTTGAACCACTCGAAACACTGTGTTTTACCGAGAGCATGCTCACCAAACGCCTCCACAAGCATTCGATGCGATTCGGCTGCGGTTTTCTTCAGATGAAAACAGAAAAGTAGTGCTGTCCGCAAATCGTAATTTGTTGGCACAAAACTCGACATGTTTATCTCTAATAAACTAATGCTACTGAATGAAACTCGTG
The DNA here is from genome assembly GCA_944452715.1 of Ophion slaviceki. NCBI lineage: Eukaryota > Metazoa > Arthropoda > Insecta > Hymenoptera > Ichneumonidae > Ophion > Ophion slaviceki. Next base: position 892,044 of record OX101785.1, on the reverse strand, counting down.
TTATTGTGAGTTGGAAATCTTTGTCGGATATCAATACAATAACAAGACACCGCTGACGTGATGTGTCGGTAACTGCATCGACATCTAGCGCCACCTATGCGCAAATTCCGGTTTCATACTTACACACCTGGTACACTCCAGCTGCTGTTGGTAACGTTCAATAGTAGAAGTTGGTTTGGGTTTTAAGAGCTCGTGAAGCACTACCCCCTAGACAACCCCCTAGATCCAAAACGCGGCTTTGTGACCATGAGTATTCCGTTTCGGCATCAATGTCGATCGAACTGTCACCACCTCTTGGCACTCGCGTTATTTTCGAAAATTCAAATGAGTGGCGATACGAATGTTTGATTATTATACTAGAAGTACATTTTTTTATTTTTCATTTCAGATCGTGCTAGTTGCCAGAACCACGTGCATCCATCGGCTATGCAGCAACGGCAGCACTTTGTTTTAATAATAATAATTTCATTGTTTAGCAATATTTTGCAATTAAAAAATCTACAGATATTACACAAAGTGCAACTATCTCATGGCATTGAAAATGTAATCAGACATTTCGGGTAATAAACATGTAAACATCCATCCATCCATCCGTCCAACCATCCGTCCGTCCATCCATCCGTCCGTCCGTCCGTCCGTCCGTCCGTCCATCCATCCATCCATCCCTCCCCTCCCCCTACATCCATCCATTCATCCATCCATCCGTCCGTCCATCCGTCCATCCGTCCATCCGTCCATCCGTCCGTCCATCCGTCCGTCCGTCCGTCCGTCCTCACTTGTGAACACCGTAGCATCACCAGATCGGCTCGCTCGCAAGAGTTGACAAGTGAGTGCATATGTATGGACTTGATGTTGATAAGTGAGCGACGACCTTTAGCATGTAGCAGCCCCCTCCCCTCCCCCTACTCTACTACACACAGTGGCAGTGGAGTGGGGGTAGCGTTAGTTTCGTGACATCCAGCTAACTCAGACCCCTATACCCAGCTAACCTCAACAAACATATGCATTTTAAAAAGCATTTTCAGTGCTAAAAAACTCATACTTGGCAAGACTACGTATTAATTGCATGTGAAATCCCAACAGCGGCGTTCCAATACTCTTGTGAAAAAAAAAGTTGAAAACATATCTGCTTTTGGGCTCCCAAACTTATGCAGACCCGTTAATAGAAAGTCGATTACTTTTTGGCTTACGAGAAAATCATTTCGAATAGCGCCGGGTCCATCCAACGACTCTTTGCTCGACGAGCTACGCTAATTTATTTCCATCTCATCGTTGTTTTTAATATACGGGAAGAGAATATGACAAATGTTGATCGCGAAGCGTCTGTCAGTTACAGCACGATACATCGAAAACATTGGCAAATAATTGTATCGTATCGTCGATGTTATCCGCTGAAGTTTGCTACTAAGGGCAAATAGAACGCATTCTTGTGTAAAAATGTTCTATTGTACTTTGCATTTAAAAAATGGCCAGGCCTCGTGAACTGTGGCACCTGGTCTGAAAGGCCAACGAGGGAGATCGAACGCGCGTTCGAAAACCCGAAGCGTGTCATCGTTCCGTTGGGGCGCTTCGCTTTTATACTTACGAGGCTGCGGGCGTTTGGCGTAACCGGCCGAGTCCGGCCGAGTTTGTACGACGAGACGCGGCGGCTCGGGCGCGCCGAGCGGCCGTGCCTCGTCGCCACCGTCGTCAGTCGTGTTCGCGTGTGTTTCCTCGATTGTAGGAACGAATGGCCGTGGTGTGTGCGCTACGAGCGGGCCAAGCGATGCGAGCTTGACGAAAATTCACGCGGGGGGAGGTCAGATAGCGCGTCTATAGCCTTGCGGGATTAAAAGTGCACTTTTTCGAAAATAAAGCGGTGCGCCGTCTGAATATCGCTCGAGCGTTAAAAATCGCTGGAAGGGCGCGGTGTGAGAAAAAGAGAGAATAGAAAAATCGTGCAAAAGTGAGTGATCGACGGAAGACAGGAGGAAAGGAGAGAGAGAGAGAGGACAATGTGCGTTGTCGGGGTGCGCGAGGTTATTGAAAAGTGGCGAAAACTGTGATTCGGCAGGAAGGAATATACGCGTGGAATTTGCTAACGCGAGTTGCGAGAGAGAGAGAGAGAGGGAGAGAGAGAGAGCGAGCGAGAGAAGAGATCCGATCGTTCTTTTATTCTGTTACAAACCGTTCTTAACCTCGTCGAGACGAGCGCCTGCCTGTGGATTTGTGGACAGTGCGACGACCATATCGTACCCGCACGTCAGCGGCACCGACGCAATATTTTTTTTCTCTCTCTCTCGCCCTCTCTCGTTCTCTCTCTCCCTCTCTCGATCTCTCGCTCGCTCTTCGGTCACCGCGGGGACCCAGGGCCA